>JAOPTO010002173.1:1008965-2255345 GCA_033822845.1 Tetrapedia diversipes
TATAACTTGATTGCATTCTTTTCTTTTTGTACTATGTAATAGTACATATTCATGATTCTTCCGTGGCATATTTTCCATATATATTTTTTTTTAATTTTCTTAAAGTCTAAAGTAACTATGACGGATATATTCGTCATCAGCATAGGTTGACAGAATAGGTATTACAAAATGTCTAATCCGAATATATTTGCTTGAGTATAATATACATGTACAGAGGTGTTCTTATCTGGTTTTTGGTTATTGTTCGATGCGGATAAAAAATGACGAAATAAGCCACTTAACCCTTTGTACTCGAGAAGTGACTGTTAGTCGTCTAATGATACCAATTAAAAAAATTTTCAAATTCGAAATATTTACAAAGATTTTCCTATATTAAAAGTTATTTAGTTTTGTTAAGTGATATACTAAAATTTACGTATATTACTATTTAATCTCTGAGTTTCACTAACAAACAAATTAATTAAAGTCTGAAAATTTGCGAAACTATCATTCGGTGACTAACAGTTACTTCTCGAGTGCAAAGGGTTAAATTGTCGTCCGTTTCCTCGTCCCTGCGGCGAAATCGACGAGGACCTGAAATACGTCAGCTACAATTTCCAAGTAATTCCGCAAACACCAAATCGGTAAATGGTTACAGTCAGGATTAACAGAGGAATTTAATTTTCGTCACGTACTTTTCCGGTTTATTAAGCTGATCCGTGCGTTCTTATATAAACCGCGTGCTGCACCGATACAGGTAGGCCTGTAATTGTTGCGAAACACTTTAATTGATGGACGTCGCCGCGGGCTTTATCTGTCGCCGTTTTTCCCTTTTCCCACTTTTTCGCCCGTTCCGTCGCGGAATTGACGTAATCGCGCGACGAGGCGTTGCCGCCTCGCTTTTTTGCCGTCGGCCCGCGACCACGCGACCTTGAATCGCTTACGAAAGTGGTCTTGCAGTCGCCACGAGTAGGGTAAACTGCTCAGCAGATGGACAGAGTTCGGTAGATGGACACAGAGACTAGCAGATCGACAAAGTCCGGTAGATGGACAGAGACCAGTAGACGGACAGAGTCTGGTAGATGGACACAGAGCCTAATAGATGGACAAAGTCTGGTAGATGGACAGAGACCAGTAGACGGACAAAGTCCGGTAGATGGACACAGAGCCCAGAAGACGGACACACAGACTAGTAGATAGACAGTGCCCAAAAGATGGACAGGCAGACTAGTAGATGGACAGAGCCCAGAAGATGGACATACAGACTAGTAGATGGATAGAGCTCAGAAGATGGACGGAGACCAGTAGATGGACAGAGTCTGGTAGATGGACAAAGTCCGGTAGATGGACAGAGTCCAAAAGATGGACAAAGTCCGGTAGATGGACAGAGTCCAAAAGATGGACAGAGTCCAAAAGATGGACAAAGTCCGGTAGATGGACAGAGTCCAAAAGATGGACAAAGTCCGGTAGATGGACAGAGTCCAAAAGATGGACACAGTGACCAGTAGGTAGACAGAGTTCAAAAGATGGACGAAGACTAGTAGATGGACACAGAGCCTAATAGATGGACAAATTGAAATTTAACCGATAATTATGCAAAAACTAGATTTTTAATCACTATTATTTTTATTTTATTTCGGAAAAAAAATATTTGTTTATCGATAAAATATTTGCTCTAAAGGAAAAAATAGTTTCTTTGTTATACCAGGGAATTTTTAATACAGGCTAGCGTCGGTATGAGGTTAACTTTTCCGTTGCTTATAACGTAGCTACCGCCTGATCATTGCGTGTTGCACATATGTGGTTTGATTTAAAAGGAGTTCCAGCTAATGCTTCTGGCTTTGCCTATCGCTGTCTGTCTCTCTCTTTCTTTCTTTAACCCGTCCATTTATCGATGAGAAATCGTCCATTTACGGGCTACTAGGCACCAGACGTACTTTCACAATTTTTCCGTTTTCTGTTTCAATAATCTAATTCTTTTTCTTAACACTTATTGTATTTCGTTCTTTTTATACATTCTAAATATACTTTATATATTTATTATATCTACTTTATATATTATATATGTTCCAAATATCACTTTTTTCGTTCGTAATTGAAACAAACGCGTTAACGAAACATTGCAGCAGTGTTATGGAATCGCTAAACCGTCCATCTGCCGGGCGGGCAGTTTACCTTACCCGTTCTTGAGCTGAACCTCGGTTTTTTGGTTTTCTTCCAGCCTCGTTTATTTTTGGTAGTCGCGTTATATGATCGAGTTAAGGAGTATTCTTTATGGTTCTCCGTGTATTTATTATCTTTGCCGACAGCTCGACGGATTTACGCGTTCCCGCCATAAATAGGGCGGCGGCCATTTTTCCTTTAGCCATTTCCCCGTAAATAGTTTAGTCTTCACTTTTATTCTTCCCATATCTAAAGTAACAGCAATCAGAGAATTCCCTTCGGAGATTTTCTCTAAGCGAGACACGTGACGAGTTCAAAGTCCTCTCTGAAGCCCACTAAAGAAGAAAATAGCGTTAGATAAGAGGCGCGACAGGAAATAGGCAAATGGTCGCGTCACACGGCGAGAGGAGGATCTCTCGAAGGTGAACCAGTTGGTGAAAAAGGCAAGCAATGGCCTTCCCGGCCTGCAGATCGGTGTGAACGACCTACGCTCGTGCGTCGTCGCGCCACCTAAATTTACCTGAACAAATTCGGAGGAATTTAGGATTCCCCTCCGTGACTGTGATCAAGGCTCACGACGTGATCACGACGTGCCCTCAATACGAATTACTAGACTTGTAAGGTAGTTAGTTATTCGGGTACCCGAATTCTACATAACGTCTCAAAACTTTCAGGTACCAGAAATCCTAAAAGCGACTAGCAAAATATTTATTAGAGGTGTAAGAGCTACCCGATATTTCAGATTCGGGTATCTGTCATCCTAAAAATGACGAGGGAGTGCTTATTATTTTGTCTATTGTGGTTCTGACGACTAGAGTGGAAGGTTGAAGGAAAGAGAAAGGGATGTTTCTTTCTCTACTCTGGTACTTGCGAGAAAGATGGTTTGGTTGATCCCTGTATTGGCGAGAGCAGGAAAATCGCCAAACTGTAAACTGTATAAAAATATAAATAATTGTACTTTTTCATTGTTTAAGACCTAAGATATTATAGTATCAGAAAAATATTACGAATTGTCTAAATGGGTCTCCTTGATCCGATTTCAGAATCTCGGGTAGCCGATTTCTGCTTCGAGAATTCTAAAAATTCAGGTACTTGAACGTTTCGAGTCCCAAATTCGAAGTTCGTGTATCCGTAATTTTGGGTACCTGTACACTCTTACCGCTTAATATTCTTCCACGAATTGCATACTGAAAAGTTGAGCACGAACCAAAAGTCTGTCCCATCCTTTCTGGGTTTGACCACCGGTTGGCCTTCGTTGGCCTCACGCATTTATTTTCGCATGACCTCATCGACTCGTCCCATCTCGATCTCCTGCGATAACAAAATCGCGTGCCTCGACGTTCTCCCCTACAGATGGTAATTTCTTCCGACCTTCGCGCGGAGAGCCCTCCAACAGACAGAACAAAAGCTCGATACGTTTTCTGGGTCACAGTCGCAGCCTGTGATGCCAGACTGAGGACAGTTCTCGAGAACACCCCCTTCCACTACGCACACCATCGTACGAGCCGCGTGTACGTGAGCCCAGCGTTTCGGACAACTTTGAGAAATCGAGAGAGGAAACAATTGAAAGTCTTTCTCTCTCGCTCTTGAAGCGCTGGAATCCAACGTTGCAATTACTTTAATGGAAATTGTACGAGTTGTTTAACACTATTCCTACCACGACCGGTTAAATGACCGTTTTTAAAATTTCGATTACAATTTCCTATGTACAACGTAATTGAATCGCCTTTAAACTTAAATACATTTTTCAATATTCAATTCTTTTTTTATTGTTTATTTTCTACGAAAAATTTGTAGTCTGTCTTATCTACCGCGATCAGTCAAATAACGTGAAGGGTCGATAGGAATGGCGTTAAAGAAATTTCTATTTTTCGAACGGGAATGGTCGAACCTGTTTTTGTCTATAGCCAATGTGTTGCACGCGAATGGTAAACTAGCCGGGAAAGTGGAACGAATCGATGCGAGTGCACTCGCGGGAAGAGTGCAAGATACTCTCGCTAGATTCTCTGGCGAACAGGCCATGTGCGCCATATTTTTAGCGCGAATTTACATTTGTCGATCCGCGTGGTGCACGTGAAACGAGGATTAACAGGCCATTAAAAAAAAAATAAAAATACGTATACTATTCGTTTCTAGCAATCAACTAAATTTAATTTTTATTTCACATCGAATGCTTTCAATCCTTCGAGTTTTTAAGCTTATGCAAGCCAACTTTAATTAAGTCGTATACAACCGCCTCTCGAGCGCAAAGGGTTAAGCTCCTGAAGGTATCTTCAAAACAGACTTAGTTCGGGAAATTCTAATTACGGAAAATCTAAAATATCCGTTGTTCCTTGGTAATTGACGTGTATCAAACCGGGGAAAGTATCAAATTCCGTCGAGTTTCGTTATGCCACAGGAGATCATCTTAGCTGGAAATTCTCGCTTCTTTGTTTAGTCCGTCCGAAAAACATCTCAGGTATCATAATTATCTCCGCTTGTTAACGTTCAGAAGCTATTATTAAGACGGGTTATTTTTAACGAGCAGTAGCAATAACAGAAAGCGACACGATAATGAGAAGAGTCGTTTTTAGGCTCCCGTAGACTGTGGACGGTCAAATTAACCGGGAGACACGCGAATCGATCAGGAAAATGGGAACACAGTAATGTGAACGATTTCTGTGTACAGTATTGATCAAAAATTTTAAATTGCTTCCTCTCTTGCAGAAAGAAAATATTGTATTTAATTTTTTGTCATCTTCCAACTCGTCAATTTTGTACATTGCCAATCAGAAGTTTAGAATTATTTATTTTTAATTTATTGTTAATTATATTATTATAATTTTTTTTTTGTATAATTTTTTATACAATCATGTAGTTATATAATTAATTATTAATTATATTCTTTTTATAGAGAAAAGGTATTGTATTTAATTTTTTACAAATTTCCAACGTGTCAATTTTATCAATTTTTATTATTTTTTATTAATTGGCTTCTATTAAAAAAAATAAGGGGCTTTGTTTTTTAAAGCATTAAATCGAGAAAAATTATTCAAGCTCCGCCATATTCCTTTGAATTAGGCTACCCACTTAACCAGTTTGAGAACCACTGCTCTAAGGCATACTAGTGAACTAGTTGTCTCTTTAATAATTGTAACATCAGCGACTCGTAACCTTTGAACGATATTGTACAAATGTTTGCAATGCAATTTGCTCTGTCCGCTTTATGAGCAGGCGAAAGTCAAAGATAGAAGCGGCAATTATCCGCTGGAATGGGACCGAATTAGACGAGATCGTGTGTTCGTCGTATTAAATCGATGGAACGTGATCCTTATTTCGATTACGCGTGGCCAATACGTGAAGTATAGCCGAGTACACGCGACTCGGAGGAGGTTAGGCTAGTGTTGACGCTTGGAATTGGCAATTTTTGAAATTCCTTTTTTTTTCTGGAACACGGCACGTGAATTACACGAGGAAAAGAAAGTTGAATGTGCTATAATATGAAAAACTGTGCACTGTTTTTTCTACCTCAAAATAATAATAAACTTATTCATTTTAAATAGTAAAAGTAGTAATAGTAATGCATTAATAGTGATAGCATTAATTTTGCAAAATTCTTAGGAAGTAAACTAATTTTAAAGCTTTGATCTTTTTTTGTGTTTTTTATATTTTTTTTTATGTACAAGACGTTTCAGAAAAATTCTGTTTATTTGTGAATCGAACCATTTATATTTGTTGGGAGAAAGGATTTTCCATCGAACGTGAAATCCCATATACGACAACTGCATTGCGACTATTGTATCTTATCAATTACGTAATTTTGTTATCTGTTCGTTTCAAGTTCGTTCCTGTGCTATTGTACTTAGATATATGCTTACATACATATAACATCGTCTCGAATGACAGCTGTCCCGTTCGTGATACTAGCATTTAGATTGGTTACTAAAATAACTTCTTGTTTCTTCAACTTTGCTCGTAGAAGGGAAGACAAAGTAGCATATAAATCATTTGTAGGTAAAATAACTTATACTAAAATTTGCAAAAATTCTCCTGGTAACTTTAAAATGCTTCGAAGCTTGTTAAATTAATTTTTGCAAACAAATTGTAGACGAAATAATTCCCAAAACATACAAGAACTTTTTGCAAAACAACAAATAATATTGACGATAAAAAGTAATATAAAATAATTTTAATTTTAATTTTAATATTATAAAATAATATAAAAAATTCTCGCTCGAGAAAGAGTGCAAATATGCACTAATAAAAAGTTTTCCGTCGCGGTTTATAAAAGTTTCCACGATATGATTCATAAGAGCTACACTGGATTCACGAAAGCACTTGCAATGTTATCTATATCCTTTCGAACACGCTAAGGTGTCTTATCGGTTTTACATACCGTCCATCGACTCCCCTGCAACTTCAGTATCGGTATTGTCACCGATTATCTTCCGCTTATCTGGCCGTCGAATATTTTTCGCGCACCAATAGCCCGGCAAACGGGGCGAACAGGGCTTTTTGAGCGTTCTTTGTTCAATTATTTGGAAATCTTCGCTCATAAAACTGAGATAATCCCCCTACAAAGTGAAACCTGATACTGTGAACAGGATTTTGCAAGTCTAACTTCAAACGATACCATTAGAATATTTAATTAAATTGGCTGGATTTTCGTTTGATCGATTACTGGATGAAATTTAAAGGTCAGCCAGTTTGAATTTTTTTTTAAATCGTCTTTGCGCTCTTTTTTGTACCTTATTGTTGTAATTTGGAAAAATAAAATTAACTGGTGAAATTGGAGGTATATCTTCCCTTTCCCTTGTATTATACAACGACAATAATCGATCCGATTTCAAAGGGTGTCCGATGGATAGATAAGTAGCTAGATCGCGACTGTCAATTATGCAAAACAATTGGTCGGTTTGAACGGTTTGCCTTTGTTCCCATCATCCTGCTGCAATATTAAGTGGAGTCTACTAGAGAACGGTAAATCGAGTCTCTTTGTCTCTTGCTTTTCTACTCTTGCATTTGTTTCTACTTTAGTCTGTTATTTCATAGCTTAATCAATTTTTCCGTAAAACATAAACTGACACGTGCATGGATAATCATTAATTAATATTCCATAACCTGTTTTAAAATCAGGAATCACCATCTTCTCCATTAAAAAAGATTATAAAATTAAAAAAAATGTAAAATATTTCTTTCTCTAATTAAAGTGTAGAACAAAAACAGGATTTAATCGTAGGATAATTAATACAGGAAGAAATGTAAATTTTTCAGCAAGATGGACGCTACCAATGACAGATGTGCTCGCGGTGCGTTATGGGGACGATTGGATAAGCGGGGTTAACGTTAAAGAGAAGCAGCCGCCTACGTCGCCCACGTCACCTACCGTCTGCCCGACGAATTTCATCCTTCACTATGCCGTGCGCGAACCAAAGAATAAATGGAGCCATCACAGCGTAACAATGAGCCACACCGACCCGAGACAGGTCGCCTCTTGGGTCAAGACCATCCGAAATTACCTCATGGGTGAGTCTTACGCTCTCCTTCTTTTTCATTAAACGTTAAACGTATTTTTTCTCCATCATGGATTTGTCTTAAGCAAGCTGTATGTTATTTATTTAGGTATCGGAAGATTTGTATATTTTTGGAGTGGCTTTATTGCGAACGATAACTCAGTTTTTGTTGGATACTCGAGAGAATGAGAAGAAAATAAGATCTGATAATTCATTGCGGAGCAATTTGATTTTTTCTCGCTTAATATTTGCCCTGATTATTGGCACGTCATTGAAAATCCCATAAAGTAACACTGCAACATACATACATACATACACATACACTCTTGAAGAGTGCGTAATCTGAAGAGGACTCAGTGTTATCTCTCGCATGCCGGCAACTCGAATAAATAGTAACCTGAAACCGTTTCACGTGTCGTTTGACGTCTCGATAAAGTCGTTCCGTGACACGGTAATCGACTTTTAATCGTACAAACTCTAAAAATAGTTCTCTCCAAGGCAGAAGAAGGATTGCTAGGTGAAATTTAGTGAAATTTCTCTTGCCAAGCCTGGAATCCTAATTTCGATCAATTTCTATTGCTCTTCTTTTTTAAACCATTGTTTCCTTCGTTGTAATCGAAATTTCCATTTTTGCTTAGATTCATTTTTCTTTTTGTATATCTAGGAGATTGGGACGAAATGTTTGGATAAACTTATGTTTGCAGTTGTAATTTCCCAGTTTTTTGTGAAGTGTAATAATATGTATTGCTCTCTGAAATGTTTCTCCTCGACGTTTGATCTCGTAAACGGTGTTGTGTTTCCCTGCAAACCAGTAGAAAGGATTAAGCATGCGGCACATGTTGAAACTAGGTCGTCGGTTACGGATCAAGGCTGCGTAATTAAGACACGTTTTTGCTTATTCGTAAAAGAAAGGAAACCCGGCAAACAGAAGTATTTGGTAGCAGAAATTTTAGCTGTTAGATAATTTCACTTATACTGGATTGTAATAATAAATTAATAACTTAATAAACTCAGTGGAATTCGCGTATTCTGATACTGTGTACTTTAATACCTCAGATCTTGGAAAAGATATAAAGGATGTATAATTAAGAATGTCTTCTGTTCTAATCTTCTCAGATTTTTTATATTCTACATAGGTTCTTTGTTCCTCGTTTTCTCTACCAATAGTTTTAAGTATATATACAACACTGGAAAGTGTTTCTAAAACCTCTTACTTAACACAAGCAAAACTAATTTCCAAAACACCACATTTAACTTTAAAACAGCTGTGTCGGATACAATTTAACATCTTTCTCCCATTTCATCCAGACATAGTCTATCTTAAAACATGCAGGAAGCAAAGAACATAAAAAGCAACCGCAGGAAGTGGCGCATTCTATCGACCAGCGTGCTATGACACTTCACAGAGCAGCTACTTCACCTTGCAAAATTCCCTATTCACGCCCACGACTCTTTTCCCTCGCGAGCGTACACCCGAGGCCTCTACGTCATTCTCATTCAGCGGATAAAGAGCCGGAGGATGCACACGTGCAATTTGTGTCGCCTGAATAAGCTGTTCTTTCAGCCTCTCAGACATCAACGTTGCGCTTTAAGCTAGTGTACGTTTTTAACGGCGTCTGGAATGACGGTTGACGCGCAAAGCGAGCGTTTCTCATGGTGTTTCCAGTTTGGTTATTAATAACGATGCTTAAAATAAGTATCTCCTTTGATAATTTTAGCCTCTGGTTATAGGGAGAGAGTTCATGCTAAATTTATGAGCTGGTCGGATTTAAGGGATCATTAAGATTGTTCGGTTTTCTGTAGAGAATAGCTTTAGAATAATTATAGGTTAGGGTATAGCTTTAGTAGAAGGTTAGGAAGTTTTTAAAGTTCATGTGCTACTTGTGATTAAATTGTTAAAGGTTGATCTAATGTAGTTTTAGAGTTTTAATTTACTCGGGAAATTAATTCAGAAGTTTTAAGCTTTGTAGTTTCTCTGAATGACAAAGTAATCGTTCTAGACATCAAACATGGACTGTATACTTGAGAATACTTCCTCGTTCAATAAAATTGTACTTTGTTCCGTCAGCGACACCAGTTTCCTTTTACTGCTTCATGAGTTGACACTATTATTAGGTGAACCCGTTGCACTTTATCCGAATAAGGTTTTTCCAGTGACTTTAACATTCTTCGATTAAAGAAACGCGACGTTCACCAAGAATAACCCCGATTTATTTAAGAACCATCATTGAACCATAATTCTTTTGCTTGTTGCTTGAAATAATTGAAAAAAAAAAATGGTCAAAGTCCAAGGAAACATAATAACACGAGTTTTCTGAAAACAGAGTACACACTTGTAGAACATCATTATTCTCGTCAAACCGGTTCCCTAGCTCATTAATAATTCTGTTGATGATCTCGCAGTGAAGGTCTAGGTCGAGAGTACCATCTTTCCATTTCATTACCAATGTCTTCTGAGAGATTTATTTCTTTTGAATAATTAAAAGACTTCAAACGAAAAACATTATTATGATCCTAAAAAAAGTATTACCAACGGTTGGGAATAATTTTTCCGTAATATTACCGATTACAATAATGATACTAAAAATTATTGTTCAAAAATATTTAAAGAATAAAAAGAAAATATCAACAGATTCCCAACACAAAAGTGCTATATTGTAGAATAGCGATTGTAATGGTGAGGTGGGATTAGTTATCCCTTATTTTTCCAAAATAAGCCTGAATGTGCAGTCAGGTTAAATTGACGTGTTTACAGAAGAAACACGTGCTCTCAGGAACAGGTCGATCTGTCCAGGGTAAAAATAGGCCTGTACAGATCGGGAACGAATGATGGCAACTGACAGGGACACTTTCACCGCGGATCATCATACTTGTGTCGTGCACATCGAATGAAAGGCACGCGTTTAGTTACTCTGAGCAGGGAAAAGTTTTTGCCAAACCTGGAAAACTTTCTGTTTCGCCCCACCATTTTCACCTTGTTACACGATAAAGCAGGGGAATATTATTCTAACCTTAATTCTTGAATACACTAGAAATTAGATTCTATCGTCTATTAAAATTGTACAAAGAATTTCCGCTATTTAAACTGAATTATAATTCGTCTTATTTTTGATATCTTAACAAAATTACAAGGGAATGTGTTCTTATAAGCGTTATGAGAACTCGAAGCACACAAACTGTGGGATATTAACGATGATCTAAACGACGAATAATCCCTAGATGGCCACACTGTATAACTTGTGCAAACGAACTTATCGACCGTACCAATCAATCAAAACGCCACCGACGAATTACGGCCTCGTTGAAGGGAGAAACGTGGTCGTCGAACAGAAAAACAACAGGGTGGCCCTTTGTGTGCGTGTAACACGATCCCTCGCCGTTCTATCCTGTAGGGAGAGCCGGTGGGAAACATGGTATTGATCTGGCTTCCTGCTCGCTGCAATGCTTTTCTGCGAGAACGTATTCCCGACGAATAAACAGAGATCCATTTTTTTCTCTCTATAATAGCCTCCATGATAGTCCAACGTGAAATTTTAATCAGATTAACACTTTACCGACCGAGCGCCTATTAACTCTTTGCGCTCGACAGGTGACTTATTCACCAAATGATAGTTTTGTAAATTTTCAGACTTTAGTTAGTTTGTTTATTAGTTAGACTCAGAAGTTAAATAGTTATATATGTAAATTTTAGTATATCACTTAACTAAATTAAATGACTTTTAACATAGACGAATCTTAGTAAATATTTCGAACTTGAAAATTGTTGAAGTTAGTATCATTATTTTTGTTAATCGAAATATTATTTTTGCATGACTTCCAGGGCTAACCCATCGTCCCAGAAAAATCCTGTTATTTGTCAACCCGTTCGGGGGGAAGAAAAAGGGACTAAAGATCTGGGAGAAGGATGTACAGCCTCTGATGACTATCGCTGGTATCGAAACGAAGATGTTAGTCACAGAGAGGATGGGCCACGCTCGTGACACTCTCTTGAGCGCGGATCTGAGCGATTTTCATGTACGTTTCTTATTTAATGCAATTGTTAAAAAAATTGTCGATGCACGATAAGATTGCATTTCCCTCCGTCTCTTTGGAAAATTTTTTTGAGTTCTTGAAAGAAACCCTTCAGAAAGTACGTTAAGATTTGCTTCGTAATATTTTTGTATTCAGTTTCTAACACCCTCCCTCTCTTTGGAAAATTTTGTCATTCACGACTCCCAAGTAAACTTTTCATCAAACATTTTTTATCTTTTCTATCTATCCCCGTTCTCTGTTCACCTTCTCCTTTATTTGATTTCCTGGAATGTTCAGAACGAACATTTTTCATCTTGCATTTTTTTGTTTACTATTTCCAGGCAATAGTATGCATCGGAGGAGACGGAACCCTCGCTGAAGTCATCAACGGTCTGGTGTTGAGGACCTCGAAGGACCGTCAAATCGACCCCAACGACCCAGAGGCGACTCTGCCGACTCCAATGCTTCCCATAGGAGTGATTCCCAGCGGAAGCACCGACACGGTGGCGTACAGCCTCCATGGAACCACCGACGTGCAGACGGCCGCCATACATATCATTTTCGGCGACAGCACAGGCCTCGACATCTCATCTGTGCACAGCGATCAGACGTTGCTCAGGCTGTACGCCAGTATGCTCAGTTATGGCTATCTGGGTGACGTGATACGGGACAGCGAAAAATTTCGGTGGATGGGACCCCAGAGATACGACTATTCTGGTAAGTGAAATATGTGTTGGAGAATTTATCAGACGTTTCTTTTTGTGTCTCTTGGTGGTTGCTTCACGGGTTTCCCGTTTCCCAGACTATTATTAGGTTATGAATTTCATGCAGATACTTGTGTTTATAGGAAATAGAGATTTCAAAATAGACACTGTCTATCATTTTTATGGTATGGCAGGCTATTTTATTTTTCAGTATTTTCCTTTGAATTGCTTAATTTTGCATACTTTGAAATATTGTGTCTGTATGAAATTTTATACTACTTTCTTTACTACGATGAAAGAAATAGATCATTTACGTAATCTTAAAACTTGTTTTTAAGGTCGTTCTTATAATTATAGGTTTGATTGCGAGTAAAGTGACTTGTTTCCTTTTTTATCGTTAGTTCAATTTTGTGTATGTTATGTTCGTTAGATTAGCATGTTTTATACTGTATGCCACGTTTTTCGACTCGAGCTCGAGTAATAAAGAGGAATGAAGGTTATAGAGTTAGGAAATAATGGAGGTGATAGAAATTTATGGTGGTTGAGGGTAGTGCTACTGGCGTCTCCGAGGCGCCCACATTTGATTTCAGACTAATGGTTCCCATGCGCAAAGAAACGGGGCTAATAAAAAAAGACGTTTTCTCGTGGAATACTCGCGGAGAAAATTAGTTTGTTATTGCAGGTAAGTATTTGTTTCTTATTTCGTAATTAATTAGTTTCGTGTAAAGTGTGAGATTGGGTGGTGTATCTTGACAGGTACGTAGTGAAAAATAGATTTAGACGTGTTACTAACCAACTTGGTGATTATTAGAATCAAGAATATAGTTAGAATCGTTAACATGTTATAAAACAATCATTACGTATATATTTTATTCAAGATAATTTTAATGGTCTCTTTGTTTCTTTTCACAGAAAACTGCAGAAGGCAAAAACACAACAAACAGCTTCAATTTGGAGTTATAGTTTATCTTTATTCGTTACACGTTTATAAAATTGTAAATATAATTATATTTATTAAAAATATGAATAAAATAAACTTATTAAAATGTATAAAATGAGTCTATTTCATTTTCCTACTCCTCTTCCATTTCTATCCAACAAAATTCCATTAGAATTAAGAATTACTATCAGGAGAACATGACAGTATAATAGGTGGCACGTTCTCGGAATATGACGTCATTTCCAGGAATTCCGAGAACTTGAATTTTCGAATTTTGTCAGAAATTTTTTCGGAATTTCGGGACTTTGTATCAGGAGAACATAATACGTTAGGAGGTGGCACGTTCTCGGAATATGACGTCATTTCCAGGAATTCCGCGAATTTGAATGTTCGAATTTTGTCAGAAATTTTTTCGGAATTTCGGGATTTTGTATCAGGAGAACATAATACGTTAGGAGGTGGCACGTTCTCGGAATATGACGTCATTTCCAGGAATTCCGCGAATTTGAATTTTCGAATTTTGTCAGAAACTTTTTCGGAATTTCGGGATTTTGTATCAGGAGAACATAATACGTTAAGAGGTGGCACGTTCTCGGAATATGACGTCATTTCCAGGAATTTCGCGAATTTGAATTTTCGAATTTTGTCAGAAATTTTTTCGGAATTTCGGGATTTTGTATCAGGAGAACATAATACGTTAGGAGGTGGCACGTTCTCGGAATATGACGTCATTTCCAGGAATTCCGCGAATTTGAATTTTCGAATTTTGTCAGAAACTTTTTCGGAATTTCGGGATTTTGTATCAGGAGAACATAATACGTTAAGAGGTGGCACGTTCTCGGAATATGACGTCATTTCCAGGAATTTCGCGAATTTGAATTTTCGAATTTTGTCAGAAATTTTTTCGGAATTTCGGGATTTTGTATCAGGAGAACATAATACGTTAGGAGGTGGCATAAATTTCGCAATTCCTGTAATATGACGTCATTTTTAAAAAAATATAAGTCAATTTTCTTGTTTTATGTTCTTTATTGATATTTTTATATGTATACATTTTTAAATATTAATAGTAATTGTTTTACAAATAAAAGTATACAATTGCATTTTTTTCTTTCTTTTTTCGTTGTCTGTCGTCTTGTGACTTTTGCTTCCTCACTGCTAAGTAGATAGTGACCCTGCACAGACAAAACTAATATTATTATTTTATAAAAGTTGCTATATTACGTTAAAGAATATATATGATATAATATGATTAATGAATATAACAATTAAGTATAAACAATGAAAGTATAGCAATACAATATTAATATATTATACAGCTACATATATAGTAACAAAGATAAGTAATATATTAATATTTGTACTAAATAAAGTGCCTACCTTTTTTTAAATGTAGGTTTTAAGAAGATCGTTGCTAATAAAGGGTACGAAGGGGAGATCCAACTACTTTCTGATCCCTGTCACCCAGCGACCAGTACAAGATGTACGAAAAACTGCACCAGATGTTTGCAGCATATGCACAACAGCATTCCTGACAAAGAAATATCGAGTTAGTTGTTGATTCTAAGTAAAATTCATTGTTATTGTTATTTAATATCTGATCAGACGTTTTTCTTTCATTTACCTGGATTGGCTTCAGGATGGATGACCGTCAGAGGTAAATTCTTCATGGTAAACAGTGCCAATCTCGCCTGTGGCTGCTCTAGGAGTCCCATGGGATTCAGCCCCCACTGTCACGTTGGGGATGGCTGTGTAGATGTGATCCTAGTTCGGCATACGTCGTTCTTTAACAACATTAGAATGTTACTGAGGTTGTCCAGCAAACAGAAGACTCTGGTGTGTGAAGTAGCTCTAAAATTGCAGATTAAAAATATGTGTAAATTAATATATATATATAAGTTACAAGACTGATGTTCAAAGTTAATTTTAAGGAACAGGATCAGGAATTTTATATACACATACCTTCAAATTTCAAACTCTGTAAATTTTTTAGTCCCTAATTGTGCATAATCTTCCAAATTTAAATTAATCTGAAACGAAAAAGCAGTAGTAGTTGCATAAATTAATTCACCAAAGACTATCAAAGAAAAAAGACTTCTGTTTACGTTGCACAGTATGACTTGCCGTTCGTCGAGGTGTACAGAGCAAGGGAGTTCACGTTCCGCGCCCTGCCCACTCTGCACATGCAGTCGAACGACGAGATTAGCAGCCGCTATCTGAACTCGAGCCTGAGCGTGTGGAACTGTGACGGTGAAGTGATCGATAACTCCAACGTGAAAATCAGGTAAACACACACAGTTCGAGTATTTACAAGCACTTCATACCTCGTTTCCGGTTCGATGGTTTACGTGTAAGCAACGGGTACTGTTTTGGTTAGCTGACCGTCGCTATCTTATCAATTTTTAATTTGCTTATGGAGTGTGAAAATTGCTGAGTACACGCAGGAGAGTTTGAAGAATTGAGGCAAACCCATGCTGAAATAATTTTGGTTAGATTACTCGTTTAACGTTCAAGTTTCCAAAGTCAACTTTCAAATTTGATGCTCCTCCACTAATCGGATGATATCACTTTTTCTAACCTGTTATTCGATACCGTAAAGAAATCAATGAAAAGAAGGAAGTTATGTGATATGTTGATAGAGTACACTGCCAGCTAGTGAACGTGTTCACAAGACGTGCCCAGGAACCAGTTCACGGCAAGACCTGCTTGTGTTAGTTGGCGAGCAAGCGAACGACACCCCTTCAAATAAGAAAACGACGAACAAGTGTCTCGCAGAGACACAACGGCGTTCGAATCGCATAGTTCCTTCGACTTGCCCTAACTGTTATCGTAATATCGCCGCGTGACAGCCGCGAACAATTTTTTTTGATTGACGACAATATCTTTGGAGCACAATAGCAAGATTGGAAAGTACGGAAAATTTTCGAAGCTAAAACTTCCTTAATCATAAGGGGCGGGGAGTGGTTTCGACTATTTTGGATATTAGTGAATTAAAAAGTTTGAAAATTCAAACTTTTTGAAATTCTAAGACTCTAGCCTTCAATCCTACCTTTTTATGCTACTACTGCTCACAAGATATCGTCATCGTTCGAACGCATTTACCGATGGGGTATTGCAGAACGTCATTGCTATTTGGAATATTTTGTGCAACGCGAGTCAAAGCTGCGCCTATCTACATCCTGTGTCTGTTAAAATGAAAGTCTTGGAGCCAACAACAACCATATCAACATCCACGAAGACCTCTAAAGGTACAGGATCTCACGTTTACACGAGATACTCAGCCAACTTTTCCCTTTCTTTATTCTTAGGTTATAACCTTTAATCGTCGAACATTCCAATGGTGGATGTCTCCACTCGCGGCTCGATCGATAAAACGTACTTACAGAATTTTGTATAACGGTGTCCGGGGTTTTCCGGTCGTTTTTCCAGAATGTTGCACTGGGTGTGCATTTTCGTACTTAAACGCATACACAGACACCCATACATACACAAGAGACACGATTAATCGTAGATTCGGTGCACGGATGAGTTCTTCCTTGTAAGATATTTCAGTGGATATTACCGTTAGAACGCTTAAGTTTACCGAATAGTGTTTGTTTAGAGTGTACAGCATAACAATCGTCGTGAGAACTCGATTATATATTTTTCATCCGGAGGACGATCCAAAGAGACGAATAAAAATGATTAGAACACTAGGAATTTACAGTTAAAGAACAAAAAAAAAAACAAAATTATGAAAAGCGTTGATGAAATATTGCTTCGAATTCTCGAAGGTAACAGAGTGGCCAGTGAATTTTTGGACGAGTTCGAACTTAAATCCAATAGAATTTAACAATTTCTATCAGTACCGAAGTGTTTTATCAAGTTGGAGAAGTCAACTTTTTTTATCGTTTTAGAATAGTTTCTCTACAATTTAACTTGCAGAGACATCTACTACGACGCTTCTAAAATGTCCAACAACGAATCCCTAGTTTTTTAAAGTTTGCTAAAACGATTATACATTATAGTAAACATCTATAAAACATCGAAGAACTATGAGAATGTGTCCAAAAACGTATTGACTACTTTGATACCTTTAATAAACCAAGCGTTTCGTCTTCGATAGGGTTAGAGTAGCGATATTTTCTTTACAGTATGGCCAACATGGTCGACCGTAGGTAAAGATAAACGGACGAAACAGCAAAAAAAGTAACAGCAAATATTTTCGTGAAACGAGTACGTTCTTAAAAAAAAAAAGAAAGCTTAAATATATGTACATGTGCGAGAAACATGGCTGTTAGAGCTTGAGCTTAGAGTACTTCAGAGACGAAGAATCAAGCGGCATTTACTTTACCGGGACAAGTATTTCGACCTATTTATTTAATTATAGAGCTATTATAGGGACCTTGAAAATCCATCAAACACGATTGATACGCGAATCGATGCGTTCACTGCTGCGTTGTTTCAATTGTTACCTCTTATTTATAAACATTGTTATATTGTGTATACTATTGTTTAAAAGTTTAAGTCACCTTAACCCAAATTTTTTATTCGAATTTTATTTTTATTTTATTTGTATTAAATTTACGTTTCGTGTTTTGGTCAGTCATAATAAGCAAAAGAGAAAATTTGATAGAAATAAGGTATTTTTATATATTTAATATCTGGTAATGCCTTAAGAAGGGGTATTAAGTGAAGAACAGAATATAAATGTGAAAACTGAGAGAGAAAATGGCACATATGATTTAGGTTATGCATTTAATCTTTGTTTCTCTTTTTTGTAATCTGAAAATATGCAGATTGCAAAGGGAAAGCAGATTATTAATAATGATCTATGAAAGCGCAGCAATGAATGCTTTGAGAATAGAATGGAAAAGATTATATTTTGAGTTATGGAGAAAGGCTCGAAGATCGCTCTATGAACGTCTTTCACGTGGAACGGTTCGTTTGTTACTGAGGACAGGCGTGAGAGGCGAGCGGAAACTTTCACTTGACCCCTTCTAGTCTGTTGGGTTCGCGTAGAGACGCACGTGCTCCGTCCTTTACTTTCCGTTTACTGCTGCCTTGTCTATTTTTAAGGGGCGATAGTTTCCCTCGTCTCTCCGCCAGTAAACTGATTTCGAATGACAAAAAAAAAATGGAAGATGCAAAGCGGTTGCAAAAGAAAAAAGAATTTAAACAAAATAAATGGAAATTTTTCTTTTTTGGTTATAATTTGTTCGTTTCTGTGATAATTCGATTTCTGTTTTTATTTCACTGCGACTACTTTGCATTTTTGATTTTGAATCATGGAAATATTACACAGGAAGTACGACGTACCTTGTAAATGTTGTTCGGCGAGCCATTGTTTTTTTCGAATTTCGTCCAAAACGCATTTCTTTTCCTTCTCTTTTTTTTTTAACATTAGAGTTGGTTAGCTCAGTTGATATTCGATCACGCGTTCTTCGATTCTTTGACCTTTTGTGGGCCACCGATGGCACTTCCGGTTTTCTGTCTTTTTCTATTTTACTTGTATCTTTTTCTACTTTCGATACCATTGCGACAACGAATTTTTTTCCACGTTTCTTCGAAGAATTCAAAATGGTGGATCACAAAAGGTTAACGACCGACAGACCGGAAAAACGGGATTAGCAATTAAGTGCAGATTATTTTGTAGCCGCGTGTGTCCAGATTGTACAGATATACATACATATTATGTATAAATACATATGTATATATCTATATTTTAATTACGAGGTATTTATATACATAGAGCGGAAGGAAGATGGTGGCGACGCGTCGCTTCCAGTGTGGCTGTAACCAAACGTGTATCACCGATTGGTTTCGATTATTTTCGCGATGGTGCACCGAATGTCGAAAATGGCTGCGCGTATATTATTAATAAATTGTACTTCACTTTTTCATCTGGATCTTTTCTTTTTCCTAACCTTCCGTCCCCACCTGTAATTCAAACTTCTAAAAAGAATTTCAAAACCGAAAAACGTTATGTGAAACGGTAAAATTCTTAATACTTAAAAATAAAAAAAATTAATTATTAAATATTAAATAATATAATAATAATAGTACTATTTAATAATGTTTAATAAAAATAATTGCAAATAATTATCTACGCGTTTCATGATTTTCAAGCCACACATATATATTGTGCAAAAATGAAAATCCAAAAATCTCAAAAGGGGGATGAAGTTTTCGGCCAACACTCATTTACTCACTCTTTCCTCCTCTTTTATATATTAAGAATTTTTAATAATCAATATTGTCGGATATATATATATATAATATATATATTATATATATAATATAATACATTATATTAATTGAGACATTATGGACACAACGTATAATTGGCGCGGTAAGGTGACAAAGAAGCCTCTCCCTTGTCAGTGTCCCTTCGTCGGAGGGTTGCCAGCTCCAATTTCACGAACACGGGGGTGCGTCTCACGCACCCCGGATCGCTAATTTTTTTTGTCTTCCGTTTCCTTTTCCTTCTTTCTCTCGCTTCTCTCCTATCCTTCCAGTCTCTCCTCTCTTCTCCCAAATTTTCTCCACGGCTTCGACCGCCGTGGCCGGAGGTCTTTTTCACACTTATCACAACTGGTTCCCCCTTAAGCGTTAATTCTCAGTGATCGAGTGGCCCCTATGGAAAGAGGGCTAAATAAATTATAATTATTTCTTTTCTACGGGAACAAACGATTTCTTCTAACAAAATCACCTTCCTCGCGTTTGGAAGGGAAACGATGTTAATCGACCCTTTCGGTTTGGTAATTCACGCGAAGGGTTGAAGATTTGGGAGAATGAGAAAAACGTAGGATCGTTCACAGGAATAATTAACATTTTCTCAGCCGCTCTTTCAATAGAGAAACCTAATTCATCGCGTTTCATCCCTTCCAGTTACCACTATCACCACCTTTGTCACAGCCCTCTCCCCTCGTGCTGCTCACCCTTAATGCCAACCACCCTCGGTTCTTCTTTCTTCCCTAACGTTCCTCCTTTTTCTCTTGCCACCTCCCTCGCAGCGTATCATTATGCTAGTTAGTCTAATCCCTGATATATAACATGAACCTCGTTCACAATCGTAAAAAAAGGATCGTGAGACGAAAATACACACGAGCCACCCCCTGGGGTTCTCGCGTTCTCTATTTCCTTTTTTTCCTTTTCTTTTTCCTTCTTCCCAGTTTTCTCTTTCTTAATCGTGTGCCTTTCGTGCTCCACATTCGCATTCTCCCACGACAGAGCTTTCTTCTTCTCTCACGGGGTCCATCCGTTTCGAAGCGTTGGGGGTTGCTTCGAGAATCTCAAACCGACGTTGGTGATTTTCCATTCCAATCGAAATTGTGCGTTTTACGAAAGTGAAAAATTGGGGAAACGAAATAGAAGTTGAAATTTTTTACGACGATTACACACCCGTGGAACAAAGACCGCAACCCCCAACGGCAGCATCCCCTAATTCCTTTTCGCCTCTCGCCGTCTACTTTGTACAACCGTAATAACTACACAAGTGTGCTATTCTCGTTTGCTCAATAAATATTCGATAAATATATCATTGTATTTCATCATCATAATAATAATAATAATATATGTATATCATCGTATTGCCGTGGTAATAATAGGTAGTAATAATCGCACTATGTTAATTTTCATCGCTGTTTCGTCGTTTACAGTAATTACCAGTATCGTTATTAAATACCGTTTAAACTATATATATATATTTATATCATTATTATTGTTATCGTTATCCTCGTAGCTGAACTCGCACCTCGCATGCTCTTCACCCCGTTAAACCCGCCCAATGCATCCCCTAAACCAACCAACCCCTAACAACGAGAAAAAAGAATCTTTCTCTACCCATTTTTCGTTTACCTCTTCTCAATCGTCGCTGTGCTCGCTAAATTAATTCGCTCGTTAGCTACTCGTTTATGTATACATAATAATATATATATATATTTATACGTGTTCAGTCCCTCGCAAGCTTAAATTCTACGCAGACGCGTCCCACGATTCTTCCCTTTCCCCTCGAATTTATTATTTAACCCTGCTGCGATCTTCGGGACATTTTTGTTTCCTCAGACGCGTTACCATTTCACTAAGAAAATTGGTTAATTTTTTTTTGTGATACATAAAGAAACTGTAACTAACAGCTGGCTCTGTTCAATCAACTTTATATCAAAGAATAAAAAAAAAAAGAAGAATTTAAAAAAGAATTTTGTGTTGCTTTCATCGGGTTAGTAACTCTTTTTAATGAAATGATAAAACGACCGATTGGGACAAAATTCGAGGAACGCAACAGAGTTACAACAGCGTGCAAAAGTGTAAGACCAAAGGAAATAAATTAATTAATTACTAAAAAAATAACAATATAAATAAAATTTGTATTCTATGCTAATCAGTAAATAGTGTTCTGGTATAATGACGATAAAAATGAATGGATAAACAATATTTGCCAATCATCAAATTATGTTTTACATTGTCCTGTCGTCTTAAACTTTTGTTCGCTACTGTAACTGTGACATTTCTTTTTTTTTTTCCCTCCCCGTCCTCCTCAACCGGTTTCACCCCTTTCCAGGCATACAGTTGCAAGACATTGAAGGGAAGAATCGTGTCTAATGTTCATCTACACTCTACTTCCGGCCTGTTTCGCAGCGGGTGGCTCGGGATATCCGATTTTCACCCTCGAACCCGATCGAGACACGCGATCGTCGCTTAATTAAGCTTCCCTCGCGACCATTTACCTCCAACCCACCCCCCTCGCACTCGCCAGAGTCTACTAGAGAAATATTTATCTTACGTAGAAAAAGTCCTCGTGCGCACCTTCGCGCCGGCGGGAACTTCCGGTCGCGGCTGAGGATCACGTCCGTAGATCCCTGTTTGCTTTCATTATTACACGCTGCAACGGATAACAATAGGGTGCAAGAGAAAGCGCGGAGTGTAATTTTAAGGGTTGGGTAATACAAATAAAGAAGGTTTAACAGTATGTTAATAATATGTGACAGTTAATTAATATTAATTATATCATGGAATTGTAGGTATTTTAGAATCTGTTTCGTTCTGTGGGAAGGGAAAGGAAAGGGGATTGAAATTGTTTAATAAGGATCCGTGTCGTAAAAATTATCACTCTTAATAAATTACTACGTTGCTAACACAAGTAACAAATTATCACGAATTATGCAATTAAATACTCTAAAGCTAACTGCTACCGGTCAAGCAACCTCAATCGATTTTAACCTCTACGATACTATATATATATATGTATGCTACGAATTATTCGATTATTCCTCGTTAAATATCACAACAATCGCTATAAAATACAAAAATGCCTAAACTAGCGTTCCTCGTTTAAAACTAACGGTAGCCGCAGCTCTTTCTCTTCTCACGGACACGTGATCCCACAGCCGCAATGGATCTCGACCGGCTGTGCCGTGCGGACGATTTTTTTTTTTTTTTTTCTTTTAATGCACTTTCGGTTCAAGGCAGCTCGAGATGCTATTAGAAAATGTTTCCCGTGTGGATGCCCCGAGAGATAATCGGCGCGACGCGAGCTCGACGTTTGCGACGTCATGTTCGAGCGGAAGGCTGGACTCTCGAATCAGGCTATCGTCATCAGGCGTTTCGAGGAAACGGTTTTCTCAATTTCATCTAATCATTATGTTCCAAATCTGATACAGTGAACGCAAAAGTTTGAGTTTGAAAAATTTTGTTGGAAAAAAGTTTCTTGAAATTTCAAGATTCGAAATAAAAAATTTTGATTTTAATTTAAAATTGAAGAATTATCATTGAACAACTTGAGTTTAACTTGAGTTGAATTTTAAGGAAACCGTTTCCACATGAATCATTTCCTAGAAGCTGACCTAATCACGATCTTTCGTCCCATTGGGAAGACCTAAGGCTACTTTGTAATCGTTCTACCCTAATTGGCACTCTACTCTAATTGCACCCTTGAAATCGTAGGCAGGTAATCCTCGAATCACGTTTTCCCCAACAACCTTGTGCGTTGGTTAAAAGGTTACAGGCTGCAAATACCAGAGGTGAAATCTGTTCGTTATTTTTTATAAAAAGGGTAAGTACAATTATTACCATCCGCCTTATAAGATAAGAAAAAGTTATAAGGTTATTAGATAACAAAGGGGAAAACCCCGTTCAATTTTAATCGTCACGTGATTCTCGATTACCGGCTTCTAGAACTCTCTTGTGATTTCTGAAAAACTGAACGTTCGCGATATTTTACGTATCCCGAACCACCCTGGTTTCGTCACGCTACGTTTCCCCCCCGTTAACTTCGTTTAATCTCTCTTTGTTTCGCATTAAATCGTCGGGGCGTCGAGCGGCCGCGCGTGTTCGTTTAACAAAATAAGAACACGAAGTATCAGTTACAATCCCTATTGGCATCGAGGAAGATATTAAAATTCCTTACGCGTCTATCGTGACCCTTTCAACCGCTTCGCGATACCACCCTTATCGAAGGAAGCACTAGATCTCTTCGCTCCTCAATTAAATATTCGCCATATAAAACTCTAATCGTTTCTAGCAGCACTCGATTTTATAAACGTCTAAACGAACGAATTCTCGCGAGAAAATTAAAATGCAATAAGGGTGGTTCGGCGAAGGGATCGAGAGAAGTGTACAAAACTGCCTCGATCGATCGATCGGATCTAGGGCTCGAAAGATCGATGGATTCGGCTGTCTCTCCGCCCATGTGCGTAATATAATAACTATGAATTGCCGGAGGGTGAAACACCCTCTTATAAATCACTGGTGTTACATAAAACACAACGGACGCCATTTTGTTCTCTGCATATCATCGATTAAGAAAAAAAAAAGAGGTCACCTTTGGAGGAAGCTCTAAAAAATGAAGCTCTCAATGTTCAACCCGAACGCCTTTTAGTTTGGGTAACACCAAGGACCTGATGAACGCTTGTTTACGTTAAAACGAGGGGGTGGTTCACCCCATGCGTGCGTTTTACGTACCCTATTCGCCTCGCGTCGAATCGACCTATTTACATTAACGAATCGTTCTCTCCCGTAGTAACCGTAGTCGTAAAGCGATTAGTAGTTCAGTTAGTGAGTGAATTAGTAGTAGTATCAGCGATAGCAACGCCCATCTTCACTCGTACGTAGTACACGGTGTGAGTACTTAACAGTAATTGAAACAGGCGGTGTAATAGTAACAGCAGTTATGCGGTCGTTGCTCCGTTTTACAATTAATAGTTAGAGTAGCGGTAAAATAGTAGTAGTTTAGCTTACAATAGCGCTGCGTTAATAATTAATAGTAGTAGTAATAGTAGTAGTAGTAGTAGTAGTAGTTATAGTAATAGTGGTAATAGTAGTAATATAGTAATAGTATTAATGGTAGTGGTAGAGTGGTGGTGGTGCTGTGATGGTAAGTGGTGTTTTCCATTTCCTCTTCCTTTACTAGCGATGCTGATGGCGATGGTGGTGGTGGTGGTAATTGTGGTACAATATAATAGTTACAATCATAGTAGTAGTAATAGTAATAGTAGTAGTAGTAGTAGTAGTAGTAGGTAGTAGTAGTAGTTTCGTTTCTTTTCATAGTATTAACAATATAGTTGCAGCGGTATTCATCGTCGCTTCGTTAATAGTGTTAATAGCAGTACAAGCAATTTTTTTTTTTTTTATAGGAATAATATTATAGCACGTTGTGTTTAATTCCCTTAACTCGAGTCTTCTTTCTTTTTTTTTTTTATTGCTATGTTATCGATATCGCTAGTCTCAAGATTTTTGTACTATCACTACGAACCGATTGACAGGGTGCCTCTGGTCTTCCTATTCACATTGCGATTTTGACTCGATCCTGGACCATTGTTCTTAACTGATATTTTCTAAATGCTTTTACTTAAGCAATCGTGTGTGTCAAGTGATAAAAATTAATAAAATTCGAAAACATACGTAAGATCAGAAAATAATGGTAAATGAAAAATGGGGTTGCTTCTGTGATGCAACTTGAGAAGATTGTAATAGATAATTAATGAACTATCTATGAAAAATTAAATTCCAATTGCTTGACACCCAATGCTTAGATAAAGCTCTGACCTTTAAAACAATAATAGAATAAACGAACAAACACATTAGACAACGATTAGGGGAGGAGATACAATGAAAAATTGAACCACTGTTGAACGATCGCCATCTTATTTCTCGAATGGTTATCACTGGGAACGAAACAAACCGAACTAAAGTAACAGCAATTACTCGTGACAACGTAGGACACACTTTTCTTTTTGCCTCTTTATGGATCGTGATATCGAGTTCCTCGATCATTGGATCCAGTCGTCGCCAATGGGCAAGGACATGCCGCGCACCCTTTCAACCTCACTCGAAGAGAGAAAGAGAGAAAAACAAAAGGGATTACTCTTGTGAAACTTGATACAAATCCAGGAAGAACCGCCTCGCAAAAACTACCTGGTCGTCTAGCGAGTATATTAAGCGCATTTTATGTAAGGGGTTCTTCGGGGATCGCTACCTTAGGAGTTACAGAACTTTTGCTTTTCAACCCTTGCGCTGTCAGTGTTAGAATATGTATATTTTTGAAAGGTAATCTCGTAAATTTTACCAAAAATTTGTTTAATAAAATAGATTCCAGATCATAAGAAATTGATAGATTGAAGTTGACAATTATTTCTGTAAGCTGGCAGCGAAAGAGTTCGGTTAAAAAGAAAAAAGGGGGGGGGATTTTGTCTCGCATCGTCAGACACCCTCATTTAACGTACAGTCGACGGAAAGCACTTTTGGACAATGTACAATACTATATAGTTTAGGACCTTCGTTGTCGTCGAGTTCGATGTTACATTATCTCGTTGCGCGACATTACACTAAATTCCTAAATAGTTAATAGCTATAGATCTCTCACTATCTCAAAAAAAAACATCGTCTCCTCGTCTTCGAATTTTCTTTTCTCTTCCTATAGTCTTGTTCTATTTTTTTCTCAACTTCTTCCTCCTCTTCCTACTCCTCTTCCTTTTCTTCAGTTTCTTCCATCCTCGTCCATTTTAATTCACGCGCGCCATTATAACGTTTAATCATCATCATCATCATCATCATCATTGAAATAACGTGTATTCTGTAATTAGTTAACCGCTTAATTTATCAATAGTAATCAATATTAAATATTCACTTTGTTTCTAACTAGCAGCCTCTGTTGACTAGTCCGCACAACTAGTCGTTCTCTCTATTCTCGTTTTCCTCTGTATATCTTTTTCCACTAGTGTTAGCACTAGCCTGAGCTTTAGGCGATTATAAAGTTATCAATTATCGTTATTATTAATATTATAATTAATATTATTATCCGTGGTTCGTGGACCGGTTAGCTTCCGTCCTGACCGATTCTCGTCGATTGGATCTCCTCGACCTTTTCTCTGCCCTTATTTTTCTTTTTTTCTCTTACTCGCACGACGGCTACTTACCATGTTTTTTTTTTTTAATGTTCATTTCTCGATTATCGAAGAACAAGCTTTTCTTAATCTCCGCTGTATATTATCCTTTCTTCGTTTACGCGTCATCTAAACAAGCATGTGTACTGTGCGTCGTCTGTGCATTCGTTCACGTGTGTATGTGTGTGTGTGTTCTTTCATAAATATTATAAAAAAATATAATAGAAAATTATAATTTCGTTATAATATTTATAAGCTACTCGAAATTGGCACTAGAAATTTTTTTTCAACTTGTTCGACGTTAAACCCTTTCTCGAAGAGCGTAACAAATTTCTTTTACTCGTGCATCCGTCGTACTTTTTATTTCCTCATCGGATGCAACTACTCTAAGATTCTCTAAAACTTTACAAAATACCACGAGCGTGTATGTACAAAAACACACGTTCCGGAAGGGCCTCGAAGCAGGAAGAATAGGAAATAGACGGTCGTTATAAAATCGCGCGGGAAACGATACTCCACAAGTACATTTTTTATCTTCGATCTTTGCTGTTCTTCTTTTCCTTCGTTCCGTTATTTTTCTTTTTTCCTTAATGTTGGGGAACTTCAGATCGTCTATGGATTTTATCGGTCGATGGAGCCGATCGGCGGCAATCGGAGACGTTTCAATTAGGAGACGAAATGAGGGGTCCTTACTCACGTCCTTTGAGGACAGTTTAGGGAGAGAAAGAGAGAGAGAGAGAAAGAGAGTCAGAAATTAACAGCTGCGTCGAGAGAAGAGAACGACGCTTCCGGTGGCGCGGAAGTAATAATTGACCGAAACGCTAACCCTCTGAGAGTGGAAAATGCCTTTCGTTCCTAGTAAGAAAATTAAATCTCGTCGTTTAACAAGACACAAAATTCTATTCATCACACGGGAAGAACGATTACAGGTACACATACATAAACGATAGACTTTTCTATTTAACATTAGATTTACGAATTTCGTGAGCAAAATTTGCAAAAACAATTGCTATTATTCCTACCAATTTTTCCTAAATTTTATCGATGTAGCGATACAAATATACCCAAATCTATTTCCTTCTCAGTTCTGCAATTTCAAATTCTTTTTGACGTATACCTATATTTCTTGATAGAAATAGATACACAAAAAACCAAAAGATAGAACGAAGAATCGTGTAACATTAGGAACATCGATCAAAGGCATCACTTGTGCATCTCAAAGGATTAAGAGCAAGCCCCGCATGCTCGCGAGGCCAGGACCTAAACCCCGTTTTTAGCAGCCTCCCACACGTCACAGTAATGGCGGGTGGCCCCGTACGCCGGAAGCGTCACGAAAACGTTCTCTCGACGCGGACCCGCTTAAACTACGATCATCAGACTCTCAGGCACTCGATTCTCCGCAGGCTTAGATCGCGAAGCTGAACACGACACGAGGAATCCTGGCGATTCCCCTCCGGCTCATGGCAATTATCGTACGCGCCGGTGAGTAACGACCCCGTGGAACATGCGAGCTTCTCGACGCTTTCCGCTCTAAGCCTCCAGTGTCACGGGGGAGACTTCGGTCTGCCGCTCTTATCCTGCATCACTTGTTGCTGCTGCTGCTGCTGCGACTGTTGTTGCGACTGAGGCTGCTGTTGCTGAGGAGCTTGCTGTTGCTGTTGCTGAGGCTGTTGCTGTTGATGGTGGTGGGAGGTTGGGTCAGTTGCCACGCCCAGGTCCGTGCCCATCAGGTTGCCAGCACCACTTTTGTCTACCACGCTGCTCGTGTGCACCGGGTGAAAGTATCGTTCTGAAACGTGACAGTACCAGTTCAGTTAGGACAGAAACGGAAGGGCGATTTTTATGGCCAATTTAGGTGTTCAATTTGGAGGTAACTAACCTTCATCCATGGCGGATGGCGGTTCGCTGGCGGTACCCGTGATGATAGGCGCGATCATGTTGTAATCATCCTCCAGATTGATGAACGGCGCTGTGTTCCAGCGGGGGGGCACGTTAGAGACTGATCTCTGGGTGGCCACCGGCCTCGTCACCGAAACCGGCGACGAGAACAGAGACAAATTCGTCGGGGAGATTACCCCTGACATCGAGCTGATGGTAGGATACGTAAATATTTGCTGCGAACAGACAGAAACGAGATCATCGCTAACAATACTCTCATACTTGAAGCGATTCTAAGTTACCGAATACTTTGAAATATTCTAAGAACTTTTAATAATTCGCTAGTAGCTTCCAGATACAGTCGACACTCTATTCTTTACACTAATATGAGTCTCCTAATTTATTACACTAATAAATAATTCAAATAAAAATTGCTAGAGGTCGGTATCACGTTAGAAATGGTCTACACAAAATGGTCTAATTTGTAGCTTAACGTAGGGCTCGTTCATAAATAAGAGTAAAAGTAAAAAAAATGAACCCACCTGTCCAGGTTGAGAGTGAAAGTGAGCAAAAGTGTATTCCCGGCTGGTGTGCGGCGCGGTGACGAGGATCCTTGCCGGGCTCTTCCTTCCGGCCGGGTCGACGGAGCTCTGGCAACCGGAACTGACCAGTCCCACCGCTGCCGCGGCGGCCATTTGCTCCTGATTGGACGCCAGTTCGGATGGGTCCGTGGGCGAGGTCGACGAGGTGGGGGGCGAGTTCGAGCTCGCGGCCGTTAACTCGCCCGTGGACCTTATAATGGCGACGGGCCTCGCCATTGGGGCTGGCGGGGGCGGCGGCAGCATCGAGCTCGGATAATACTGTGAGAACTTTTGTATACCAGTGCGGGGTCCAGCTAGCTGCGCCTGGAAATACCACACACCCACCGATCAACGTCGTCGACCCGCGCGTGATCCATTCACCCCGTTTTCTGTGCCTCCACACACACACACACATTTCCGGTTTGCTCTTATTTTCTTTCTTTTTATAATACTCTAATTCCTTTTCGTTGAATCCCTCGTTCGCGACGTTTCAAAACTATACTATGTATCATAGATTTATAATCGTTTACATTTATATTTCCTTATTTAAAGTGGGCGTATGTCCGTAAAATAAATAAATAGAAATAGTAGATCGTACGAAGTAACAGTTAGAATTCTTAATAGGCTTTGTTTAAAAATTAATGTTATATAAAAATAATATGGAATCACGTATGCAATAATCTAGTAATCCTAGAAAGAGTACTAAATTAAGTGGATAAATGTAAAGTTAACTGTTCAGTCTTGGTTCGGAAACAGAGCATTTGTACCACACGAGAACAGGTTACAGCCTTAAACAGTGGCACGTTAATTTGCATACTGTCGTAAGTATAACGAATGAAAACTAAACATGTCAGGAACGAGGGACTGCCGACAGGTAACGTGTTATTCCACACTTTGTAATAATCAGCAATAATCAACAAAATTTCCCCGTCGAATCGAACTCGAAATAATCCAGGGCGATTGGAACACGGATGACGATGCAGGTCGAAGAGATCCGCCACGTTGCGAGAAAAGAACGATCCTACCCTCCAGTTAGAAACGAGGGAGGACACAATTTTTCTCTCGACTCGACGTAACGACAACGTGGCGGTTTTAAAAAGGATCCGGAAGCTACCTGGGGCAGCTGCTGCGTATTCTCGGCCTCCTGGCAGACGAACGTCACGAAATCCGACAGGGTGTCGTGACCGTTCTCCGGGTACTTCACCACCCCCGTGGAGGCGGGGTGCTCCGGCTGGTAGTAGGCGAGCCCGGACATACTCTGACCGGAACCACCGGCCAGTCCTTCGTGCGGGGAGTGCAATCCTGAAACACAATTCACCACTGTCATCGTCCGGCTGCGTAGCGCCCTTGGCCACGCCGAAACCACCCCCTAAATTCGAGCGGCGCTTCTCCCAATACGAAAATCGACCTCGTTCCAACTATCGTATCTGTTCGATAACTCGATACTATTCCTTGCTCGCTCGCGAACGATCTTTCTTTCAAGATGCTTTCGCTCCTTTCCGTGTTTTCCTCCTTTTTTCATTGTTCATTCAGAATTTTTACCTCCCTTTTCGTTCTTTCGACAGGGTTGCTCTGCTTTTTATTTTGGCGATCGAAGATGCGGAGAATTTCTCGGAGGCAATCTGGTGAACTTAGTCCCTGAACTGGGGAATCTCACGGCCGCCTCGCCGCGGCCGGTAATGGTAATTGTTAATGCGGAATAATGTTAGTAAAGTTGGAGGCCGCCGCGGAAGCTTAGCAAAAGAGGGAGCAAACAGAGGTAACGATTGCTGCTGCGAGTCAGTTAGGGGGTGGTTTTAGTGGTACTTCTTGGGGAGGGGGTCGACCAACTATAACGATCGTGTTAAATATATATATGTGTATATATGTATATATATATATATATATAAGGCACTCCAAGCGTGAGGCTGGCTGGCTGAAATGTACATGTATTTTATATACGAGTGTGTACGTGTGTGCAAGCGCGGCTATGGGCGCACTTAAAACTCTCTAATCTCTTTTTTACAACCTGCTATAAATTTTTGGCAACGTGCCAGCAGAAAAATTGTTAGAATCGTCTTTCTTTTCCTTTTTTCTGTGTTTTTCTTTCCCCCCCTCTTTCCTCTTCATTCCGGCAACTTCGCGCGTGCACACGCGCACATCACGCAGTACGTGGTTATATACATGTATGTATATATACATATAGGCATGTATAAATATATATATATATATAGAATATACGTATAGGTATATATATAGAGATATATATATAGATATATAGTGCAACAACAAACATCAAACAGCAAGATAACAACGATTAAACAACACATCAAAAAACATCAAGGTAACAACAACATCAACATCAATACAATGATATACATATATACGCGATGATATATATGTATGTATGTATGTATATATATATGTATATGGTAAACAACAACACCAACATCGCAACAACAATAGAATATATGTATATATATAGATATATATAGGTAGTATCGTACGGAGAGAGACATAGAGTGACAGAGAGATAGAGAGAAAGACAGAGAGAGAGAGAGAGAGAGAGAGAGAAAGTAAGAGAAAGAGAGAGAGTAGAGCAATAAACAAGTCAAGTCTCAATCAATCAAGGTTCGAAATTAATTTGAATCAATCAATATCAAGTCAGTTAATCAATTAATTAATGAATCAATTAATCCATCCAGCATACGACATACCCAGAGCATTGGCCGTGTGACAGTGAGTGAGAAATAGAGATAATATATATATATATAATGGTGTGCACGGTTCAATGGCGGGTACAGTCTCGGATCGTTGGGTCCGGATCCATGGATCGAGGGATCCCGTGGAAACACCCGTTATAAATCTCTGCCTCGACAATTTTCTGCTCGCTGCCAGAAAGCATTCTTGAGATTCCCTGACTTTCTCCTCGGTTCCAATTCGAAACACGAAAATTTCGCCCCTTTTCCATCGCGACCCCTCGAGGACCCTCCCCCTTTTTCTCGAGGCTGTACCCTTTAAAAATAGTAATACGTGAGAACAGGTGGGGTGTAACAGGGTGGGTGGGTTGGTTGGGTGGGCAGACAGACAAACAGACAGACAAACAGACACAGACACAGACAAACAGACAGACAGACAGACAGCGACAGCTAGCTTACCAGGTAGACTGGTACTACGCAGTTAGCAAGAAATGCCGTCCGTCTGTCCGTCTGTCTGTCTGCCCGTTTCCAAGCCCCGAATCGTGATCCCTTCCGGTTTCGGGACGATGCTTCTCTATTTTCCTTTCTTTTTTTTTTTTACTCTCGATCGTGTTACGACGACATTACACCGTCTCGAAGTATACTTGGTGGGGGCGAGAAAGGGTTGGGGGTTCCAAAAATTTTCTTTTCGTTCATTAATTATATTTTTAATCGTTTTCCTTAATTTCTTTTCTTTTGTCTCTCTCTGAGGTCGCGACGATCGGCGACAGACAGGTCAGTCAGACGGACAGGCAAACGGGGGCGTTTATATAAAATGTACATATACAGATATAGAATTATACACATATAGAGTACTATACATACACAGGTGAACAGGATTATCGTGGAGCGTACTTATCCCCGTAACAGAGGCATATACAAAAACACCAGTTTGGTTAGACAATTATCGATTTGGTTGGTTTCGCTTGGGGGGGGTTGGTGGGTGGCAGGGGTGGGGTAGGGGGTTGCACTCGGTACACGTTGTCGGTGCAACGCGTTTTTGTTTCAAAAAAACCTATCAAACATATATGCAGCGAGTTAGAAAAGTTGGATTTTTGAAAAATCGTGACCGTTTGCCATTTGAAGTAGAATTGGTTCGTCTATGATCAGACGCGCTACGCGCCAGCTATGTGTACAGTAGCGAACAAAAGTTTAAGACCGAAGGGTGAACGAAAATAAAGAATAAATAAAATTCGTATTCCATGTTATTGAATATAATAGTGTTCTACCATGATGGCAATAAAAATGAATATATAGATAATATTTGCAAACCATATAATTATATTTTACATTGTCCTCTCGTATAAAACTTTTGTCCCTTATTGTACTACGCTGGGTCTGACAGCGATCCTCTGTATCTGTTCAAAAAAAGGGAATCGTATCTCCGAAGAGATCGAAAAATCAGTCCCGTGAAAAATTGTTATTCCTCGATCGAACGAAGATCAATCAAGAAATCGTGGTCACCTATAGGCGGTCAATTTTTCGCTTCTAATCGATTTCGACTATGTGTACCATATATGCCTGAAAGCGCAAGCTTCGTCGATCGTTCAAAGGACACGTAAAAAAAAAAAAAAACAAAAAACGATAAAACTTGGAATCGAAAGAAAAGAACTGTAACCAAAAAGTCTGTATCTCTTGACAGCTGGTCGAAACTACATGAAACATTCATCAGCTGATTCAATTTCCTCGAACACCTACATATTTTCCGTCTTCCTTCGTTTCATTGCAAATAAACGTTTCGTTTTGCAATTGTTCAGAAATTGAATCATCGAGAACTAAAAAAGGCAGCCCTTCCATTTCTTGACGTTCGAAATGAAAAATAGTAAACGCAAAGAAGAATCAAATAAAAAAAGAAATCAGCACGCCTACCAACGACAGCATTGCGCGAACAATCGTGCACACAGCTGCAGGCGCGGCTATACAGAAAACACCGATGCAACAATTATTACGAATTGCATATAAATCTGTTTTAACCCTTTGCACTCTCAACAATCAAACGACATCGCCGTCATAAATTCCCGAATGCAAACACAGCTATATTTAAAATTTCCATATTATTTACCTAAATTAAAATAAATTTAATGCAATTTAATTGTGGTGTTAATCAATTTCAATATTTTACACTCGTTAATTATTCAAGGTAAAGAACCCCTTCCGAGTGTAAAGGGTTAATCATCGCAATTATTACCGATTGAGAACAAAATACACGTATACACTATCAAAAATTTGAAATCACTCGAAGGTTTTAAGAAATATTTGAATTTAAACGAACAGAAGTTTAGTATAGTGTGGCACATTTCAGAAAAATCTACCACGATAAAGGAGACTGTTGTTAAAATTAGCAATATTCACTTCAAACGAACAATAAATTGTCACAGATTTGATATGGCTGCAATTCCAAGAGTGATTGCAAACTTTTGACCGGTAGTGTACGTAAACACACTCTTACCGTTATTCGTAATAATTGTCGCACGCGTACACGGTTACATTTAGTTGAACGTAAATACATACACATATATGTATGTATATTTAAACAATTATGTGAGATGCAACACCGAATGCTAACACATATAGTAATAATTGTGATAGTTAAGGCTCTAACATAGAACGTTCTTGTTGCTTTCTCGGTTCCTCGTGTCGCAGCGGTTTACCGTATCGCAATCAGACGTCAGGTGGATTTCTCGGGGATCCCCCTGTGGTGGACAAACACGACCCTCGAATTAGTCCACTTTCTTCTTTATCCCGCCCTCCCCTCCCTCCACTTTCACCATCCTCCATCACAGAGGGCGGAGAAAACGGTTTTGATTTTCATTTCATTTAAGGAACTCTTTGGAGTTTTATTTTTTACTATTCAGGGGAAGGGGAGGGATGAAGCTACGTATTCTTTTCTGCTGAAAAGTGTTCTTTCAACTTTTTGGAAATTTTGTAAAATTATTGCTCCAAAGAATTTCTCTCTATTTCGGAGAATTCATTTTTAGAGGAGAGAATTCTCTATGAACGGGTTTGGCAACTAAGTTCCCGCGAATTTTTTAAACTTTTTAAAAGTTTATTCTTTTAACAAAATTAATCGGTAATATATTCTTCCTCGATAGAAACCTCGTTGGTAGAAATCACCCGATTTCGATTTCAACCAAGCTCTCAATTCTGTATCAATATTGAAAACAACTCCGTGCATAGCATTTAAAAAAAATCGAAAGTGGTGGAAATCTAATTTTTTTTTTTTTTTTAAACACCGGGAACTTAGTTGTAAACCTACTATTCTTTAAACGTTCCACGTTTCACTCTTGCGGTCACTATAGATTCTATAATAGTTAACTTCCGGTCGCGTTTCAATCCTCCTCGCTCTGATTCTTTCAACGTGGTACAAAGTAACCTCCTGGTCCTTTCGACGGTAATCGAAAACGATTTATTCGCTGGACCGTAATATTCGGGAAACAACCAAAAATTCAAAGACCTCGGGAGGGATAACGAAAAAATAAGTTACCCCTTCGAAAATCCCTTGCACGCGTGTTCTATCGTAGAGAAAATCACAGGGTTGGACTAAATACAATTTCGTGCGTCGTGGAGAAAGAAAATAGTGGGTGAGGGGGGGAGAGAAAGAGAGAGGCAAAAAGCAGAGCGTGTGTCAGACGTGGAAAGAGCACGTGAGAGACAGAGAGAATATACCGGGGAAAAGGGTAACAAAAACGGCTAAATAAATCTCTCGCAGTGTACACACAACGAACCGTGGAAACTTGAATGGTAATCGATTACTCGACGTGTACATACACACAAAACGCGGTGTTCTATGCGGGGAATGCAGCAAGAAACACGCTTTTTATCGGCACGTGAACAGTCGCAAGCACTTCCCGAGTGTCGGAGAGAACGGCCATCGAAACGAGCCAGCAACCGATGACGGAGTCAACATGGTGCAACAACTACCATAACAACAGCGTCGGGGATAGAGAGCTCGTGAAACAACACCAAGGGAAACGAGAAAAGAAATTTAAAACATAGGGGAGACAAGGGTAGAATGGGGGGGAGGGACATTTTTTGGTGTGCGTTGCATTCGATTGGGCGAGAAGCACAGTGCTGGATTATAATATTTCTACCCTTACAAAGTTTCCCTCGATTCCTGCTTACCTGTGCAGAATTAAAAATTACTGGAAGGGAATTAATTTTTGTTACTGAAAGAACCAAAGAATTCCAGAAGTGACGAATCGCAAGGAATGAGATTATTTTTATCGACGATTCAACTTGTTCCTGGTGGTTAACCCTTTCGCTTTGAACACCACATATATGCAAGTATTTTGATAATTTTGTAAATGTTGCATTTTAATAATTTTCTAAATCTTTTCATATTAAAAATGTAAACATACCTGTTAGATTAGAGCAATGATTGTTTCACTCAACAAAGTTGTTAATTAACCCTTCCACTCCTCATTTAAAAAATTTTTATTTCACAAAAAAAGGTAATGATTTTACTTAAAGCTACTTATCTTTTTAATATCGCTTTTTCTAGATGTCATTACTTGTCAAATACACAGAAGATACAGATACCACTGAAATATCCCATCCCAATGCTATTTCAATACAATTTATAAAAATTAGAATTTTTCGAACAATACCTGGGATAAATATATCCCGACAAAAGTGAAAGGGTTAAGTATAACTCAGAAACCACGCTCTGTGCATATTTCTGACGCTAGTTTCCGGTACTGCCGCAGCGAAAGGGTTAAAGCAAACGAAACAAACAATCGCCGGACGATGTTTTCCGTTGAAAAATTCGCACGAAAGACGATGATAAATCGTGAAAAGAATCGGGACTGCAAAGGGTCCCGGAGAATTAAGCACTGCACTTAACGCGATTGGGAATAGATCTATTGAATCAAGGGGAACGTAACATGTATAAGGGGGTGAATAGGGGAGGTGAGGTTCTGGGGGTGGGTCGAGGGAGAGAAGAACCGAACATCGCGAGGAGATCGATAGCGAAGGCATTCGAGAGGCTTGCTCGACGACGCTGCATGCCGCGAGGAAACGAGTAATACCTCCTGCGTTCCTCTCCGTTTTCTCCTCGCCTCTTCGACGCGTCTCCCTTCCGCTCTTCCGTTTCTTCGTTACCTTCCTCCATCATCCTCTTTTCTCTTCGTCCTCCCTCTCCTGCTGAGCGCGTCTTCGATTGTTGCAGGAAACCAAATTTCGGAAACCGACATTCTCTTTCCATCGATTCGCGATCTCAAAATTTGGGGACCCTTTTGAGTAAATTCCGAAAAACGGTACACGCGTTGAATTATGTTTCTCTCATTAACAGACAGAGAGATCGAAATGTGAAAATGGCTGATGTTGTTGCGATCAATTTTTGAGCCGTTTATTTTGAAAGTGGTGTAAGTCCATTTATTCTTCTTTCGTGGTGTTAAAAGGTTAGCATTTAAATTAAATAAATTGCACTAAGTTTGGTAATGTTTCAAAAGAATTTAGAAATATGTAATTTGATTATATTATGAGTTTTATTTAAATTTAAGGCATTTCATTTAAAATTTCAGCATTTTTTTATGTTTGAAATGATAATTATAAATGTTTACAAATAAAATGTGCACACTAAATTATAAGTAAATATTGTGATTTCTTAATGTTTTAAAAAATGGACTTACACCTCATTTTCAAAATAAACGATCCATTTATGAATTTCACAGCGGGTGTGCCGTTTTCGGTATACGTAAGAATGGAAATAACACTCGGCTGGGAACGCGTTAACCCTTTCACGGTGTAAAAAGCGTTTATCATGATTGAAATCGTTTAACCTTTTGCACTATGTACAATGGTTCATAAAAAGAAGGGCATTTATAACAATCGAAACGTGGATTCGTATAATCGATCCTTGAACCGCAAAAAGTATCACCAGTCTCGCACAATGTTGCAGTGTGCAAGGGGTTAAAAATAAAATATTTTTAAAGAATTTCGTTCGACGAGAAGAAAATAAAAGCTACACTCGATACGATCGCAGGTACATTGTTGCTTGTTCAATTTTGCCTGTCGTCTCTTTTTCGTACACATTCCACCGTGAAAGGGTTGAAGCGGTCCCGGTAGAGGCGAGGGCCCGGAAAGCTTTTCGACCTGCCTTCAATTTGCAATAACTCGCGACCAAGTGTTCAGAGAGGAAGTGTGTAACGGGCAAATTTGTCTCCTGCCGCATCGAAGACACCCTCCTCGAAGTCTATCTGTGTACGTGTGTGTCCGTGTGCGAAGAGTGGTGGTCGACGAGAAAGTCGACGTGTGGGCGTGTGTACGTGTTTGTATGTGTGTGTGTGTGTTACGGTTGCAGAGACACCGATATATGCTCGGTAGAATGTACAGTACCGGTCAAAAGTTTAGAATCGCTCTCAGAATTGCAACTATATTGAAACTCCAGTGATAATTTATTGTTCGTTTAAAATTAATGTTTCCTTTATCGTGGTGGACTTTTCATGGAAAGTGATTTCTGAGATGCCACACCATTTTAAACTCTTTTTTCCTTCTGAATTCAAAAGGTTCTCTGAACCTTTGGGTGATTCCAAACTTTTGGCCGCTACTGTACGCGTGTATGTATAAAGTGCTACGGAGGACTGGCCTAGAGGGTTGGGAGCGGGGGCGTGATTGTGCAATTTCGAGCTGCGTCGACGATTCGCGCCCTACAACCCCGCAGGAGCGGCTGCATATTCGGCCGGAAACTTTGCGAAGGAAGCTCGCGGATTTCGATGCTTTGGCGAGATTGAGGAGCCCTTGAGCAGGCTTGCTCGGGGACAGGGGGCTGCGAATTTCGTCGCGGTGCAATTTTTTGCGAGACCGAAGACTTGAAAGCGAGGATATCGAGTATTTGATTGTTGAAAATTCAAGGGGTTAAAATTTGTAAATCGAAGTAATTAGAAATTCTAAATTTGAAACTTGAAAATTTGTAACTTGAAAATTGTAATTCGAAGGTTGAAGATTTGAGACTTAAAAATTTCAACGTTAAGTCTCGAATTCAAATACTTGTGATTTGTAATCTGAAAATTTTTATTCGAAACTTGCAAATTTTTTACGTAAAGTCTCGAATTCGAATATTTGTAATTTGAAATCTGAAAAATTTTTATTCGAAGCTTGCAAATTTGAAACTTCTATACTTAAATGTGCAAAATTTGAAAATCAAAGACTATTGGCTCTCTGATATTTCGTTTATCAAATCTAACTTTCGGTATTTCCTGCATCTAAATAACGAACTCCTCGACGCTCGCTGCTCTCGTCGATTTCAAGGAATCATCTTTAGACACCCTTTCATCCGCGATGCATCTACCGATTCACTCCCGGTTCAACTCGATAAAACTCTTTCAATTTTCTCGCGCGGCATCGATCGGGAATTTCTAAGGCGCGAATCGTCAGACTCGAGAGTTCCACGGTACGCAATACACAAAATAGAGACAGACAGGGAGAGGCAAACGATGAAAGAACACAATATCTACTACTTGGTCTGTGTGTGAGCGTGTGCACGTGTGTGTGTGTGTGTGTGTGTGTGTGAATGTTTCACAGAACACCATTCAATATTTCTGTTCGTGTCCACGTGTGTGTGCTTTCGTGTATACGTACTTACGTACTCGTGACAAAGAGAGAAAAATCAGAGAGAGAAAGGAGAAGGAGAGACACGACAGAGAGAAAGAGAGAGAGAGAGAGAGAGAAAGAGAAATAGAGAAAGAGATACAGTATAGTGAAATAAAGAAACAACCATTGGAAAGGAAAAATGACAAAACGTGACAGCAATATATAGAAAAATATTCGAGCGTATATATACGACATCGTGATGCATGTGCATACATACACGCGTACACGGACGCGCGGCGCAGAGGGAACCGGAAGTCCTTCTGGTGGACGCGTGGCTGTTCGGGAATCGAGCCGTCGCCAATACTCATTTGCACAAATTCACCCTATGCTGTCGATTATGGTCGCCATACAAGTTCAGTGATTAGCTCAATTAGGCTCCACAAAATTTTAAAATTTTAATATTTATAATTTTGAAAATTCAACATTCTGAATGTTTAAAAATTTAGAAGAAAAAAATTTGAAATTTTTGATACTTGAAAATTTGACGTTTCAAATATTTGAGAATTTTCACTATTTAAAAATGTGTAGTTTTTAACATTTAAATATTTGGAAAACTGAAATTTTCTTCTTTTGGACAAAATACACTGTTTTACACATCGACAGCCTCGATTTCCCGCGCACAAACACACACGTCCGCCGCGTGTACACGTGTACACGTATGTACATTGATATACGTACGTATATTATTTATACGTAACAAATATAGATATAGATATATATAGGTATATATATATATATGTATAGATATATATATATGTGTGTGTAGAACAGTCAATAACCAGTCACAAAGTACCTTTTAGTCGAGTTTAGCGAGCTTCTCTCTACGCTCGGGCTCAGACTGAAACAGAGATCATCACGCGTCATTTTCACGCGACAATTAGGGGATTTGCACGCGGCCATCGATCATCGATCTCGTGGATCGCTCGAGAACCTTCGCTCGCTGCTCTTCCGGACCTCTTTCTCTCGATCCCCTTTTCCGACTTCGTACGAATCTACGAGTTCCTTTGAAAACTACAAATTTTTATCCCGTTCGATCTAAAGAGAATCTTTAAAACGGACCAGGTTTAAGCTCGAAGGATCTTTGCCTCGTCCAAGGACCACCGACTCGTTTCTTGGACGTCCTCGTGGTCCGTTCTGATGGTCGAAAAGTCGCGAGTCGAGCCCCACTAACCTACTTTCGAGCATCTCGTTTTCTAATTTAAAAGTATCGTTCGAACCGGACAATCGGTCCCGTCGACGATCGTTTTCGTTGTCGAACCGTCGCGCCTGTTAAATCACGACGAGTGTTGCGCTCAACTCATCTGCGGCGGATGCAAAATGCATTTCACGATAATATTCAATCAATCTCTTTAATCCATAAAACAGCTACTACACAGCTCTTAACAATTTTTTCGTCTTTTACCATTTGTATATTTTTACCTTCTCTATTTCCATTTACTATATTTTCATATCCCAATGTAATAATTTCATTGTAATTTTCTAATGGATTAACAAAAAATAAAATATCTCAACACGATACTGCATCTCGAGTTTCTCTTTTAGATGTGTTCCAGCGAAGGAAATTTTATCTTTCAAAAAGTATTTAAAAGTTAACACTTTGCACCCTCGTAAGCGGAAAAAGAATCTTCGATCGATAATTCTAATATATTTTTGTATCGATAAAATTTTATATTAACAATATGTTTTCGTATCGATAAAATTTTATATTAACAATATATTTTTGTATCGATAAAATTTTATATTAATAATATATTTTTAACATATTTCCTAGAAGATTTTAAAGCGAACATTTATATTAAAAGGCTACGACGACAGCATTGCGAAAATTATGAAATTAAGAATTACTCTAGAAATGAGTTTTTTGCCCCTAATTTCGAAAGAAAAAAGAGAAGGAAAGAAATACAAATATGGAGCAATTTCCAGTCTCACAATTGGCCTACATTTCGGGGGAAGGATTATTCTATCAATTTTCGTATCGCATCACTGCTCGACCGTCTCGAAGTGGGTTAGCGAGAGGCGTCGCGACGCTCGTGGAGATCGATCAGAGGTTTCGATTCGCGGCACCCTACGTCCGGCGGGGATCGAGATCCAGCGATCACCGATGATCGATTTACTTACATGATGCCTGGCTGAGCTCAGTTTGGGTCTATCGCACACTGGACATTCGAGGCGCCAAATCGCCGACGATGCACTCGAGCTTGGCGCACGCGGTGCAACGGGGATGCACATTAAAAACGCATAACCGACTGTACGAGGGGAGAAAGAATACTTCCATTTGGGTAATATAAAAATCAAAGAAAGCTACGTTAGAGAAAAATGGTACACCTACGCGTTCCGAGATTTTCTTCAACAGTTCCTTGAGGAACTTCGATAAAAACTGCATTTTACGACCCGAAAAATGGATTGTTCCCTTTTATGAATAAATTAAAAATTAAAATTAAAAACTATTATAATTTTCAAAACAGAAACAAAGTAATAATTTTATCGTTAGATTATTTGTGCGCATTGAAAGAAAAACTTCGCATATCTTGCAGGAGATTAAAAAAATAAAAAAATCGCGTATTAAGAACTTATTAAAAAATGCAGAAAACGCATTTGACGAACTGTGAACAACACTAGTTCAAAACTAACTAATAACAAAAGTAAATAGAATCAATCGCAGTGCCATTGTTGTAAAAAAAAATGGGAGATCTCCCCATTTAATTGGTTAAGTGTTAAAAGTGACGTAAAGAGACGGTTCTATTATTAAACAATTCTCCACTGGGGGGTGCTATTCGTTAGAAAATTTCGTACACAGCTAATAAACACTTCTTATAATTTCTCCAACTTATGCACTGCTCGAAAAAATAAAATAAAATAAAATAAAAAACGCGGGAAATTTAAAACGCATCTCCGTTACGCCGCATCGCCCAGCTGATTGGTCGAAGAACAACGCACACGACGGGGTCACCGATCATACTTCCTCGACGACCCTCGATGCATGCCAGCGAGAATGGTCGCAGAACCAACGGAACCGTTCCGGGACGGTTCTCACTTCCGGTTCTGCGCGAGGAACCGCCACCGCGTTTTCCCTCGCGTTTGTTGTTAGTGAACTCGTTCAGGCAAACAAGCGGGACAATTACTGAAGCACGCGTAGGAACACAGGGGCGAAGATCTTGTCGCGTTTCAAGATCGATTACACAACTCTCTTCCGGGTTACTGTTCCGGGGTGGACGAACGAAAACGAAAAAAAAAAAAAAAAATGTAAAATAAAATAAAGAAGACAGAGAAAAACTGCGGGAAAGTTAGATGTTAAGGGTTGAAACAGGGTTTTCTTTGGGGGGAGGGGGGCTCTGATGGAGGATCTAGGAATCCTCGTCGAACAGTCTCTGTGTTCTTTGTGTCTTTAGCCGTACACTTCCGGTCTGGCGAGTGTGCATTCCGGTATGCAGAGTACTTACAGTGGACTTCCCATAATTAAACGCTACGTTAAAAGAAAACTCGCTTCGAAAATATGTATATATATATATGTAGAGCTCTTTTGGTTGAGCTTCTTTATACTTTGGGAATGACTGAGAAATATTTTTCTGCGGACGGGATGGGTAAATCTTGACGCGCGGACGCCATCTTGGAATAGTATCCATGATGGAAAAAGGTTAGGAATGATTTCCACAGAGTTGCATTTTTTTTTTACATTAACTTGTGGAAGTTATCTTCGTGTTGCAGGATTTTCAGAATTTTTATTAACTTTACCAAAAATTGTAAACTTGAATTTTCTGATTTTTAACGTTCAAAGTGTACGGAAATTTTATAAAAAAAAAAACAAATTGCTGTAGAAATCTTTTCTACTATTTTCCCATCAAACAATTCTCCAAAACGGTGCTAGCGCGCCAGGACACCACGAATTAATGCTTGCTGCCAATTTTTGACCGATGAAGGATCTCACGGCTCTCAAAAATACTTCAAAACCCTCTTTATCAAATTGATTACTATTGATATTAAAAATTCTTTCACTATGCCGAACTTCAATATTCTTCGAAACCAACGGTCTCTATCTTTGGTTTCTCATCTTACAACTGAACAAGAACACAGATAAATGGAGAAAGAAAATTAATGCTTTGGAAATGCGCGAGGAGGCTGAGAGATCCTCCATTTTGGGGCACCGTGGCAGCCATTTCGATAGGTGGCCTCCAGCGGCCATTTTTACGGTTCTAAAGGTGATCGCGGACTTAGATACGAGAGATATCGAGAAAATGCATCTGTTGGCACATACCCGTTTGCGAATGCGGAGAGTCCATTCCACGGTGTCCATCCTCGGGCCTGAGCACCGGCGAGAATGTCGGCGCACTCGAAACGGAAACCGTCGGGGGCTTTTCAGTCTTGTCGTTCCTTATGAGCTGATGTACTGGTGGTGGGCCTGGAAAACAGAACACAGAACTTGGACGTACCGCTCCTAAATAAGTTAAGAGTAATCGAATCCACGGTGCAAGGAGTAGAGAAAGTTGATGAATATAAAAATTTAACGCTTTACACTCAGACTTTTTCCCACTTAAACCTTTCAGTAGTTCGGACTTTTTTTATTTTTATCGTCTAAACAATTGACTAGATACTGAAATTAGCGAAACATTAAATTGCATGCAACTAAAATTTATCTGTAAATTACAATCGCTTGATCTTCAGTGCAGTATTTTGTGGATATGCCTGAGAGGCACCACTTCGAGTGCAAAGTTATAAGTGTTTTGATACTAAAATTGAAGTGAATTTTAAAAGAGAAGTTGATCGTTTTGATCCGCTAGCAGTTAATTCAACAAAACTAAAGTAACCAAATACTGATCGAATATGACGTTAAACATTTGTGCATGGAAAACGAAGATAGACCGCTCGAGGAAAACAGGTACTCCTTGTCCCTGAATGATGCATACGAGATTACAACCGACTACTCCCCGCTGCTACTTCATATTCCCCGGCATCTGCATTCAAACGAGCTAACAAAGAAGACGGAAGCATCTTTCCTTCGCGAAGATACTTTTGTCTGCTTTGCATATTCGAACCTTGAATTAAACCAAACGAGATCCGTATCAGTTCGCGTTTCGCAGCAGTAAATAACCCTCCAAGGCAAAGTGCATTAGAAGGCCAACAACAACCAAAAATAATTCGTATCAATCCTCTGGAAAGCAAACAAAATTCCACCCCTTTTCGCAGCGGACAACCCTCAAAATCTACTTCGATCCCCTCCACCCCACCACCTAAAACCTTGCTTCTTCCCTTTCCTTCGTCCTTGGCACCAAAGGCACCCCCAGCGAGGAACTAACCGTCTCCCTCCCCTTTGCCTACAGCCAACCACCCCCTCCCTCAACAAGAAAACATCTATCGCGTGTTTTGAGCTTAATCTGCCGCGAAGGCTAGGTCTGTCGTATCCAGGATTGTGCCTATTACCGACGATGCTGGGCGCGAATAATTCCACCACAAAGTGGCGCACAAGTAAAGTAATTTCATCAGCCTCACAGCGTCATTTAAATATTGGGGAGGAAGATCAAGTTTGACCCCATACGTGTCTATTGTAAGACCCTTTTTTGGGTCTACGAAGGTGAAGTGTGTCACTGAACACATTCAACGGAAGAGACCCGAATGCTGGACGCAATAGAGGATTATCCGTATAGTTTTGCTACCGTGACCAATGAATCCGCCAGGAGTAGGCGAATTTCGTTCCTCGGACGGGGAACGAAAAGCATTTGAAAGCTGGTGTGCAGAGCGTCCTATTCAAAACGGATCGCAGGATCTGCCTTCTGTGAGGTGTAAAAATTGTACAAGGAAACAGTAGAAATAATAGGAACGGGCAGCGCAGCATCTTCCGCTGAACGGATTTGCATGCGCACAGAGAAGGGGAGGGGCCGGTCGTTTCGCGGCAATAAAATTAGCTCCGTTCACAGGCGCCCCACCACGATATTTACGCTGGTCGTTAATTTAACGACAATACAGTCAATCAAGTGTCCCGTGGCCGGCTATAAAGGCAACGTATGTATGTATGATAAAAAGGGAGCAGAGCGCGGGAGGGGTAGGGGGTGTTGGTTGGCCCAGCTCCAGCTATGCTTATTGCCGGAATTTTTCCTGCGACCCCCCGCCGCCACCCTCTAACCCCGCGAACCCCTTTACGTAGCCAGCGCACACAGTTGACCGTGTGTGCATCGCGCGTGTACGTGTACTTTGCTCGAGAAAGTGGTCATTTTATTCCGTCCGTAAATTCTGCCGGTCCACCGTCCTGCTCGCGCGAGGAACCCCAACTTTCCGCGTGCTCCTTGCTCGGAAAGTCTTTACGTTTTACCCCCTTCAACCCCTGGACCATCCCCTGTGTCTTCGTCCCGCGCGCCGCTTTTGCCGTGCGTTCCGTGTATCTTTCTGGATCTGACTGGAATATCTTTGCATTTCTTGCTCCGCGAGAGGGGGAAGAGGAAGGAGGGTTGGTTTGAGAGGGGGTTGCTCGAGGTCCATTGGGTGGGGGAGGTTTTTACGGCGAAGTTGTCCGGAAAAGGGAGAAGAGTGCAAGGTTGAAGTCAGAAGTTTCGGTTGCAGATTTTTCGGGGACGGATTCGAGGGGGTGAGTTGTACCCCTTGACATAGACAGTTGGGGCGGATATTTAGTGTATAATAGAGGGGATCAAGTATACGACTCGTTTAGGGGCTTGGCGATTTTGGTGTGATTTATTCAGAGCAACACAATTGCTAATAGAGCGCCATCCACGCGGAGCACATCGATCGGGAATATTTAACAGTCAAAGGGCTAAATAAAATCCTCTTACAGCTCTTCCAAAGGAAACTTTCATCAGCCCCGATATAGCAGGGAAAGCATTTTCCCGGGTTTTATTAATTGCATACCCTTCGAATCATTCTCTTTTTTCCGAGAAAAGCGGAAGTTATTCCTCTTTTTCATCTCCGTCCAGCGACTTCCGTTTTGTGGCGTGTGCGCGTGGGGTTCGGGGAGGGGGTTGGTTATCGTTTGATCGATGAAAGAGTTAAGAGCGAGAGAGAGAGGGGGAGAAGAAGGGAGCACCGCGATAAAGCCGGGAACGGAGAATAGAAAGAAAATAGAGAACGGAAAGGGAGAAATATATAGGGAAAATGATCTATAGAACGCTGAGCAAAGTAGATCCCGATAACAAAGGACCACGCGATAAGCCGACGGGATGAGATTGAACTCGTGGCGCAGTGTAAAAAGAACTATGACCGCCGGGAATTTGTTACTAGAGTCTAGTTCGTTGATTTCGATTCATTACTATTATTATTAATATTATTATTAATGGTAGGAATAATACAAAGAATTATATGTTAGTAACGAACATGCTATGTATTAATGTTATTTATATTAGATATATTATATATATTTTTATCATCACATTATATATTTATTGGAGTTTATTCTCGTCCAATAAAATGCCTTTATTACGAATAAAAATATATCATCTCGAAATATGAACATGTAATACTGCAAAACACAAAGTGCATGCGTAACTGTAAATGCAGTTCTTCATAAAATATTCATCTCTCGTAACCAGACAGTAGATTGCAACCGTGAACAGTTGCATCGTGGAAGGTTGAAATTTTACCTCGGCGTGAAAAATTTCAAAAGTTTCAAAACTCGTGTGAAAAATGATGCGGCGGTGCATTGGTCTTTGTTTCGAAGACGGTATTCGAAAAGGTGCAGGCAGTCGCGAAACGCGATTCCGCATAGTTGCCACGGTGTCCTCGAACGGTTTAATTTTAGTGGGCGCGTAGAAAAACGATAAAAATACCGTGAAATCGCGGTTTCGTAAACGACCGCCGGTAAACAAGGTCTGCGTGTAGGTGCATCTCCGAGGCGGCGAGGGGCGCGTCGTTTCGCGACCGACTGCAACGCGATGCAACTTTCTGTAAAACGCCGCGAAGAAGATCGTAGGCGCTCTGGATTCTGAACCGTTGGTTCGTGGCGCCTCGAACCGCGAAACGTCGGTTGCTGGCCCGCTTTGAATTGCGAAGCGCCGAGCTCTGGCGCCTGGAATCGCTAGGCGTCGATTTCAAGCTCACAGAGCTGTACGATTTGAACTATTATACTTTGAGTCACAGAGCTATATGACTTGAATTATAATACTTTGAATCACAGAATTATACGATTTGAATTGTAATACTTTGAATGACAGAGCTATATGATTTGAACTACAATGCTTTGAATGACAGAGCTGTATAATTTGAATTATAATGCTTGGAATGTCAGAGATATATGATTTGAATTATAACAGTTTGAATGACAAAGCTATATGACTTGAATTATAATACTTTGAATCACAGAGTTATACGATTTGAATTGTAATACTTTGAATTACAGAGCTATATGATTTGAACTACAATGCTTTGAATGACAGAGCTGTATAATTTGAATTATAATGCTTGGAATGTCAGAGATATATGATTTGAATTATAACAGTTTGAATGACAAAGCTATATGACTTGAATTATAATACTTTGAATCACAGAGTTATACGATTTGAATTGTAATACTTTGAATTACAGAGCTATATGATTTGAACTACAATGCTTTGAATGACAGAGCTGTATAATTTGAATTATAATGCTTGGAATGTCAGAGATATATGATTTGAATTATAACAGTTTGAATGACAAAGCTATATGACTTGAACTATAATACTTTGAATCACAGCGATGGGAATAAAGTACTTTAAGGCTCGAAGTTAGAATATGTGGTACTCTCAATCATATAGCGCTATGACAATTAAAAGTCTACAGTTTATTCCACCCCAACTCTCAACACTCTGAATGACACTGTCCCTGATCCAGAGCACTTCGAATCACAACGCTCCGATTCGAAACTCTTCAAATCCCAATCTACCCGATTTCTCCGCGTCTCACCCCTTTCCGACCCATCAATACCCAATCAATCAACACTCTCAACTCCCTCTCTTTACCCTCAATCCGGTCCCACTGCAAATACCAACGCGTCTCCCCACCAATTCGGAATTCCACTTTACCTTTCCAAACTTCAAAACAGAGTATTGCATAATGTACTCATTTTATTTGTACCGTATCGTAAAATAACTAGCAGGCAGTGGTATCATAAACTGCACGCTTTATTCAAAGCTTATCGTGAATTATAGATTGGCGCGTGTATCACAATGCTCCGCGTGACGTCACATTGCTCACGTCACAAAGAGTGTAAGAAAGAGAGAGAGAGAGTGTGAGCGAGAAGTATGTGCGGAACCGGGTGACAGTGTGCATCCACTAAAAATAAGGACGAACGTAGAGGTTTTGAAACTCACTGAAGCTAGCCGCTGGCTGAGCATGATCCGCGGCCGTGGCTGCGGACGGAGGGGTGTAGCTGCTGCAGTAGTACGGCGGGTGCTCTATTTTGATCGCGTTTATTTGAGGCTGCATGTCGCTGAGGTCATGCAGTATGGACGCTGAAACCAGACACACATTAGCGGTTACGGATCCTCGCGCGTTCGTACGTCATCCGCTCCTCCTCGTCGTCGTCGTCGTCGTCGTCGTGCTCGTCGTCGGCATCGTCTTCGTCGTCCTCCTCCTAAAACCGTGCTGTTCGTCTTTCGGTCCTGGTCTTTTACGTTGCGTTCGTCTTGTTACGGTCTCGACTCTCGAGGAACTCTCGCACTTCCGTGCGCCTTCCTTCGAGAATCTTGCCCCTCCCTTTTCGACGGATTTGAGAAAAGGGAGGGGAATCTTGAGGAGCGGATCTTTTTTCTTTTTTTTTTTCATGCGATATGGGTTCATTCGATGCAAGGGAACTGGTTAAGTGATTTTTGAAGGTTGCATCTAGATGCTCAGAGTATTATAATTATAACGATAAAACTGTATTACAGTGGAATATAAGATGCTCAAAGTATCTTAGCATCTAAAGGCGTAACCAGTGTTGGGACCAATGTTAACACTTCACCGACCGGGAGCTTATTAACATTTAATTAATCGCACGGTGCCTAACTGAACACTGTCCATCGCGTGTTAAGAATTGATTAAAAATTGTGCTTTGGAAAAGCAGAAAATGCATTTGATGGACTCTCTGAACAACACTAGTTCAAGACTGACCAAAAATCGGTTGGCTAAGTGTTAACATTTAACCGGAGTCGTTAGAATGCATCGAATGAATTCTTGCGGAGAGTTAATTCCAGAAAATAATTAAAGGCTTCCAAGGACATCGAATTACCAGTCGAAAAAAACATCAGGTTTCCAACTTTACATGTTACTACATGTCACGTTAACTCGCTCCACTTCGACAATAACCTTATAACACCGCCTACGTCACCGAAAACGATCCCCCTTAATCCCTTCCGGAAGCCACACGGACTGATGAAACGTTACCACCGGCAATTAATACCTCCAAATTATCCATCGATTCCACTCTGAATCGTGTTGTCGGGGGAGCCGACAGCGAGGGGATGATGGGAGGGCACGTGAGGGGTATGGGGTAGAAACGATCGTCGTAGGCCGCGTAAACACAACCGTGTTCCAAGGAGGAGAGACGAAAGGGACGAGGGGGTTGGGACCGGTTAATTAATCGTGGTGCCGGCCATTAGAATACGCTCCAGTTACACGTTGCGCTGAATCAGCGCCACCGTAAAATAATAGGATTCCAGTTTGTCGCAGTTGGCGACGCGTAAATATAGGGATCCTCCCATCCCCCCGCGGCACGACGGTCAACGACCAATTAGGTTGAGCTACTGCCGTGGAATTTGCATCTTGTGTAAGCGAGCCGGCTCGTAAACCCCTGCCCGATTTCGGGATATCTTCCGACTTCTTCGGTAATTCACGCCACGCGACCGATCCTAGTGACTTTCTGGCTAGAACGGTGGTAGTAACGGGGAGGAAACTACCTCGACTCGACTTACGCGGCGGTTTCACGATGATTTATGCTGCTGGAGTTTACGATATCTTGGTAACGATTCAACGAAGACTGCGTCTAGGGACTTTTTTAAAATAATAATAATAAATTCATTAAACTGATAAAAACCCTTTGGTATACAATATATATATCCAAGTAATTAGACTTCCTTTGAGTTAAAAGGGTGAAGTAAATGTTTGATACAGTCTTCGTATGAAATTAAGAAATTTAGATGGATGTAATATTCATCTTTCTTCTAGGGAATGTGAAACTTCTATAAGAGAATCTGGATCAACGAATTCCTGAGATATCCTAACTAACGATAAGTTTCTAAATCAACGGAAAAATTTTCTACGACCACGGAGAATTAAATTTCCCCAAGGATATACTACCAACTGCACAACACCAGAAATACTCTATAAAAGTTCCCGTCGCACCACCACCTCCGCCATCCTTCATCATTTCTCCACACATACGTTAAGACCCGTGTACCGAACCGTCGGAATTTCGCGACCGAGACCCGCCCCCTCTCCCCGGAGGGGGCGGCGGTGTGTTTCTATTATGGCCCGTCTTGCACGTCGCCGAGCGTCACCACCGACAGGATATTCTTCTCTATTTCACATCAGCAGAGGCGCACCACCCCCAACCCCCGCGGAAATTGCGCCCCTTTTTATCCGGCCTACGTGGCGCGCCTCTCACATCGGGGAGAGGAAAAAAGGCCTGGAAAACACTGCCCCCCTGCGGGCCTACCATTTTCCCGCTGCACACGTGCACGCGCGCGCGCACACACACACGCGGGGGTGCATTGTTGACGAAAAACCGGTGACGTATCCGAGGGTTGGAAAAAATTCGTCGAAAATCGCGCACGGCGCCGGGATAGCGATTCACATTTTTTTTTCGCTCACCCTCCCCTACCCCTCCTCCTCCCTTACGCTCCCCGGGCGATTCACGTTCTTTTTTTTTTTTCAAACGAAAAGGTAGCGCGTGGACTGGTCGGTGGTGAAAAACTTCGAAAAAATTCTTCCGTCGGTCCAGTGACGTCGAGGGTTGAGGGGGGAGGGGGCATTGTCGGACGGTTAACCCCCTGTGGCGTGCGTCCTCCACACACGCTGAGATTGATGGGGAAACGATGATCGAGGGAAACGGTAAGCGAGAAAGGGGGTTGGGGGGGGGGGGCGAAGCGGTCGAGAGTCTTTGGAATCGCGTTTGCTAGAAGGGGGTCGTCGGTCCCCGGGGGTTGGGGACAGAAAGGTGGCGCGTCTTTTGTTCGATTTCGAGAACCTCTCACGAGGATTTTGCGGCGGGAAGAAGATTGGGTTTGCTGGATCTTGGTTGCTTTTGGATGGAAAATATTTACGTTTCTCGATACGGTGTATTTTAAAGCCGCTAACCTAACCTATACGCGAAACGCTGTATCAGCTCAGAAAAATTTTCCGCAATTGTACCACCTACCAATATATGTCTACAGAGTTGGTTTCAAAGGTAACTGCACACCTTGTGTAAAGATATAGGTCCGCAAGCAACAGATTAAAGCAAAATTTATTATTAACAGATACATCGTTTCACTACATTGTACAGTGTATTTAAAATTTTTGCAATTCCTCAGTTGCAAACCTATAATTTCGCACAAAATTCGCTTTACACCTAGTTTTGAAGTCACCTGTACATTTTTCCTGCCCTCGCTTCTGAAAGTAACCTAACTCAAAAACACACTGATAAAACTATCGCAATATTCCCTCTTGACGTCCTTTGATCAAAAGTGGAGGGAGATTTGACAAAAACTTTTCGATCCTATAGTTGCACGCAAACTTCGCTTTATACCTACGGTGACGGAACACTTTTGAAGTCGCCTGTACATTTTCCCTTCCCTCGTTTCTGAAGGTAACCTAACTCAAAAACCTACTGATAAAACCATCGCGATTTTCCTACTGACGTCAGATGGGGAAAGAGATTTGACAAAAACCGTTCGATCGAGTTGCAACGATCGGCAAGAAGGGAGCTGGCTCATCCGGCCAGGGTTGGTGGAGCAGAGGGGGGAGGCGAGAGAAAGAGAGGCTGCGAGGCTCTCTCAGCAGCCTCTGAGGCCGTGAGCATTGTTCCCCGTCTATTAATACACCGGGTTGCATACTAATCTGCCACGGCGACGCGGGGAGCGAGGGGTAGGAGCAGCGGGAGGCGGCAAAAAGGAGACAGAGGGGGGAAAGGGGGAGGAAGAGCGCAGAGATGCATACGTCGAGGCGTTTCGAGGCTCGCGCCGCTTCTCGATACGCGCTCCCCTGCCCTATTATTCCATTTAGTAACAGTGAACGCGTGCCACGATGCTCCTTTCGAAGGTGATCCAATGAAAATTCACGCGAACGAACGACCAAGATCCTTCTATCAACTTGGATCAACGATTTCTTGAATTTGGTAGAATGTGAAAACACTAGCTAGTAGCTTGGCACCTATCTAGCAATCGAAACAACCAATGTTGGTCTATGTGTGTGTGTGTGTGTTAACGCTTAACCAACACTTAGCCATTGATTCTATTTACTTTTGTAATTAGTTAGCCTTGAATTAGAGTTGAATTTATTAACTCTTTGAGCGTTATGAACACATGTATGGGTTTCCACAGAGCCATTTAATTCTGGCTATGAACGCTGTATAGTTTCATAAAATAGTGTGTTTTGTCGTAAATAGGAGGTTCACAGCACACGCTTAACGTCGCACAACTCAGAGCTCAAAGGGTTAAAAATTGTACTTTGGAAGAGCAGAAAATGCATTTGATGGACTCTGTGAACAACAGTAGTTCTAGACTGGCTAATAACAAAAGTAAACAGAATCAGTGGCAGAGGAAAGAATGAGAGATCTCCCCATTCGGTTGGCTAAGTGTTAACGATGATCACATAGCGTTTTAAATGTTCAAGATATCGCTACTGTTCGCGGTACTGGATACCGTCCAGTTTCAGGGGTACTCTCCCTCTTTGCCCTTGCCGAACCATCTTCTCCTGCCGGTCTGCCGAACAGAATCGCAGTGTACGAGGGAGAAACAGAATTGTTAATGGCAACCCTGAGGTCGTTTCGTTTGTAGAACAGGCGGAACCGAGTGTTATTGCCCGACATTGTCTGCCAATTTCCGTCGCGAGCATATACAGAAGCTAAACCGTGCTGCCAGTCTCCTACGGCTGTTCCTTCTCTGTTAGTCACCGATAACCGCGCGGCCAAGTTTCCCTCGAAGACTCCGGCAGTGACAGCTGTTCGTCAGATGCCGAGCGGCAAACACTGCCAATCGAACGCACGTATTAACGCTAAAACTACCAAGGGGATCAAAATGACCCAATTTCTAATTCTTCACGGAGACGTGGTAAACCTACTGTAGTGCTTACACATTTGAAAATTTACTAACATTTTTACTATTAACACTAGACCTACCAAGGGGATCAAAATGACCTAATTTATAATTCATAGAAACGTGGTAAACCTACTGTGATGTTTACACATTTCAAAATCTACTACAATTTTTACTATTAACACTTGACCTACCAAGGGGGCCAAAATGACCCAATTTATAATTCATAGAAACGTGGTAAACCTACTGTGATGTCTACACATTTCAAAATTTACTACAATTTTTACTATTAACACTTGACCTACCAAGGGGGCCAAAATGACCCAACTTATAATTCATAGAAACGTGGTAAATCTACTGTGATGTTTACACATTTCAAAATTTACTATTTACTATGATTTTTACTATGTTTGGTAAAATTTATTTTCCTTATATTAGGTATCTTTTTCGTACACTTTTCAATTCGATTACTTTGTCACTAACAAGGGGGTCCTCGATAGTTGGAGGAGAGCTTGAAGTGGGCTCGGGTATGCCGAAAGGATAACCGGTCGAGTGGAATCGAACGCCATAATGGCTAAGAATATGGTCCCCCATTGACAAACGACGCGCTCGCAACGGGATCAAGCTTCGGGAATAACCGACACGGTGGAGCGAGTTTCTATTTTTCCTACTTTTCATCATCGAAAGGATGCTTTCAAAAGGTTTTCCGGATGTGACGACTCGCTGATCGCTAGAACGGCGGATTTTTTACGGCGAACTCGTAACATTGTGATTCAAAAAAAGAAGTTGGAAGCTACGTAAAAATTTCGCTTCACCCTCTAGACACTGTAACACTCGTTGCACCTGATACACAAATATCGTCGAACTTCAGTTTCCCAAAGAAACGCATAAAAATCCGCCGTCCATTGATTACCTTTCGAAAGCATCCACAAGGTTCCTCTTTTCAATTCGAACCTTTCGATTTTCAACATGGAAGAGACTGGAGACTTTCGATATCCCAGAGAGATCAGTGAATCGGTTCATGCAATATAGATGATGAAGAGAGAGAGAAAGAGAGAGAAAGGAGATAGAGAGAAAGAAAGAGAAAGAAAGAGAGAGAGAGAGAGATCTATTCGTCGTACCTTTTGAAAGCATCCAGAGCTCCTTGGAGCTGAAGACACCTGTCGCTAGGATCGTGTCATTGCAGACAACACCGTTATATAGTTCGTGGTAGCCTGCACCTGGGAACAGAACCCAGTCGACCATGAGGAGTTGTTTCGTTCGCCGTAGCTCGATAAAATAACGCACGAGCCCGCGCGGGATGGTTTAAAAACGGTGATAAGGATCGGTTGGAAGGGTTCTTTTAACAGGGGGAAGTCATTTCATTACCTTTTCGCCGCCTCTCCTCCTCCTTGCTCGCGTTGCAGATACCGTTTAGGACCTCTGTAACAATCCAACAGGATTCGCAAGTTAGTTTGCTTTTACGTTCCTTTTTTTTTCATTGGTACATCGTGGACAAACATGCGGGTCAACATCATTTTCTTTTTTATTTCGAAAACAAGTTTTGATTTTTTATATGGAACGTAGTCTAATTTCCTTCGATTAGTATTCAAATATCCTCCAAGAAAATTAAATATACTTTTCCCGACTTTTCCGTTGTTTAGAGGGATGCCAATCGAAAGGAAACTTATTCAATTATTTTCCTTGATTTCTTTCATCCACCAAACCTCCGTTGAAAGGGGGGTTGTTATTTCGGCACACAATGCTAGGGCACCTCGAAAGATAGTATGAGACAAAAATCTGTCAGAAATCAAACGTTCTCCAAACAAATTGCTGAAATTCATGTCCCTTTCTGCTAGATTCTTCCGTTCACCTTTACGTTTTCGAACGGGAATCGACCACCCCCTTCGACCGTTTCGTCTTCGCGAGTTTATTTCAGCCGGACAGCCGATCGACGCGGCTGGGATTCCCCGGATTCGAGAATTCGGGGGAACAGCGGCATCCTCGAGACGCGTTCCCATCTCACCTTCTGCTGTCACACGGTGTTTTATATCGCGGGACCTTACGCAAATCTCATTACGCAACATATCACCGAAATACGCGAGAGCCCGGAACGTGTGTTCGACTTCTCGACAGGGACACACAGAGGCACACGCGTACGCATACACACAGACAGACAGATAGAGATAGAGAGAAAGAGAGTGAGAGAGAGAGAAGAGAGAGTGAGAATGAGAGTGAGTGACTGAGTGAGTGAGTGTAAAAGAAAAAGAGAGGAGAGAGTAAGAATGAGAATGAGAGTGAGTGAGTGTGAGAGAGGAGAAAAAGAGTGAGAATGAGAGTGAGTGTGAGAGAGAGGAGTGAGAGAATGACAGTGAGTGAGAATGAGAATGAGAGTGAGAAAGAGAGAGAGAGAGAGAAGAAAAAGCATTCGCGTAAGTATCTTCATTTGCGTGGGGGTATGTTCGTAAAAGAGAAAGAGACGGACAGATTGAAAGAGAAATGGAAAGGAAAGGACGGACAATTCCTTCTGCGCGGAAGGAAATTCGGGAAAACGTTTCGCAATCGTCGCGACACCCTCGTTCGAACCGACAAACGCTGAAAAACCGACGAACGACCGTTTATAAATAGACGTTAACAAACTATACGTTCACTCACCGGTTATTTTTAATTGCGACTCAACCTTATATCGCTCATCGCGCATATATAACCTATATACGCGACGATGAGCGACGATCTAGTTCTTTCATCCGTTTTTCTTTTTCCCTTCTGTTCGCCGGCGGGGAATTCTCACACAGAGGAAGCGCACAGCGAAAAGAACACAGAGGAACGAGGAGGAGTAGGAGTTCGGTGCGGAGGAAACGAGGATGCAAGGTTGGACGAGAAAATATCTTTTCTCGAAGTACCGACTGGGGGTCGTGTTGTTTTCGTTGCTCGTAGAATTTATCCGGTGAACATGGCCGACAGAAGACATGTGATTTTAATGCGCGTCTATTTCGGTTTAGTCCAACCGAGCAGCTCGAGAAGTCTACACGTATGTCCCGTCCCGCTTAATCGAACTTTTCGCTACTCCCTCTTTCGCAACATGTATCAGCAAACTTCTTTTCCCCTTGAATTCGTCAAACTTACGATTCTACCGTTCCGAAAACATGCACCGCGATTTTTAGTTGAATTTAGCTATTAGGGGAACCGGAAAGTGATGTCGTTTTCTTACGTTAAATTCAAACATATAAATTTTTAATCAACGATGCAATCATCCTCATTAACAACGACCTTTTGTCATCTAGTGTGCAAATTTTCAATGCCGGATCGATAAAAATCAATTGGTTTTTGAGCAAAATATCTAGAAATGGAATGACGGTAAACGACATTACTTTGTGGTCCCCGTAAAAGATTACAGATCTTAAAGCTAGGTACCAAAAAAAAAGGTACCAAAAATCACACCGTTTGAAGTTAACACTTGGCCAACCGAACGGGGAGATCTCCAAATTTTTCCTCGACAAAGAGCTGCCACTGATTTCATTTACTTTTGTTATTAGTTAGTCTTGAGCTACTGATGAATTTATTAAAAATCGTAAAAGCTCTGGAAAAGCAGAAAATGCATTTGACAAACTGTGAACAACACTAGTTCAAGACTAACTAATAAGAAAGTCTCTGGCGTACTGCATGGGGTTCACTGAAAACAGCTGTTGACGAGTCAAACTCGTCAAAGTCTACAGTAGCACATGAAATGAATGACGACCCTAACTCGTGGTTGTACGTCAAGGGGTTAAGTAGTTGCGAGTATGATAGCCCAGGCACACAACAATGTTCTACAGGAGTAACAGCGAAATTAGTCGGACAGGTGCGTGAGCGACGCAGAAACGTTAGTAGACACCGATAAATGCGCTCGCTCTTGGAACAATAATAGAGGAGCGGATCTGTTGACACTATGTGATCCATAAGCGCGCGCAATTTCGACGTCGAGGGAACAGGCATGCTCAAGGACAGCCATTTTACAGGCTTTTCCGAGAATCTCCTCGAAAAACGAGCAACAGAGGCTGAAACGTCCGACGATAATTTTCCTGCAGGAGAAAACTGCGTTCTCGACGACGAAAACGTGTTGAGAACGGAAAGTTACCAGGATAATTATGCAATACGGCACCATACAGTAGCGGGCAGAAGTTTAAGACCAAAGGTTCGAAGAAAAACGAATAAATTAATTAATAAGAAATAGCACGATAAATAAAAATCGTGTTCTGTGCTAATCGATAAACAGTGTTCGACCATAATGACGATAAAAATAAGTAATAAGTATGCATGAATAATATTTGCATACTATAAAACTATGTTTTACATTGTCCCGTCGTCTTAAACTTTTGCCCGTCACTGTACACCTACTTTTAGCACCTGCGCTATTAAATTGCTAACTATTCGATCCACGTTTTCCGAGAATCATTAAAAATAGCCGCGGAGAGATACGTCGCTGACGTCACAATAATACTTTACATCAACAATAAATATCGGTGTCCACGATAAAGCACCTAACCACCGAACCATCCCTCGGTGTCTCTTAAGAGATCGATTCGTGCAGATTTAAAGAAACAAACAAGCAAGAAAAAGAAAGTAAACACGTGGCGGGCTCGTATTTCCAATATGATCAATTTACCAATGAAAAACCAGCATTAACATAGTTCAATTTCCTTCTAACTTCTCAAACGAACGAAGATGGTTGACAACGTTGCTTATTATAAAAATTGTTAGAGTAGATACACAGTGAAATTTGATTTCTTTCTCTTTGTTTTCATCTTTCATCTTTCACGCAACTCACCAATTCGTTCATTCATTTAATTCACCCGTTCTTCCTTTGTTTTTATCATTCATTTGTACTGCATTCGCTCGACAACATAAAGCAGAAACCCTCACCGACAGAAAAGGTTAGCGGGATGAAAGATTAGTCGCAGGTATGTTATGGAATATTCATTTCAGGTATTTGCGGAGGCACGAACGAAATTGAAGCGTGCGCGAGATCACACTAGCGCACGAAGCACAAATAAAGAGAGAAAGAGAGGGAACGGAAGAGAAAAAGGGAGAATGAGAGAGAGAAAGAGAGGAAGAATGAAAGAGAACAAGAAAAAGACAAGGAAAGAAACAGAGAGAACGAGAGAGAATGAAAGAGAATAAGAAAAAGAGAGAAAGAACGAGAGGGAGAACGGGAGAGAATGAGAGAGATCGAGAAGAAGAGAACGAGAAGAAGAGAACGAGGGAGAACGAAAGAACGAGAAAAGAGAGACAGAGAGAATGAAAGAGAACAAGAAATAGAGAAAGAGAGGAAACGAGAGGAAGATAGAAAACGAGAGAACGAGAGAGAAAGAGAGAATGAGAGAGAGCGAGAGAAAAAGAGAGAATGAGAGAGAACGAGAGAAAAAGAGAGAATGAGAGAAAAAGAGAGAACGAGAGAGAACGAGAGAGAAGCCGCTACAAGATGTCCGTCGCCTATTTATTTATAGAGCGAGCACACATCGGCACGCATGGTCACATGCTCGCGCGTACGAGCGCGTAACAGTGTGTTGCCAACAGGCGCGAGCGCGCGTGTGCACGCGTTTCCATCGAGCGCAGCCGAAAAACTCGCTCGAGCGGCCCTCCTCTCTCGCGCGCGGTTTATTTTGCTCTCCGTTTATTTGTTAACGCGGGGAACGCTCTCATTGTTTGCAGAAATAATACGATGAAAGTGGCGCGAGCGGATAGGGGAAATAAATTTGGAAAAAGAGCGGCGAGCACCGTTGAAATCCGAATTTAAGAGGTGCCGAGGGGAAATTTAGGGTGATTCGCCTGCACTTCGTGAGCTGTCGGATCGATACTCGATTTTACCGCGATCCCACACACTTTTACCACCTCTTTTTAACAAAACAACCAAAACCGATCAAAATGACCGATTCGTAACTTTTCATAGTGACTCGATTAATTTATTGTGGTATCTACACCTTTGAAAATTTACTATGACTTTTACTGTAATCGTTAGGTATTTTTTAAATATAATTTTCGATTTGATTTCTTCATGAAAGAAAAGCAAATAAGTATACTCTAACTGTCGGTAGTTACAGTGTTAATTCACTATAAAGGTAAAGCTTCCAAAAATTTACTATGATTTTCTGCAGAAGGTATAAATAAACATTAATTTTCAACGTATGAGCCATTTTTTCATACAAGTGACCATTCCATCTTTTCCATGCAAGTAGATACACTTTAACTGTCAATAATTTCTTTCGTCAAACTCGACTCTTCACAGATATCGAAATCTGTCTGGATTATTCGCAAAATTTTGCTGAAATAATCGCGAATAAAGGTATGTCGCGTAACCTCGCAAAATCTTTCTGCCCCTCGATATATGCAACCTCCGCGAAGTGCCCAGAACCTAACCTCTCAATCCTAACAAGTAGAAACCCCTACGATCGACAAAATCGACGTTGCCTAATTTTCACGAATTAATTCCATCGATCGAAAGCAAATTGCCAGGTAAAAAATAAGAATGAAGTAAAAATGTCGCGTTGCGTATCGTGATTGGTCGCTTACTTCGTTATAAACGCGGCGGAAGGTCTCTCTGCCGGTCTATTCCGGCTGTCGCCGGATTATCGAAGTCATACACAGCCGTGGCTTTTCATGCCGACTTTTCGTTGCGGCCCGTCTAAAACGGACCTCGGGCTGCCGCAGTGGCATCGCGAAAATGCGACGTGTCCGAGAACGACACGCGTCGGGGCACCTGTCCTCTCTCTAACACTTTCATAAGAGACGATGATACTTACGCAACCGGCAAGCCGGGCGATATTTAGCTCTTAGGGCGAACACGCAACGCAAGCAACAGCTTTTCTCCCTTCTTCGCATCGAAATTCCATCCCTTTTGATTTTTTTTTTTTTTTTATCATTTGTATAGTTTTACTTTTATCTGTTGCCATTATTATATTTTGCACGATAGATCGAATAGATAGGCGTGAAAATGTTCTGCGAGAGATACGGAAGATGAGCTAACACTACGTATGCAATTCAGGCAGATTTCTATGAAACTAGAGTAGTGTTCCAGAGACACCCTCGAGGTCCATTAGAAGAATGGAGTCGCAACAAAAATCGAGATAAGAAACTAACAGCATAGAAACACTGAAATCGGCAACTGGTAGCTATACCTTTAACTATTTCGAATACAAACCGTAATACTCTAACATCACAACGTTTATTTGTTTATTTATTCTTTATACAGGAAACCCCCATTATTAGTTTACATCATTACGTATTACAATAAAGTACATACAGCACAATGTGACGTAAGATAAAAAAGAAGAAATCATTAAAATCATAAAATTGCAAACAGAGCTTTTTCTCGAAAAGAAACAGTGAATTTTTCACAGGAAAATTTAGCATCAGTGTCTTTTATCTCGAATGAATTTCATTACATCGTGACGTCACATCTAAGCGCAAAACTAAGCCAATGAACGCATTCGGTGTTTAAAAATGAACTAAAAATCGCTACGTATTCGATCAGTGAATATTTCATAAGAAAATTTAGCACCAGTATCTTTTATCTCGAATGAATTTCATTACACGGTGACGTCACGTCTAAGTGCAAAACTAAGCCAATGAACGCATTCGGTGTTTAAAAATGAACTAAAAATCGCTACGTATTCGATCAGTGAATTTTTCACAGGAAAATTTAACACCAGTGTCTTTTATCTCGAATGAATTTCGTTACACGGTGACGTCACGCCTAAGTGCAAAACTAAGCCAATGATCGCTCTCGGTGTAGAAAAATGAACTAAAAATCGCTATGTATTCGATCATTTCTGCTCGATTGCCCCGATCAGCGATCTCGTGACGAGAATCCGCTGGCGGGACTGAAATATTGGGCATCCCTGGTCCTCGCGCGTCTCGGTGTACTTCCCTTCTATAATAATACCGTCTATTAGGTCAGTCGAAACGAACGGAGCGGGGTGTCTACTTTTAGCATACGTCGACGCAGCGGATAATCCGAAAGGGTCCGAAGTAGCGAAGCCTTCGCTATCCACGCCACGCCTTGGCAGCCGGCAAGTTTATATTATTGTGGTGGCGTGTATATTTACAGAGGGTCAGGAATTTTTATGATGTTGATCGTTCGTCGCTTCGTACAACGCGTCGATCACAGATTCTCCTCTGCACTTGCAAGGTCCCGGTCTTTCGACGATTAACCCTTTGCGCTCGAGAGGTGACTGTTAGTCGTCTAATGATACTAATTTCAATAATTTTTTAATTCGGAATATTTACTAACATTCGCAAGACCAAAGGGTCGGAGAAAACAAATTAATTAATTAATACGAAACAGCACGATAAACAAACTTCGTGTTCTATGCTAATGAACAAATAGTGTTCTACCATAATAATAATGAAAATGAATAATATTTGCAGACTATAAAACTATGTTTTACATTGTCCTCTCGTTTTAAACTTTTGTCTGCCACTGTAGAAGGATTTACACCGAGACGAGGAAAATATCACGTAGATAGAAATATTACTTTCAGCTCCAGCTTCTTCGGGCATACCGATGTTATTAATAGACTACGTGACCTAAAACGAAGGTATCCTATAAAACAATCCTCCCAAACAGCGCCGTCCGTTCGATCACCCTGATCTCTTCCTAAACAAACTTTCCCCATGTACAGTCATCCACGATTCTAAAATCCTAATCGACATGATAATCCTTTGCATAAGACCACGATTCCAACTAAGCGCCTTAGATTCTTAACCCTTTGAATCCTACGCACGCATGTATGCGTCTGACAAAATCTACTACAGTGTTGTCTCTGTATTGTCCTCCCGTGACTCGAACGATTGACTTATATCACTGGCAATCTCGAACCAGAGACAAAGGACGATCTCCTTTGAATTCCCTATCTACAGAATTTCTCTGTGACATCATCGCCGTCGATTCTCGCGAATACAGCGAAAGATAGATCGCGAAGCTGAAGTATAGTAGGTACAAAGTACGAAATAACCATGTTGGAAGACTTTCTTTTTCAACGTTCTTTATTTGACTGACTTGCGTGTCATCTCGCTCGTGAAGACCCGACAGGCCCCAAGAACGTTCGCCATTTCCCTCGTCTTGTTACCAATACACACTTGTGGCTGTTGTGGAGGAGTAAGCGAGAGAGAAGGAAAAGGAATGGGAAGGGGTGTTTCGTCCGGGACCTGCTAGTGGACTCATCAGTAAGGCTTACCTAGCAGGCCCCTGCCTCAGACACAGGGATAGGAAGGGACAGGTCAGAACTCGTATATATAGGAACGGTGACCCGGCTCGAGCACTTGCGAGAAAGGTGCTCGCTAGCTCCCTCCTAGTGGCGAGTGTAGGAAGGTCGCCACACACTTATAACAAAATACGCTCTGCCTATCGCCTAATCGTGGCAACGATCATTCTAAAGATCGCCTACAGAAGGAAAGAACCCGCGGAAATGCTTGGCTGCGCCGCCGGCGGGAAAAAGCGATGGGCGACGAACGGTCTGGAGAGTGCCTAACCTACCCCATGTCTTGGCAGCCGAGCGTTTTTTTCTCTTTCTCGTAGGTGGTGCGCGGTAGGCCTGGCCAATTTTTGCGTCAACCGCGGCTGTAAACATTAGAAAGCCGGCTGCCAAGCCGTGCGCGAGCGTTAGCCACGGGTTCGCAGCTTGCAAGGAGGAAGCAGATAGACGAATAGATAGATAGAAAGAAGGAGAGAGAGAGGGAGAGAGAGAGAGGAGAGTCAGAGGAGAGATCGACCTCTCTGGCTCTGCCAGGACGCGCGCGTACGTACGGAAATTACGAGTTTCCCGACTGAGTCAGTGAGTTCGATGAAACCGAACGAAAGAAGAAGCGGAACGGGCGCCAGTCACGCGGTCCTCATGCCAGCTGATCGATCGAAACACGTCGATCAACCCGGCCACGCGCCATTCCCCTTGTTCACTTCCGCTCTCGACTTCTCGACGCGCCTACCTTTGAGGGCTGCTGAGGATCTGGGGAATCCTAGGGATTTCACGGACAGAGGAGACAATTTCGGGGAGTCCAAGGCGTTTTCTGGGCTTGGCTGTGAGAAATTCTGGGGACTTTCGAATTTTGGAGGATGGTGATACTCGGTCTGCTTCGGATTTTAGGGGAATTCTGAATTTCCAGGTGTTAGGATTCGCTGAGAGACTGAATTTGGAAGCTTCAGTGGGCCGGGAATCGGAAATTTCTGAGCTACCGGAACACTTAAGGAAACCCAAATCCTTTAACTATTAAGAATCCTAAAATTTCGAGGTTTTGGGAAAGCAACGATCGGTAGTTAGCTAAGTAAACTCGCTCGTATAAACCATAACGTTCCTAATTTACATAGACAATGAGTATCGTCCATATAAACTCTAAGGTACCTAACTTAAATCGACAATGTTCATCCTATCGATTGTACAAATTTTGAGCGACGATATCAAAGCTTCAACGCAGCTTTGCGTCTACCTCTACCTTCTTGATCCTCGAAACGGATCTCTTACAGATCGCTATGTTCTCCGCGAGTCTTCGTTCCCTGCAGCGCGACGCGCCATGAGAACGCAACCACACAACCACCAGCCCCGTCGTCCATTGTGCATATGGGGGCCGGTGAAATTGGCAGAGCGTTCCAAGAAACTTTGAATCGAAGCCGAGCCGCCAGTGGACACTTTGAATGGACGGATGTGCGAGTGAATGAACGCGCCACACGCTCGATTCAGAAACCCACCACCACACCCGCCCCTCTACCCGACCCCCTCTTTCTCTGGGTCCGCGAGATCAACGAGGAACCGCCACGGAGCCAATGCTTCGACGCTGTTCCGTCGGCGACAACGACGTCCTCGCGATCGGCTGGATTTCGTTTTCAATGGACGATCAGATCGTTCGAAGGGGGAGGATCGAGGGTTGGTGGTTAACCCTTTGACTGCGAAAGGCGTATATATACGCTCTCACAAGTCTATTGACATACACGAAAGGAGTAAATATACGCTCTCTGCATCTTTACTGTTTTGATGTTAAGTAAATTAAAATAGCTTAAAAAGCTACTAAAAACAAATAAAAAAATGGATGTTTTCAATTTATTTGCAATTATTATTTTTCAAATTCTAAAAATGGTACCCAGTCTTCGGGTACTGTTTTAATCATTGGACACTAGTCACTGGATAGTTCAAGATCGCGCCGCAATCAAAAGGTTAAAACGACGGTTGAAGAGGGAAAGTGGGGGGGGGGGAGAGAGGAGTTACTGGGTGATTTAGTCGAGATTTGGTGGATGGGTTGATCCATTTAAGTAGCGATCGGTGAAAAGGGTTCAGAGCAATGGTTATCAACAATAATGAACACACATACGAGTAATACGACGGACAATAGAATAGGATCATATTTTTCCTATGATAAAACTCATTTGTTTGAATGAACACTGAGAAGGTTGACAGAGTTTATTTAACACTTTGACTGCCGCGTCACTCGTATTCAGGTGACGCTTACTTTACTACTTACAAATGATCGTCATAGGTATTTGAAAAGATATTCCGCAGGAATGTATTCCTAGCAGAGTACGCTTGGATTTCATTGGAAACACGCGCGGCAGTCAACGTGTTAAAGAACGACAGCCAGCTGGTACACTGTCAAGTTGCCTATCATCGAAAGCATCACAATTTACAGCACTAAAACTTCGTATACTTTCAAAGTCGCGAGTACTATTGCGAGCCGGTGAGATGTCCCCCAGAGGGATACAGAGGCAAAGGGGTTATAGTTGCAGAGAGAGTAATCGATCCTTGATCTATCGATTGATCAGAGATGGCGTTAGCGTAGTGTTAAAATATACAACTATAAAATATAACTTTATACTTTAGACTATATATTTTCTGGGGTGATACGCTTTACGCTTGGGACGGGTCCGTGTAAAGAAAAATAAAATATTACTTATCGATCATTTATCAGTTACTTAATAAAATACCGAGTTCTAAAATGTATGCCAAATCATTACTGAAGCAGTTATATTAAACAGTGAAAAATAACAATAGTCACACGTGTACTTGAAGGTATCGCTGAAATGCGACAACCAATCGTTTTGTCTCGCCAACAAACGATCTCTGCACTGTACACAGTTACAAGGAAATTTGTGCACATTTTTCGGTTAAACGTAGGTCCACCAGTATTCTATTTCGCGTAGGTCTCCCCGCGAGCGAAACGGTTAATATTAAATGGTGATCGCTTACCGTGGCTGGTGATAAAATTGGCGAGGTAGAGATCGAGTTCCCGGACGGAGACGTTGATGTGATAGGGGTTGACGCAGAGGCCCGGCTGAGCGCATTCCGCAGTCTTCTCCAGCCGTTCCCCGTCCGTCGACTCCAACGGAATTGCCTTGAAGAGGATCACCATTACCAGGTCCAACCTCCATACCTGCGACACAACCAACGGAAACCCTGGGTTTATTCGCTGCTAGCGTCGAGAGACTGATGCTGCATCGATATTGTAGGAGAAAAAAGGATCTCGATCGTTCGGATTGTCTAGACCGGGAATCGAACCCGAGTTCTTTCAATTACCAGGCAACTGCTTGAACCACTAAGCCATCCAGTCACGACCGACAATTTTTGTTCTCCTAGGCTACTTAATAAACTCATAACCGCGATCACCGGACGAATTTCGATCCTATACTGAATTGTATCAAAGGCGGGTGTAGGTATCGAATAGAATCGATATCTCTTCGATACTTACTTACAAATATTGTGAAACGAAAACGGAGATCGAATAGGAAGCGTAGAAAGTTAAGTTTCGGTAAGGCTTTACGCTAATTCATGAATCAATTGTAGGTTCAGTGATTCAAAAATTTATTTAACGCTAGAGTTATACCACAGTAGTGGAAACAAATCTTTACCCGTACGTTCTACAGAAAATCATAGTGTAGAAAATTCATCAAGCTTCTATGAAAACACACGAACTAGACGTTTTGATCACTCTGATAGTTGTATGGCGTTAAAGGAGATTAGGGCGCGGACGAGCAAGTGGATTAGGAAGGCAATGATCAGACTCACCTTATCGGCTTGACGCAGGCAGTCGATGCGACGCATTTTCCCCTTCTGATCAGGATTACTAAGGACACACATGGCTGGCCTCTTCCCCGTGATACTCAACACGAAGTCTTCTCTGTACTCCTGCGTGATATCCTTTCGTAACTTGCCTAAAAGCCGCGAGGCCCATTTCTGTTTCACCTCCAGCTTCTCGTTCTGTAACGCGACAAAATTCGTTCTCCTTCAAGTACACCGTCCAACTAACAATCATTGAAAAATTATGCTTTCTATTTTCCATAAATCAGATTCCTCAAAAATTTATAATTTCTCATTCTTAAATTTTACATTTTTAAAATTCCCTACACGATTTTCAATCGATCGATTTCAAAAAATGGACCCGTAATTTCTCAGCATAGAAAATTCTTCAAATAATTTTGTTGTACATTTGAAAAAAGGGCTTAGTGTTCGTTTATTAAATAAACAAATCAATAAAATCTCTCCTATCCATCGAGAACGATAAAGAGAACCCTAGATGAAAATATAGTTCGCGAACATCCAACCCCTACCCAGTGTCTGTGTTTCAAGAAAAGCAAAAGATAACTTGTGTCCAAGAGTCAACTGTCGTTTTCGAACTCTCCTCCCCAGCTTTCGTCTTCGAGAAAAGAAGAGACAGAAGGGAGAGGAGGATCGCGTTTCGTAAACTGTCCGCGCCGCGAGAAGCATATTCCGGGAGAGAAGAAGTTGTTCGTCTCGCTCCTCGTTGTACATCGATGTCCTCGCTGTTGATCCGGAAAGTTCCGCCAGTTTACAAACTCCGTCCCGATGGCTCGGGACCAAAGCAACGCTGACCTCAAACCATTCGTCGGAACGATATGCGGGATCACGTCCCCGCGTGTCCCTACGCCCTTCCCCGCCACCCCCTTCGATATCTTGACCTTCCTCGAGTTTCATGTCGCACACACCCTCTAACACCTTGTTTTCTGATAGTTCCAATTTCCAATTTTTGGGCCAAGGAAATTTTTCACCTTGAAACATTTCCGCGAGTCACGTGCAGAATAATTATCGTAACCTACCCTTTAATGACGCGTGTACTGCCGACCAAAAGTTTGGAATAATCGAGAGATTTTAAGAAACATTTGAATTTGGAAGAAAAGGAATTTAGGAAGGTGGCATCTCAAGTAATAGAAGACAACTCTGTTGTTAAAATTAGCAATACTAATTTGAAACGGACAATAAATTGTCATAAGGGATTTGATAAGCCAGTAATTACAATATTAACCTGCAGATCAAACAATCTCTCTAAAATTTACATCTTCGCTTTCCACAATTTTGGCTTGTCTCCTTTCTAGATTTTTCCCCTCGTCCACTTTCGTGATCACAAACAGGCCCATCACACATACGCTTAGTAACGAACGAGTACGTCCCCAAGGCCCAAATAAGATTCCCCAAACGTTACCAAATTAGCTACCGTCAAAGCCTCGTGTCTCAAATTCAAGATTTCTCCACTCGACCCGACTGGACCCAGAACTAGAATTCCGCGAAACACAGAGGCGCGTACATCGCTGCCTCTGCTCGCGTCCATACCGAATAAAATTCCAGACAACGCGCGCGCGCGCGCCTAGGGCAGAGGCTCGTTTCTCAGTCCACGATGGAGATCCGCGAGCGAAGTTGGTCGCGCGCTGCGGCGACCTGCTCGTCTCCGCTTCAGTTATTCACCTCACGGCAGGGGCCCCCAACGGAATAGCAAATGCGCGCGGGTGCATAAGGTCCCTGAGAAACGCGTCGAAAGCGCGCGGAATGCATCGGCCAGGCGACGTCGATCTATCCGTATCCCGCCTAGCCCCTTTCTGCCGCGCACGTGCGGGCCCACGATCGCTTTTTCTTCCTCCCTCTCGCGTTACCGAGCGTCCGACGCGCCCCGTTGCGACGTCCACCGCCTTGATTCCGGGACAGGGACAATTCGCGAAAATTTTCAGTGCTTAACCCCCATTTGCGTCATGACTCTACTTAAGTTACTGTTGTGTTGTTGTGTGTTTAGACATCAGCGCCGCCGTTCAACCGATGTTTGATCTATATCATCGCACGCGATCGTATATCGACAATTTCCGAATAGGTCTTAGAATTTATTTGACATAGTATTTTTTTAAATTGTAATTGTAGAAGAAAAAGAATAGACCGTTTAAATTGCGCCTGAGACCGGGAATCGAACCCGGGACCTGTCGCTTACTGGGCGACTGTTTTAACCACTAAGCTACCCCCTGATCCGACTGGCCAATCTTCTCCTAGTCTATTTAATAAACCCATAACTGGACGCCGAGATCCTACACAGCTTGGCTTATCCTGGCACTGTGCTGTTATCCTGTCACACCACAGGTGACAAGAGTTTTAAGGAAAAATACTTTTGTCAAGTCAAAGATGACCTCGCTAAAGTAGCCCGATTTATATGTAAAGTTTGTGAAAAACATCCCAATGCGAATGCGTGAAAACAACACCGTTACTCTAACGTTAACGACCGCGACGAACGACGACGTTAGAAGAGTGTACAGGTTTCCCAGATCCTCTGAACGCTCGCGAGCGCGTTTTTCGCGCACGTGAAAATTTCAGGCACGTCCCGCGTTGGGGCTCGCTTACAGAAATGTCACGCGAACGGACACGCAACTGTGGGAGAGACCCGGGCTGTGCACGGTTACGGTGCAGCCTGCATAAACCCGATCAAGTATGCCGAGTGTGAAGGAGGGCCGCGAGAACCGACCGGCCACGTATGTATACCGTGACATGCGTATGTACACCTAGGCGCGGCAGTTTACCTCGTTCACGCTGCCGATTTCTCGCGATGCTATTCCCAAGCAGATGCGTGCACGGCGACGCTCGCGATAGAAATCGGTACGGGTCAGGTCTCGATTTGATTTCATTAACACTAGGTTTACGGTGAGAGAGTCAGAGGTAGCAATAAGCTAGATAACACACTTTCAGCTATGATAATATTTATTTAACAAATGTAAATAAAATTAAACTCTTTCTCATACTTTTTCTATTTAGTCATCGATCACGCCTACCGTTTACGCACACTGACCCAGTCTCAAAAATACGCATTCAAAAACGGCCTTCCATTCGCACATTTCTCTCACTCACTCACTCACTCTTTCATACTGCAAGACCCATTCTCAATAATACGGGATCCATTAATTTGATGAGTTTAGGACCTCAGGAACAAAATTTGAACCTAATTCAAACCCGATCAGAACCTGATTCGAATATAGCTTTGGTTGATGAACCGAACCTGAATAAAATTTTAACTAAACCTGACCCTAATTTGAAGGAAATTTTGACGGAACCCAATCTGAATCTTGCTTGAATCTATCCTGGAACTAATTCGAATGTAATCCTCTATATCCTAGTCTATTTGGGTGAAATCCTGTGTTTGAAAATTAAGAAACTAACACCCATACTCCCCATTTCCTATGGAAACGATTTCGATCGAACTAAAATTCTTTAAAAAATAATCGAGTCTCAGGTATTGAATAAAAGTTTCCCCGGGTAAATAAATCTCAGGGAGGCGGTTCATTTTTATGCTTTTCTCTCTGCACGACGTTCACGTACTGCTCGTTCGTTCGATCGGTGGCCCTCCTCTTCCCAACGTCGGCCAGAGCAATCGAATTCGTCTCACTTCGAGAGCCAACGAGCTCTCGTTACATTAGACTCAGTGAAATTGAACGTAAATACCGTGAAGGAAAGCACGGACCACTCCCCTCCCCCTCTCTCCCTCTGTCCGACGTTTCGTCGCGTTTCGCGTGATTATTCCGAATTGAGCGCCCCACTTCCGGTTCCTTCTCGTTCGAATTGCGGAGACGTTTAGCTGGACAAATTCGAGACGATCGTTCCAAAACGACTCCTTTGGGACGCGTTTCGTTTGTTCGCGTTTAAACCGAGGGGCGGAAAATTCCTTAACTGTTGATTTCACACTTATCGGAGCTTCTAACGTTACTCTTTAACTTTGTTCTGCTAATCTTTGTTTCAACGCAAGAACGCGTACAACTCATATTAAACGCACCAGCCTTCGTCTGTCTACCTTAAATTACATTCTTTAGGTCCTTTAATTAATTTCCTAAGAAACATCTCAAATCCACTAGAATCCCCTACTTCAAAGCTTCTCATCCTCTCGTCCAACTGTTACACCTCTTCCTTTAAACAGACCCCTATGCTTATCGCTCCTTGACGCTTCGACCTAATACCATAATTTCCCAAAAACCTAAACCTCCACCCCCTCTCAAAACACAGATTCCCCTCTTCAACGAAACGTCCCTCCAAAAATATTTCCACACCCCCTTCAAATTTCTTACAAGTTTTCCTCCGTATCTCAACGCATGCTAGAACCGTGGCGTGGTTCAACGGCTTCTCACCCCTTCCTCCCTCCCCAAAAACAGCGACAGAAAGAAAAAAAGAAAGAAAGAGAAGAAAGAAAGAAGGAAGGAAACGCTACGCAAACGGGGCAGCAGATTTCCCGGCAGCCTCGTCGGCGCGACAATATCAGCCTTGAAAGACGGTGCCCGGGACGGGGTTGGCGGGGAGGGGGAGAAAAAGATCCGAGAGATTTCACAAAAGCGGCAGCTATTTCGGGCACAAGCATTCCCGGAATGCGGGGACGACATCGGAACGGAAGTGGCGTGCAGAGAGGCTTAAAAAGGGGGCCAAGCCAGCCGGAGGTAATCCCGAGGAAGTAAAGGAGAGCCTCAATCGCAATATCAACGAGAAACAAAGGCTACAGGGGGGGAGGGAGGGGTCGGAGGCAAGGAGGAAGCGAAAGAACACGAGTTTCTATGACGAGCAAGGGACGCGAGGGGGCGGGGGCGGAGAAAACAGAGAAATAGAAGTAGAAGTAGATGAAAAGGAAGAAGAAGAGGAAGAAGAGGAAGAAGAGGAAGAAGAAGTTGTTGGTCCACGATTGTTGGAACGCGGAAGGAGCATCGATGCTCTCTCAGCCGTTTCTATTTCCGTTTTACGTCTCGCTGCTAGTCCTTCCGTCCGCGCCCACGCGAGGACCAGGGAACAAAGGGGGGAACAGGTTGCCGCGTCTTCCGGTTTGACGCGCGACTTCCCCCTTCATCGAAGCCTGAATCGCGGTTACTCGCGCGAATTTCGCCGACAGGGATTTCTGTTCCCTGCATTTATTTCGGTGATGAGCAACCCGTGGCCATCTAACTACTTTCCTGAGGCTAGTACATCATTTACAAGACAATTCACCCCTTAACGAACGAGCGCATTTTTCTAGAACAATGACCAGTAGATCGACGAATTTTTAAGAAATTAATTACTTTATTTCCTGCTTTAGTTGCAAATAAGTCGCTGTACTGTCATATACTGACGTCTAAATACATCTTGTACTCTTCACCTTTTTTTCTGATAACTACAATTTTTGTTGAATTCTACTTATTAAATTATTAATCACGATAACGTGGCTCATATTCGCCCCAGGTGGGTTAAACGGAATATCGCCAAAATCCAAACCAGCACGGGACGCGTTAACGTTCGAGAACAATTGTCCGGTTAAAGTGGTGCAACGTGGAAACAGGCAGACTAATTGCAAGAAAAACACGGTGCAGTTCCTCGGAAAATGGCGCAGCCTCGCAACACGGGGGAGAAGCCACCGAGGACACGGACGCAACAGCTGCCGGCGATTTATTTTGGATTTGCGGCGGGCTTTCGTGGCACGGTTCAAGCGAGCGCGAATATATGACACGCGGTGACACGCCGCATACCTGCCGCGGACGCGAAAGAAGAGACACACGCGTGCGTCACGCGGAGCTCGCCTTTTGTCCAACGTAAACTGCGACTAGAACTCGTGAAAACGAGATCTCTCCTTTGATCCTCGACTGGGTAACAAGCACGACTTCTATCGGGTATATCCGTAGCGTCTCCGCGTTTCACTTCAAAGCGAAACACTTCGACGAAATCAAGGAAACTTTTATGCCTCGAGATTGAAACTAACTGAGTAGTGGAAAATAGTTTGCACACGTTGATTAAGTTTGAAATATCGAGGAAAATTGCAAAGAATCGAAATAAGATCTTCTTGATAGATTGAAAAATGATTGGACGCATTTTAACCTTTTAAGTGCTCTATGGGCGCATATATGCGCTTGTCAATTTTGTCAAAAAATTGAAAGAGTATTCTTGATGAATTGAAAAATGATTGGAAGCACTTTAAGTTTAACCTCTGAAAATTGTGATTTATAATCGTGCACAATTTTTACAATATTGTACTCTAAATGATGTCCTGCTACATCAACTGAAGTGTGTATGTAGGAAGGCAATAAAAGTGAACGCAAAATTTCTTTTATCGCTTCGAGACAAAGTTGAAATTAGTCTAGGCTAACGTAAGCGTCGCTCGAACGAGTTCGCGTGGAAATTTGCGCGTTTGGATGGCCCAGAATAAACGACTCGTCAGGACGACTCAATCGGTGTCTCGTCAGACTCCTCTGTGCAATCTACACGACAAGCGAAACGTGAAACGGGGCAGTTCTCGAAAAAGCTAAACGTCACACTCCGCCAATTTCTTTTATCCTATCCTTTTTCCCCCCGTTTTTTTATTTTACTGCCGCTGGTGCTGCGCTCTGTTAAAATTCCACGTACATAATTACGAGAGCTCGTGTACATGTGTGCACGCTGCATTAAGCGCACACCGAAATTACGTATTACGGTCGTACTTCTCGCGAATGAATTTAGCAAACGTACGCACGTTTCTGCATACCGGGTGCTTCGAGTGTAATCGACTCGATATACGTGCTCTCTTTCTATTTCTATTCGCTAATTGTTAATCGGTGTTACAATCGAACTCGAAATCACTGAGATACTTTAGAGATTATTTGAGCCCATTCATCTAATTACTAACGATAGCAATTCACTCAACTATTACGCTGGCTGATAAAGTAGGCTAAAAAGCCGGATGAAGTTGGATTCACGGAAATCAGGGGAGCCCGGGAAACCAGAATGAAAAGTTCCCGGGAAAAGTTTGCTGAAAGTACCTCTTTGTGACGTCCATGTAATACATAAAGTACCCAATCCTTTCTATTCTCCCGTAACAATCTTTACCTATTATCAAAAATCCTCGCTCTCATCCCGCTTCCCTTAACAATTCAAAAAGACAATATGAACGTCCCAGTTTCGACGATTCTTTGCTCCGCCTCTTTTTACTCAAAAATTATATCCACCTTACCTACACCAGTAAATACTGTCAAATTTATATTTAAACATACTGAAACTATACCTATTATTCGTCAAGCACTTGATCAGTTCTGAACATTTTATACAACTAATTGTTTTCCGTATCCAACACCATATACATATAATTAGAAAAAAAATCAACGTCATACCGGTGCCACCCTGTATAAGACACCCATGTGCATCAGCCAGTGCTAACGAGTTTCCACGTGTGAGTGTGTACGTGAACGCTAAATGCTCCCCTCCCTCGATGCCACCACTCCGGAGGCGGGGAGAGGACTGACCCCACTCCGACAGCCCTCGGTACTATGCTGCCGTCTCTCCCCACCACTCGCCTCGACGTTCTCCCTCTCCTGCCGCTCGGCCGTCCCCCCACCACTGCCGCTGTAGTGGCTACGGGCGCGGAGGCTCACGGGCTATTTTCAAGCGCGGGAAATAAAGCGTAGACTGCATTTTTAGCCTAACGGCCGACGGTCAGCTCGTTTTCGTCTTTCCATTCTCGCGAAGGGAGAAGGGGTTCGGTGAGGAGGACACGAGAAACTCGAGAGGGAAGGGTGAGAACAGCGAAGGGGTTGTCTCCCTGATGGGGTTAATTGGAGTTGTGTAATCGAGCAGCGGAGCGGGGATCGATGCTGCAGGGACGTTTCTTTATTTTCAATTGTGTTCTATCTATCGTTCGTCTACCGATAGAATCTTGTAGATGTATTCGATTAACGTTAAGATTTCATTTCCCGTTAAAATCTTCCACAACTCTTTCGCGAAATTACTTTACTTCATTTCTATTTATCCTCCGTCTTAACGAACGGGATGCGCTCTCTAATTTAACATGCAAATTTTGCAACATTAAACATCCATAACCTCCCAAATCGATCCCACGATAATCCTTCGCGATTTTATCCGCCCTATCCTCACTAACAATTACCAAACAGCTAACAACCATTAACAACGCGGATAAATCCTCGTCACAGACTCACGATCGCTAATGCTATCCCTTCTAACTCCTTTCTAACAGAAGGCAATTGCGCCCGATGGTGGAATATAATCCGAACGAACCCCTAGAAACAAAGCAGGCGGTCGTTTGGAGGGGCGCGGGCCAGAGAGGAAGTTTCTGAACGAGCCTGGCCCTTTAACACGCGTTACGGTGTAATTTCAGCGGGCAGAGGATCGCTCTGAACGATACTCCGCGGCAACGAGGACGCTCTCTCCCCGGTCTCGAAACTTTTCGCCCGGTGGTCGGGGTGGTGCAGACGCCACCGCCCTCCCCCGCGCCCAAGCCATCCCCAACCCCACCGCACCCTCCGTTGCGCCGCCGGAGGGTGCGTTAAGGAACGAAAAATCAAGGAGGCCGGCGCCAAACCCGGCGGGGCTTTAATATTTAGATTCAATTACGAGAAGAAAGAAGGCATCGTTATGCGGCAAATTGTCGCAGCCTGCTGGACCGCGAAACGGAGGGCGGCCGTTCGAAGGGGTTGGGTGACGGCGGAGTGAAGGAGAAAGAAAACGGGGGAGGACGAGGGGGGTCGAGACACGTTATATCGCGACGTAATGGACGCCTCGAGAGAGGCTGCTCTCGCTCTGCTGAGGCTACTTCGTGAAAGTTATTGTTATTGGAGTGGCACGGAGATTTGCGTGTGTTTGGAGATTTTTTCGGGGCCACGCCGCGTCTACCACCTCCCCCTCGTTTAGCGGGGTAATTAAGTGAGCCTTCCTGCGGAGGATTTCTATGGTTCTTTTTCTTACGAAAAAAGGAAATCGAATTTAATAACTGAAGGGTCAATTCATCTTCAAATTTATTTTTTTTTTATTTTATTTTATTTTTTTATTATAAAAGGAAATCAAATTTAGTGACTGAATGGTTAATTCTTTTTTCTTTTTTGTTAAAATGGTTCTGGAAAAATCAACCCTTCTTCGTGGAATTATAGCAATTAAAACCCGATTTTCGTTTCAAACAAATAACGATCCTTTCAAATCAATCGAACAATCGCTTTTCTTATTTTAACCATCCACGTACAATCTTCCTTTTTCCGATCGTAAAACAGGGTAATACTTCCGATTCCAAGTATTGCAGTTTCATCGAAACAAAAGCTGTAAAAGTTCGATCGTCGAACGGCAACAATCGGATGGTCGACTCGAAATACTCGCGTTTCTGGGAAACGCAGAACTCCGGAAGTTGACCACGTCAACGGAACCCAAACACCGGTGTCCGTCGAAGATACATCGAAAGCAGAGAAGAATCGCGAAAACACATGCCGTATTCGACGGATTTTTCACCGGAACGGGAAGCGTTTGGCGCGCGTTCCCGAGAAGAAAAGCGCGTGTTCGAGCGTACACCACGTGGCCGGCCCGTGTTGGCGTACGCCAGATCAACAACGGTAGCCCCCCTACGTACGAATTACGGGTTTACGAATCTTTGGCAGCCGACGAGGCGAGTTTAGGTCGGCCATGTGCAGCACGCCACTTCCCGTGCCACGTGCTGCCTCTCTCTGCCTGCCTGCCTCCGCGCGATTTCTCCTTTCGAGCACGTTCTTCGTTCTTGGCCTGCTGTTTTCCTCGCGTTCGATGACATTGAAATTTCCCAGCGAATCCCCAGTGTTTTCCCCGTAAGAGATCGGAAACTGGGGGGGGGGGGGGCGAGATAAATTCAGAGGGGAATTCTGCATCGGTAACGTTTAGCTTTCACTTAGGTTGGATCGCCAAACGAGAGGGTTGAACAATATAAGGGTGGTACACTATGTGCAATTGGGTACGATTTGGTTAGGCTTAGGTTAGGTTAAGTTAAAGATTGTACAGTTCGAACGAAGGATTCGTGCACTGTTGAAAATGCAGAATTTGTGGAATTGCCGGAGAGTTACTGCACTCACGTGCGCCGTTGAATCACGATGGGAACGTGTCCCGAATCTACACCCTTCTACGAAATTCCACGCATCCTGAAATCGTTGGATGTTACGACACTGCACACGTGTGTCGCTTCCAAATACCAGGTTCTACATAATACTATTTAGAAAATGTCGAAGCTTCGAACATTTCACTCGTCACCCGCTATGTACCTTCGAGATTCTTAACAGAACTCTAAGGAACCTCAAAGTAAAAATCGCAAAAAGTCCCTGGATCCTTCCTAGTGTAGCTCACATTCAACTAGCTGGGTTCAAAAACGTTTTACCCAATGAACCGGGGTTAAATTGAGGCAACCCCCTGGCCGTGCAGCGATCTATAGCAGGGAGAACACCTCGACTCCTCCACCGATGGTGCGAGGCGAGTGAGTATCGATTCGGTTTTTCGGCCGCGGGCCTCGTTTCGAGCCGCTGTCGCGACTCTGTCCGCCGCGTGTTTACGCGCGCTTATCCTATCAAAATTGTGCACACGCGGTGTAACGCGTGTCACGGGAATTAACCGGCCAAATGAGAGCCACCCTTCCGCCGGAAACCACGTCCGCGTGCAACGAGCTAACAACGTTGATCGATTTATTGGACCAGCCACGACGTGGATAATTTGCGAAAAATGGTTGGTGGAGCACAGAATTCAGGCAACTGTTGCTAAATCTGAATATTTCATCGTCTATTAAGCGTATCTCAAAAAATAGAATGATACCGATTCACCCCTTTTAACTTGTCGCGATATTTTTAGTACTTTCCTAAGAAATGCTATCACAAATGTTTGAAATAGTAGTACAAAATACACGATCCTTCGGCAAGTTTCGTGAGATTTTCTCGTTCCTGATGAAAGCTACCGTTAACACTATAACTACCAAGATCGATTCGTAATTTTTCACTGTGGTATCTACACCTTTGAAAATTTACTGTGACCTTTACTGTAATCATTACGATTTGCCTCCCTTATATTAGATACTTTTTAAATATAATTTTCAATTTGATTTCTTCGTCGCAAATAAGTACACTCTAACCCGTCGATAGGTTTAGTGTTAACCTTCGCAACAGTACTCCGCCTAGCTCTACGAAGAAAAATAAGAAAACAACCCCTTATGGATTCAATCCTCCACCAAAACCTGCCCGCGACATCCACCATACTTGTGCTTTAAAAACCAGCCTAGGAAGAATCCTCAAAATTCCGCGAAATCAAAAAAACACCCTGCTCGAATTCCATGAAGCGATGTACACGCATGTAGAGGCTGGAAGAGGACGCACGCGGTGCCGGAAGCCGCGCCATAAATCGCGAACAGGAGGATCGAGACCCGGAAGTGGTCGTATGCACGTGTACGCGCTAGCTACGAGGAAAAACCTCGAGTGTCCTAGGGCACCGGGGGTGGCGGGAAGGGGAGACGAGGGGGTTGGTCGGTGCACGTCGATCGAGAATTTATGGATAGCCCATAGGTGGGCCGCTTCCAAACGTTCGATGGCTACACACGCAGCTTCAGAGACGAGAGCGAGAGAGGCGGAGAAGGATGAAAGAGAGAGAGAGAGAAAGAGAGAGAGAGAGGCTGGGATAGACTGGAATATATTTATTAATTTGGCATGCTTCCCGACCGTATAGCTGCTGGCCCCTTACGTTACTACGTTATGACGCGAACAAAGCGACTCCACGATTTCTTTATAGGCAATTCCGGCCTCTGCATAGAGTGTTGTAAATATTGCAACCCCTCCCACCACTCATCCTTCCCGTCGAGATATATACGCGTGTACGTACAGGGTGCTCCGTGGTAAAACCGAACAGCTTCGCCTAAATCCAACCCGAACCCGAACCCGAACCGGAACCGTGAATAAATGGGTGCACATCGAAGGTGGTGCCCTTTTGAAAGTGGGTGAACCTGCTCTTCACAGTGAAATACAATAGCAGACAAAAATTTAAGGCCAAAGGGTTGGAGAAAATAAATAAATTAATTAATAAGAGATAACAGTATAAATAAAATTTGTACTCTATGCTAATCAATAGATAGTGTTCTATCGTAATGACGATAAAAATCAACAGATAAACAATATTTGCCAACCATAAAATTATGTTTTACATTGTTCTGTCGTCTTAAATTTTTGTCCGCTACTGTACATTAAAATTTATTTACTCGAAATAACTAGAGCTAACTGTTTAACATTCTGTTAGAGTAGTATCGCTCGACTACCGAGGTCCGCCTCTCAAATGCAAACGGTTAAACGAGACAGGTCAGGCGACCATGTGTAAACCACCCCTTCCTACCAACCGCCGCCATTATTTGTATAATAATTGCTTTTCCTCGTGATAAAACGATCTCCCGAATCCGCTTCGCCGCAGAACACCCTGTATGCATGGTAAAGTCGAGATTGAAGTATCTCGAGCCACCCCCCGTTTAACCCATCCTCCACAGCCGTCCTCGTTCAACCCCTCGGGCGCTTCATTCGACTTCGTGCGGCCTTTGAGCGTACGCGAGACGAAGAGGAATTCCTCGAGACGCCGCGAAACGTCGCGCTTAATTTGTTTGCGAGACCTCTTCCTCGCCCTAAACGAGGTTTGCGGTTCGGTTCGTGAAAAGCTGTCTCCGGGTAAGAGCTCAGGGTCGTGGGGAGGGGATGGTTTGCAAGGTATTTAGTTTTTGATGCCTAGCTGCGAGCGAAAGTCGAATCATTCCAGGGTATTTTGTCGTTTTAAGGGAAAACAAGGGAAACTTTAGGGGCGAAACGAGAGATCGAGGGTTTATCGAGGGATTTCAAATAAATTCTCTTTTCCATCTGAATGTGATCAACGTCTAATGCAAATAATAGATGAAAATTCGTAAAACAACCAACACCTAACATTTATAGATTGAGGCCAATGTTTATTTCCACGCTAATGTTCGTAGGAATGTTAATTTGCATAAACCAGAAGGGTAATTAATACTTCAACGACTGGGAGCCTATTAACATTTACCTAACCGAACACTTTCCATCGCGTATTAAGTACTGATTAAAAATTGTACATTGGAAAAACAGAAAATGTATTTGATGGATGATGATAATAAGTTGTTCAGCATATTTTTTTTTATCGATGTAATTAGTAAAATATGTAACCTGCGATCATATATCCCTACAGTGTTTTTTCTTGGGATAAATTTGTCCCAACAGATATGATTTATATTCTTAACATGAATTCAAAGAAACGAATACTAACTCTCGAAGAATTTGAATAGCTTGCCAAACTGTAAATTGTCAACAGTATATTTCCGTAATTTTTGTAATTTTTCTGAAATAAAAATTTTAAAAATCAGAAGTGAAAGGGTTAAATAAGACACACCACCTATGCGACACTCGTCGTTCGCAACAGAAACGAATATCTAACCCCCTCCCTCTCGAGCGTCAAACAAATTCTTCGCTCGAAAAGAAAAAAGAATTAACCCTTTCCCCCTTCACGCTGTTCTCCAGCGAGAAAATAATTTTCTCCGGGACGATCCCGGGAACTGATACCACCGGTATGACGGAGTTTTCTAATCTGAGAGATCCGTGCTGCGAGACGATAGTCCTCCGGCCGCATAATTCATTCGTCTCTCAGACACCGGCGCGTCTCGCTCCTTGGGGGGTTGCTCCCGATCTCCACCCCTTTTATTTTCGCGGGTTTCTTTCGCCGCTGAACGGGAATATACCGTGCACGGACAGATTTATTTAGAACGAAGGAAACGACGAGCGTACTCCACCAACCCCCCCTCCCATCCCCTTCCACAACCATATCTACGCGAGCTTTTATTTATCGTTATCGCGACAATGGAAACGGCCAACGATGCGCTCCCGGATTGTACTCTAATTTAATGGACGTCCCCGTGGCAATAATATGAGAGGGATCTACACCGAAGGAGAGACGAAAATGGCACTCGGAGTCGTGGAAACGGGAACGAGCTGCTTTTGTGAAAAAATAATAATAATGGATAGCGATTGTGTTCCATGGGGTGGTAGGAAAGAAAAAATAAGAAATTGTTTTGAAACGGGGCTATCGAATATTGTTAAATAGAAAAATAAGACAGTATATAGAAGCCATAAAATATATTTCTTTTATTTATTTAAGAAAAACAAGTGTCCAATACTAGGGGAATTCCCTCTACGCGACAAATTTTAGACTTGATTACTTACGTTTAGAGGGTTATAATTTTTGTATTCCTTTTGTGTACAAAATTCAGAATGGAAGTTTCTTAAATGGAATAACAAAATTAATGTTTTTCTTTTGTGTTTAAAAATGTCGGAAAAAATAAATTGCACGATAGTTGGGGTACATCGATTTGGAAAGACACCGGTAGGGGTAACGCGATATCGATTAAACCACCTTTAAAAGTAAAACCGTCGGAATTAGGCCAAAGTGGAGGGCCTAACGAATCCAATCGACTTACCAGAACAGCGATGAATTTCGCAGTTCTTTACCACCCTTCACAACCCCTAATCCGACCGCGCCGTGTACCCAACAATCAATTCGACAAATCAGATTTCTGGCTCGAGCGACGACTCTTAAGCGACTTCCGGTTGTTCTCGAAATTACTCGTGCAACATATCTCACACACGAGATATGTTGAGATTCACTCGTCCTCCATCACGTGAAATTGTAAACGAAAAATTAAGCGAAATAAGAAGAACGCGATATTGCTCACAAATTTATTGAAAGTATGATCTTCACGATAAATACAATAAATACATATTATTCAACATAGTCCTACGAACCTAAAATCTACTCCTTTCTTTTCTAAAAGTAAAAAATTAAAGAAGAATTATAAAACTGTTCACAAATATTATTCGAGGAACCCTGAAGAACCTAGATTAGCGGACAAAAGTTCAAGACGACAGGACAATGTAAAACATAGTTTTATAGTTTGCAAATATTGTCTGTATATTTATTTTTATCGTTATTATGGTAGAACACTATTTATTCATTAACATAAAACACGAATTTTATTTATCATACTATTTCTTACTAATTAATTAATATTTTTTCTTCAACCCTTTGACCTTAAGCTTTAGTCTGCTGCTACAACCAAAATTTCAAAACACGATTTGAAAAATCATCCTCCAATCGAAAAAAAACTACCCCTAACCTCTTCTCTCGGTTTGCATCACTCACAGAGAACCGGAAGTCACGCGATACCCGTACAGATACGTGTGGTCATAAACCCATACACGTCGAGAAAAACGCCAAGGAACGATTCAGGAAGGGTTGGAGGAAGGAGGGGGTGGCGATAACGGGTAGAGTGGGGTGCCGTTCCGAAAATTTTATTGCCATTGTTTCCGGCGTCTCGCGCTTTCCTCTCCCCCTTTGGGAATATCCGCGCGAAAGGGTTCAGGCGTACGCGATATGCCCTCGCGGGCAATAAAACGCGAACCTTGGGGGTTGGGGAGGGGGAGGGGTTGCGGAAGCGGATTATTTCGCGTCCCAACGATATGCCTGCCGTCAGGACGCCCCGGCCAAGGGGCTCGTCTTCCCGATGCTCGTTTGTCTTCGCAGCCTCCGACTTCCGGTTCCACGCTACATTCACCCCCTCCCCCGTGTCTCTACCTCACGCTGTAAAAAGCCTCACGCACGATTGAGCGCCGCTCGCTCGAACAGAGAGGCTGGAAAGGCGAAACGAAGACCGGAAGGGAGGGTAAGTCGATTCGGTTCAAGAAAAGGTGGAAGGGGGAGGGTAGGGGGGCTGCAGTTTAGTGGATATTATGGCACTTGCTCGGTGGTGAGTTTGAATGGAGAGACTGTTTGCTGAAATTTCTATGGAAGGGTGACTGGTCGCTTAACCCTGGACTTGAGATTTCCTTCTTTTTCGGTGACCACGTATGCTAAGTATTATAGGTACCGGCTAATTTATTTATTTGTTTATTTATTTATTTATTTATGGGAGTAAATCCCTTAGAGTGGATAGAAGAAAATACAGTTTAATCGTAAGAGTTTAAACAACGGAACAATTGCATGCTGCTTTATTAAATTTTGCAGTACATTTTGCAGAAATTTAAGAAATCATGGTGGTTGGTTCGAATCCCCTTTCTAAGACGCGTAGAAAATTGTGTTCACAAAATAAATTATTTTTATCCACTTCTAAAGAAACGTGATATTAAAATGTCTACCAAATGGAAGCATCAGCTCGACGACTCGAAAATCCATCCACTTCCTCTCCTTCCCGGGGCATTTATTTATTCATCGATTCGCGGTAACGCGCGATGTGCATCGACCTCATTAGCCCCCTCCGTTTCCCTGAGCCCACCCGCGCGAACCCCGTCCCAAAATCAACACGAAAAAACCGGCCTTTAAAACCGAAGCGCGTGGATCGAAGAGCCGTTCGGCGCGCAATCCCCGAGCCCGGGTCTCGCGCCGATAATTAATAACCGGAAAGCCGAAACATAATCCAACATTAACAAGCCTGTTCCCCTGATCAGGGGGACGGGCGGAGGGGGCGGGCGCGTGTATCGAGTCCACCCTCCGCCCCCTCCGGCCCCCGTCGCGGGCCGGAATATACACCTCCTCCTGGTGACGAGGAGGTGCGAGGTGCATCGCGACGCGATAGCCCGGTTGAGCTCGTTAGATGAATGGGGCCGACACACATACCGAACAACACCGGAGAGCTAACCGACACGGCCAACCAACCAGAAAGAGAGGAGGGGGATGGGGTGGGCCGGCAGAGGGAGCGAGAGGGACGGGCAGGCATCGGGAACTGTCGAAACCGAGAGAGACGAGAAGAGAGAACGTGTGTTCGTGTGTGTATGTGGAGAAGGTGGAGGCGCGCGCGCGCGCGCGAGGGACAGAGAAAGAGGTGGCCTAACACAGAAACAAAGGGGAAGGGTTTATATAGGTGGGTTAGGTGGGCAGAAAGAGAGAGAGAGAGGGAGGTATAGGGCACAGAACACGAGGGCGGTCGGCGGTTGGGCCGAAGGGCAGACGGGGGGGAACGCGGGCCGCTAGTTTGCATAAATTTAGGAAATACAGGGTGGAAAATCGATATCCGCATAGAGATTATAGATGGTGGTTGGTAGGCGCCGCGTAGCCGCAGCCTCCGTCGCGACGGCGTATGCGCTACATGTCTACGCTCTCTCTGCCGGCCACCCTCTCTCCTCCCTCAACTGCACACCCTTCTGGTTCCATCTCTCACCCTCGCCCCCGCAACCCCCCGTTCCGAACCTCTAACCCTTTCCTCTCCTCGTCTACCCCCCACGTCCCTGTCTCGCTTCCTCCCTTCGAAAACCTCGTGTGTACCGGGATACTTCTTGCGCGGGGTGTCGGTGGTGCACCCTCTTCACCCCCGCGCATTTTGCACCCTTTCCAGCCCCCGTGCCCCCGTTCGCCAACCTCCTCTTCTCGCGTGATAGCGCTCGTACACGTTCTCCGCGTCCTACAATGTTTCTGTCCCGGTCTGGCCACCGATCCTCCGTCTTCTCTCCCACCCACCCCCTGCGTCCGCTACCCTCTTCTCTGTTTCTCGGACTCTCCCGGTGCCGCGTTTTGTCTCCTCGTTTCCCGCTGGCCCTCGTTCCTCTCGTCCTCCACAGGATCCTCTCTCGCACCCCCCAAACCACCCCCCGGGCCCACCCCGACCCGCGCCCGAATTCAAGCAGTCGATATCGTCCTGCGGCCTGTCTCGAAATTAAGAGAAAACGACAGACTCGGACCGACGAAGGTGAACAATTTTTCTTGCTCCCTTTTTTCCACTCTTCGAACCCTTCCCACTCGCCTATTTTTACTACCCCTTTCGTGCTATCTTTTTTGTTTTTTACCTGGCTTTTTCGCCAGCAGAGCTGGTACCACGTCGGGTTGCTGGATCGGAGAGAGAGAAACAGAAAGAGAGAGAGAGAGAGAGGAGGTTGGTTTCATGGCTTTTTTCGCTAGTCTCCGGTTCTTCTACGCGGTCAACGGACTTTGGGAGGGGTGCGTGGTTGAAGAGGAGGGTGCACGTTTTTTAGAAGGCACTCGCCGACGAACGAGACCTTTCACCGATGGGGGTTAACCGCGCATCGACGAGCTCCGATTATCGGATGCTTGGGGGATGTTTGCATACGTAAACAATACAGGGGGTGAATTGCACTGTTTCGAAAATAATTCTTACTAACGATATAATCTATCGTCCACCTCTTTTAAAATCTCTTATCTTTCGCACATGAAAATTAAATAGCAATATTTCATACAACCCAATAGAATTCTTTCTAAAGCAGGTGACACAGTTTGTCGGATGGTTAATGCGGTATCAACGAGGGAGGGGAAGGTTGAAGTGTCCAAACTTTTAGTTCTTATTTTAAGCGTCGCCGAAGGACCTTGAAAGTTTTAATTTTCTCTAACAATGCCTTGTACCACGCGATTCAACACAATATATACCATTTTAAAGAGCGGTGCATCAGTCACTATGCTAATTATAAATCGACGAATAACACCTTTTCAAGTTTTCACGAAAAATGACGGAAGATCGGGATCCTATCGAGGAAACAGGATTCCCAACAGGAATTCCTTCGTGCTCGATTGTCTTTCACGTTTCGATGCGTGTAAATCGCGTTTTTCCTACTTAAATGAGAAACAGCGGACTAGAAATTACGGCTTTCCATTCTACACGATCGATTTTGAGACTACAAACTGCCTTTTCTCTGCTTCACACGGCCGAACACGGACTACAAATCCTCCGCGTTCCCGGAATTCTGACTACAAAGCGGTTGTTTTCTATTTAACACGATACTTTGATCTATAAATTATGTCGCAGCGAGGTAACACAGACTACAAATCCCCTTTTTCCTGTTTTACGAGGCACCGTTGAGTACAAAGTATCACCACCATCTTGTTTACGTGCCACGCTCTAGACTGCAGAATTAGGCTACACCCGAACGTTAAACTTCCCTCCCACTCGATGAATTGCAACGTTGAAAAATTATTCAAACAACCTTCAGAAACTCTCCCATTACAACCTACCCGATTGAAAACCATAGAAACTCAAAATCTCACGTGTCGTAAAAACTGCGAACTTGGAAAAATATAAAATAAAAAATTCTCCGCCATATTATAAATTCCGTTTTGTAATTAAAAAATATATTTGGGTTAAAAAAATTCCGAAGAAAAAAGAAAATAAATTTCAAAGATTAATACGTCCGAATGATCGAACCATGGAAGGCAAAAATCTATTACACGATATAACATGGATTGCCACGCAGCTACCAGCTGTTCGCAAACAAAAACGCGAAACGCAAACAGCGATGAGAAATATACATACATATGTAGGGCTAGAGAAAGTGTCCGAGAGTGGAACACGTTCCTGTTCGAATCGGTCCGCTTTCAAAGATCGCGATTAGAAAAGAGAGACGTGTACGCAAGAGAGAGAGAGAGAGAGAGAGAGAGAGAGAGAGAGAATAGAAGTGGAGACCTCTTCTCTCTCGAAACGTCCATTCCAATTTTCCGCGGGACGAGCGTCGCATGTCAACGAGCCCCTGTGCACAGCACACGTCGCTTTTTATCCGCGAACGCCATGAAATGTGTATCGCTTTTTTTCCCGGCTCTTTCTGGAAAGCATCTGCGTACGTGGCCGGCGTGTCGAGCGGCGAGAAAGCGGCTCGAAAATTTCAGGTCGACGTGCATGCATACGTACGTTTGCCACCCGATAACCGAGATCGATCCGTCTGCCACGGGAAAACGATACGGGCGATCGATGGATCCCGAAAATCCCTAGATTTCAACTCTCCCTACGAGACACGAGGAAACTAGTTTTCGATTTCGAACATATTTTTTGGGTATCTGACGGAGAAAAGTGAAATTGGACCTCTTTCGGGGTATTATATATTTGTGTTTGTTAATCGAGTAAGTTTAAGTTTGGAAATCTTGTAAATCGCTCTATCACCATCACAACAGAGGTTAAATGGCTTTGAAAACGTGCAATACCTTGATCTGACTTTTTAATGGCCGCTATTAATGTCATAACCGGAAACAAATGTTAATTTAATTGTTGACGAGTCTACTATATATTATCGATTACTGTAAAAATGTAAATTAACTTAAGTATCCATCTATTATAATCTTCGAGTTTTGGTAACTTTCAAAGAATTAGGATTGTAAAAAACCGATCGTCAGTGAGTTTGCAGAATTCTGAACGAATTTTAATTGAATAAGGAAAATGGTCACGAAAAGCGTGGAGAAGAGCAAAGGGTGAGCTTGCGAGCGGGATCTCGCCGATTATGGCAAGAGCAGGGCCTGACCCGGCTCCGGTCACAATTTCATAAAGCCAGTCTATATAATGGCAGAGGGCTCGGCCGAGCCTGCAGGGCTTCGTGCGACGCAGATTAAATGTACTTCATGTAAAATTCAACGCGACCCGCGCGCGCTCGTCAACGGCTCCGAGACACTTTCGTTTTTAAAAACTTCCACGCAGCCAGAGTACCCTCTCCCCCTTTGCCGCTGCTGCTACTGCTACTGGAAAAATTTGTATCACGCCGATCGCGATTCCATCAAAGTCCCATTGCGTGACTTGGAAAATTAGCTTTCCGATTCCAGGAAATGATCGAACTAAAGAATCGTAGCAAAGAGGTAAAAAAAATTTACGAGGAAGTCTAATAGATCTTGAAGTAAAGGGTTGTAGAACATTTTAAATCCTAATTTTAAAACAATCGTTCCGTCGTTGAAAATTCTGCGAAGATTTAAATTTAAAAAATGTTTCAAGTTCGTCTTTAATAATTCTCAAAACCTCCTAAATCGAATTCCTTTAAAAAAATCGCACTCGAATTGTGCAGAATAAGCTTTTTGATACCAAATCGAACGATCGCTGGTCGAAAGAAAAAGCATCGAAGAAAAACAGAAGTAAGATTCACCTCTGTATCGCAAAAGATGCTAAAAGCTCGGACAATGTTCCTCGATTTGCACCCTTTCTCACCGATCATCAACCGTCGACGTCTACCCTCGCTTCGAGCGACTCGTGGAAGAAGAAAAAACGAGAAAAAAGAAAAAAAACGGCGGAAAAAATCGCCGTCGCTGGTAGACGATTTTCTCTAAAGTCCACGATCCATCGATCCCCCTCCCCCCTCCTGCCAGAAAGCGATACTCCTTTCACGAGCATCGGTCCGTCCTGTGTTCGTCCCGCTAAATACCGCAGCATCGCGAAATTAAAATATTGATCGAACAGCGTCGCGAGGGAGAATACGAATTGCGGTGGATAGACGAGAGAAAACCGGCGGACGTTGCAGCTGGGCGGGGGGAGGGAGGAGGGCTGGGGGAGGCGGTGGCGAAGGCCGCCACCGGGGAGAGGAAAAAAAGAGCAACGGAAAAAGATTGCGGTCCGGCCGAAAATTCGAATGTCAATGACTCGTCGAACCGAGCCGACGTACCGACCTCGCTCGATATCTAGGGTTCACCGACTTCCCTCTTCCGCTTTTTCTTTTCTCTTTCCCTGTTTTTTCGCCTTTCCTTCTGTACCCTCTTAATTGAACTTCCGTTAGGAGGAGTTCGAGGCTAAAGTCGATTAGACGGATGTTTCTTTTTGGGGTGGTTCTGGGATGGGTTTAGTGTGAGAGATGTCTGGATGTGGTAGGGGGTTAGGGATGGGCTGATTTGTGGGGGAGAGAGTTTGGTGTCGTTAATTTGTACGGGAGAAGATTAATGAAATATTGTAAATAGGTTAGACACGCGTAGTGCTGGTGAGTCGAGTCACGAATGCAGTTCTGTTATGGGACACGTCATGTTTGTATACTTGCGCCTCGAACGAGTTAAGGTCACTTGTATACCATTTGGCAAGGTAATTTTGGGATAGTTTACCAGAATATTTCCTTTAACTTATAAAATGCTAAATTATTCTCCATTCCTAAGAAATACTAATGCAGTAGTTCTTGTATAAAAAGGAGAAATTAAACACCATTGAAAATATCCTCAAATCTTTCTTCTCCACATACGTTCGGAAAAATAGAATAAAAAAGACTCTAACGCGTCATTAAATTTCATAGAAAGACAGTGTAAAATAGTTGGCCGTAACTTAAAACTCCTATCCCTCATTCCGATCTAGAGAAAAAGAAGACTAACTAAAGAAAAGAACTCTAAAAATCCGCTGTACAAATTGCAACATCCGAAAGATCAAAGATTCGAATATTTCGCATACCAAGCGAAAATCCTACATCCCATGACAAGTTTCCGAAAAGCTAAACGACCGATTGGGGGCGTGTTCTATGATTCACCATCGGTGTCTCGTTAATGTCGTTCCGTGCTAAATTGTTCTATTAATAAGAGTTCCGACGGAACGCGGGACGATCGAGAGCTACTGGGTTTGAGGCTGAGCGATAGCGCGCGTTACGAGGACGCTTCTGCGCCAGAAATAGGTTGAAACCTCATTATTTTTATTCTTAACCATGAAATTAGCGGACGCGTACACCTCCGTGCTCGGTTTCGTGCTACGTTCGCTGACACTCGTAGACGAAAACTTGGCCGAGAACTTTTATCGCCGTTTCTACTCGGTATATATCGATTCGTTATCGCGTGTAACCCTCTAAGCACTATTTCACCGGTAACTGGCGGGTTTAAACGGTTGCATTTCCATCGGTGTTGGAAACGAACGTGATAATAGATGCTTTTAAAAATCCGTTCTCAATCCGAGGCCTCCGAGTTGTCAGGTTAGATAACGTAACAGTTTAATAGAACAGAATTAGCGTATAACAAAGTCTATTATATTAAATTTATAGCTTTCAAAAACACGTAAGGTGACAATTTTTACTATTCACTTTATTCACGAGCTTATTCTCTTGAGGAATAAACTTATAAAGACGAAAAGAAAAAAAGTTTCCTGTTTATCAATTGCATTAAACAAGACAGATATTATGGAAGAATGTTTTAAAATGTCTGAAAGCATTTATTTGTAATAATATAATACTCTTTCAATACAGTACTATATTTCTCAAAAAGTTAATACTCAAATCCTGTCAACTCGAATTTGGTCAACTCAAAACGTTAAAATGTACGATTAACGACGCCATCTTAAATCTATTAAGTCAGTACAAAAAAGACAAAATGGAAGCTGTTCGCGAATATGTCTCAATTCAAGAGACGCCTACTTTAACCGATACGATTAACGAATGAAGAAAACGCATTTTAACTGCATAAAACAAATGTTTCGCAACGTCACGATTTAATATGTACAAAAAAGGCATTAATCACTCACCTGAAGCTCCTCCTTGCACTGACGTTCCTCTTCGAGACTCATCCGCTTCTCGTGTTTCTTGTAATAACGCCTCTTGGCAGCTTGTAGGTTGAACCACGTGTACGAGAAAGACTTCACGAATGGTAGGAGGGCCTCAATGAATGGATGGAACTCATCCTGCAGGCACACACAACCGAAAACTTGTTAACAACACGTTGCCCGGTCACTTTTCACTTATCGAGAACGAGAGATATCCACGATAAACCGGTTTCCCCACCCGACGCCATTAAAATCCTTCGGACACACGCACGCGACCGATGTTTACACTGTCAGCGTCCCGCGCGAAAAGAAGGACGCTAGGACGCTACGTCATCGAGTCAACGATCATCCCCGAACGATAATCGAATTCGAACGACTACGATTGACTGTGGGAACAGCTGATTGGTCGCTCGAATTCCAATTAGACGCGCGACTTTTAAAGCTTTGTTTTTTAAAATCAGTAATGAAGCGATGAATTTTGAACGCTATATTTTATTTATAATAATATAATTATATGCTTATATTAACATTTAATATAATTTCGTGTACGTTTGGATATTAAAACTTTCTCTCAAAAGAGTAAACTGTAAAAGTTACCAGTTAAATATCATAAATTAATGATTAATTATCTCTTACGATGTACCGATTTAAGAATATGTTTCAATCGTTGTGCTGATCCTCTCGTTCTCGAACAGTACAATTTTTTAACTTATTATTTATATATTATCATGCAAAGGGTTGTGCAAGTGTTTGGATTATCGTTCATGCGCATCAGTTTTGTTCACCATGCCATGATGAATACAATAATGACGTCAACGATTTATCCTAAACCTCACCAAAGGAAACTCATTAATATTATCCCTATACACTTTGACCAGCAAAATCCTAATGTGCTTAACAATAAAAATTCTCTTTCTAACCAAAATCAGAGCCCAATCGATCGAACAAAAAGTCACCATAAAACGAAACCTGAAGAGAGCAGAGTTTCCGATTGAAAAGATCAAACTGTTTGAATTATCGTACTGACAAAAGACGGGGAAAACGAAAAAGTCGGCGACATTCGAGGGAAACTGACCCCTTATCGCGATTTCGAACCGTTCCGGAATCAAGGCGGGGCCGAATCCCCGTTTCCGGTTCACGAGGCAACCAGAAAGAGAGGGAAGGATCGATTATTGGTGGAGAGGATCGACGGCGTTTGAGCGATCGCCACGGAATAACGTTCCTTTGTGAGGCAAATGCGATCTGCAGTATAGGATCTCGCGATTCACGCTCCAAGGGGATGTAAACATCGTTCCACGGGGATGAATTTTCAGCGACTTCTACGGCGAGATGAAAACCATCGCCCTATTCCACGGAATATTCATCAATGGAACAATATGACGTACGTGCAATCTCATCCCCCATCTTTTGGAGGAAAACAGCATTGGACGATGAAGATTTGATATTTGACCGAGAGGTACGCTAATGACTCGTGGTCGAAGAATCGCCAAAGATGAAGAAGATTGAAGATGATGCGAAGATATTTATGAGAAAATAAGAACAATGTGGAAAAGATTCTAGAGCAGTGAGGAATGACTATTTTATGAAGCGTTTCAGAGATTATTAAAGAATATTTAATTGTTCCGATGGTATCGCTGACATCCCCCAGCAATTTAAAGAAATCCTTTTCGTTGGCCTAATCAAACTTCAACTTGACGGGTTTCGAACTCCATAAGCAAAATTTGCAAAAACAATTACTATTGTTCCTAGTAATTTTCGTTGACTTTTATTAAAGGAGTAATACGAATATACCTTAATCTATTTCCCCCTCAGCTCTGCAATTTCAAATTCTCTATGATGTATACTAATTTCTTGGTATATGGTATGTTAGGAACAGATATACAAGAAATATCTATAAATCTAGTGTTAATCCTTCGTACTCTGAATTGATCGAACAGCCACGAATTGATCGAAGTATGCCAACGTCCCTAGACACCCCATAGACCTCGATCCATCCGCGTAAACGACCCGCGCGAACCGCAGGACCAAAGCGACGGGGCCAGACGTAAGTAGGAAAGGCGAGGGGTACGGGGAGAGAACACGAGGCTGGCCTGTGAGAACAAGCGTCAAACGACACGAACCATCGAGTATTCGCAAGCACTGCGGCTGCTGTGGCACACTACCGTCTGTCTGTCCCTCCTGCCGTCCGGCTGTCAGAAGCACCGATTCTCGCAGTAACAACCGTCGGGCTCGCAATACTCCTCCGCCACCCTGTCGCAGATTGATCGTGGCCTCATCTGCACCACACCTCACCTCGTCGACGAACCCTCTTCCCCTCGTTCACCAACACGTCGACCTGTTATGGTCGATCTTCCGGTCACCGTTACCGATCACGCGGCTCGAACGATTTTCCTCCCTTTCCCCGCCCCTGTCGGAGATTTTCCCGCGCGGAGCAGGTTTTAGCTGGCCTCCACCCGGCTGCGTCTCGTTAGCATGCTCGAACGACCAAACGGGATGGCACAAGGGGTTTCTCTCCTCCTTCGGTGTCTGCGTGCTCCCGGAGGATTTATTGGCTTCCTCTCTGCTGGGGAGACGGCGGCCAACGGAAAGCAGCCTCGATGTTTCGCCGATGGTGGGTTTCTGCTGCGGGAAAACGGACCACGACGATTCTCTCGTCCGACCACGATGGTCGCGATCACGGTCGACCTTGAGGGGGTGTCGCCAAAGGGGTGAACGCGGAAACTCGATCGTGGCTATCGGTCACAAACTCTCGTAGACCCTGCGTAGAACAAATTTTCGTAATCTTATTCGTGCAACAACGTTTGATCTGCGTAACTAGTCGAACGGCAATGTTTTCCAACCCTTCGCCGGAAACCAACCCCCAGAATCAGAACTCGCGAAGGTTAATCGTTCTTCCTGTGATCTTAACCCTTTGACTGCTATGGGCGCGTATGTGCCTCTGACGAAAGTTGCTTGCGTGGTTAAGTTAAATGCGTATACGCGTTTGTCAATTTTTCCTCGCTCCCATTTAGAGCAACACAATTGCCAATAGAGCGTCATCCACGCGGGGACCGGAAGTATGTAGCAGTCAAAGGGTTAAGCGACGAACCACTGCGCACACCGAAGATTCGAAGTTAGAGGTAAGAGAAGAAATCGAAAAAGATTTTCGCGACGCTCGCTTTGTCACCCGGAGCAGCAGCTCGGTTAACCCGACCGCTCTTGCAGGCGCGCGCGCGCGAGCGCACGTCTATCTATACGACACGCCGTTATTTTTGGACGCGAACGAAAATCAAAGGCATTAAGGAGGAGCAACGGTGACGCTGCGAGCGTCGTCATCGCGGAAAAGACCAGGGGAGGACAAGGACGCGGGCGAGGGGGGCGCGATTCGCCCGGGTTTCTCGGGGGTTGATGAACCGGCCGACCACGTCCAGCGAAAATGAACGCGCAAAATAAGAAATTTCGAGTCGTGAGGCATTTGTTTTTTAAACGGGTTAAGCGTTTCGGTTTGAAATCTATGAAATAATTAATTCAGTGTTATTATGGGATGGTTTGTAGAAATTGTGAAATGGGATTATTGGTGAATACTAAACACTAGAACTACCAGAGCAGTCAAAATAACCAATTGATGGTTGTTCGTAGCAATCTTATAAATTTACTATGATTCCCTGCAAAAGATATGAATAAAGATTTGTTTTCTATGTGTTTGATATTTTTCCACTTTGATCCTTTCCATGGAAATAAATACACTTTAAGTGTCGGTAATTCTAGTGTTAATTACAGGTGGGGCAAATTTTGTGCAGCCTTTCTTAATTTCAATGAATGCGATACTAGATAATTTAGGGGTCGATTCAACTTGGTTCTCAGTGTTGATAATGATAGAGTGTGAGAAAAAGAGATGTGTTGTTAAATATTACTGGAAGATCTAGAGAATTCCTTTAAACATCTTGTGGGATGTTTGCTAAAGATGTTTTGTTACCGAATCAACCAATCAAGAACACAGAGGAAGATAAAGTCTCGAATATTCTTTGATATATATATCAAACCTAAAACGTGTTAACTAAAGGTATGCAGTTATTCGGTGGTACAACCTCGTGATCGCAAAACGGATCCAAGGAGGGGTGAAGGGAGTTCCGGGCGAGCGCACGTGTCGCGGGAAACTTCTATTTGCATGGGCGAGTTTTGGTGCGTAGTTGTCGGTAATAAATCGACGCGGATTCTGCGCGGCTGGGCTTGTTTATCGCGACGCGTCGACGTGAAATATATTTCTTCGCCGATCTCTAGGCATGCCACCTGAAACGGCAACGAAAAGATCAGTACCGTTCGTGGAACGACGGAAACGAAAAATAACGCGCTTAAAAAAGAACGCGTTTCACAGGACAACTTACTGGCTCCACCGAGTATAAATCGAAACGAATAAAACAAAGTATGCTCGACCCTAATAATAACCGAAATCGCGATCACCGTCTGAACAATCGCATCGTTACGTAACCGTCTCAATCTAACATCGTACCTGCGAACCTCCGATTAGCCACGATCGAATCTCAACAACAGGTACCCCGGGTACGCGATCTCTATTAATAAAAATCAAACGCGTCTGCCTTCCACGTACGTGAACCATCCCATCCTCAAAGGCCACCGACGAAGTCCATGCTCGAATCCTTCGAGTACTTACTGCCAAGAAATCGCGCGCCACGTCCGCAAGAGATCGACGACCTGACTGCCCCCCGTAACCGAGAGTTAGAGATCCGCGCCTTCGAGAGGCGATCGAAACCAACGAAGACGATCGACACACGTTACTCCAGCGGGGCCACACACGAGCGACGATCAGCTGATCTCCTCCAAGGAGCCGCCGCCGACCAGTCTGCCACCGCCGCGATCACCTACGATGCGCTCGCGACGATTATCACTCGTGGCGATCGGTTCCCCCGATCGCTCGTACACTGATCCACACTCCGGTGGCCTGGCGACGCTTCTTCACTCGCGCGCCCTTCGATCCACCGGATCGAACCGTTCGATCCTCCACGAGACGCGATGAACGGGAGAGTGTTCGCGAACAACGAAACAAACGCGCGCGGCGAACAAAAACAACGACAGCGCGAGGGAAAAGCGAACGACGAACGGGTTGGGGACGCAAGAAAAAGAAAAAAACGAGAAAACGATCCACGGGAGCGAGGAATAGTCGCAAGAAGGACCGTCGACGCCGGAACGACGGGTACGACGTCGGTCGTCGCGACGACACTGAGACGCCGGTCGTCGGGACGCGCGGATCTAGACGCGCGCCGAAGGCACCGCGCGGCGGCCAGGTACGGCACCCCAAACAGTTATTAATAGCCTCTGTCCTAGCTTACTAGATTTGCCCTCGAACCGACGCAACTTCGACTCCCCCCGGGCCCCCTCAAACCCTCCCTCCGGCCTATCCCTCTCGTCATTCCGCGACTCTTCCCCTTAACTCTCGATCCTCTCCCTCTCTCTCCAACGTGAGTCTTGGCGCTCGAACCCCCCTCCCATCTCCAACGCCCCGACGCCCGCGACGCGACGCCACTCTGCTCGACGCTCGTCGTCTCTCTGTCTCTATCTCTCGTGGATGCTCTGCCTTCTGGCGGATGATGGAGAGCCATGCTCTTTTGGACACCGCTTCTTGCTCTTTTCGCGGGAAGCAACTCTTGGAAGTCCCTTTTTCTTTTAGATTCCAAGGGGTTGGGGGCAGGGGTTAACGTTCAAGGGTGGACAGGTGAGATGTTCGCGGCTGAAGTTTGGGTTATTCGATTTTTCTTTTTTAAACATATGTTGGTTTATAATAGAATTATGAAATGTATGCAAATACTAATTCCGTCCCCTCCCCACCCCTCAATTTTAAAGATCCATATGTATTAAGGCAAAATAGGTATACACCCAACATCCGGCAATCTAGTGTTAATCAACGATCTTTAGTCGCTGAATATACTTGCGATCCGATTTTATAAACAGACAAGCACAGAGTTGAACGTTTGCAAGTACGTTTGATAAAGTTTCTATAGAATCTACAGGAAAATTCACTGGACAAATTCTAGAGCTTTCAGTTTATTGGAAATTTTGACGGAGTTGTCCATTGTTCGATAGAGGCCCGGATAAAATTGACACTGCGACAGTAGGGGCGCCGCGGTGCCTAACAAGGGACGTCCCACGGGACGATCGGCAAATTGCGCGAAACTCGACGAAGAAGGCCGAACAAAATTGATTCTTGCCACGTTCCAATTCCCCGCGGAGCTTCCTGTCCTAGCCGCCGCCGCTTTCCGCGTCAATAAACCCGCGAAAAAACAATGGAACTGATTTTTGGAAGCGCTAAAAATAGAGACGGCATCGAGCCGAACGATTCCGTGGAAATTCGCTGCTGATTCTTCCTGAAGCTACCAACCGTCGAAATCGGATACCAAAACGGGGTAAAAGGAAACGTTGAAATCTTTTCGATTGTTTTTGAGTCGTCAGAATTTGTATGAAGAAGAGATTATATATCCTGTTGACAGTCTTGTAAGATAAAAAAAGAAAATACACTTCCACTTTGGGGAAAAGAATTATACGATCGCTTTCTACCCTCCAGAAAACCACCCTCTTTATACCGATAACTCCGATTTTAACCCTGTGAACCGAAGGAACTGACTGCCATTTATAATCTCAGAACCCTTATAAATCGCAAAACTACTTCGACCCCTGTCCACTAAATCTTACCCCCAAAGCAACAACCCTTATCCTTCTCTCAAAGTTGTTTTGAATCTAGATTCTAACTTTCCGATCTTAATCTGCAACGATTCTTCCACTTAATGCAATTAAAATTCTATTTTCGGACACATCCTATCACCTTTGGTCGTTTATCATTTAATACTAGAATTCCTATCGGCGTTCATCCCCATCGTTAACGAAAAAATACAGTATTCCGTTGTTCTTCGAAACACATGACGTATCTCGCGAGCGACGGTCCGCAATGTGTCGAGATATGAAAACACTGATGCGGAGAGGGATAGGAAGGTCCGCAGTAAGAAACAGTCGGACATCCTACGCCTGTAGCCAGCGTGTTGTCGCCGGTCCGCGTGGCTTGTAACCAGGAGGACCGGAGAGGGCGAGAAGAAACTCGGCTCGAGAGGAAAAAGACGAGCAGAGGGAGCACGCGGTCCTAGTCCGCGATCGATAGCCAAACTCGCAGCCGGCAAAGTAAGATAGACACGCCGTGACACGGACCTCCTTCGTCTTTTTCTTCGTCTCTCCCTAGTCTCTCCTTAGTCTCTCCCTAATCTCACCCTCGTCTCTCCCTTATCTCTCTCCATCTCTCCCTCTCACTCTTCATTTTTCTTCCTCCAGCGAGGACAGATAAGGTGACACATGCGTCATGCATGGACCCTGGCTCGCGTTCGTGATTCCTGATACCGGAAACTGGTCCTGTTCTCAAACGAGTAGCCGATACTCGCGCGAGATAAGACGGATAGCTCGGGTCCCGGTTTAGTAAACGGGAACGGGACAACCCTTTGACTGGGAAAAGCGGCTGTTGTCGGATCAGAAGGCTCCCTTTGGCTTTCGAGACTCTCGAGGGAGCTGAATTCGCAACCGCGACGGCTGAAAAGGGATGTTTCGCGGGTTCTTGATTTTAGAGGTAGGGTGGTTTTGTTAAGAGAGCGAAGTGTTAGGTAGTGCACTTAACGTGTTCAAGCAAAAAAGAATTGTAATTGAGGCAAATTTCGGTGGAGGAAGTTAAATTTGCAGGCAGGAGGGGTTAAGTGAAAGGTGTTTCACGGGGTTCTTGATTTTAAAACGGAACAAGAGGCAACACGTTTAAGCAACGAGATGTATATTCGGGAAAAGTGAAAAATTGCTAATTTACCTAAGAGGATTGTCATGTTTCGGTTAGATCGTTATACTTGAACGAAAGCAAACCCTCCTCGCGTGGAAAGCAATTTAACGCACGCACCACCCGAAGCAAATATCGCGTTCGCTGCGCGCTAATGACTGTTCTAAGTTTGCTGGAGACGAGCACGCGGACAACGAACCTTCTCCGGCTATATCCACGCGACAATTCACCACTTAAGTGGGCTACGAGATTCCGATTGTCGCCCCAGAGTGTTCTAGAAACTTCTGTCTACCGAACTTGCACTGGTGAAGCGTTAACGATTAAGGGTCGAAAAAGAGCCATCCAAAAGGCTGGATAACCTACAACGGAACACAATGTTTGACCGATTCTCCTCAGATACGCGAGGAGAAACATTCTCTAGATCCTGTAGACGTAAGGATAGAAGCTGCAAATGGAGACAATTTTAAAGGGAGCATATGGTACTTAATTTTTCACTGAAAACAACCCTTACCGCGCTTTCCAACTATTTTCAATTCGAGCCACCACCCTCTGTCTTCGTTATTGCTATCAAACTATCCTCGAACTCCAACTTCAACTTTGATCCAAGTTTCCAACTCCCTTCGAACTATTCAATCCCGAATAAGTTTCCAAATCGAACAGCGATTCGTCGTGAAAACCACCTTGAAAATCATGAAACGATCGAAATCGAGAATCTCACCCTGTAATCGTTAAGTAGAGAGAAGGAACGAGAGATCGAACTCGAAGGGCAAACTATGACAACTATATACCGCATCGTGACGTGAACGGACAAAAGCAAGTACGATCTAAATATAAAAAATCACAGCGGATAGGGAGAGCATGTGACGCGGGGCCACGGACGAAGGCGTTACGTAAGAACCGTGATTATCGGGTATAAATAGGCGTTTCCTTACATAATTACACGGGGACGTTCGCGCGGCGCGAAAACGAAAGCGCCGCATCGCTGAAAATCAGCTGACGGGAGGACGGCCATCGAGAAACGGGGCGGACAACGATCGAGGCACGGACGGGGGAGACACGGGGAATCGCGTGTGCGCCGCCCGATATACTACGTGTTTATACGTGCGTCGCTATTTACGCGTCGCGATGCTCGGCGTCGCGCTGGGTCCAATAATTCTTACCCCTTTTACGAGCACTTTAAGTACACCCTTCTGATTGATTCTTCTCCGGAATAAAAAAAAAAATAAACATGCTAGTTTAACAAAAACTAATGAAATTTACACACCGATAGAATTGTATTGCTGTATACTTATATTTATTTCAATGCAAAATTATGAAAGGGAAAATTGATCATTGTTCGTCGTGGTTGGTTCGTTATTTTTCTTTCCAAAATTTTTCAGTAGACTTTGTAAATTTTTATAGTTAGAAAAACTAAAATTGATATTTCTGTAATAGGATTTAATCTTCTACGTCACTTTCAACACCCAACCAATTGAAACTAAGAAAATTTCAAAGGAGCACTGGTCTATCAACTAATACTTTAAGAAAAACAGTCTTCCCTTTGTCCTTTAATTTTTCATTAACTTCTTTCGTTTGTTTTAACGATGGAATTTCTTCTGAGGGTTTGGACAAGTCGAAAATGATCACTCGCGCGGTTTCGAAATTCGCATCTTCAATTAAACCACCAAGTTTTCAAGACAACGAAGACCGATTACGTAATTTTCTCGTAGCTCGTGTCGGAGAGGAAATTCGCAACGGTCTATGTTTCAATCTATGTTTTACGGTGAGCAATATCTGTTCTACATACGGAAGACAAGTCCACTGTAACACAGTCCGACGGATGAATCACAGACGTAATAAATTTCCACGGAAACCATCGCGATCGCGAACTTTCCAAGCATAACACTCGTGTTTACGTCCCCGCGAGCGATTAGAAGCTACTCGACGCTGGTGCACGCGAGTCGCACGTGTTCCTCTGTCGATTCAACCCTTTCACCTGATCCGTCCTTCCCGGAAAAGGAAACTATTCAGAATTTCAGAAGACAGATTTTTAAAAGAAAATTCCAAAACGAATAGTCGCTGCATTTTACGTCCAACTTATCCGTACCTATTTCTAATCCGAAAAATTCAACGAAAATTGCACGAAAACCACCCCTAAAATGAAATCAAGGCAAATTTCCACCGTTTACTTTTACAAAATACGTCCAATTGAAACTTTCTCGAAAACCAAGCTTCACACAGTTCCTCGACGATCACTACCATAAGTGTCGAAGAAACACATGAAAATTCACCCTCCTTCCTACCCTCGAGAAAGAAAAGCTTTAGCGTGGCACCGCGAAGCACAACAGCCTGCATATCTCGTAACGTCTCCCGAGCAGCCTCTGCTGGGGAACGAAAGAGAAAGAAAAGAAGAGAAGAGAAAAAAGGAAGAAGAGAGAAGCACAGACAATAGCCAATAGAAGAAAAGCTCGCTCGCTCTAGTCGCTTACGCAACGAAGCACTGTTTACTGTGATCTCCGTTCGTCTCCGGAGATACCAGACAACTTAGATACTCGAGACGTGTTGAAAGGCACCTGTCCTACGGAAGGGGCCTGCAGGTAAGTAGAGACATCCGGTTCCACCATGCAGCTCCTCAGCGTGTCCGGGATGAACATGAGTGGCTGGGACGTCGGCCGTGGCACAGGCTGAAGCCGGCTCGAAGCGCGCTCCTCCAGCGAGCCGGTGCTCGCGGGCAGCGTCGTCCCGACGCCGTGCGACGCCGACGCTCGCCGCCGCCGTGGGACGGTGCTCCAGCTGGTCGGCCAGCCGCTCCACGGGTGATACGTGGTCCGTAGAACCAGCTTCCTGCCGCCTCGACTACGCTGCTGCTGTTGTTGCTGCTGCTGTTACCGCTGTTGTCACAGTGCACCACAAGCTGGACCCAGCCACCGTGTCCCTGGAACGTTTCTGCGTGCTGGTCCAGACTAGGGCCAGTTGTTCCAGAGGACTCTCAACGGGATTCTGCGGCGGAAGTCCCGCAGGTAGGGCCGGCTCCAGAGTCAGACAGCCGGCTCCGTGGTGCTCGTGGCAACCACCGGGCGTTCTCCTCCGCTGGTATCTGTTGTTGTCGTCGCCGCTGTACACGGGTGGCGAGCAAACGTTGTCGACGTTGTTGTTGTCGCGGGTGCAGTCGGTGCTCGAGCTTGTCTGGCTGTTGTCGCTGAACCGTCGGCTGTCGGGTGGTGGTGGAACACCGCACCCAGGCACACGCATCCTATCTATCCACGAGCCACAACTCCTAACTCTCGACTTTAGGCCCTCTCTGTATTCTCTCGTGGCACGCAAGACACGGGGCTCGCTGGTTCGCTTTCTCTCTCTCTCTCTCGCTGTTCCTCTTTCTGCACGCCTGTTCCCCCCTCGTGCCGGCTCCCCTATGTCCGTCTCAGCGAACGTGTACGTTGGACGCTGCGCGCCACCTCTTCGTCTACTTCTCCGCCGTCCACCCCTCTCGAGCCGCCCCACCTCTTCCTCGGCACCCTACCCTGCTCCTTCTCCGCTCGCAGTCTCTCCCTCCCCCTTTATGTCTCTCTCTCTCTCTTGCACTCTCTCCCTTCCTTCGCAGGCTAACCCTTACACAGCTCGTCCGCCGTTCTTCCCGGTTCTTCCTTCTCCTCCGGTTTTTCTGTTCTCCACTTCGGGGTGAATGATTTTTCGATATCCCTCTTTTTCGCCTTATTTTCTTTTTTTTTTTATTCGCTCCGCTTCCTTTCGACGCGTTGCAAGTCTGCTGCGAATTCGACGCGCGTTTCTATCAGGTATTTCGCTCCCTCTCTCTCTCTGTGTACCTATGCGATGAAACCACGAGCACGACGACGAGGACCACCAAGAGAGGACGTCGCACGGACCACACGGACGATCCTCCGTCGGCTCCCTGTAGCTTCCCGTTCCCGATCGGGAGACGCCAGGCCCCAGACTACGCCGACTCCGAGCCACCGGCGCTGCGTCGGCGTCGGCGTCGGCGTAAAAAGCAGCGGCGTCGCGCAAGCTCGCCGGGGAGAGCGCGCCGCGCCGCGAGGACGCCTCGACGCGTCCGGACGCTGGTCCCCCTCCGTCAAGGGTGGGGAGAGGCGACGAGCGACGGAGAGGAGGGTCCTCGGTTGAAAAGGGATGAGAAATCGGGGTTCGCGGGGGGAGGGGCGAGGAGGATGGGAGGAAGATCGCGGGAGGGAGAGGGAACAGCTGATTTCACGTAGAGGGGAAGGGAGGGCGGAGGGGGGAGAGGGTGAGTGCGAAAGAAGAAGAATTAGAGCGCGAGCTGATAAATAGAAGGAGATAGGAGGGGGGCAGATTTCAAGGGGGAAATTGAAGGGGAAACAGGAAATGGAGGAAGGTTGCGTTCGCAAGGGATACGAAAGAATTTCCGCGAGGATGAACAAAACAGGCGGTAGATATGACCAAATTGTCAAGTAGAAAGAGCTTGCATGGTCAGACAATAGAGAAAAGTAGTTTAAGTAGAATCCAAGTAGAATAACCCCTACCGAACGTAGTCGAGCCTACTTCAAGTGCGTCGAGGAAAAGCACTGTTATTTAATTATAATTACGATCAGCTAAAACAAACTTTGTGAGATATAAGAAAAAGGGGAACAACGCTAGATTTAGCGTTTTCAAGCAGACTAACTCTATCCAGTCAGACTGTACGATTTCACCCCCTCCAAAGGAACCGTTATCAGCGATCAGCCGCGAGGAGCAAAATATTGGGGATCGTCGAATTTTTGCGGTAGATGGAATTAAAAAATGAATACCGTTGGGGCGGGCAACGAGAGGAACCAGGGGAAGAGAAAACAGGGTAGGGGGGACGAAAAAGGAGCCAGTAGGAGAAGCTAGGAAGACCCGTAACTCGTAAGCCTCTATTTATCCGGCTCGTTTTCGTTTCCACCTGCCTCTTCCTCGCCCAGCTATCTACAGAGCCACTCCCCCCTTCTCTCTTTCTCCCTCTCCCTCTCTCCCTCTATTCGTGTATTTTTGGGCGCTCGTTAGGAATTAGCGCTGTGGGCCTCGAAGGTCTGCCCTCCACCGAGCCGACTTCCTCCCCCTTCCGCCGTTGTCGCGATGGAGAACGGCCTGTTCCGGGGTGGATCAACGCTCCTGAAAGCCCGTTACACCGCGGGCCGGAAGTTTGTCAACAATCTTCCACCCCTCCGGCCGCCACCCCGGGAAACAGGGAAGCGGTGGTAATCTCGTTTCGCGGCGGCCGCGATTCCGAGATTACATACTCCCCCTCCTTCCTAGAGACTATCCCCCGTTAATAGGGGGGAAAAGTTCGTAACTGGCCGCGAGACGACGCGGCTTAAAAGTTTCGCACACCCCCACAGCTGGAGGATCCAGAGGCTCTACGATCTTTCGTTTGCCGTTTTCAGTTTGGGGGTGGCTGGAAGATGGTCGTCGATCTTCTCGTGCGACGTCGTAGTAGAAGATCCTTTATTCACTTAAGGTTCTTAAACTTTATAAATTGAACTTCCTAGTTCACGGTTCTCCAGTTTCAACTTCCGTTTATGTTCTCCACGCCCTTCGATCTTTGCATCCTCTTTCTCAGGAAACAAGAGGATAATTTGATACGCGTAGCTTTCGACGTAGATCGCAGATACGAATCCGTAGATCCAACGACAGAATTTTGTATCACCCTTCTTCGTTGAACCACCCTCAAAATCCTTCGTCACTGTTTGCCACAAACGGTATACGCGGCACGTTTTGCAGACGAAGAAGTCACTGTTGGTGAAGGAAGGTGAACTGTCGAAGGAAGAAGCGATCGAGCCGCGCGAGAGGTGGTCGCGATGCCTCGTGGTCGGAAAACTCGCGAACTGCTACTGGTGAATGGGTGTAACGGCTCGGCGCGACTGGCCTTCGCTCGGCCAACCCTTCCCCGTGGACAGAGGAGACACGCCGTGAACGTGACGGATTCCACGGTTCGAGGGGGCCCTCGGTTCCCTCGCTGAACGCGTTGCAGACTCGAAGGCGCTCCCCCTGGAAACGAGGAATCCTTTTTGCGGAGAGGAATTGTCGGATTTAGTTGAGAGAATTAAGAAGCGAGACACAACACATTGACGAATTAAATGGAAAACCATCGTAATTTAATGTTTTTCGAAAAAGGAACACTTTTCGCATTACTTACGAGACGTAACCTATTAACCCTAGATAACTAAATTTCAATTAGTGTTACTAATCATTCGACTCGTAGACTACGAATTAAAAACATGTATACTTTTATATTTCCCTTATTTATCTCAAACAAATTGGCGTAACTTAAGAGATATATTATAATATTTTAATTACAGGATAGAAAAATGGTAAAAAATTAGAGGTTTGCAATCTTGGCAGATCTCGAATTCGTAAAACTGGCAGAAGTCGGTAGTCTATTAAACGAATGTTTAGTTATCTAGGATTAACGAGATAATATCCCTGTCGGCTGAACGGAGGTTCGGGAGTTAGCTATTCGAAGTGTGAATTGCGGTGAACGTTAACACTTGGCCAACCGAACAGAAAGATCTCCCATTTTTGCCTCGACAAAGCGCTCTGCCATTCATTCTATTCATTTTTGTTATTAGTTGATCTCGAGCTATCATTGAATTGATTAAAAATTGTACTTTGGAAAAGCAGAAAATGCATTCGATGGACTATGAATAATATCAGTTGAAGATCAACTAATAACAAAAGCAAATAAAATTAATGGTAGCACTTTGTTGAGGATAAAATGGCAGATCTCCCAATATAGTCGGCTAAGTGTTAAGGGCAGGAAGTGTGACGTAATGTAAATATATTGGAACGGGATAAACTAGCATGAAAAAGGTGGTACTAGAGGAGAGGGGAGCAATTAATCGGAGGAATGGAAGATATTACACTATCTAGCACCTTAAAGTCTATTGTTAAATATATCAAAGTCATACGTGTTTTGCACTGAAAGTGCTGAAGCTCTGAAGATCAACGTTAGATACTAGGAAATTCTCTATTTACAAACTTGCTATTAAAAGTGTAATTACACTAAAACGTGTGCTTGAACGCCGAGGACAAGCGGTAAACGCTAGAAACTGTTAATCTCCAGGACGCTTGAGCATGCGGGGCCATTCGTGTCCTCATGATGATCCTTCTCATTTATTTGTATTTACATTAGTATTAAATCATATGGTTACAATATGGTTCGTAAGATAAATAAAACTTTATAAACGCAAAAGGAATTGCACGCTTTACGCATACACTATCTCTCTCTCTCTCCCTCTCTCTCTCTCTGTCTCTCTCTATCTATCTATCTATCTGTACCTCTCACAAAGAAGCACGTGCTTCGATAACGCGTTCCACGCTCGTATTCCGTGCTGTCTACCAGAAATTATTCTTCGTACGAATAAAATAAACGAGACGTTCAACAAGAATGATAAAATTCGCACTGATCACCTATCTACCGTTACCAACTAATCGATCGGCTGGAAATAAGAGAGAATCGCAACGTCGTAAAAAAGTTCTCGGTGGATACGATCGCACGATCCGGAATACAATATACTCTTTGCACCCACGAAACAATGTACAATTACTAAGAAGTTTCGTTTATGTATAAACGCGCGACACCGCGACGACGAAGACGTCGAAACTTTCCTCCGTGGTTACAGCGAGGAATATCTACCTCCTCCATCAATTTCTTACTCCTAGTCGTAAGGGATTAAAGACAATCGTAATTACAGTCCCTTCATCGGTTCGCTAATGCTAAATAGTGTTTGGCAGCTGTTCAACACGTTACAATTGTATATATAACAGTGTTATCGATGGACGTCAGTTGCATTTATAATTACTAACATTCTTCTTTCCAGTTTTATTTCCATTTTTGTTAACAATCCAGTTTTTAAAAATGTCCCTTAAAAAGTGTGCCTAATACCCAACAAAATAAGCCTTCAACGATTTCCTTGCTTGGTACTTGCACGCTTCCGGTCCTGTTTTGTGCTAGAGTTACTCGTTAATGCGATGTTGAATTATTATTATTGTTATTATTATTATTATTATTATAATGTTATTATTATCGTTATCGTCAACATCATCATTATCATCATCATAATTATTAGTATCGTTTTCGAATCGCTGGAAAGTATATTATACGATAAGAAAATTGTTCTCATCCGATATTGAAAGATTGCTCTGAACACGAGCACCCTATCTACAATTCTTCTCTCGCAAACATATTTTTCATAGTTAGTATATATATATATATATATAACGTCGTAAAAATGTACACTGTGGGCAGATTAATTGTAAAACTCGCAAGACGATTACAATAACGCGGAGAAAAATTCTAGACTCTCATAATATTTGCCTCTCTCGTTTTTAAGAATCAATCAACATATGTTCACGTCGCGTGAAAAGTTTGTAAAGCGACTCTTCTTCTCACACGGTTTCGTCATGTTCCCTCGATTATTTATACCTCAAGACTTGAGAACATTAAAATTAGTTTTAGAACGACGCTGTTTGAAATGATGCCAATAATTTATGTTTCGATTTCCTTGTTTAGAGAAAAAAAAAAATGGAAGCGTACACGCTCGCGAATATATTTGCCGACCATCGTTCACGGATCGCGCGTGTCGAATTTAATACCGTTATGGTACTTACATGTACATCAGACTTGTTACTCGTTACACGCAGAGCTGAGGATAACAGCGATTAATCGAGAAATATATTCGAATAGATGCTTTTTCGTGACTGGAGAACAGCGAGGATCGACGTGCTTGGATTAAGAAACGTTTCGGATCGGTTTTAGGAGATTCATCCGTTAAAATACAGATTGTGATCGTGTGTGAACCAGTTTAATTTGTGGGCACTGTTACTTTTTAGCGACCTGGCGTTTGTGATTATTGCTATGTTGCTAACACTTCGTGTCCGTGAAATTAAAACTGAAACAGGAAATGGAGTTCTAACATCTGCCTCAGATTTTCTTGTATCTGCTGTATCATCTATACCAACCCTTTTTAAAAATTCTTCCGCACAAATGCGAGCTCTTGCATTCATGGACAGTTTCATCTCGCTAATCTCTCTGTCGATCTCTTCCATGAAATAAATCACAAAGTCCACAATTTTATGTTTGTACATTTGCTCTACATGGATGTTTGTAACTAAAAAACTAATGTCATAACCCTGTAGAACAATATAAATTTCAATAATATTAATTACTTACGCATATCTCTTTTCTTAATTAATGCTTAATGAATATAAAACACTTACTTCTATCGGTTTTCTCCTAAGGATAATAAAATGCTCTGCTCTCATTGTCATGAATCTTGTGAAATTATGACATAAAAGCTTCTCCAGATCATCAGCCTGCTTCACAGCAATGCTTATTCTCATACTATTTATACTGGACTCTATCAACACCTTCTCCTTGTCATTTCTACTTATTAATATTGGTGTCAGAAGAAGCTCTTTACTGGCTCTTACTTCAACCTCAGGTTTATTATGTTTCTCAACTATTTGAGAGGAAAAGTTTTCCAAACACATTGCGGCAGTAAGTGTTCTCCTTACTGCAGCCAGATAAGGCTTTAGTGTTCCAGACTGTAGCAAAAATATTAGTAATTAATACTTTATTACTGACTGAAACATCAGAAGATTATAATTAACGCACAAATTTGCATTTCTGATTTATGACCATTATCTTGTTCGCGACAAAATTATATTTTTCACTTATTAAAGATGTCCGTATTATAGAAAAGATAAGCCAAATAATAAGTGAAAGTTTATTTTACGAATATACTGCTTAACTGATAAAGAATTTTATCATCACGGCACACATAAGTCATCATAACCTAGTTTTCCACGTCCGAGAGATAAAGCTTACCATCTTGTTCGGAGGTTACGAAAAATTCGTAATTCAACTAAAATCAACCAGGGTCGTGTCCTTTTCGATGATTCCTTCTATTCACGAAAAGTTCACGGAAACACGTGAAAAATGACACATTACGTTCTATGCATAGCAAAAGGGGTTGGGTTCAGCCGGTTTAATTTCAACGGCGTGGGGCGTGTTCCAAAGTTCACTGATAACGAGGACGAGTCACTCGTTCGCACCTCTTTTCAGCCCACGAATCCCAATTGAAACGAATAGAGACTGTATCAACAAAATTGAACGAATTTAGAACGCATCCTGCGAAAGAATCATCGCGGTGTTTTTACGCATACGTCTGCATTCCTGCAACATGCGTAACAAAATGTGTTAAACGATGACGATTGGCAAATTCCGTTCAACACGAACTTGATATTATCTTACTGATGATTGAATGAAATTGTTCATCGTTCGTTTACTTTTTACAAAAACTTTTAATATTAATTTCTAATTATGTTCATGCAACACTTTTTTTTTTTTGCTTAGAATATTATAACTTTGCGAATAACTGTAACTGATCAATCACGTGACAAGCTCTGTTCATCAAGTCACTAGATTTAAAGTATAGGATTTTGAAACTATAATAAAAAATAACAGTGAACTGAAAATTGATGTTTTTATGTAAATACTAATCATAGTATATTAATAAACAATATTATACAAGAAGAACCTACTTCTTGATAAATAAAAGAATTAAAGTATCCGGATTTAATCGAACTAATCACGCTCTCTGGTGCAGATCGAAGCAACCAGCATCTCGGTGTGGTATTATACATTACTGTCAACGCGAAATGTACTGCGACGAGAGTTTCATAACAAGATTAAATACATCCATTCACGTGCACAATGGTTGTTTGTAAATATTATCGTCAAGGGAATTGTCGATTTAGACAGTACTGTCAGTTCGAACACGTAAATAGTTTTGGTAAGATGAGGAATTTAATGTACGTTATGTTTTATCACCTTGACATTAAAACGCTTGTTCTGTAGGAGGTAATGCCAAGACTGAATCGTACAATGAGGACGAATATACGGCGTATGTATAAAAAGATTATTTGACTACAAATAAAAAGACATTCGCTTAATTTTATTTTGTTTTGAAACAAGGGTGTTGGTCGCGAAAGAAGTACTTAGTGCAGAAAGGGGAGGACAATGGTTGCTATCATGTTTTGCACCACTTAAAGACAGACCATGTATTCCTGGTATGGAAGATGTGTCCCCAGAAGAAGTACGGTGGGAAATGTATGAGGCTCAGAAGAATGGAATGGTGGAACAAGCGGTTAATATATATAATAATTTTTTTACATTAAGTTTTTTATAAGCTCTCAACACTAATTTCTTTATGCTCCTTTCAGAAACTACATTTCCAACAATTGTGTAGAGACATGAAAGCAAAAAGAGAAGCTCTGAAAAATCCTACCCGTGAAACACTAACTAAACTTGTATGTGATAAAGATTAAAAAATTTCTATTTATCTCTATAGAGTTCTAATTCAAAATATTCTTCTGTTACAGAAAGAAATTTTAGGAACAGCTCACAAAAATACCAGGAATGATAATACATCTGGGAAGAGCTCCAACTTTGCCTTTGCAACCCCTCAACTTGGACTTCCAAGCAACACATCATCCTCTAATGTGTTTGGAAATAAAACATTTGGAAACCAGAGCAATCCATTTGGTGGAGGTTTTACTTCTTCTGGCAATACTTCAATCTTTAGAAAACCAACTACAACTTCAAATCCTACATTTGGTAGTACACCAACTTTTGGCAGTAATTTAGGAGTGTTTGGTGGTGGTACCAACACGAGTTCTGTATTTGGTGGGACTACAAACACTTCTACATTTAATGCAGGACAAAATACGCAGACTTTTGGATCATCCGGTTCAATTTTCGGCGGAGGAGCTTCGCAACCTGTTTTCGGGCAGCCTAGTGTATTTGGATCGACCAATCAAGCGAACAATGTATTCGCCAGGCCTCAAACATCCCAAACAACGACATCAGTATTTAATAGCGGAGCAACATCTACACCCTCTTTATTTAGTGGCACTTCTACACAATCTAATGCTTCTGTATTTGGCGCAACCAAAACATCTACTGCAAATCCGTTTGGCGGTTCCTCAAATTTACAGACTACCAACTCTATCTTTGGTAGTACTCCGTCCTCTGGAACCTTCAGCAGCGGAATATTCTCCCAATCTGAAACGCCTGCTTTTGGAGGAGCACCAGTTTTTGGTGGTTCGGCAGCTTTTGGGAATCCTACCGGCTCTATGTTCGCCGACAAATCAACATTTGGCTGTTCCGGGAGTATTTTCAGCGGATCTAATACTACGACTCCCACCTTTAGCTCTGCACAATCTACAAATGCTTTTGGAGTTACAACCTCTACACCCTCCGTAAACATGTTCGGAAGTGCACAGGGTACCGCGCCCGCTTTGTCCACTTCTAATGCCTTACCGTTCGGCACAACAACCTCTACAACTACCAGTCCCTTCGCTACCGCGACCTCACAATTTGAAACTACCACTACGCCTGCCTTCTCGAAGCCTACATTTGGAATGGCTACAGGAACTACGGTTACTCCTTCTAATACACCGTTTGGTACTACGAATACAGGGGCTACTTTTGGAACACCCAGTAGCACAGCTTCTCCTTTCACATCTTCTGCACCTTCCACGTTTGGTGATATAAAAGGTTCGCCGTTTGCTTCCACAAGCGTTACAACAACAATTACAAGTTCAATTACATCGCCGTTTGGTAATTTTGCGCAAAGTTCAACGTCTAATAGTGCAACGATATCTACGACTAGACCATTCGATAAATCACCATTCGGTGTAACACTGGTAGCAACTGTTATCAATGACAGCATTTATTCGGTGGATAATCAATTAACAGATGATGAAAAGAGCATGTATCTGGCGGAGAAATTTAGTTTTGGTAAGATTCCATTAAAACCACCCACCAAAGACATTAGATAACTCAAGGGAGACGAGATTTTGGGGCGAGGATATTTGCTGTGATATTTGTTTCCTATGTACAACTAAGATAAAATTCACAGGATTGTAATAATAAATAATATATATTTGCCAACAATATGTCAATTTTTATATAAGACTTAATAAATTACGTTCTTTCTGTGAACGGATGTGAAATAAATTTGATTTTTCCAAATTGTAACGAAATGTATAATAAAGTATAGAATTTCTATTGTTACAGCTCATATGTAGACCTTTCTTTCTTACCCAACAATACGATACATAATTAAACATATCACAAATATATATCAATTTTTTTAATTTAATCAATTACACGATTATTTACATATGTACAGCTATTGATTTGGTCAATGAACAGTTCCTCATTCATACTTACATTATCATACATTCTTGTAATGAATTACTCCAGGAGGAGGTGGAGGGGGAGGAGGAGGAACGCTATTGCCAAACTGACTTCCTTCCGACACCTAAAAGCAACATTCTTGGTTAAATTCAATTTAAGAAAATATTAATTTTTTTAGCTATTAAACAAACCTGTGGCAAATGACAAAGGGGATTCGTTGAATAGTTGGTCCTCTGTGCGTAAGCTGCCGACTGATTCGGCGGCTGTGGCAAACCAGAAGGAATACCATTCGGTGGCTTGTATCCAGAGATCTAATAAATAAGGCCAATTATCTAATATGCTTCTACAACCAGTAAAATATTAATTCCAATCCTTTGTACTTTCATCTGTACATTCTTAGTCTTGAAAACTATAATTATTCGGTAGACATTAATTTTCAATTGCAAATTTGATATCCTTGACAGAACACCGTCCCATAGTTTAATTTAAATACAAAGGATTAGAATGATGAAAGAATTAACACATACTTTGTCATTCATCTCAGGGAAGATAGTGCTCAGATTGAAGTTGGTTAGACTAGTGCCTGATGGATGATGACTCATGGTCATAGGATTACTCGCAACAATTCCTCCTCTAGGCATGTTTGGATTCATTGGAAAGCCAGCTGTTGCTACTGTAGGCACACCCTGTGAACCAGCCACTGGTGGTGGAGGTGGCAAACCGTTTACTGCTTTAGTATATACATTTGCCTGTGGATGATTTTGATAAAGGGGACTGGCGTGTGGAGGAGGTGGTGGTAAGAACGTGGCAGAATGATGATAATCCTCCAAAGGTGAATTGATGCCAGACAAAGGGAACTCCAGATTCTGCATTGTTCCATCAAGGCCTTTCCTCTTTCCTTTCTTTGCATTTGTGGGATACGTTCGCTTATCACAATTCTGATGCTTCCCATAGTGTTGATGATTCTTTGTATTTGTATTTACATTGGAAGTCGAGGTTATCGCGGTAGACGTGGACGATGAAACGGCAGTCGAGGAAACTGTCACGTTGGACAAGAGGAATGCATTTGCTTCCATATAGTCAGTGTTATCATGCAACGGCATCATATAGCTGGTGGGTGTGTTCGATATGCTGGTGATGAAATTCGAAGTGGGATAAATGTTAGCGTTAGAAGAATACGTGTACGAGTTGAAGTTCTGATTCACCATTTGCCCATAACCACTTCCATCATCTGCGTTGGAAAAGTAATTGAGAGGCATGACCGAATCCGCGGTAGGTAAACTCGTCTGGAACTTGTTCTGTGAATAATTGGTGGAAAATTTAATTGATGCATGTTTATCCTGATTAGTATCATGCACACTATTATTAGTTCCTATCAGTGCCTCTGCAGTGTAATTGCTCTTGCAATTCCTGCTTCTCCAATGTACATTATTTTGTTGATATTTCTGTTGTTGCTGTTGTTGCTGTTGCTGTTGCTGCTGATACCCTTGTTCAGAGAAGGTGTGACCAGATGATTTCTGCTCTTCATGTCTTTGATGCAATTGATCATTGCCTGAAGTCTGTTTTCGAATATCCATTTGCCTTTTACTGTTTCCTCTGGGACTAGTATTGCTCTTTCTCTGGTGTTTCCTAGCTTGTTGTTGCTGTTGCTGCTGCTGCTGCTGCTGTTGTTGTTGCTGTTGTTGTTGCTGCTGCTGTTGCTGTTGATGTTGATGAGCATGATGATGATGGTGGTGATGATGATGATGCTGATGGTGATGCTGCTGATGAGATTTCTCTGCTTTCTCATGCTCTACCAATTGACTCACAGAAAGAAAAGAAGATCCAGCTACTGGATGCTGAACGGTCTGGTTGTTCAGCACAGTATGAAAATCGCGTCCTGTAACGTTTCCCTCTTTATCCTTATTAAGATCTTTGCCTTGGTCAGATGATACTCTTGAAGATACTTGGCCAAACAGGAAGTTCTGTTTCTCAGGTATATTGGTACCCAAATCTAGATCACCGACCAAGGTTGGAAGACTGGACGGAACGATGTGCTGATCTATACCCTTAACTGGTTGAGTTTGCTCAATATGGACGCCAGTTTTCGTGGGTGACCATGGAAATGGTTGCTCCTCAGGATAGAATATCTCTGAAGTTCTTTTAGGTTCACTTTGCAAAACTGGTAAATTTGGAAAACTGTGAGCTGCAACATCATAATTATTATAGAACTGATTTGGTGTTCCTTGATTGTAGGATGGTGTTTGGGCAAACAAATTATTTTGACAAAATTCCAATTCCTTTCCAATAGGTGGTAAAATGATATCAGCGATATTGGCGTTATGCTTGATTTCTGGAGTCATCATCCAATTAACCGGCGCCCGAACCGCATGTTGTTGCTGGTTTCCTTTCGATTTCGTTCCATTCTGTTGCTGTCCGTGCTTTCCATCATTATTATAGGTAACACTGTCATGTTGAAGAGCAGAAATTTGTCCTTGAACCAAAGGCTGATACTTATTCTGACTCTGCTGCTGAGATTTATCAGAATACTTAAAGTTCGAGGTCGCATAAGGTTCAACAGGGTATTTCATTTGTGAACTAACTTCAGGCAAATCGAAGTTGACTTGAGGATCGTAACTAGACATTGGATAGACTGTTTTGTCCTGTTTTGCCGCCATCGGTTGATGGTTCTTTGGCCCATGTTGCTGTTGCGATTGTTGTTGCTCCATTCCAGAATATTCATTCTGAATATACTCTGATTCCATCCCATATTTAGACTTGTTTTTATTCTCCGTACTAAACTTATAATCATTACTGGAAGAAGTTTGATTTTGATTTTGCATACGACTCTGTTTACCAGATGGAGGTACATTGGTCTGAATATTCCTAGTTTTAGAAGGATCCACAAACGACTGCTTCTGCGTTTCCATCCCAGATTTCATCCTCGATTTGTCTATGTTAGCCATAGTAGAATTCACAGAATAAACGTCATTGGTTAATACGTTGGAGAAATTCGGATTTTCTTTGTGCAAAGGAACATAATTATAATTCTCGCATATAGTCTTTGCTTCTGTATTGTCCGCCTGACTTGGTCCTTGCTCAAACTGTACCAAAGTGTTATTGTTTCCCCCTCCAACAGGGGAAAACGTCGTCCAAGACAGGATACTGAAGTTCGAAGAATTATGAGCAACAGTAGTCGTCGATTTTGCATGATTTTCAGTAATCGTACTCTGCTCATAATTTGACGTAGCTACAAAAGATTGTTGCGAATAACGTGTAACTGGAGTATTCTGTACGAGATGTTTGTTATTCATATTACTAGCAGAACTAGTGTTGATCTTCTTCGTGTCTTTATTAGAGTAGGCGGGATAACTTTGACCCTCCTCTCTTTTACCTGGGTACATATTATCGGTGCTCTGATTCAAGACATTTTGTTCAGGCTGAGTGCTCATAGGCTCTTTCACTGCATAAGAGAACGTCTGTGAAAAAGGATCGATGTCCATCTTCTTTGTGGAATTATAATTCGTATCTCGTCTATGATCCTGTGGGTCCTGGGGTTTAGATCTCAATACATCGTTCAACTTTGAATCCTGATCCACGATATTGTTACTCGCAGAGTCTGACTCTTTGCTGATCTTCGAGTAACCACGTTGGAAATGATTTTCAGACGAATTAGAGATTGGATCCTTCGAAGAGTAGTTCTGATTCTTGCTGGACATAGTTGCGTTACTATTTCCTGTCGAGTACGAGTCCTTTCGAGGCACATTCTTATTCTGATCGACCGTATAATCGCTATGAGCATTCCGTATTATATGATCTTTCTCGTGAACCGTGTAACTCTGATGGGCGTTCTGTTGAGTAGTTAGAACGTGACTATCTTTAGGTTGTGACTCGTAGACAGTTTGCATGCCTTGGGAAGAGAGGATAGGCAAAGTAGTGTCCTTAGATTGCAACGTGTACTCTTGCTGAATGTTCTGCGAAGAGGAGGGAAGAACTCTGTCTACGTGACCGGTATAATTCACACGATTATTTAGGACAATGCTAGAATCAACCAGAGAATTTTTTCCATGAACCCCGTAAACAACATGGGAACCATGAGATTCTTTGTTCTTCATCTGAGCAGCGTAATCCATTTGCATAGACTGTAAAGGTAACGATGAAGAATTTGTACTTGTACTCGTGTTAATTAAATGAGGAACGAGTGGTGCCTGAGTCACTTCAGGAACCACGTTTTGAGAGCTCAATCCAGCTGAATTCGTTTCCTGAACTGTCGAACTGGTGCAGGCTGTTGAACTTTGTTGCAACGAGGTCAGGTTGTTCTCGACGATCGTTGAATAACTTGATAAGAAGTCCTGAGAGGTGCTGTATCGAACGTTAGCGTTACAAGTTGAAGCCTGAACTGGACAATTGGTCTGATCTGTCTTATTCGAGATGGTGGCAGTGTCAATTTGCGAAGCAGCAACGTTTTCACTGGTGACATTCGCGATTGCGTTTCGCAGATTTGTGGTGAGCTCACTCTGACAATTCTCTACTGATTCGGAAGCACTAGTAATTGAAGTGGTGCCCGAAGCATTTGCAACGGAATACAGAGTTGCATGGGAAAAGGAACTAGATGGTGTGGATTTCTCTAAAGACGGCGTCAACACATTTTGAACGATTTTGTAGGGCTCTCTGAGAGGTTCGTCGTTCACCACCTTGGGTAAGGCTTTCGTGCTCGTGGTACACTCCACGGGAACCATCATATTCGAATTCGCTGACTCGCTTACCGAAGGATTTACAGTCTTCTTCTGCTCGCAGGCCACTTTTAAACGTTTCTCAGCGATGGAATGGGAGGGTGATGCTGTTTTCAATTTAAAACTATTCGGTTCCATCGTTCCAATTTGCAGAAGCATAGGCGGAGTCTGACTGTGATACTTGAAGTCTTCTTTCATCTCATCCTCCAATACTTCCGTTTTTCCGTTCAACGAGGATACCAAAGGGAAAGCCATTAGGAATGCAGCGGTAGGTGATATAGATTCTGGATTGTGTGAGCTAGAAGGAACCTGAAGAGAAGCGAATATGTCGTTTGAAAGGTCAGAATGGAGACCATCGGCAGCTGCTCTATTGCCAATAGGCACGAAAGAATTTTCCGTGTTGTACGACAGTGATGTTTTCGACACCTCATCCTTCGACGTCTTCGCTAGCTTCGATTGATCCTCTACTATGTTAGCTGGAAGCAACGACGATGACGGTGTTGCAGTATCTGAAGTCTGAGCCACGGTACTTGCTTCTGGCTTTAAAGTTGTTGTGGTGTTCGTGTCCAAATTCAGAATGATTTTATTGCTTTCCAAAGTGGCTGTTCCTTCAACAACCTCTGGATCTTTCGGCGCTACTTGTAGGAGACTGTCGAATTCTGTGCCGAGATTGCACACTTCCTTTATCTTTTTGGCACCTTCAGATTCTTCCACTGCCTCTTCTACTTCTGTCAAAGGTGACTTAGAGTTAGAACGATCGACATTGTTGTTCGATTTTTCGGAGTCGTCTACAGGAATGTTGAAATCAGTCTCAGAAGAAATCGAAACATTTTCGTTGGCAGATTTCAAGTGGTCGTCCGAAAAATTGACCACCGATGACGTATCTGACATTGACGCGTCTTGATTTCCATTTGATTCGCACTGAACATTGTCTGAGGTCGGGATATCCACCGATTTTAAAGATTCAGGAACATCGTCCTTCCGATCAGAACCAGCGGTACTTAATAAATCAGAACATTCCACATTCTTCTCACTTTTCTTGTCCTCCGATTGAGTCAGAGAAAGACATGTGTTTTGTCCTTTATTCGCGTCTTCGCCTATCTTTTCTATCACATGCTTCAAATTTTCGATAGATTTACAAGTAACAGCTAAATCCGACTTTGATACAGACAATGAATGCACTTTCGTTATATCATCTTCGTTGTTCACATTCGATTTCCGCTTCTTATCATCAGGTTCATCTGCAGATCCAACTTCTGCATCCGCAGGACGTTTAAGTGAAACTTTCTGCGTGGAAGCTGCATCCTCAACATTTTTTACATTTTTGTCCTTTTCATTTTTTTCATCCACCGTTTCAGTGGGCTGTTGTTGATTTTTACCATTTTTTGTTTGACTTTTGTTGACCTTTGATTTAATCTCTGTGTCTTTCTTAGACGCGTGTTCTTTTGATTTTTCTGGTTTCTCTTTGTGAACCGCTGGGATGGGAACTTTATACGTCATCGTTGTCTTTGTAACTTCTTTGCCCTTAGGCAGTATTCCTTTGTGACCACCGATCTTTGTGGCGTTGATAATATTCTTCACGTTAGACGCCCAGTTCTGCGAGTCCACTATCATATTCGTTCGAATGCTGGGGACCGTGTTCAGAGTAACTTTTTGAACCGTGTTGATCACCGCCTGATTACAGATTGAGACCACTGGATTTTGCACACGATTCGTCAAAGGCTGCATTACGATCATTTGATTCTGTTGAGCATTACCGAGGATTATGGGATTCGCTGATTGTTGTTGAGTATTTACAATTATGTTCGATGTCATCGGAGTTACCAAGGGCATTAATTTCCCACCAGACAATATAAGGGTATTTGGGGTTAGACTAGTAACGGAATTATTTATACACGGCGTCAATGACTTCTTTTCTTCTTTCTTCTTTATTTTCCTTTTCACCTTTTTCTGTGACTCCACTTTTTGTATTGCTGGAACAATGTTTTACAATGGAAACTTATACCATAAAAACCTTCAATTTACCACTACAATTTATACCTACTATTGTTTGTTTTTCCATTTATTGAGCAACTCATTGTTACATCAGAACCTAATTAACAGAATAATAAAATGCATATGGTTATCTACAACAGGTGGTCGAGATATAGCTACAAAGAAATTTTACTTATGCTTGTTTGGCAACATTCTGGTTCTTTGGATCCTGTATCCGATGTAGTGCCTGTTACATCCGAATTATCATCATTGCTATTTACAGAGTTCACCTGATTCTCTTGATTTTCTATAGAACTATTCACAACATCCTTAGAAACATCTGTACTACCAACTGATTTCTTGCTAGACGAATTAGAAGTAATTGATTTCCTTTTAGAAGGCACTTTATGTTCTCCACATTTTTCTCTCTTGTTTTCAGAATTTTTTACTGAAATCAGACATCTTTTACAAATACCTAAACTCAATTAAAATCAGTGTTCCTTTGATTACACGTATCTTTAAATATTCTTACTTTCTTCCACTTTATTGAAGTATTTCTCAGCATCCTCCACATTAATTTTATTTGACCATTTCAGAGGAGATATCTTTTCTAGGGCTGGCTCTGCTGGCACAGAAATTCCAGCCTCCCGTAAAAGAGTGGACAACAACTGTGTGCGAGAAAAAAGTTGAGTAACAAGTTTCTTCAGACGAGCCAACTCTTCTTCTGCAATTGAAAATATACGCATGAAAACGAAACATTCTTAAGGACGATCGAGTTACAGCTATTGCCAAACAAATTTACTGACTGTGTGCTTCAGACGCATTAGCAGAAAATAATTCCTCCGTACGGTTATGGAGGTCTTTGATGTACTTTGACGCATGGATCAGGATGTCGACCTTGTTGCGTTTGCGACCCTCCTGATGCGGCGGCAGAAGGTCTGCGAGCGTTTTGAAGTATGCATTCATACGCTTTCGTCTGTCTCGCTCCCATGTTTTTGCTTTGCTGAGGAGACGTCCACGTTAACGAGCAGTCCATTAACGGTTTTTAACGAATACACGTTTATTCGTTCTTGTTCCAAGAGAAAAGACGCGAACAGAAGGGAAATTCTTGCTAGTAAACTGGTCGAGGTTAGAAGCTGGATAATAGACACTTACGTGTTCTCTTTTCGAGGCATAATTTATCCTCTTGACATCGTTTCGCGTGAAGAATGCGCCATGGAAAGCGCAGATACGTCACTTATAGTTGACATTACACAAGCTCGAAGATCTCCGGCCAAATTCTGACATTTCGAACCTTCCCTTGTTAAAATCGCGAAGTACGCGAAATAAAAACTGTCCCGACAGATCCCGAAAGCCACAGTGATCATTTAAACCTGCCCGCCCTCTATCGATTTTCCACTATACAGATTGAGCTACAGGGGGTGGCGCTACTGACCAAAACCCATCAGTCGTCAGTCAGTACGTATCACCGCTAAGAGATGGTGACCTGGACTAAAGTCTATTAATAACTCCATTTCGTAATCGGTAACAATGTACGACCAGTTTGAGCACCTTTCGAAGAGATGGCGCTACTGACCAAAAACCCATCCGTCGTCAGTCAGTACGTATCACCGCTGAGAGATGGTGCAATGGACCAAAGTCCATTAACAACTGCATTTCGTAATCGGTAACAATGTACGACCAGTTTGAGCATTTTTCGAAGAGATGGCGCTACTGACCAAAAACCCATCCGTCGTCAGTCAGTACAAATCACAGCTGAGAGATGGTGCCATGGACCAAAGTCCATTAACAACTGCATTTCGTAATCGGTAACAATGTACGACCAGTTTGAGCATTTTTCGAAGAGATGGCGCTACTGACCAAAAACCCATCCGTCGTCAGTCAGTACAAATCACAGCTGAGAGATGGTGCCATGGACCAAAGTCCATTAACAACTGCATTTCGTAATCGGTAACAATGTACGACCAGTTTGAGCATTTTTCGAAGAGATGGCACCACCACTTAAAACCAGCTTCTGTTAAACTCGATTACATTAAGTTAAATTAAACGAAATTAGCTGCTTAATTTCGTTTCCTGCCTACGTATCAAAATATTAAATTCAATCCAAAAGCTTATCAGTACTTTTAACATTATATTAAAGATAAGGTAACTGAGATGGTAATGAAAACACAAGAACACAGATTCTTTTATTACTGTTTCTCATTTTCTAAACGCTTTTCTATTTGATGAGAAACATTCCAAAGAAATAGTTAAATACAAGCATATGATCATAATTATAACTCGCTTAATAACTATTTTTCAGCCTCGTTCTTTTAAAATGACGATTCATTAGTGGATACAAAACGCTTTCTCATGAACTTGGTATTTTGTTGACAAGAGGCGCCAACAGATTGTGCAATCTTAATAGAGAACGTAGTAGTACATATACACAACATTCGCCGCGACGGAATAATCGCGATGCGAAACGCATTCGAGCATCCGCATGAGAGAACGTCTTGAAAGTGTCACCGATGTAAATCCAACGATCGCAATTGCGAACGTTACGCGGGACAAAAAGTGACCGCGATAAAAGGAAAAGGAACGAAAATAAAAAAGACGTTTAATACGCGTAAAGCAGAACAAATATTTGCGTGTGAAATGACTCGCTGTGCCACCGGTATGCGGTAATTCGTCGCGATAGAGAGCATCCGTGAACGTTTCTTCGTCCAACATGGCGGCGGGGCCAGGGACACGTATTTCGAAAATCCGCAGACTGGAATCTCTCGAGAAAGGGGAGAGAGCGAAAATACCCAGAGGCAGTATCCCGACGCGTCGCGACATTATTTTTCCGCTTTCATCCGAACGGTTTGGCGCGGGATTTCGAGCGTTTCCCTCGTTCCTCGTTGCCGTTTATTTGGCAACACCGCATCGCGGCATATTTCACTGTCAGCCTGTTTACAATAAAATTAACTCCTACTCGTAAGGAATAAACAGAATACGCGTTTGGCGCGAGGTAAAAGAGAAAAGAGAAGAGAGAGAGAGAAAAGATTTGCCAAGGGGTAGTAGGTGGTGGGGTGGTGGACGGGCGGAGGGGGAGGAGGGGAGGCACTTATAGTCGACGATCGCGAGCGAGCCCACGCTGCATTCCCGCGAGGCAGCGTGACTCGTTAGAAATTTGGACGCCATTACTGGTTACCTTCGCCGTGAAGGTGCATTCGCCTCGGCTTGAAAAAGCAGTACAGACCCCGTTCCCAACGCTTCCGATCCTTTTTCAACCTCGAATTCGATCGGTTTCGATGGCGGGAACCGATCCATGAAGGTTATAACAGCTCGAGATTAGAATAAGGAAAAAGAACCAACGAAATTATTGTTCGAGGTGGAAGGACATTATTTTAGCATCCTCGAGCGGGGAGTACAGCCTAACAGCAGGGGCAGGAATCGCGCATGTTAGCGGATAATCGTTTAAGGCATCTGCGAAGCGAGCCATGTATTAAGCCTTTTGTAGACTGCTGTCAACGAAAAAAATTAGAGTGGCAGAGTTCTGTCAGGGCTTGTAACAAGGAGAGAATCGATTTTATAAAACAAAAGAACAGAAATAAATACAGACATCCCTTGACTTTCGCATATTTTAAAAAATGCAACTTTTTAAGCCTTTACAGTCTGATGTCCCCTCAGAGGGGACATCGTGAGTCGAGCAGACTACACTTCAAGAAACCAATTGTGTGCGAAAATCCAGGGGCGCCTGTATAACGTTCACGGGGTGGGTCGTGGTGTTTGATTCCTCTATTTTACCTTAATGTTAATACGCGCGACTGTATTCAACGTTTAATCATCGGGACCGCGTGCGAAATTCTAGTTTTCAACGGTGCAGCGTAGCGCGTGCGGCACTAATTAATGATTTAAGCAACGAGCGGCCGAGTTTCGCGTGCACGCACTCTCACGCGTCTACGTTTACGCTCGCTGCCTCCCGGAGCCCTGGCCAAGGAGCGCACCGCCGCTGTATAATTACGATCCTCCCGTGAGAATCATTTACGCAATTAGCGGCTCGCCTTTCAGGAAGCGCCCCTTCGAGGAGAATCAACACCCGTAGCCCGCTCTCGCTCGCGTTTCTCCTGTTTCCGTAACTAATTCTACGGTATTCCAAGGTGTTATCCAAGTCAACGGTTTCCTCGGAAACCTATCCTTTTGTTTTTCCGTGATCCCACTCATCTCCACGCCATTAAACGGAATAAAGCGCGGCTCTTTTCGCTGGCACATTTACAGAGCACAAGGGAAGAACTTGTGACCTTGCAAGGGATCGACCGATTGGAATAGAACCACAGGACTGGCTACATATGCGAAAGCTGTACCTCGACCTTTAGACAGGGTAGAAGTTGAATTCGACGGTGTATCTAATTTATACACGTTTCAACGCATCAGGGTAACTCCTTTTTGCCACTCCATAATGGTACATTCCTCCTGTCAGGATTCCCATTTCGATGGTGCATCTAGGGGTAGCAACATTTACAGAGTTTCGATAGAGTTTCTATACGGTGTTCGACGAGGATTGGCAGATTATATAAAAACAACTGCACGCTATCCATACGTGGGTAGGACAGAAACGTCATCAACAAGTCGCATCTGCTTAGGTCTCCCATTGGTTCTCGCTGAGCAAACTATAGTTTTGGCTGGTCCACAAAGATTTCGAGCGACTGTACTCAGAAACACTTCGTCCCAACCCTAACTTCGCCACGGAGACAAAACGAGGACTCGGCTGAGGGGTGCACAGAGAAGGGCGAAGGGTGTCACGGCAGCGACGCGACGACAAAAGCCGATAAGGGAGGGGGAGAGGGGGTCGGTGACGACAAGAAGAAAAATTCGTGGCGTGGCAGCCGGTGTCTGCAGGATTTCGCGTGGGTGGCGAGAGAGAACGGCGGAGCTAGGCCAGCCGGCACCGGTATTGATTACGAGCAGGGGAGAGACCGCACCCTCTGCCACCCTTCGCCGCCCTCCGGGGGTTGGCCAACCATCGTCGCGACACGAGCCGCATCAAGGAGAGGAATCCTGCGCAGTCGTCGCCCCTGAATCTCCGCGTCTGCCCCTGCCCAGGCTCCGACGATCAATTCCAACCCTTCGAGCTCTGCGATCCTGCTTTCAGGGGGTCGCGAAGCCTTCTTCCTCGTTTCGAATCACCTCTTCTCGCGACCTTTTTATCGATAATCAAATTGAACGTTTAACCCTCTGCGCGTTTCTTTTCTTCGTATGAAACGGTCCCTTTTTCAGACAATTTTGATTTCTTCATAAAAAGTACATACTTGGGTAAAAATCCCACATAACGAGGTGATGGGATATGTTTTGAAGATTTCCTCCACGTGAAAAAAAGAATTCGGGTTATGTTTGGGTCTTATTGGGTTGAAGTTACACTTCCAGTAATTTGGAAGTAGCTAAGTAGCGATGGTTCCTATTTTGGAGTTCCAAGGGGGTGGTTTTCGACGTTAGGGAAGGTCAAAAGTTGGCATTCGGTATGTGATCGGTGTTAGAACCTGATATCCACGAAACGACGCGGAGAAAGAAGTTCTAACGCAGGAAGCAGTAGCCACAGTTTTCGTAAAATGGAAGTTGCACCATTAATAATAACTTTATCAACGGGTATAGAACCCTTTGATACGAAAATATACAGATTAGGTTTGTTAGGAATCGTGTAGTAAGGTTGTATTCTTCTGCCATTTTAACCTATCTACCATTGCAGAGTAATACCTGTTGAAGGAGAGAGGGTAGCAGCATCCCTGCGAACCGAGGATACTGGTCCAATGAGAGCACCGTTTCCTCCCTCTGTGGGGATCAACGCCAAGCGCATCTGCGCAACATCCCCTCTGGACCAACCCCCTTGGCTGCGGAAAATGGCGGAAATTCGCGATCCCGCAGCTTCGGCGAAGTCTTCGAGAGGCATCCGAAGTTACCTGAGTTCGCGTTCAGAGTTCGGTTAGCCGATCGCGGGATCGTTTGCCGGGCAGACAGGGCAGATTTGAGATAACAGCAACGCGTTTCAGAAGCCCCGAGGAGCTTGTCCTTATGCATCGACTCGCTCGACCGGTAGCGTTGGCCGAGGGACCCGGCGAACGCCCTCGTTTTTCGTTGCCCCTTTTTTTCGACCCGGTTCCACTCGCCCGAGATACGAGCGGTTCTAAGAAATTAATATCGCCGATACGCGGGGCAGGATCGCTTCGACTCCACAAATTTACCATTGCACCTCACATTTACAATATTGTCAACGCGTCTTGCAAGCAGATTAGCTTTAGTAAACGCTTTGGCGTTGATTTCAATATCCACGGTACAGGCGCCCCTCGACTTTCGCACACAATTGGTTCCTGAAAGTGTGTGCCAATGTTGAATGTTCGAAAGTAGAGGAATGTAAAAAATATATGCACCAAAAACTGTGGTTTAAAGCATTGATAGAAATGGCTAAAGTCTGATGTCCCCTGAGAGGGGGCAGCCAAGTAGCCTGCTCGACTCACGATGTCCCCTCTGAGGGGACATCCTACCATAAAGACAAAAGGTTGAATTTTTAAAAATGTGCGAAAGTCGAGGGGCGCCTGTATTAGATTACTATATTGCACAATTGTTAGACCACGACTAGAATACGTTTCTGTTATTTGGTCGCCTAAGCAAACTATGTATAAACAGTTAATTGAAAGAGTGCAACATAGATTCCTAAGATTTGCGGCATATAAATTAGAACTACAGCGAGGTCACGGGCATGTTGAACATTAAAACACTTGAATCCCGCAGAATTATATCAGATCTATCTTTTTTGAAGAAGCTCTGCTCGTGACTGGTGACTGGTTATTTTGTGAATTTTATCTTGACATTCCATCTGAATAAAACAACCCCATAATCTTACACTATGATTGCTGTGACTAGTTTTCCTGGCGATACGAGCTCCTTTCTATAGTTCTCGATTCGATTTGTTGGTCGCGAACGAGTAATCACCGGTAGCTCTGGCGTTAAGCCGCGTTCCGCTCGCAGCCTAGCGCGAGACCCAACGAATCGATTCGTTAGACACGGCCTAGAGTAAACAAGCCCGTGTACACCTCGGTATACATAATTTGATCGGTGCCCGGCATTAATATTAACGATCTTGCCAACCCCCCTCACTCTCCCCGTCTCACCCTGCGGCTCGCTCTTCGCTTTTCCATCCATCTGCTGGCTCTTTCTCTTTCACGGCGATCGCAGGCCTGCGTGGCCGCGCGAAATGTAAATAGGAAACGCGAGGACAAAGGAAATGGTAATCTCGAGCGTAAGCGCGCGAATATAATAAGTCCGCGGCCGCCGTTTTTGCAGCGTAACGCAACGCACGCTGTGCGCGCGACGTGGAATGGAAATTATGCTTGAGCGTTTGAATGCGCGACGCGGTTACGCGACACCTTCCGACAAAGGTCAAGAGGTGTTCTCTATGAACGCTTAGCCTCCGTCTCCCTTTCTCCCTCCCCCTGTTTTCCCTTTTCCTTCGCATGTCTTTCTCTCCTTCCCATCTCTGTCTTTCCTTCCCTCCCGCCCTCCCTCTCTTCCCATCCGTGACCCCTTATTTATCTTTCTCTCCTTTCTCTCTCTTTTCATATCAATCTCATCCCTCCCCTCTCTCTTCATATCTCTCTTTCTCACCCCTCCCCTCTGCCTTCACATCTCACTTCTTTCCCACCCCTTTCATCCCTCTTTCTTTCTTCACATCTCACTCTCCTTTCCCTCCCTCTTCGTCTCTCTCTTTCTCATCCCCCCTCTCTCTTCGCATCTCACTCTTCTTCTCCTTCATCTCTCTCTCTCCTTCTCTCTCTTTCTTATCCCTCCCCCTCTCTCTTCGCATCTCACTCTCCTTCCCCTCTCTCTTCGTCTCTCTCCATCCTCTCTCTCTCTCTTCGCTTTGTTCGCGTTGCTAGCCGTCCTTGGTCAGCCTTCGAGGGAGCGACCAAGACTTTACGACACCTCCGCGTTGCTTGTTTAAACAATTAATCCCCTGCGGACGTTTTCCGTGCTGGCATTTCGTCTCGCGCGAACCCGCACGTGCACTCATGCCTTAACAGCCTCTAGCGATTGGTATTTCAACGAAGGAGGCTGGCGTTCTCGAGAAGCAGAACACGATGGTTCTCGCCGCGAGGAGTCGAAGGACCCGGAGTGGTGCGCAAGTGGGACTAATTGCCAATTGGACGAGTAACTCAAGAAGGTGTTTTCTCAGGGACAAGCGCGATGGAGGACAGGCTAATTAATTATTTATCCGATTCTCGCAAATGAACGAATCATTTATTTCGGTCACTGGTTTAAGAAAGCGAAGAACGTTTTAATATAAATTAATATTTCACGCCTTCATTGGGATCGCGAATTTCAAGATGCACGGAAGAGCAAATCGAGAAGCATGTGAAACGTGTAAAACGTTGAAATAGGAAATTTTCTTGGCTCTGTTGGTTCATTCAGCATGGTTCACACCTGCAGCCCGAGAAACTCGGTATTATGCAACAATGTGGCTCGTTAGAGGACGACACGTAGGACACTTCCATAAAAGAGGACGCACGACCACGGGGATTTAATCGGCCGGTCACGTCTTTGTAACTTTGTTACAGGTAGCCGGAAGTCGGCGAGAAATTCCACTTGGCTCGGCTCGTTTCCTCGAAATACCGTTTTGTTCCGTTTGCCGTCCAATTTTCCATTCATCGAAATAGTTTGCTTACTCGATTAGAAATTCAGTGCTATGAATAATTTCGTTTTGACTGGTCGTTTTGACTGCTCTGGTAGTTCTACTATTAACCCCCTTAGAGGTGAAATATTAAAAAATCCTTCCTTTGTGAGTACCTTCGTCATAAAAGGAACCCATTGTCCAAATTTCTCGTTTCTAGCTTCAGTAGTTTAGGCTTTGCGATAATGAATTAGTCAATCAGTCAGGACATGTCTTTTGGTATGTATAGATTATTCGCGAATAATTGCTTGCATGTACCTTACACAAATGTATTTCACGTTTATCCCGATTTACATCGTCTACCCTGAAGCCAATCAAGGATGCAAGTGCAATGATACTTTTATGGAAGCGTTTTACGATTGCTTATTCGCCGGGTTTCCATAAGAACTGCGATATTCTATGGTTAACCTACTGTTCCTAGAGCAACAATAAGGCCAGCCTTGCTCAACGAGGTCTTGACTCACATTCGCCACTTAAGGTACCATTTTAAAACGTGACGCGTTTCTTCGTGGCCGTTAAAATCGAGCAGATCCTCGGAAAACGCCGCGAAAGTGTGTGTCACTAGGTATACCATAGACGTAGGAACGGTCTAGGACGTCGCGTAGACGCTGCAGAAGAACGTGACCCTTGGTGACGTCAGCCTTCCCGTGGCCTCTCTGGACTAATATGGCCAGACTGGTCGGTCCCTCGGGGCCTGCTCGTGTAGGTAGCCTCGCGAACGCGTCTATGGCCTGCTACACCTCGTTTCAGAACTACCTCTTGGATTTTGGAACGCGGGTACCAACTGAACTGAATTCCGAGGGACCTGGGTAGTGGTACTTGAAATTAGGTTTTTTCACGTAACACTGCATTTACGTTTCGCTATACTTAGATTGCATTAAACTTAAGCTTGGAATGTAGGACCTGAATTGCACTGAATTCAGGTACCATAGTACCTAGGTTACATTGAACTCAGGTTTCACTCTACCTACACCATAATGAATTTAGGTTCCTCTGAACCTAGGCGTCAAATTCAGGTTCTGCAGTACCTGAATATCAATGAATTTAGGTACTGTAGTACCTGAGCTGCGCTGAATTGTAAGTTTCACTGTACCCACGTTATAATGAATTTAAGTCAACCTAAATGTAGGCTTCGAAGTTAGGTTTTGTGGTACCTGAATTTCACTAAATTCAGGCACTATAGTATCAGGATTGCAATGAACTTAGATTTCACTACACCTGTGTTATAGCAAACTTAGACAACCTTAAACCTAGATTTCGAATTCAAATTCTGCAGTTCAAAGGGCTTAGCTCGCGTAGAAGCCTGGTCTTGCTAAATTCAACACTCATCGAACTTAGGATTCTCCGCCTGAGTTCCAACAGGTCTAAGTCAGACATGAAAATGCAAAGCAATTTCTTCCACGCGCTGATCATCCAACCACGTCGTCGCAAGTCGAACCGACCAACGAACGCATAAATCAATAACGATCTTCTGGAACCTGTTGCGCTATTACTTCCTGAGTATCGATTAACACGAGACCGTATATCATCCGCTCAGACTCGTTTCCCTCGCAAAAATTCCATGCAAATTTACCGGCCGCTAACGAGAGCGACGAGCAGCCTGTTACAATTCCGGAGCACTCGCGAATTTTTATCCTTACGATTCTCCCGGAAGCCACAAAATTTAAAGCGTCTCACCTATAACCCTCGTGGAGGAAATACTTAAACGTTCCACGAAAATTATAGGTTGCTTCGTTGAAAAATAGAACATAGAAAGACACAAAATTCACTTGGAAGCATATCGAAAATAAGACTTAACCCTTCGGACAGTTTCGCAAATTTTCAGACCTTAGTTAGTCTGTTTATTAGTCAGACCCAGAGATTAAATTAAATGACGTATAATATAAGCGAATCTTACTAAATATTTTGCACTTGAAAATCATCGAAATTAATATTATCAGACGAATAACAGTCACCTCTCGAGTGCAAAGGGTTAAATACGACACGTTAGTTATGAGAATCTCAAGCTTCAATTTATTCCAATTTAAATATTTCTGGCCGGCATAGAGAAGGTCAGGTTTGAAGAATATGAAAGCTGAAAGTCAGGCATCAGAATTTCCTATAAAATACTGAGGACTCAACCGAAGAAGCCTAAACCTCACTGGATCATGCGTTGCAGCACCTAACGACCCAGATACTTCTCGTTCTCAGTTGAAACATCGCGTCGAGTGGGTCGCGTGAATCACTCGGAAGACAAGGTTGGCCGACAGGAAACGAACGCGCGGCCATGGAGCATTGATTTACGCCTAGCAGAGAGAGTTCGAGGAACGCGTAAGCGCGGCGGCTGTTTGGGAAACTAATGGAAAGTTTAACGGGCCCGGTTGGACGGCTACCCGAACGCCATTGATTCGCCAACCAAAGGAATCGAACGAAATAAGTAAATAAATTAGGAAAAACATGTTTTGACAAACATGATACAAAAGTTTCGCGTACAGAAATCTTCGGGGATGGTGTTTATGTTATTTTCAGATGAAGGAAAAGGGTTTACCTTCGAACATAACGCATCCGTTCGATTGATACAGATAACGGTGTCCGGTTCGAAATTACTGCAGCGAGGAAAGGATTTAGGAAGACGGAGAATGAACGGGTTAGATCGACCGTTTAGGGTTGGCATTGTGGACAACGGCGACCTCGTTCCTTCGGAACTACACTTATTTGGTACGCTTAACGACGCTTTGATTCACCGCTTGTTTGGTCCGTAAACCGATTCCGTGGAAATTTTCTCGAGGCTCCTTTATGGCGTTCGAACGAACAAGTCTATTCTTTTAAAGAATTTCGAAAAGTCGCCGGACTAACGTTAGAACGATAAGAGTCCTAACGAGCAACATAAGACAGCGCATAAGATGTGGTTTCAAAAGTTCTCCACTATTCCGTGCGAAAAGCATAAATCAAGCGTCCCTTCGCGTGGTTCTCGGGTACAGTGGAGGACAAAAGTTGACAGAACAATGTAAAACATAATTTTGTAGTTATATACTTATTTTCATCGTTATTATAATAGAACACTATTTATTGATTAACATAGAATACGATTTTTATTTATCGAAATATTTCTTATTATTTAATTTATTTTCTTTGAACCTTTGGTCTTAAACTTTTGTCCGCCATTTGTCCGCGGATTTAAAAAAAATTAATTGCTTTACTTCCAGAGCGAGAAAAAGTGAATAATTAATATCGCTTTATTGGATTTGATGGAAATTTTCAGTAATAATAAGTATATGGACAGATATGTTCATACAAAAAGATATTGAAGTTATATATTTAGAATATTTATAATGCGAATATGGCGGCATTCGTTCGCTAAGGGTAAAGACAAATATTTGAATATTCTAACGAGTACACTTGTCCCGTTGTCTTTTGCTCCAGCTCCCTCCCCCCTTCACCAGAAGAAGGCGATCATTAGCAAAAGCTTTCCACGTGTTATCAGGCCGTTAATACCGCGACGCGGAGAGAGAGAAGATAGGGTGTTTACGCGATGTTTCGCGGCGAACCGTGACACCCCGGTCTTCGATCGCCGATAACCTCCCCGTGGATCGGTTTCGCAGATCTAGCAAACTTTCTGCCCGTGCCGACGTATTTATAAACCTGATTCACATACGCGACCGCCTCGCGACATCGAATCCTTGAACGCGTGGTTGCTATGCCAGAACGACGATTGCTCGCCGACCGGGCTTCTGCGATCTCAGTTGGCGAGTCTTCTGTGCCTGCAAGTCCTCGCGAAGAGCGTTCTGGGTCCAGGTTGTGATGGAATTAGGGTAAGCTGAATAGAATTGAATTGCAATCGGTGGGCATAGGTGGTGGGAGTTGTAGAAAGAGGTTTCTAAGGGTTTGCAAGCGTGATAGAGGGACCTAAACTAGGTGGAACTTGGATTGCAACAATTCCACGTTGCTACGAATCTAAGTTGCAATAGTTCTACATTCCTATTAACCTAAGTTCGGATAGTTCTACATTCCTGTGAACCAAAGTTCCAATAGTTCCACATTCGTACGAATCTAAGTTGCAACAGTTCCATATTGCTATTAACCTAAGTTCCAATAGTTACATATTGCTATTAACCTAAGTTCCAATAGTTCTACATTGCTATGAACCTAAGTTTCAATAGTTCCACATTGCTAAGAATCTAAGTTGTAACAGTTCTGTGTTAAGTTACAATAGTTCCAAGTGCCGAATCATTTCTCACCATAAGTATTAGAATGTACAAAGATGCCCATCAATATCAAATAAACACTTCCAAGATGCAAGACATTCTAATTTAAGCTCTCACAATCCTAAACGCGACAACAAGTGGACAGGCATCTTCCACGGAGCACGATGCAAACTCTCCCACAGACCTAACGACGAGTCGAAAGAAACGCATAATTTTGTATTACAAGCAACATTTCTGCACGGCTTCGACAAACAGAAGGGTTAAATTTCGAAATCGTAGAAGCACAACACCGTCGGTTTTTATCGGCAAATAAATCCGCAGAAAAATCGGGAGAATCCGAACAACTCCGCCGGCTAATTCCCGATGCGAAAGACGCATCGTCGATCCGATAACTCCCTTCATCGCGCGATGCATCGGTCGTCGAAGGTTATCAACGCGACGAGCGTCTAAGCGGAGCTGCCCGTTGGAACGTCCAGTTCCACGCGCGGCCACCGGAAACCATAATAACGGGAGCGTATCGGTACTATCTGAGGTCCCGGAGGAAATCACCTCTGGTCACCTCCGTCCGGGCTCGCTTAATCGGATGCCAACCGAAGGGGAGGAACGTCGCCGCGACGCCGCCGTCGCTATTAAATGTGATTTGAAAGTAAGAAGCGTACGAGCGCGGCGGAAGCAAGCGGCCCCGCTGTCAATGAATATGTAGGTTGGCCCACGACCTCGTGCACGCCGTATGCTTGCGACTTCCTGGCTTTGGTATATGCATTTTGTGCGAGGCTTAACCCTTTCAGTGCTAAATACTCTCGATCGAAGTGATCCGCGTGGATGGTGCTCTATTAGCAATTGTGTTGCTCTGAATGGGAGCGAGGAAAAATTGACAAACGCATATACGCGTCCATAACCCACGCGAGTAACTTTTGCTTTAGACGCATATATGCGCCCATAGTTCACACGAGTAGCTTTCGCCAGAGACGCATATGTGCGTCCATATTTCACACGAGTAGCTTTCGTCAGAGACGTATATATGCGTCCATAATTCACACGAGTAACTTTCGTCAAAGACTCATATATGCGTCCATAACCCACACGAGTAACTTTTGCCTTAGACGCATATATGCGCCCATAGTTCACACGAGTAGCTTTCGCCAGAGACGCATATATGCGTCCATATTTCACACGAGTAACTTTCGTCAGAGACTCATATATGCGTCCATAACCCACGCGAGTAACTTTTGCTTTAGACGCATATACACGGCCATAGCAATCAAAGAGTTAACAATCCACAGCGGAAGTTTTGTCCTACGTAGGTACGGTAAGCGGTGGTACCATTTGAAATGATTTAGAATCCGATTGGTACTTCTCGTCAATAATTTTCCAGCAACTCGACGCGTTCTCCTCGATACATCAGATTGCGAATAACGGAAACCGCGTTAATTTATTCTTTACGCGCGTCAGTGCATCGAGAGTAGGGTCTGAAGAACCGTTGCAAAAGTTTCGTCCTACGTTATACAGCTTGAAATGGTTTCAGTTTCAACTGGTACCGCCGTTGGTCAATGATTGTGCGGCGGCACGAAGTGGTTCCAGTTTCAGTCGCTGCCTCCGGTCAATAATTTCCCAGCAACTCGACGCGTTCTCCTCGATAGATTCGCGGAGGTCGCAGCGAACGCGTTAAGCAGCACACGCGCAGGTATGCGTGTAAGAACGTACAGGGAGATTCGTCGATAGCCAGGCTCTCGATTAACCTTTTATCGCGCGTGGCCATCGTGATTCCCTTCGCGAGGCTCTTTTTCATGCGGAGGAAATTGTACGGGAGGGAGACTCGAAGTCAATTACAGGTTACGAAGGGGTTTCAGGAAGATGGGTGGAAGTTCGGTTTAATGGCGCTTAGCGCGGCTCGGAGCGGAATTGTTTGAAATCCTGTAATGGCACCGTTGCTTTCGAAGCGCAGCAGAAGCTCCCCTTATCCGAACACCGTAACCAGAAATTGCACCATCCGAAGGATGGCGTTATTTAATAATAACGGCTTCCTGTTTTGTAATATGTAACTGTGAAAAAAGTACAGAATAGATAGGTATTTAACCTCTTAAATGGATTGTTTCGCTCAGCGAAATGCATGCCTAAATGGCTAGTCTTTTTATCTGCTAGCATATATGTATGTCGAGTAAACGGAGTTAATGAGATTCCCGGATTGGGAACCATTTATTTCATTAAGCAATAATATGAACAATATAAAAAGTAGTAAATTATATCTTTTAAACTGAAAATTTAATAATTTTGATTTGTGTGGTAAATCTCAAATTAATTGTAAACTATTACAAAATTTTTATTTTATAAAACTACACAGCGTTCATAGCCCACATTGAATGGTTCAGGTTAGATTCAGAAACCCATGTACCAGTTCATAGCGCTCAAAGGGTTAACATAAATAAACGAATCGTTGAAACACAAAATTGCATCTCGCGTGAGATGTCCCGCCCCCTCAGTCCTCCCCCTGGCTACGCCACTGACCCTTCGCGATTTCAGTGCCCCACAGGACCTGCGCGTCTAACGGTGCTCGAACATCCTTACAGCAACCCCGTGCACCACAGAATCCCGTCGATATTCGATCCTCCCGCGTTGGAAGCGCGCAGGCGCGCGTCACGCTGGTCGAATCGAGGAGTCCACCGGAAGTTGGCGCAGGCGCGCGGAAAAAAGGAGATCTCAGCGTAATCTTACGCGCATTCCTTCGACGGATTCACGCCTACGGGGACGCGACAACGCCAGGCAATGGCAGCCCCGGTTATTTTCGACGCGGAGGAGTTTAAAGTTAGACAAGCAGGAGGAACGTGGCTCTTCTGCGTTAGCAGAAGCTGTTGCCGCGGCCAACCAGATCGCTGCGACGGCCAACGGTAAATCTTCACGATAATCGCCGCGACTATTCGATCTATGATGGTGATCGAACGTCCCGTCGTTGAAATCTGATGGATTATTAACCGTTCGCATACCAGAGGGTTTTGAAAAAACACGATCGAAAAACGCCAAGGAGCGCGATAACGATCCTTTGATTATGTGTCGAAATATTGTTTGTTCTTCAAACTTTTCATATTTTTAATTTGTAACTTATTATTTTATGAAATACTATTATATATATACTAGCTAATAGCGATGCGACGTACATGGGTCTAAAAGTTTGAGCGCATTTTGGCAAATCGTGAGCACGCTGTCAGTTGTCTGTATCGGTCAAATGCGCAGGGTTTTCTCGACAGGAAATCGGAAGCGGTTAAGGCAATATAAGCCAATGGCAAATTCCAGTATTATAACGAGAATAAAAATTATATTTTATATACAACACAAGCTTGAACGAATGAGATAATGGTAACAAAACGATAACACGAGGATACCACACACAATCCATGAAGTGAAAAACACGACAGGTCAAATGTCACTCATAGATGCCACAATTATACAACTTATCTTTTTTTATTAATTTTCAACAAAATCTTTTAACTTTCGAAAAATTCGCATGCTTTCGAGACACCATTTGGGTAGAGCATTAGCTCTTCTTCTCTTTTCCTTTTTATATTTTTGTCAGTTTTATTATTTAGAGACGCTTTTGCAGCTCACGAGCGAATTAATTGAACCTAGTCTGTTCGACGGAGAAACTACGAGGCGAACAGGTGTCTAAATAATTAATTGGAAAAATACAGACACCTCCCCCCCTTTTATTCACGTACGAGCGTTTTCGCGAGCGAATTTCTGCCTTTCAAGAATTATCTTTATAAGTTCTTTCGAAGAAATTGTACAGCCCAACAAACACTCCTCGAGGTATACTCCGACCTGTTTATCGAGTGATTTAAAGATACCGCAGGCGTAATTAATTTTTTCAGTTCCAACCACAACTTTGATCTCCTTAACATCGAACACCATGTTCACGTGTAATGAATATTTATTCGTTCTTATTTTATATGTAATGTCCTCCGTTTTGAACTAGTACATTCTACATGTGTACATTAATGGGTCTTACCTGTAAATCATTTAAATAAATAAATAAATATTATTAACAACTAAATAAAAGCGGTGGTAATAATGATAATAATAATAACTTTATTAACGAGTGTGGAATCTTTTGGTGTGTTAGGAATCGTGTAGTATAATTAGATATTACACTACAAAGGACATTTGTAAGGACATTGTGCTTAAAGCTGGTGTAAAATTCGTAAAAATGTAGAAAATTGCTGAATTTGTTGACCGTTAAGAATATACGATTCAGTGAATTAAATTGGCCATAAAGTGTTCTATGGTTCTCAACCCGTAAAAAAGGATTTTTTAGGAACCCCCAATCCTTGATACATCGAGAGTAAACTTTGATAAGATATCAGGGAAAGATGTTCAACCGTTTAACGCTTAACGAGCAAACAATAATTCCTATCCGTAATCCTGGTTTCCACTACGCAAACAAAGAACCGTTTCCCGTATCTCGCAGAAAAGAACAAAGAAGAGCGAACTTGAACGAGGGACGGGCCAACCGCCCGATAAAAGATTACCGTAAGCGAATGCATTTAACAGAGAGGCTAATAATAGTCGCGAGACCGGCGTTCCTCCACTTTTTTCCCCTCTTTTTCCTCTCGTTTTCCTCTGTTTTTCCTCTCGGCGCTCGAGCGTGCCGCATAACACGCGTGTCGTTACGTGTTTACGATCACGAAGGCAAAGTGCGAACCTATCGCGACCTTCGACCCGCTCCTCCGTGTGTTCTCGAGTCTCTTGCCAGCCGCGTGCCGCAGGAGCCGTTCCTCGGCGTTGCGCAATATCCTCTTCTTCTCCTCCACGTAGCGCGCGTCAGCCGCTCGCTCGCGAAGAACGGTACTACGTATCGACGCGAGCGCCACTTTTCAAAGTTAAAATTATTTCCAGCTTGTCGCGGCTCGCCAGCAGCTATCTTTGGGAGCTCGCAACATTTCAGAACTTTCGCTCGAAAATGAAGTGCAAAATTGGAGAAAGGGAAGCTACCTTTTCTTTGTTTTCTTTTTTTTTTTTTTTTTGGTTATTTGAGCATCTTACGTTTTATGTTGGAAATCTTTGGAAGCTCGCAAAATTTGGGAACTTTCACTTGAGAAGGAAGTGCAAAATTAGAGAAAGGGAAGTTGCCTTTTTTTGGTTATTTGAGCATCTTACGTTTTATACTGGAAATCTTTGGAAGATCGTGAAATTTGGGAACTCTCGTTCAAAATTGAAGAAAGAGAAGTTGCCTTCTTTTTTTTTATTATTTGAGCATCTTGCATTTCGACTCAGAGAGTCACAGTCCAGCGACTTACGAAGATAGTCTATCGAATGCATCAGAACAACAACTAAAATCCCATAATTGCATCGAGTCGTTTGAATTCTCTGCTGCTTCTGCGAATAAAATCCATAAGTTTATCCGAGAGATCGATCCTTCAGATTCGAGGATAATATTTCTCCTCATCCACGGGAGGATCGCTTTCCGTGATCTCATTCGCTACTCGAGGCTGCTGTGGGAATTAACCCGTTCGCGGATTCTTTGCTCGGCTAATTGCCCAGCCGCAATCGCTCGAAGATCGAAATTACCGAACGCTGCGCACACGTTTTTCTCTTTTTCGTTCTTTTAATTGATTAATTAATTAATTGACCGACCAAGGAGGGAACGACGGGACGGATGGCGATTGTTTCGAGTGGAAGTTGAATATTAAGAGGGGCTTCCCGCGGGATTCTTGAGGTCTGATGGCGCGCGAGATTGGGGAACAATGGGTGGTGATTCATTGAGCGTCTGAAACGCTGTCTGTGTTTCTTATTTGCCCGTAGAGCGCTCGGTTTTGGGCAGTCCGGGAAGGATCGAGGCGCTTGCAAACTGCAGAGCTGAATATTTAACAGCCACCGTGTCGTGGGCGCAGCGAAAACGTAATGAAGTGTCGATCGTGAAGAGGTGGAGGTAAAAAGGAAACCTTTCGATCGAGGTGTTGTAGGAAGCTAACGGAACTTTCTAGAGAATTCTCTATTTCCATACTTCTATTTCCCTGTCTGTAGATCTAGATTCCCTGTTTTCCCCAGAACTCACTGCTCCCAAAGTTCAAGATCTCTGTACCCTTCAAACTTTGACTCTCCAGGTTTCCCCAGAAATCTCTAATTTTTTAACTCGAGCTCCCTCGACGTCGAATTTCGATACCTTTTGCTTTGGAGATCTCTGTTCCCTATACCTAGATCCCTAGAGTGTCCCGTTTCTAAGCTCCGACTCCCTTATTTCCATGCTCAAACTTTCTGCTCTATCTTACGGAAAAGACGTACCTCTAACCGGGAGTATCGAGGCGGAAAAAGAGAAAGAGAAAAAGGAGAGGAGGGAAGAGAGAGAGAGAGAGTGTGTGTGTGTGTGTGTGTGTGTGTGTGTGTGTGTGTGCGAGAGAGTGCGTGAGAGAGGAAGAGTGGGAGAGGGAGAGAGAGAGTGTGAGAAAGAGACAATGAGAGAGAGTGAGAGAGTGAGAAAGCGTGTGAGAGAGGAAGGGATGGAGAAAGAGAGAGAGAGAGAGAGAAATGTCGAAAAATACGGATAGAGAGGTCGACTGATTGGAGGTGGGCAGAAAATCGCGGGGTAACGGGGAGGAGGCGCGGAAAATCAGCCGCTATTAATACGCGCGGACCGGCCAAGCAACATTCTAAGCGGGCAAGAGTGAAACGCGCGTTGTTTCGCGCGGTTGCTCGCCATGCAGAACGAAGAATTTCAACACGCCTATTCCAGCACCTGCTGCTCAGGCATTCAACCAGGGACACGCAATTACCGGCGTTTTTTCTGCCGCGAAAACGATTAATAACGCGGCCCGCGACACGGTCTACAATTATGGCGCCGGCTCGCGCGCATGCCTCCCTTTCTTGTAATTCGAGTCCCGTCCGGGGATCGACGGGCAAATCGATATTATAATTGCCCGGGCAATTTCGCGGAGATGAATTTTAAACGAAGAAAAACAAGGTATTGTTATGTAACAAATAAGGAAAAAATAGGTTCAGGTTCAAACTTCAAAGAACAATTCCTTTTGTCCCTCAATTTGGACACACCCTCTATATTCCTTTCTACTCGTAGTAGCTCGCAAACGCTCTCGACCGGATCGTTCGCCTATTTTCTGAAACACCCTATATGTACAGACTTCCTGAGCAGGGTCCGGAACGAGGTACAGCTAACAAGATTCGCGAACGCCCTGAAATCCCGTTCTTCTCCCTTCCTGAAGCATCCTGTAACCCCCCAAGAAACTCCACGAACAACCACGATTCACCTCCCGAAAGAATAACCAGAAAAAACCGACTTCGCTCCCTCTCCACCTTCGCGCATCCCCCCGTTCCCCCTCTTTAGTAATTCGCAAATTGCGACGGCAGGAGTGGGCAAGAAAATTCGCAGCGTTATCAGGACCGAGGAGCTCTGCCATAACGCGCGAACCCACCACCGAGCATATTACTCGAAGAAACACGCCCCGAAGGGATCATCGTCTCCAGCGTCTCGCTAATGCTACAGCCGCCTCCTCCGTTCGCCTTTCGAGGTCGCGACGCGCACGATACCCCCACCACTGCCGCCGCCGCCGCCGCCTTCTTCCCACCTCCTTCATCCCCACCCCTACCCTCGCCGTGCCCTTTTTTCTCTCTCTCCCATTTATTTCCACCGGCGATCGCCGCGTTTACATTGATAAAGCGACCGGCCAGGGACGTTTACCCTGGAGGGGTCAGTGTCACGTCGTGGGCCCGCAAGAGTTCGTTGACTGAATAAGCCGGGGCAACCTCGAGGACCGGTTGGTCCACCCTTTCCTTCGTCCCACCCTGCTGCTGCTGCTGCTGCCCACTGACAGTGCCGGAGCTTTATCCCTTGTAGCCCTAAGTGCACGGGATCGCGTCGACTACTTAATCCTCGATCGACTCTTCCTTTTGGCGGGACTGGGCCCCGGGCCAGCCCCCCCTCTTCTTCCCGCGACCAGGCCCATCCCGTTAGACCCTTGGCCTGGACCACTGGCCTCGGCGGATATTTTTCCTCGCGTCGAAACGCGACCGTCGAGGAAGTTTCGCGGTGGAACAGTTGCAGGGGTACTTCAGGGATTCTTTTCTTTCTGTCTTTGTAGACTTTCAAAGCGGACTACAGTCTGACTTAAGGAAAAATTCTTGGTAAATTTTACAGCAACAAACCATCAATATTTGTTGGCGTTGGCAACGATTTTTGTAGAGCTTCGTAAAGTTGGGTTTCGTTCTAGTCCTTTTAAGGATCGGTAAAACGGAACAGCAGGGATGAGATAAGGTGAGGAAAATTTGGGGTTCAAGAAGTACGAGTGACTTAGGTATCAAAGGACATAGACGAATTATTAGTAAACGGTAAAATATTTGGAAAGGGATGACTGTTGAGAGGATGACTACTGCGATAAATAGGCTTGTTTCAGTAGATGCGAGTATGATAGCCAGTCATACAACAATTTCTTTTTTCTTCAAATTTTTGCGACGTTTAGAACGAAGAAATTTTAGTTTATTAGTAGTCATATATAATAAGTGGGAGGCCTCACGGGGCTGATTCGTTTGGAGTGCCATTTTAGTGCCGTTTCAGTGCCGTTACGAAGGTTCCACCGTGGCTGAAGATGCGTGGTGTTCTCAGTACAAGGCGGAAACTTAATTTACAGTCGATTCGAGTGTAAATACGCGAGCGGGTATGCGTGCAAAGAGGCTGTCGTCGCCGTGGTCATCGGCCAAAGCTTTCTATACCTCGCGAAGCCGCAGAAGCAGCCATCGGGAGAGGCGACTTCGTGGCAGAACTCCAACTTCCAAGACGTTTCTGCGCTACAATTTATTTTTCCTCTCTAAATTACAATCCTTGATCGTCTACGCAACGCCTTTATGCACCGGGCATTCAACAAGCCACGATGAATTTAGGACTCGACGGAACGACAACGATATTGATAATAATTTTTTTAATTCGGTAACTCAATTGCAAACTTCCAAGCATTTATCGGGGATTATAATTATCATGGGGTTACAAAAGAACAATATCAATAGATACACTACTCAAACAAGTTTCTACAGAAATTTAAACACACAATAAAAGGACCTATTTTTAATTCTACACAATTATAAAGTGTTTTAATTTATTCATAACTGCACCTAATATAATCACCCCGCAATTTATCACGAGATAAACGACAGCATCTGAAACTTTTTCTGTTCAATTAATAGATACATCACTCAAAAAAGTTTCCACAAAGATTTAAAAATGCAATAAAAGAGCCTAAGTGACTTTAATATTTTTAGTTCTACACAATTATAAAGTGTTTCAATTTATTCATAACTGCACCTAATATAACCATCCTGCTATTTATCATGAAATAAACGGCAGCATCTGAAACTTTTTCTGTTCAATTAATAGATACAATAGTCAAACAAAAATTTAAAAAGGCAATCAAGGAGCTTAAGTGAGTTTAAGATTTTTAATTGTACACAATTACAGAGTGTTTGAATTTATTCATAACTGCACCTAATATAATCGCCCTGCTATTTATCACGAGATAAACGGCAGCACCTCGGACCTTTTTTGTTCAACGGTCGATAATTAAGCTTCAGGATGTGGAGGAACAGGGCGGAAAGAGGAAGCGGAACGGTCGAAGAACCGCTCTAACGGAACCGAGTAAGAATAATCAAGAAAATTCTGAGTCCCGATTCGCCACGGCTGTTTTCAAACGTGGAAAATGGTTATTTTGCTGCCGGTGACTCGCTATCATCCAAACGCATACCTGCCATTGTCGCGATACGCTCGCTACTATAAATAACCAGGAAGATAGCGCAACGACCACGAGGATCCTCGCGATTTTTCGTTATTTACGTTTATGCGCACGTGCACTCGCTTACGTCTTTTTTTATTCCCTGCCATTTACGGAGAGCCTCACTTTATACAGTAGCGGGCAAAAGTTTAACACTAGAACTACCGACAATTAAAGTGTACTTATTTGCATGGAAGAAATTAAATTGAAAATTACACGGAAAAGATACCGAACACATAGAAAACGAATCTTTATTTATACCTTCTGCAGAAAATCATAGTAAATTTTGGAAGCTTTACCACAGTCAATTTATAAGGTTGCTATAAGTAATCATCAATTGGTCATTTTGACTGGTTTGGTAGTTCTAATGTTAAGATCAAAGAATCGACGAAAATAAATAAATTATATTATAAGAAATAGTACGATAAATAAAATTCGTATCCTGTGTTAATTAATAAATAGTACTCTACCATGATAATAATAAAAATGAATATGTAGACAATATTTGCAAACAATAAAATTATGTTTTACATTGTTCTGTCATCTTCAATTTTTATCCGTTACTTTAAATTAATTATTTAATAAGAAATAACAACATAAATAAAATTTGTATTCTGTGCTAATTAATAAATAGTGCTTTAACATAATAATAATAATAAAAATGAATGTGACTATTGTATGGTTTGCGTTGTCCTCTCGTCTTAAACTTTTGTCCGCTACCTACTGAAATTCTTAAGAAATTGAATTTAAAAATTCTAATCGAGTATCAACTATAATTAATCAACAATCATTCTATTTGGCATTTACGAGACATTTAAATTTACAAGAAATTAATCGATAAAAATTCTTAACTGAGTATCAACTATAATTAATTAACAACCATCATATTTGGCGTTTACGAGACATTTAAATTTACAAGAAATTAATTAACAACCAATTATCTTTTGTACTTGCTAATAAAATTTTCGATTAAACGGTGTACAGTGAGAGGGTGAAACTTCGCAGTTTACGCGAGGAAAAAGAAAGGTTTGGAAAGCCTCGTTATTTGTTGTTAAGCGAGCAAATAAAGTAAACGTGTAAAAGATGCGTTGTTTTTCGACCCGCTCGATAAGTAAAAGCGATACCCACAGCAAATGAGCGGCTCGTAAATAATTTCCTTCTCATTATCGCATGATTCACAGTGAAAACGATAACGTTCACTTTCTTCTGCATTATTCCCAGAGAACGTTCGTACAATACAGTGACCCGGATAGAAAAGATCGACGGACCCGATAGAACAAACAGCCGATAAACCTCCGCCGGATTTTTATTGCGCCTCGCGTCGTTTCGTTGGATAATAATGGATAATTCGTGAACGTGACCGAAGAATAATCGGAGAAGACAGGATAATCGTTCGTCTTCTCTAACGCCTGTATTATTTCTGTTACACGCGATGGAATGCGGCGGATTTCATAATCCGACCGGTTTTACGATAAACAGTGGAAAGCAACAAAAATTCTGCGAGCGAAGAATAGAAATATATGCTCGAACGAAAAATTTTCGAGAGCTCTGAAAAACGAAAGGAACGAATGGGAGAAAAGATAATCGATGGAAGGACAGAAATTTTCGAAAGCAAGAAACGTTCGAATAGTTTTCCAGAATTTAGAGGATTCCAAAAAATCTTTAAAAAAGGAATAAAAGTTACTCGATTCAAGAAATATAAAAGATACGAAAACATTCCATGGTATATTAAAAAAACAATCATTATAAAATAGATAAAAAATATTCCACAATAAAAAAGTGAAAGTAAATCGAAAGATCATTTTGGCCCAAAAAAAGAAAAATATTCGAGGATGGAATAAAAATTATTTAACTCAAGAAACATAAAAGATACTTATAGAAATATTCCGTGGTACATCGAAAAAGACAATAATTATTAAATTGATAAAAAATATTCTACAATAAAAAAGGAAAGGCAAATCAAAGGACTTTCTAGCCAAAAAAAAAAAGTAAAATATTCAAGGAAGGAATAAAAATTACTCGATACAAAAAACATAAAAGATACAAAAACATTTTATGGTGTATTGAAAAAAACAATGATCACAAACTGAATAAAAAAATTTTTCCAAAATAAAGAAGCAAAAACAAGTCGAAAGATCTTCTAGCCAAAAAAAAAAAAAGAAAAGTAAAATATTCAGGGAAGGAACAGAAATTCCTCGCGGTGGAACAATTAAGGCACGATTACTGAAGAATTTAAAAAAAGTGAGAAAAGAGAAAAAGAAATGCCAGGGACGCGCAAAAAGGCGTAAAGAAGCGACGAAAAAAAGAGTGGCCACAGGATAAGCGGTTGGCTCACTCATGTCGGCCATAGCGCATGCCTTCCGCCGCCTCGCCGCGTTTCTTCTATAAATAGACGCGTCGCGACGCGGACGCGCGCGATACCGTCAGGTTGGTATCAACGTCCTGTCGACGACAATGAGAGCCTAAATTTCCATCGGCGGCTGTAAAATCGTACGAGGCGAGATTGAACACGCACGAGAAATTCGCCGATTAAAACTCGAAACGTTTCGACGAACGGATTCCGTAACAAATCGCTCTTACACGCTTGAAAATGTTCAACACAAGTTTCGTCGTTCAATCCATTCGCTGCCAACCACGAGATAACTCGTAGTTTGTGCTACGAGATTAAATCGATTGATCGCGGAATAATTTTACAGCCGTTTGAATTACGAATCACTAGAAAGGACGAACGAAAACTTTAAAAATTTTAAACCGACAAATTAACCCTTTGCACTCGAGACGATTTAGGCTATATTAGGGAAACATTTTACAGGTACCTTAAAATTATTTTAAAATTGGGGAAAAACGTATTCAAATAATAAAGTTTCACCAGTTTATTTATTTTTGCATTGAGTACAACAAAATCTATTAAATATTGCACTTTGGACGTATAAAACCTCCTAGAAGCCATAGCAGCACAACTCGAGTGCAAAGGGTTAAACTAATTTATATGGAATAGTATGGTAAACAAAATTTGCATTCTGTGCTAATCGATAAATGGTGTTTTACTATAATGTAAAAAGCAACAAATTTTTTAATATCACCTTCTATCATCAAAATGTTAACACATATTTTCCTTAAAATTAAATCTTGCCGCCCAGGGTAAGACACTTTAAATTTGCCTGGCAGTGAATGGGTTAATGTCTTGGTCATTATTATTATTAATCATGATTATAAAGATATTTCGTCTAGTCTCAATATGTTAACGCTAGAACTATCAAACCAGTCAAAATGACCAATCGATGATTATTCATAGCAACCTTGTAAATTCACTGTGATAAAGCTTCAAAAATTTACTAATTATACTACACGATTCTTAACAAACCTAATCTGCATTCTTATGTGCCAAAGAGTTCCATACTCGTTAATAAAATTATTATTATTATAAGAAAGATCGTGAACCGAGGCTGAATCTCTACCGATGTTGGTCAAATATGTTAGATAAGAAGCTCGTCAGCAGGCCAACATCGCTACTCTATCGGTTCGGCTATTAGATAAGGGCCCCGACGAGACGAACTTGACACCCGAGATTGTGCTCGTTAACCGAGAATTTATCGGCGAAACCAACCGAATCCAGCAAATGTTTTAGGTTAAACAGGGCGAGTTTACTTGAAATTAAAATTTTCTTGTTCGCGGGAAAAATTAGTGGATGTTACGAATAAAGAAATTCTTTGCTTCGACGATGACTAGAATTTATCTAGGGTAAACTGTACACCTTGGAGAATTTGGCTTTTGATAATTTTCACAATTTTTATTTGAATTTTCGTGGAATAAAAAGAAATACCTTTTATTAAAATTAATAAATTTAATTTTTATTATTCTATAAACATTTTTTTTATTGATAACGACGTTTGTACATTATAACATTATAATGTATTTATTAGAAAATTTTATTGATTTACATAAATTTTAATATATCGAATTTTCAAACTTTATAAAATTTTCAGTTTCAGCGATCACTATCGTCTCTTTAAATCCTCAGCTGTCGACGAAATTCTAATTCAGGTAATTTAGATGAAAAAAATTCGTACAGTCTAATCTTAACGATCGAAACACACAAACGTACGCGTGTAGGTGTATCGGTGTGCGCAGTAGGAGAGCAGAGCCTCGAGAGGCCGAATGCGGGCTATGCAAATGAGCCTGACCTTTCGGGGTTAGCCGCGGTGTGTACAGGCCATAAGGACCGGATCGATAAGTCGCCACCTCGACGTAAGCACTCGAACGATCGGGCAGCGATGTCGTAAGTGGCGGGAATCATCTGCCGTGCCACGACACCGTTCCATAAACCGAAGGATCTACGAGACACGCCACCTTTAGAGTTCGTTCGTTCCTGCGGGATCTAACGTTCGCTTCCTGTACGGTACGACACAGGCGAGCCCGCGAAATTATTCGATAAAGTCTCGCCTTGAAACTTGTCCTCGAGATAAATGAAAAAATAGTCTATTAGCGGGATCAAATTTTTATTTATTTATTTATTAACACGTTCGTCGCCACGTCACTCAAATATGGGTGACGCTCTTTTTTTTTTAAATTAAATAGGATTTTAAAAGGAATTCAATGGAATAAGTATTGAAGCATAATATATATAAATATAAAATACGTAAAACAAAAATAAAAAATTAAAACTTTTGCTATTTTTTTATTTTTTTTACCCCAGTTTTCTATACAATCGGATTTGGGCTTAGCGAGAAACTCAGTCGAATCACGCTGGGCGACGAACATGTTAACCCTTTGCGCTCGAGATAGTCATCTAATAATATTCACTTCAAAGATTTTCAAGTGTAAAATATTCAACAAGATTTACTCGTATTAAATTTTATTTGGTTTAGTTAAGCAGTACATTGAAAGTTACTTATACGACTGTTTAACCCTTTGAGTTTGAAAATTCGCAAAATTATCAGTTGGTGACTGACAGTCACCTTTCGACTGCAAGGGATTAATAAACGAGTGTATTCGAGATCCTATATCGCTTATAAGACACTCGCGAAATATTTTATTTTATATTTTGCTAAACGAGAAAGATCTTTAGGTATTTGTATCTTTGGAATTTTTAACGACGAATTTTTCTATTACTTTTCAGCGACGCATTTGCAGAGACATAAATTTGTTTACTATGAAAATGAATGTATTCTTCACTGAACAGAGCGAGTAGAACCTGAATGACTCATCAAGGTGAAAGGGATGAAGAACGAGGTGGAACAACAAAAACGGTTTCCCCGAGAACACGAAAACCGAGGGAAAGATCATGCAGATAGGGTGCACGCGTAAGACGAGGCGCGTCCCCGAAAGGGACAAAACGTGAAAGCAACAGAAATTCGATCCACAAGCGTGACAAACGCGGCGGAGTCCTTTGGGGGCACCCCGATTCGTTCTATCGACCAGAAACCGTCGAACTGCTCGTAAATATTGGCAGAGCCCATGAAAACAATTAATTATTTGTGCCGCTTGACCCTCGCCTCCCAAAACTGGGGAAACTTTCTCGTGAAAGAAAACGAAAAACACGAAGGAAACTTGAGATAAAAGGTTTTCCAGTAGCTCAATAGCCCAATCGGTTGAACTCATTTCTATGAATTAGAATTTCTGTTGAAGAAACAGAGCACAGAAAAATAAAGATAGAAAACAAGGGTCCAGGAAAAATGTTTTAAATTATTTTTGAAAAAACAGAACAGAATTTAGGAAAATAAATTTTAAATGCAAAGAGGAACTCGACGCGCGATTTTCATGGGAGTCTTGCTATCAACAGGCATGCGGAAGCTAAAAGGCCGCCACGAGTCCAGAGTCCAGCGTTTAGAACGGTACACGTATGGCATTACCTTTCGAACGACGATATTTTATTCTAAAATCGATCCCGTCTCGCAAGGCTGGCGCAGCGAGAAACGAGCCCGTCAAGTGCAACTGGCAGCTAATTAGCATCGCATCTGTATTTATGGAAAATCAATGTCCCCGACCGTGCCGTGGCCGATACGATCGTCAAGACCCTGGGCTGGCCGAGATGCACGCGATAACAGAGAGGGGTCCTCAAAGCGAAGATCAAGGATCTTCCAGCTGGAGAAGCCTACAGTGAAACCGTTCCACAACCTACGGTATGTATTTCGTTTCTTTGCTTTCGAAAATAAAAGCTCGTTGAAAGTGACAGCTATAACCTGATCGCAAAGTCGTGATAGTCAAAAAGTTCAAGGAAAATCATGATGTTCGATCTTTCGTTCGATTACACGTACACATACATATTTTGTTCACGTTAATCAGACAACCACCGGTTCCTTCAAATTCTAACCTAAAAAACGATCGATCAAAAACTGCAAATCTTCGCTCGCCCGATTCGATAACCAATAATTTATATTTCTACATGTAAGTGCTCTCGAATTTGCTCACGCAGATAAAGCGTGTTTGCTTACCTGTTAACGAGGTGGATCTCGCTGGTGTACAGCTGTTTCCGCGTTATTTTCGCCGATAAACAACAGCGTCCAGCGAAGCGCAGGTTAATCGTTGGCCTCGATCGATACTTCTACAGGGGGCGTGCTCTCGCGGATGATCAGCGTCGATAAGTTAACGGTGTTATCCACCGATGTTATCCGCGGGGATCTTGCAATCGGTCGACCGATTGCAGCGAGCCGATGAACGATAAGGGCGTTGCTAATTGCCCGTCGTTGCTTTTAATTGCCTGCGGACACGTTATATTAACGGCCGAGCGTAACGGTAACGATTACGGTAGCCAGACGCCGAGACGTACCAATTATTCCCCGACAATTTTTCTAATTCGCCATAAATATTAATTCACTGCCGGTTAAAGATAAAAATTTCGACCATCTCTCATTTTCTTTTTCTCTCTTCGATAATCTTTATAGGCGTGGTTTGGAGATTAGAGGTTTGAACGGTAATATGGAGGGAGGCACGGATATATCTGTGAGGATCGCACTGTTGGTTAAATTTGATTAGTCTGAAAGGACCGAGTTCGATCGGCGCGATGAATTAAACGCAATCTTAGACAGCGTGATTAGGATCTGATCTTAGGTCGACATGTCGAGAATAACAAGAAATTATGATAAGTGGGAAGAAAACAAAGTATCACCTGTTTAAAGCTGAAAAATTCGCAACATATTCTTTTGCCGAGTTTTCGGGCCACATAACTTTACAAATTTCAATGTTCACCAGGATAACCTCAAAGTTCAACCTCGAACGCGGGAACAAAGTGAGCAACGAGTCCGTTCAGAGAATTTCGGGCAAAATCCTGAGGGTAATTACCCGGAGGAGCCGTATCGGGAAGGCCAGGGCCGTGGCTCGTTACTTCGGACCCCCCTCCCCTCCCGTGGACAGTCGGTTATAAATGGTTGGTCATAAATGTTGTGCGTGTCGTGCGAGACCGACGACGGAGAGAACGAGAGGGGACGAGCCGATTCGATGAGAGACGAGGGTCTGAAACGGTCCGTGCACCACATTATGGTAGGCAAAAAAGCGCGGAACGAGCTGCAACAGCCGCTTGCATCCTCGAGAGAAGAGAGAATGTTTCGGTAGTCAACGAAAACTGGATTGCACGAAGTGTCTGAAATCGTTTTGAGCACCGTTAGAATTTTTACACGCATCGGACTTATAAATCGTTCCCATTTTCTTTTGTTTATGCGCCATTCTTGGATCATTATTTTTAACACCATTTTAACGATTTTTAAACGTTTGACGAAGGAGAAAGATTTTCCATTACAAAATGGATAAGAAACATGCAGTAAGATTTTTTCATTGAACCCCTCGTTTCCTAGGAAATCAAGTCTGAAAGTTTGTGGGTTTACGCGAATACGGTACACCCGCGAATATTCAGACTTGATTTTCTCAGAAACGGAAACTCCTAGACAAAAACTGTTTTCCACGTTTTGGCTTCTATTTTCGACAAAGAATCAGTTCCACATGAACGTTGTTCGATTCTTCGAATATTTGAAAGGAAATTCGAAGCGACTCGAGTCCATCGCTAGCCTCCTCCGCTAACACGTCCCTCCGCTCTTTTCTTCGTGATCCTCCGTCCCGTATCGTTCCCCATAAATCATTCCGATGCCCTTTGGTGTCGCATTTCCAAGTCCATATGCTCCACCCTTCCCCCTCGAACCTTCACCTCGACCAATCTTCGACCTAAACCGCGACAATTTCTTCCCAGGATCAAGAAATTCTTTCCTCGAAACGTAAACTCGACCGAGCACAGTTTCGAAATTTCTTTTTTCTTTTTCTCCAACGAACGCTATAGCGTTTTCTCGTGCAATTCGACAGCCTTCGCACGAACTATCGATCACCATGCGTCATCGAGATGTGCATAATGCGATCGCACCCCGATTGCGTTGTCTTTCGTTCTCATGAATATCGCGTCTGCGATCGAGAAAGATCACGGAGGACTCACGTATCGACCTTTAACGCAATAATCCTTCGACCTGATCGTTGATAACTCCTAGCCACGGGGTTGAAAAGGAGGAGACTCGAAACACTGGAGGAATACACCATTGAAAGAGTTCACCATAAGAGCTTTGAATGTTCTTGATTAATTTTTTTTTTTTATAAAAAAATTTGAATCTTTTTTCTTAACTTCTCTCTAATTTTCTCATCCGTTTAAAGTTGATTCTATGGTTAACAATTTCTTATTTATCCTTGAAGAAATCTTTGAATTCAGTGATCTGTATAAATGTGTATCGAAATTGTCCCGTGTAATTTAAAATAAAAGTAGAAGATTGTTAGATGGTCTAGTTTAGGTGGCCCCGTTGTGTTATTATAACGGGTGCCAGATGTATTGTAAGTTTTAACGTAGCTTATGAAATGGTTTTAGCAGAACGGAAGGGGTAATTAATTCTTCTGTTGCTGGTGCACGATGGTCGAAAGCTGCTTATCGACGAACAAAGCATCGAATATCCTATTCAACCATGTGTCCCTTGTTTGTTCAGATGATCGAGTAGATCCTCCGATCGTACTTACTAAAATCGGATCACGGACCAACGATCCACCTCAAAGGATCTCGAAATATACCTACGCTGTTTACATTTCAAATTTTGTTTTTCACGAAAAATTTTTTAATCGTCCACATCAATAAACAACATTTTTTTGAACACTTATCTGTTATCGAAACTTTAATTTGCCATTACCATACTAACACTAGAACTGTCGACAATTAAAGTGTACTATTTGCAATGGAAGGGACGAAATTGAAAATGACATGAAATTTATATCGAATATATAAAAAAAAAATCTTTATTTATACCCTGGGTAAAAAATCACAGTAAATTTTGGAAGCTTTACCATAGTGAATCTATAAGGTTGCTACGAATAATCAATCACCAATTAATCATTTTGACTGTTCTGGTAGTTCTAGCGTTAATTTCGAATAAATGGTCACAGATTTGATTTTGACTGTAATTCTGAAAATGATTACAAACTTTTGGCCGATAGTGTATATCAAGAAGACTTCCAGAGTCCACCTCGAGCAGAATATCGAACGTTAAACAAGATAAAGAAGAAGAAGGAATGGGGGGAGAGGGGTCTTTCCCACGTTTGGACTTCCGTTCCGCTATCGTTCCACGTTATCTGCCACCTAGGAGGAGCACGAAGACCCAGCGGCCTGTGGACTCGATCATCTGTTGACTCTCGAGGATACCGATCGCCGAACCGGGCCTAAGCTCACGGTCACCGGTTCCCTATCTTTCTCGAAGACATGGCTTATCTGACATTGCGAGTCCGTTGGTATTTGCGAAACGACCCTCTGCCGAGATAGCCACCACGAACCGTGACCGAAAGTCGATCGAGCTTCGAAGATTCTGTCTGAAACGAAAAAGAATTCGCTTCCTCCGTGAATCCCAATACGAATAATCAATTGATCGTTTTGACTGCTCTGGTAGTTCTAGTGTTAAAAAGAAATGCTAATTTGTAGAAAAAACTGGATAGAAGAGCAGAAGCAAACTCTATCAGTAACAGATTTCTTTATCTTTCGCTTAACCCCTTGTCGTATCATTTATTATAATTATCGTATTATTATTGTCGTATCAAATTCAAATGTTTCAATCGTTACCTTCCCTGTGAAACTATTTTTAACATACATGTCCCCATATTTTCGTTCTAACCCGTGATGTTCACATTGGGCCCGCATTCGATTCCACAAATCCTACTAGTGCTATTTCTGTTTAGTCAAATATTGTTATCGTGAGTCAAACTCATTAAAGCATAAGTCAAGCATACGTTAAAATCGATGCAGTTTTTCAGTAAAAGAGAAACGCGTCAAACGAGACAAAAGCGTTGAAGATAAGTGTTCGAGCATTCAAAGGTCCCAACGGTCCCCAAAAATTCTCTATCCAAGTCGATTCGCCGGGTCGACAGCAACAAGGAGGTGGCAAAGAGGTAAGCAGGGTGGCAAAGAGGTAAGCAGAGTGGCAAAGAGGTAAGCAGAGTGGCGAAGGGGGCAAGGGGCGGCCATAATTTGCCATTAGGTCATCCCCGTTGAACAAAGGTGTTCCCGGCGGACGGGACCGTGGGTCCTAGGGCCCCGCGTGGCCCGGGGTGGGGGAAGGTGGGAGTGGAGGGGGGTATAATATAGGTGAGTGGCCCCGCGGTGCAAGTGATTCACGCGACAAACGTAATTTATCGGCCAGCTCCACGCCTTCTGCGCGAGCTTCTTACCCTTCTTCTTTTTCCACCCCTCACCTCCTCCCAACCCCTCACCGTCCCGTCGTCTTCCTGGCCCTGTCTTTCCGCCCGAGGTCCTGGGCCACGGAGATTCGAATATAATCGCCGCAGTTGCGTCGAGTCGAGTGGAGCGTTCTCGAAATAGCCGAGGAATTACTTGCGACCGTGAAGTGTTACGTTTTCGACGAGACGTTCAGGCTACTGGAAAATGGACGAAAAGGGGCGTTTCCGTCGGGAGGGTCCCCCGTTTAACAAGCGTAGAACTTCTTGCTTCTCGATGTAATTTGATTTTATCAACCAAGAAGTTTTTTTGTATCGTTAACTTTTGGGGTGAATTTCGGACTTCATAAGCAAAACTTGCAAAAACAATTACTATTATTTCTAGGAATTTTTGTTGGTTTTTATCTATGGAGTGATACAAACATACCCTATGTATACCTATCCCTTAGTATGCGTATATTAGAAATAGATATCTAAATCTAGTCTTAAGTAACATTATTAAATAATAAATTGGTAGCTGTGTAAAGTATGAAACATTTCGAAACATTCTGGAATACGTAGACTGCTCTTGACGTCAAAGTCTACAATGGCATTTTATGTTAAGGGGTTAATATTAAGAAACAAGAAAGAGAACCATCCCAGGGTGATCCCCCCGCTGGTGAATTCCCGTTTTTTTTTTTTCTTTCCAACACCGAGCGACCGTTTTCGTTTCCAGCATCGCGTCGCTTTTTCGTCGTCCACGGGCTTGATTTACATGAAACAAGTGTCACGCGGCTGGATATATTTAGACATGGCGTCGTCAGGGACCGATCCCGCTCTGTCCCTTGCACTGTGTATCATCCGACGAGGAGAAAGCCGTTCCCTGCTTTTCGTCCCCTTTTCTACGATCGTCGCGACCATTGTCGCCGGTACGAATCCCTTCGACGAGCGACGAATCAGTCCAATTCTTACGAAACCGTCGACGTTACAACCAAACATTTACAGTAGTGGATAAAAGTTTAAGACGACAAGAAGACGTGAAACAAATATAATTTTATAGTTTGCAAATATCGTTTATTCATTCATTTTTATCGTCATTATGGTAGAATTCTATTCATTAATTAGCATAGAACACAAATTTTATTTATACTATTATTTCTTATTAATTAAATAATTTACAGTAATGGACAACAATTTAAGACGACAGAACAATGTAAAACATAATTTTATGGTTCGCAAATGTTGTTTATTTATTCATTTTTATCGTCATTAGCGATTTAACAACGGAGAATAAGCATGTTCGATTGCTAGGAGAACCAATTGAAAAGGAAATGAAAAAGGAATTATAACGGGTGATCGAAGTATGGTTAAACAGCAATGGTGGTAAAGGAATAAAAAAAATCGTTAGAAGGGGGATAAAAAAAAATGTGTGTCGGGTCTGGGCGAATTCTTCTCGGAACAACAGAAATAAATCTGATGAGAGGGACGCATAATTTGTCCGGTATTTCAGAGTGCTTTTTTCGAACACCGGAGGAGAGCCATGGAAACCGCGATGACTCTTAATGACGTATAAATAAACTTCTGTCTCCGCCGAATCCACGATAATTGCGACGAGGAAGCGGTTTCTGCGTCGATGAGATAATCCGGCATAAAAATAATAGCCAATGAGATCTCTCAATACGCAGTTCCAAAAATAAGATCAATCAGGGGGAGAAATCAACCCCTTTCCTCGTGTCAAATTCTACCAAAATTAAAACCTACTATTCCAAGATAAAAAAAACTATATATTCAAGTAATAAGAAACGGAGGTTTCGTGTTCAAAAAGTTACCAAGTATCTTTTGTGTGTTTGTGAATTTTTTTAATTACAAATTCAGAAAAAACTTTTCTCTTTTGAAACGAAGTCTCTTAAATTTTAAATACATAGAAAGCAAATCTTTATTTCTACCTTCTGCAGAAAATCACAGTAAATTTTGGAAGCTTTACCATAGTGAATCTATAAGATTGCTACGAAAAAATCATCAATTGGTCATTTTTACTGGTCTGATAGTTTCAGTGTTAATCGCGTCTTCGTTTCCTGTTAACTCATTCAACCCTTATGACCCTTATGCGAGTTCTGTTCGAAAGGTCGACGGACAGGGCAGCGAGCAGGAAGAATCCGTGGAACAGGCCGGAAAAAGACGAAACAGAGATATCGTAGAGGCCGCCAAGGGGGTTGTTGCCACGCGAGAAGGGTGGGGAACTCGCGCAGGAACGACCGCACCCTCGGCATAGTAATTGATTGAACCGCGCCCTGCGAGGGTGTTAGCATGGCCAGCGAGAACTTTCATGCTCTCTTACACTGGCCATACACAGGAAAAACTACGATCAACGTACTGGGTGTTCCAGAAAAATCACCCTCATCGAATTCATGTAGGGTGCGAAGAGGAAGCTTCAAGTCTAATTATATTAAAATATTTTTCTTCTTTTCTTTTTTCCATAGATATTTAAAATCTGCCCAGAAGCAATAAGTAAATTGTTTAACCGATGTTATATTAAAATATTAAAATTTATAGTAAAAAGACTTAAAGTCTAATTATATTAAAGTATATAATTCATAATAAAAAGGCTTGAAATCTAATAATATTAAAATATTTTTCTCTTTCTTTCCCCCATAGATATTTAAAATCTGCCCAGAAGCAATAAGTAAATTGTTTAACCGATGTTATATTAAAGTATATAATTTATAGCAAACAGGCTAGAAGTCTAATTTCTAAATTGTAACCGTTAACCGTCAGGCGGTGGTTCGTTTAGCGACTTCACGTTCGAAGACAGCAGACGGGAAATTTTGTCCACCATAAAAGAACACTATGGTAGTTTGATTATAATATAAGAGGACATCTTTATCAGGCTATTGGTCGTTTAAGAATGGCACGGAACAAGCGATCTTTGTTTAGGGCCCGCATTCTACCCTCTGCCCTGTTTCAGAATCCTCAAACACCCTAAGCCTACAGAGAGTGTACCTCAAAGAAAACACCATAAATCACACGACGCTTCTAAAACCCTCCCCGCCTTCCTCAGCAACCCTCCGATTTACCCTGTTCGCGATCTATCGTTCGAAAAAATTATTCATCCCCAGCCGAGTATTGAACAAAGAAATTCATTGCTGGAAGCTGCTTCTACCTGTATGGGGGTTAGGTTCGGGTTAAGTTCAGGTGAGATTAGGGTGTATGGCCAGGCAAAGAGACTATGGGCAAAGGCGTTGTTTTTTCGTTTAAAAATAATTAATTTGCCCGATAACTGTATATACTTGGTTGCTTTCCAAGCTTATCCACGAATTTAAAGCTTATGCAATTAACTACTTGTACGTGTGAGTAAGATTACTAAGAGTGTCCAATGAAGAGAATTTATAGGATGAAAAACATTTTTTAAATAATTAAATAGCTATAGCTGGTTGCTTCTCAATTTTACTTCCAAATTTAGAGTTTACGCGACTAACTACTTGTATTTGTGTGTGAGACTACTGAGAGCGTTCAAGGAAGAAAATTCGCAATAATCTTCGCTTTTGCTTTTTTTTTTAAATAATTAGTTGGTTTGGTAGGAAAGCTGAGAGACGGTTGGTGGCGGCGAAGGCGACGTTTATAGATGGTTGCCGGGGGTAGTGATGGTGGACCGTCGTCACGCCACATAGTGTGATAGCGGAGCATTAAACGGCCAACCCCCGGCCAGCACCCTTGGCCCAACCTACGAGAGTGCCCAACGAAACTCGGAAAGCCTGGAGATTCGTGATCGAGATCGAAACGCGCGATCCTAGTTCTCGTCGCTCAGCAGTTTCCAACGTGAACAACGTTTCTAGCGAAAGAAATGTCCCTACATCGTGTTATTTTCAGAAATAAAAAATAAAAAATACTCAGTATTCCAGCACGTTCAAAATTGAAAGTTGAAATCCTAATTTTTCAAGAATCAACGAATCCTTCGTTTATTAAATAACGGACGAAGCTTAGGTTCTTCACCATCTTTTTTCTTTCACTCTGCAGGTTTCCTGAGCCCTTTTGGTGTAATTGCCAAAGGAAAGTGGGTTCGAAAAGGTAGTTTCGACCGACCAGAGGTCGAGGATTCGAGGGTCCCTTCTGCAGGTAGACCAGCGAAGGACACCAGGGAATTCCAAGGGGTCCTCGAACAGGCAGTCCTGACTTTTGATCCTCACCTTTCAGACCCTCCATCGACTATTGTGAGGAACATCCACGATCATCTGCCAGCCACCTGTAATCGAACGATTAGGGGAAACGCAGCGACCTGTATATAACGATAATTACCGGGTCGCGGATTTTTATACATTTATAAGAAACTTAGGCATGTTATAGAGTAATCGAAAAGTGAGAAGATCGTCTTCGAGCAGGTGAAACGAATTACACACAGCACTCGGACAAGTCAAGGTAAGTACAATTTGTTACGTTCACGAATTTGCCATGTGAAGCCGGTCTTTGAATCGATTGGTACGATGACCTCTCCCCCCCTCCTGGAGCACGGAGGGATGATACCCCGGCGGGTAATTAAAACTTCGAGGCCGTGCACGAGGACGAGGAGCCCCCCCCCTCGCGTGTGCGTTCGTACGTGCGGGGCCCGAGCCTGCGGATCTCTGGGAGATTGGGCCCCAAATACCGAACAGGCCTCGAAGTTGTTTGACCAGCTGCCACGGTGGACCAAACCCCTCCCCGCCACTCCCCCCACCTAAACGGAGTCCTCGTTCCCTCTCCTTCGAGCGACTGGGCGACGCTTTCCCGATTCGGGTTTCCTTCTGGGCCCTATGCGGCGCGACGGGTCCGCACGAATTTTTCCGAACTCGTTCACGCAACGGATGGGCTGAATTAGGGGCGATTATAGGAATACGGTTGGCGATAGAGGTTAGTGCAATACCTTTTCGCTTCAGCAGGGTAATGTAAAACACAATTTTATGATTCGTAAATATTGTTTATCTATTTATTTTTATTGCCATCATTTGTTCATTAACATGGAATACAAATTTTATTTATACAATTTTTAATGACTATTCGGATAGAATTTTTGAAATTCTGTACATCAAGACCGTACATCAAGCTGCGAGTATTTTTGGAAAAATGTCGGTTAAAGAATCAAATAGGACAGTCTTAACCCTAAGTTAAACAAAATTCCTCCGGCACATTTAACACCTAGCAACAAATCATTCACACTCCTGAAACGTTTCGCGTTTGTCTCGGCTAATTGAAATATTCAAATCCGCCTTGTACGCGGCTCTATTTGCACCTTCTGTTCCCTCCGTTTTCCCCACCAGAACGGCGTTAAGAAATTCGGCTAATATTTGCGAACGAACTCGTTCCGAGAGGTCGACTTTCGTCGCGATCCAAGGTCTTTTTTGGACCAACCCTTTGCCTCGGTTAAGATAGCTACCACAAAGAATCTAGCTTCCGATATTCCTTTGAAGAAAGCCAAAATAAGAATAATTTAACGAGCAATGATAGTAACAAAAAAAATAATAATGTAATATAAAAAATAATTAGTAACAATAAGTAATAATAGTGATGAAGGAAATCATGATATAATATAAAAAGTAATAAATAATAATAGTAACGAAGGAAACAATAGTATAATGTAGAAAATAATAAAAGATAATAAGTAATAATAGTAATGAAGAAAATAAGAAATCGGTATCTTTGAATCATCCATGGGGCCCCGTAAGAAGGTTCGACGGTCGACGCCCATAATGATACGGCACTGGGAACGTGCTGACCGATCATGGGCCAGGGATGGTCGTCGGGTCGGTTGAACAGACCGTTGTAACAGTACCTCACGTGCCATAGGGATCCCATAACCGGCTGCGCGTAAAAAAATACACCTCGGTGCAATCGGCACCGGTCGGGATGCAACGGCGACGGCCATGATGCAACTAGGCCGGCCGCGCGGGCCCACCTGAGAGTCCCAAAAACCAGCCGCGATCGAGGCTCGATTTTTATGCAAATCGATCGAACCTGCTTTCGAAGCGGTCCTCTTCCATCTTTTTTTCTGTTTTTTTTTTTCTTTTTTTTCCTCAACAAAATTCACTCTGCTGCAGTTTACGAAATTATTAATATCACGACTTAATATAATTTGCGATTTCGGGTTACATTAATCGTATACCGAAGATGACTTATAACAGCAACTTTATAATTTCACGTAGCATCAATTATATGCAAAAACAGATGTTCTACGAATTCCTTAGTTACTACAAGTTATCACAAAAACGCTTACATTATGTTCCAAAAATTGGCAACTGCGATATTCGCGAAATTCATAAGCTACTATTACAAAAACAAGTACGCTGCAATACAGGTGCATCGATAACAAGTGAAAAACGTCCACCCTGACGGAAAGCAGAGCCAGATTAGGCACGAGAATGAAACCAACGCGTTTCTACGGTTCATAACACCATGCGTCAGCGAAAAGTTGGCTGACGGGACGACAGGAGGGGGAGGGGGACTTGACTCGCTCCGCCCACTTCATTGGGTCACGTGTTGACATATCCAATCCGATTCGTCGATGCGATTATTTCGACCAATAGTGAAAATAGGTGTACCCTACGTTTATAACAGCGTTAGAAAAGGCGGGCTTGCAGAGACTGGAGCCAATCAGATCTGCATTCCTTGTGCTAGCCAACTTTTCACAGACGTACAGTACTATGCGTTCGCGAAAAGTTGGCTGACGGGACGACAGAAGGGGGAGGGGGACTTCACTCGCTCCGCCCACTTCTTTGGGTCACGTGTTGGCATATCCAATCCGATTCGTCGATGCGATTATTTCGACCAATAGTGAAAATACGTGTACCCTACGTTTATAACAGTGTTAGAAAAGGCGGGCTTACAGAGACTGGAGCCAATCAGATCCGCATTCCTTCCGCTAGCCAACTTTTCACAAACGTGCGATACACGATCTCGAGGGACGATCGCGCGACTTAAAAATGCAACGCACGCGACGACAATTATAGAGCGCTTAAACGCGTATTTATCGGGGGCTATATCACGGGGTCCAACAGACTTCGCTACGTCTACGTCTCTATAATACTCGACGACTGGCGAACACTTGTACTTGATTAGCGGATGTCGCCACGTACGCGCGGCTAATACGTGTCCCGACAACTGATTCCTCCTCCTTCGGCCGCAAATAATGAGACACCGTGTCAAGCTGACGCCTCGAATCGCAAACGCTCTCTCTCTCTGATCTCTTGGCTGCTTTCTATGCCGCGAGAATCTCTTGGTGCACTCAGATACACATTTGTGCAAAAGCGCAAACACATTCGAAACGCCGATTTAGTGCTGTAGAACCTCGATTATCCGAACTAATAGCGTTACGGTAATAACATATCCGTTTTGTTACGAAAAGACGTATGATATATAATCAGGAGTAGCTATCGTTCGAGAAAATAGCAAAAATAAAATTAACACAGTAATAATAGTAAATTATATATTTTTAAAATTTCTTAAACTCGAAGACATAGAGAATTTGTCACTAGAGTCCTCCCGCAAATTCTTCAAGCTTAGGACTGCGAAATTTGTTGCTAGATTCCTCTCGCTCAGGTACGTTCCTAGGATTCCTCGAAGTCGAAGCTACGAAGAAGCTTGTCACCGAATTCCTCCCTTCAGGCTTAAAACCATAAAATTGACCCCTGGGTCCTCCCGAAAATTCCTAACATGAAATATCATTTCACGTGCCATTATCGACTTTGACGTCTCCGAGACGTCAAAAACTGTTTCAATTATTCATTATTTTATAATATCACTTGATTATTGTCCATTAACATTGTATATCATTGTATAACAATGCAAATGTCAAAATAAAATTATCTCTTTCCAAGCTTGTGCATAACTTGTTCGGTTGAAGCAAATTAAATAGTTTTTTAATAGGGTGTATCAAATTCCGTTTCATTCGTACGCCAAAGGGTTAATTAACGGGCACTATTTTACAAATATTACTTTTACAAATGAATTTCGCGTGTGCACGCGTGGTTGCGGTCGTCGTGGCGCAGCGAAAACCACCGTCCCCCACTGGGGATACGAAACGGTTGGATCGAATATTAAGACGGATCGGTGGAGCAGCAGGAGAAAGAAGAGCGCGAGCAAAAAGAAGCTTCGTGCACACGCGAGCCTCGAAAGTTAGCGTTGGCTTCTGTCCCCTTCTGATTTTTGAACAACTATGTTCTCAAAAACCAACACTTCTTCGACTTGACACTGCCACGCTAACTGTTGCCATCGTGGTAAAGAATGGTAACTGGCAAAGATTAGGAGTTCTTCTAAAACATCGGACAGTAGCGACATCCTTTAATGTTTGAAACGTTATGCAATCATCGTTAACTAGTATAATAACATTATCCGTTTTGTTGCTTCATATAGATAACTAATATTGTTAAACTATATATATAAAACAGTGTAGAAGGCATAAAATATGGTTTTTTACTCAAATGTCCGATATTAGAGGATTTTTCTCTATAAGCAATTTAATTTCCAAAAAACAAGAGAACAGCCTGCGATGAATTATTTTCCAAGTCAAATGTATATGCAAATTAGATAAATCTCTGTGTTATCATTTACAACAGTTTCCTCGAAAAATCGTGATTGTTCGTATCGCGAGCAACTCGATGCCATCGCTAGCCGAGAGGAGTTACCACGCGCGGTCAATGCCGCGTAGCCTCGTCCACGAGGAAACGGCCGGCAAAAAATCACCTGGACAGATCAACCAGGTTCACCGTACCGATACGCTCCCTTCTAATCTCCCGAACTCGCGCAAACGATACCGATTCCGTCGGCCCTTCCAGTCGCATCTCGCCTCTAAATAACTACAGGACCACCCAACCATGCTACACCATCAGGCCATCAAAAGCATATCTTGTGATGTTCCGAAAGCGATAGGGATTCCTAAAGCGGGGAGGAGCGCGGATGCAGGTTAGATTCGAGTTAAGTTCGGGTTAGGTTCACCTGTTCGCGGCAAGTATACTTCTTTTTTTTAAATTTGAATATGCAACGGAAATTTTCAAAGCAATTCCTCAATTTTAGGAAAATGAAGAATCCCACTTAATTAGAAATTTTTATTTTCCAAAAAGCAATTAATATTATATCGAGATATCTTTCTTCACTTTCAGTTCTTGATAATCAAATGATTATCAATTTGTTATTATTTATATTATTAATTTCCAAATGCAAATAGTGGTACTTAAAACTCTCGTACAAGTTAAAATTTTAGTACAAGTTAAACTTCGCTACCGTTTAGTCTCAATATTCTGTTCACGGAACTTTCAGAAGATGCACAGTCGCCTCTCGAGTATAAACAGTTAATAATGAAGTCATCCTTCGAGAGGTGAATTAATTAGTTAATTAATTAATCCGCACGAAGACGAGGCAACACCGTTTTCATTTCGCCAAGCAGACAGAGGCCGATGTGAAAGCAACACCGTGGCACCACCAAGAGGATGATTCATCGTACTCTGTGCCTGTTGCAGCAGACGGATCGACCTCTTTTCTTGGCTGCACCGGTGCGGTTGCCGGTGTACAGGCGTGCGTTTCCCACTCGCGCGCAGGTATCCGTGTATCTACCTTACGTCTCTTTCCCTCGCTACCGCAAACCGCATGCGCAACCCAATTTCTGCATCGAAAAGAAAAGAACCAGCAGAACCTGAACGTGTCTTTCGACCTGCCACTGGACATCGGTCTACGTCTACGTCTGAAGGTCTAACGTCTACGGTCTAAGTGCTGAAATCCAGCACTTGTACGTGGAAAGCAAGAATGCGGCAGGAACCGCGCGGGATCTTCACTGCCTATTCTAATTTATCGACATACGTTTTATATTTAATTATTAACACAAATGTACTATTTTTTCATTGCAAAAGCAACCTTGTATGTCGAAAAGTAAGAATAACGAGGAGTCAAGATCTCGCGCGGCCCGTATCGCAGGCTTGCTTTCCACATTAGTTGGCTTTCAGCGCTTTAACCCTTTCACGGCGGAGCGCTCAGAAATGAATTGCGCTCTAAGCAGCCGGCGCGCCGGTGGAAGATCGAACGCACGGAGAACACGACGTCGTTCCTAACGCAGTGTGCAGATCCGATTTTGCTGGTCATTTCCTTGAGGCTGATGGTCGGCGCGCCGATCAAACAATAATATTAATAATAACTATAGCTGAGTGCCAAAAGGCGCTGTTCGCCGCGAAAAGGTTAAAAGCGAAAGAGAAAGACTTTCATTTGTTCTTTATCTTGATTTTCCGAAGTCGTCCAAAACGTTGAGCTCGTGTACACACGTTTACTGCGGTAGTGTGCGTGGTGGAAGGGGTTATTTTCGAGAACTCCTTCAGTTTGGCATCACAGCCTCTAAATGCGCGATCGAAGATCAGGAGCGGCTCGAAGGAAAAAAGAAGAATCGGGAAACGTTCTGTATCGCCACTGGCAGCCCTTAAGGAGACCTCCTCGCACGAGAGGGCGTGTCCGGCTCCCGAAAAGGAAGAGGAAGTGGATCCGGGGCTGGGCCTTCTGGCTTCCACCAGACGGAACGTTTTTGCGTGAACTGGCTTCGCCGGCACACGAAAAATCCTCCCTCTCCTCCCCGTTGCCCCTCCGTCCAGTAACGTGCAATTAGAGAACATTGTCTGGAGCGAATGGTGCTCGTTGCATATGGCGCTGACGTCCATTGCAAGCACGACGATACACGGAGACCAAGAGGGCGGAGAGGCAAGTTTCGCGTTTTTTTGTTGGATCAGGCTGGGGGTGGAGAAGGGAAACGCGGCGGAGGGGCGCGCACACGTGCGAACCACATGCGTCCTCGCTCCGGGGGTCTCTACCCTCCGGTGTCTACGGTTTTCAGCTTCCACTTCTTCTTCTGGATCGGCATGCATCTACATTGCTGCTGCAGGATCATCCTCTTTCCAGGGACATCCCCTCCCCTCTTTACATTAAATTTTAACAATTAGGTTTACGTGGTTGTCGTAGAAGCTGTAAATATTTTGGCTGACCCAAGTTCATCCTTTCTCTTGGATATCCTCTTTCCTTATTCAGATTGAATTCTTAGGGATAGGTTTAAATATTATTATGAAAGATTGTTGATATTTCGGGAATTACACCTGTGGAAAGTAATTTAATGATAATTGATTTTCGATTTGAGTTCAAGCAACAGCCATTGTGAGAAGATCGAGTGAAACGATATACGAATAAACGTCATCCAGGGGCAACCGCTGGTTAGCGAGCCGTCGCTTGTTACCCACAAAGGGGCACTCGGATCGCAGAGGCGTTACGTAACAGAGAAAAGGGAATAGAAAAAGAGAGGACACGTTAGAATCAGTCACAGGCGTGACGGTCGTCTCGCCGAATTACAACCCCCCAATTACCCTGTCAGCGATTCCCTAACCCGAGGGGCGGCAGAATGAGAATCATCCACGAAACAAACGAAAAGCAACAAAATATGAAGCGCTGGAAAGAGAAACTCGAGAATCCATGCGAAGTTCCTTGAAGAACTTCAAAGAACCCGTTGCGGTCGCAATAGAGGAAAAGAAGAAAAACGCTTCGAGATGACCACTGAAATGCAATCGAGCCACGATATTGACTGTTAGCCAAGCTTGGAGGACACGAGGATCTCTGCTAGCTATTGCCGAGCGGAGAGCCAGATTATAAATAACGAAGTTGCAATAAACGCACGACGCTGGATCGAGCCGAGCCCCGCATCGATAATGATGTTGGCTGACAAGTTGCACCGCAGGTTGCACGCTGGTACCTACATAACGTACAAGAGGCAATATCCCGGGCGTATGGGGACTGCCGCGACTTTCTTAAGGGGGTTACACACAACGCGACGCGACGGTACTCGAAAATGGATTACCTTGGTGTATTAGTTAACTGGATTATTAAACTTATGAAATATCGAAAGTAGCAGATGCTTTAAAAACTTTAAAAGTCATTGGATTGCGGGACGTCCTCAATAATTTATGGAAGACGTAAAAACCAGAATAGATCATCATCATGTGTACACGATTTGCTAATGTGAGAATTTTACATAAACGTGCGTAATGCTTCAGAAATTTACTTGGTATTTCAAGGAAAAGACCACGTTTTACAGTAGTCAGAAATATTCCCCTAGGATCAACCTTTTGGGACTGATCCCATTAGGAGGGGGGACTGATCGCAGGTGATGGACTTTTTCCACGTCAGGACAACTGGAGCAACAAAGATCCTAACAGGAGGATGGACACAGGAAGACCTAATTAAGAAAGCAGGCAAGGAAAATTGGAGGAATATGGGTTCGGAATTCCGTGAAATTTTGACTGCTGTTTGTTCACCCATCATTAGTTGGCTCGTAAACGCTGATGTTTAACAATGGAATAGCACTTGTCTTGTACCCAATACTTCATGACAAAACGCCGTACCTTTGCTCATGTAATATTATACTATCAATTGCTGTAACTTTATAAAGATTTTTATTAAACTGATTAACCATCAGATTTAACAGAGGGAATAAACTATTTTTATTTTTTGTATTAAAAATTTTCCTCTTTGCAACATGATTTACACACTCACCGTATCGACCATTTAAATATTCCTTGTTATAAATTTTCAAAAATGCTTAATATTATTTACTCTGTCCTTAAAAATCTATCTGCTTAATCTTCCTTATCTTTAAATCGAAAGGAAAGAAACGTTAAAGCTAACATATTACACGCTACAACTTCTCTCATGTGAAGGGACCCTTAGGCACACGAGTCCACCAAGTCCATGCGTATATAAATTGCTCGATCGCGCGCGATTTGCCTGATACCGAGAGATGGCTGCCTAAGAGGATTCGAGCTCTCTTCTCTTCGCTCACTCTTCCGAGAAAAGAAAAGAAAACGGGTGTTTGAAGTCGTTCCACGTCTACCAACACCTAATACCGCTTCGGGAAAAATGATTTTTGTCCGATGCCATTAAATTCATGCCGGTAACACAGCTGCCACAAAACCAACTTAGCTTCGAGGCTTATAATTGCGTTCAATGGCTTAACAGGAAACTAGTCATTTTTTTTATTAGATTAGAAATTCGTTATTACTCTATTATACTTGATTAACCAAGAACATTTGTCTAACCAAGGACAATCAAAAAAATTGCGAAAACCAAGAGAAGCAAGGTAAACGTTTAGTTCGTGCGACAGCTTTTATTTATTATATCACGCTTCGTCTCCAAACAGCTACCGATTATGAATCACAACGATATCTCTGGCAGACTTATAGGATACAGGTGCACTAGGTTAGTTAGGTTCGTACCGGATTACCTTTGCACCGCGATCGCAACTAGTTTCACGCCTATTTGCTTACGAGTCTATCGATCGTGTTCGACGTGACGCAACCGACCAGTCTCATTATTCCGATTTACACCACCGTGCACCTAATTACTCCTATTCCGTATTATCATGCAACTCTTGTTAACATATCCTTCAACGAAAGTGAACCTATTTCATTACATACCGCTAAATGTTCTTATTCAATTTTATTCATTTGCATTTTTTATTTTATTAATTTTACGTAAGTATAAACCCACTAGTGAGTACATAATAGAATAAAAAATAATTATAATTAGTTCAACTGAAATGAGAAGATTGAGTGCAATCAAGAAATCGATTAAACTTGATTCGAGATAACACGCTTAAATGTAGACCAACTACGCCAGAATAGTTCAATAGATTTTACATTTAATAATTTAAATTAATTAAATAATTAATATACGGACATAGCCCTATTTACATACGTATGTAATATATAAATATTACAGTACATACAGGGTATTGAAAAGAGTTACAAACAAAAAATACAAAAAAAAAGGAAAAGGGAATATTATTAAGGATTAAAAGATAGACTAAATAGGGGTGGTTTAAAATAATTGTTGCTGCCAGAGAAAAAGTCAACCCTCATAAAAAAAATTGTTGGCTAGACTACCGATTCTGTTGATTGGATCTAAAGGAGCATGTTCACGGATAGGGGTTCTGAACAGAAGAGGATAATAACATTTTTTCAGCGGTGCCATTTTTTGTGAACGTCGCACCACCTAACAGGAAACGCTAGGTGGAAGAGGACAGAGGGGGCAGGTGCTAATTAAACGTGTCGTGGATGAACATGTGCACACGTGTACGCAAGTAGAGTGAACCGAGGCGGGATCGTTACGTTTTTTCTTTAATTGGCAATAATTTATCGAGCGATACGAGACGATAAACAGACCCTCGGAACCTCCCCCTGGCCCCTCCACGTCCTGTTGGCGAACCTGCTCTCGAGACCGACCTCGATGCTCTGGAAACTCTGTTCCGTCTCTCGATGTCACGAGGACTCGATTATCGGCTCAAGGCTCGTTCTATGCGACTCGTTACTACCTATCGTCGAATAGGAAGGAAAGAGAAAGTATGATGAAGCGTGAATGTGACGAATTTGTAAGTTAAGAAATGGAAAATGTGAGTATGTAAATTTGGGGGCCTGAAATTAATAAATATTTGTCTATCTACCTATTTACTACCTATCATCATTGATACTCTTCTTTCGATCAGGTGTCCAAGGTTAGATTCTCTACACTAAAAATATTTCTATCCTAGTATCTTTTCATCTCTTCGATGAGACGCTTAAAACAATTAAAAAATTTATTATTCTATATTTCATTTAGGAATTTTCGCGCAAAGAATACAGCAGGCTAAACTTACAATTAGAAATTTAACCCCTTGATTGTATATTTTGCTTTACTTATTTATTTTTACGGGTGTAACCCAAATTGTGAATTTTTCAAAGATTGCAGAGGAATTTATGGTTTTTGTAGTTTTTCTTTTTTTTTATAGAAGACGTACAATATTGGATTTGGGGGTTTAACCCTTTCGCATATAACCTATCATTTCCACTTTGGTTCCCACTTTGTTCCCGAACGGGACGCAGAGCCAGATGGGGGAGGGATGAAGCGGCGACCTCGTTGGAACGACTAAATTTACTCGAAACGGAGTGACACGTGGGAAATCCAGACGACCGAGAAGGGACGTTAGTCAGTCGCGAGCCACAAATATAGGTGTACCTTTCGCGCATCAGAGTCCGATTACGATACGTCGGTTACCAGCATTTCCCAACGCTCATTGGATTACTAGTTAAACCTAGTTTTACCGTCCAACCACTTATTCCTCGATCACGTGAATAAGAATTGCTTCTAATCCTCTCTTCTTAGCGTTATCCCCAAAAAAAAAAATCATCAAAATTCGCAACCGAATTTAATTTTGATAAATCTTATCTCTTGATCCAATTTAATCCTGAAAATCCCTATAATCCTTCGTTTCCTGTACGTTATCCGAACGATCTTCAATATTCAATCTCCATCGTAACTTAACCTTTTGAGTGTTACAGGCGAATGTATGCGTCTGACGAAAATTGCGAGTAGGGACTGTGAACGCATATATGCGTTAGTCAATTTTTATTTTCTCCGTCTTATGACTTTTTCAGTGGTCACAATTTTCAGTGTTAACCCTTTGAGCATTATGGACGAATATATGCGTCTGACAAAAATTGCTCGTAGGGACTGTGGACGCATATATGCGTTTGCCAATTTATTCGATCTTCCATTTACTACAGGAATGCGATTGTTGGTGTACGAGTTCCTTCAAAGCACTTAGGCCCAGAGTATTCAGTGCTCAAAGGGTTAAAAAAGATTGTTAATCTTTAACCCTTTGAGAGCTGAGTTAAACGCATACCGTGGACCACTCACTTTTTACATCAAAGCACATTATTTTATAAAAATACACAGCGTTCATAGCCTAGATTTAATGATTATATGAGAACCCATATATGCGTTCACAGCGCTCAAAGGGTTAACCTAACCGATAAAAATGTTCAATTCGTTCTACTTGTTATTCCACTACAACGTGTTCCTTCAATCTTCCAAAAAATGAGAAAAAAACGACGAGGCAGACGAATTCCAGTCGCGCAAGATGGCGTCCGCCCAGATCGAGGAAGATCGACTGGGACCATAAAACTGATCGACGACTCGTTTTATCTCACCTTCCCCGCCTAACTATTTCTCGGATAAAAATCCCGTTGGAACCGGCGCGAAGCATCGAAGTCGGTTGCGACATCGTCCTCTTTCTCGTTTCCCTCGTAAATCTGTTCGCTTCTCACGGGAGGCCGTTTCTGATCCGACGTCGGGAGAGACGCGTCTTTCTCGTTTCCCTTTAATCGTTCTTCTGCCAGCAGCCGGAATAAATTTCGACGCTTTTCGAAAGCGAATTGCGCAACGTTCGAAAGCGTCCGCGGGCTGCCGCAGCAACCTGTTGGAAATTGACGGGGGCCAGGGAAAAAGGAAACGTGAGAAAAAAGGACGAAAGAGGGACACACGACTGCGATCGAGGTAATTTTTAATAAACCCGTTCGCACACGAAATCGCTCGCCTCGATACAGTGGAAACTTTTCAACCGTTCCTTCGATGGGACCACGAAATTGGAAAGTGGACGCAGGGAGGAGGTGAGCACGATGTGGGGAGAAGGGGGATGAAAAATAGGGATGCGATAGAAAAATGAAAGGCTAACGGGAAAATCAATAGAAAAGTTGAGGAAGTTAGAAATAGAGAATCAGGAAATTAGTGCTAAGTCCCTAGAAAAGTGGGGAAACCTGAAAGGTATAGTTCGGTGATTTTTTTTGAAATTTGAAAATTCTCGACCACCGAAACTCTGGGTATTTGTATAAAAGTTAGAAAAAATTTCTGGGAATAATAGTAATTGTTTTTAAGCCTAGTATTAATTTACCGATCGCATACAACTAATTAGAATTAAAAGGATCCGAGACTTGAAATACAAAGTAGCAGAGGTGAGAAGAGGTGCAGAGAAACCTATGCAAAATTAACATCTGCCGAAAGATGTCGAAAATTCCCGACCACCGGAACCCTGGGTCATCCCATCGTCTGCAGAATCCTGAACCCCCCCAAGGCTGAGAGGCTAGAAGAATCTTAAAAATCCGCAGTGCGCAGGGGATGTGCAGCGATCCAAAGGAGAGATTAAAGGAAACAGGAAACGTCAGAGGAGACCAGGGTTACCAAGAAAGAAAACGAAAAATCAAGATGCAACGGAGGCCGCGCCGCTGGTCGAGAAAGGGCAGGGGGGAGGGGAACGACGGACTGGGAGCAGAGAGAGGGGTACGGGGAGGGTGATGGAACAAGAAAGGCAAGAAAAAGAGAAGACGGTTATAAGGGGAGGCTGGAAACACGTGATAGGACGAGAGGAGAGGCGCTCTGCAGGATACGCGAGAGAGAGCAGCTGCCTCGTTATTTTCAGGACTTTAAAACGCTCTGGGACCAGGCACCGAAGAAGAAGGTTTCGATGAGAAACGCGACGCGCGCGGCTCTCTCCGCAGCGGCCGAATTAAGCCCCGAAATTAATGAGAATACCTAGGCCGATTTATTTTACGACGCCCTCCCCTTTTCGGGACCCTGAGAAACCCGAGAGAGGCTCGAGAGGCGCGCTGGAAAAATTGAGCGCCATCTTCTTGCAGGACTCCCGCTCGGCGGGACACACCACTCGAGTCGACGAGGATCGCGGTCGATATAATTGGTTTCAGTTTGTGTTGTTCATCCAGTATCCGCGAAAACGTATCCGATTTTTAACGCTTTGACTGCTAAAATCGACTGGCGTTTAAAACTATTGTCTCTCGAACACAGGCGACTAATGATCGACATTCTAGTTATTCACAAAACGTTAAATAGATGTGTCGCATGTCGAAACATACTTAGGCATTTTTAAACTAAAATATTCCATCGCATCTGACAGGACGCATATACTTTTTGAGTCGGAATTTCATCGAACTTTATACGGTCAACATAATTGAATTAACCGCGTTCTGAGGACAGCGAATAAGATAGCGATATTACAGGGCTACCAACGATATTCGTTCCCTAGGGTAAAATTCAGCGACCCCGATGTTACCAAAAAATTATAATCCCCAAATCTCAAAGCAAAACTCAGTTTCCAGTACCCAAAAGCTTCAATTCTTAGAACACATACCTAGCTTTCCCCTAGAAAAATAAAAGTTCCTAGAATTTGCAGGAAAATAATAAAATCAACCTTTCCACCGTCTAACTCGCAAAATCGTTACTATCCTTAGACTACAACGAAAAAATTTGACTTCGTTCCTCATACTTTTCTCTCAACACGAAAATCCCTAGATCCTTGAAACAAAATTTGAGCTACCCTACCACTGGCTGAATGTCCCTATCTTCTGGGAGCTCAAAGAAACGTGTCACACCCGGTATACCGTGGAATATTCGACACGGAGAGATCTTGACGAGGATCTAGAGGGGCCTAGCGGGAGGGGGGGATCTAGAGGGGGGCACGACGAGAGGGATTAACATTCGTGGCGTGTAACTAAACGTCTACCGTCGTCGCGGCACGACGAGGCTCACCGCCTCGTTTCAGGGACGCGCAACAACATGGCAGGGACGACGAAACTCGAAGGAAATGAAATTCACGTCCGCAAGAAGTTGTTCTCTTCCTTCTGCCGCTGTTGACTCCCCAACCGATCGATCTGCGTGTAGCCTCTCGCGCAACAGATGTTCGATAAACCGGGACCTCCTTATTAACCCTTTGCACTCGAATTTAATATGACCATGAATTACCGCCAACTCGGAATTCATTTTTTTATTCAATCAAAACAAAACTTTTCCAATACGTTATTAGCATACTTAGCTGTAATATTTCATGAGTATAATTTAAAAAAAATGAAAATTCCACGGTAAAACTTGTGATTTCGCATACGCTGAGACATACGAGTGCAAAGGGTTAACAGGTTATTGTTAGTCGTCTTACAATATTAAGTTCAACAATTTACAAGTGCAAAATATTTATTAAGATTCCTTATATTAAACTTCCTTCAGTTTAATTAAGTCGTATACAGGCGACCCTTGACTTTGATACAATTGGTTCCTGAAAGTGTGTGCGAATGTTGAGTGTTCGAAAGTAGAGGGATGGAAAAAAGTATGCATCAAAAACTGTGTTTTAAAGTATTGATTGAAAAAACATTGTAGTCTGATGTCCCCTGAGAGGGGGCAGCCCAGTAACCTGCTCGACTCACGATGTCCCCTCAGAGGGGACAACACCCTACCATAAAGACAAAAAGTTGAATTTTTAAAAATGTGCGAAAGATTTATATATCACAATAAATGTACCAGGTTTCCATGAAAAATTACGAATTGGTCATTGTGACCGGTGTTGGTAGTTATACTGTTAGCCGCGTGCAACGAACGATGAAATCGTTGAGAAAGATCCGTCCGACTGATGATGGGCGGCAACGATAACGCTGATAAGGGGAATATAAATTATCACGTGTCCTAGTTCCTTCGTTAACGCGATAACGGGAGTCACGGTAAATAGGGATACCGTAGATAACAAATATTAAAACATTTTTTCCCCGATATTTTCGGTTACTAAGGCATCCTATATACCGATGTATTAGAACTACCGACGATTAGGGTATACTTATTTGAGACAAAGAAATAAATGTAAAAATTTTATAAAAAAAATAGCTAATATAAAGTGGGGTACACAGAAAATTCTAGGGGGTACGCGATATTTTTCTTCGAAATACTTTATGTCCTCGCAAGTACAAAATTATAACTGAAGAACAAAATTTTTTACGAAATTTTTATTTTTTAAATTAATAAAAAATGTTTTGTAAAAACTTAACAACTCTGCGTTTCCATTAAATTATAATTAAAAATCTGTTTCATTTAAAATAAATAAATAAAAATAACTTAATTTTCCGCATGCTTTCCGTTCATTTTCTCAAAAAAAAAAAAAAAATAATAATTTTTAACAAACACACAATATATTTATATATAATTAGGGGGGTACAACTTATGATTATTTTCGTCATAGGGGTAAGAAAATGTCTAGGCCACTGCTCTAGGATAAAGGGACAACCAAGACAGATTCGCTTTCACTCTAGAAAGGTTCGCGGCGGTTCATAGATAAAACGTGATTCCCTAGTTACTTTCGTCGCGCGTGTATAGGCACCCGAACCAGGAGCCTCGCGGGCTTCTCTTATCTTATCGTTTTTAGCCGTTGGACCTGCGTGCCGATGAATCGTGGCGATAAACGGGTGGCGAAGTTCACTCGACGCTGCGGCGCCGAAAATTGTCGAAACGGAATGGTGGCTCTAGCCGATAAGCGACCGGGAAAGAAACGGAGAAACGACGATCGATGGATCATAAAAAGAAAAAAAAATGGAATATTGGAATTTCAAGAATAAATATATAATAAATCGAGCTTAACCCTTTGAACAGTAACTTTCGAGACATCCAACAGACACCAAAAAGGAAGTTTTTTTTTTTTTTAATTCGTCAAATAACTTTTTTTATCATTATATTGTGTTAGTTCAGAAATTATGAAATTTTCTGAGAAAAATAATTAATAGTTCAACCCTTTAAGTTGTGCGCACAAGTTAAAGGGTTAAACCATTAACACGTTGAATGCCACGCCAGTTTTACAATTATTTACAGTTTTACAATTTTTTATTATACGATATATATACTATTGGAATATTACCTACGATAAATAAGTTATAGTGTATAACTATTTTTCGATGTTTTATACTTCATTAATTTCTTCACGCCATTACGTTAACGATGGTAATAATAAAAAATCGATAATTATTGACATTTGTTCAAATTATGTTTTTCTACCAATCTGAGCGCGCCAGTCACAGGTGACCCAATTAATTAGGTGAACAATCAGCAATGCATCCACGCCGAAATGAAAAATGTTAAGAATGGCCAAAGCGTTATGAATTCTTTCGTAATCTGAACAGAAACGATAAAATCGATGCTCGAGTCGGTCTCATCAGAAGGATCCGCGAAAAACTGATTCCAGTCCCCTGACTTTTTCACGTGCCAAACGAAATAAGAGAAGAGTAGTCTGAACTCATCCAGAAACGTTTCCACCATCTTTACGACCTCTATTTTTGCACGCAGAAATTGGTTCCCCGTTGAAACAATATTATTGTTTTTCAGATTTTTCTGTCTGGTTTATCGCACCAGTTCAGTCTGGCCTGTTCGGATTTATTTTTTCCTACCGGATGCACCGTGCTCTCTCTGCGGTTCTGTTTACCGTCTAACAGCCCGTGAACAGGCTCGAACCTTGTTCCTTTACAATTTTTTCCTACCCTCCAAATGCTCTAGCACGATTATCTCGTTCACTGCCAACTAGCAGATATCTCGTAGTTTGCGTTAGATCGATTGCAATTGATCACGAAATAAATTTATAACCGTTTGAGTTACGAATTACTAAAAACGATGAACAAAAGCTTTGTGTAGTATTATCTTCTTTTTTTTTTAAAGCAACAAATCTTCTAATATTCCCTTTTTATTGTCAAAATGAGAACCCATATTTTACTTATCTTTAATATTTTAATAAGGTGACTGTCAGTCACCAAATGATAATTTTGCAAATTTTCAAACTCATAGGGTTGAACAGCCGTGTAAGTAAATTTTAGTATATTGCTTAACTAAACCAAATAAAATTAAATATTATTAAGTATTTTATTAAATTAAATCTTATTAAGTATTTCACACTTGAAAATCCTTGTGGTTAGTATTATTGGACGACTACAGATCACAATTGTAAGTAATCATTTCAATTGTGTTGTTTTGGAAAAGTAAAAAATGCCTTCGATGAACTGTGAACAACACTGGTTCAAGACTAGTATTAAGAACTGATTAAAAATTGCACTTTGGAAAAGTAGAAAATGCCTTCAATGAACTGTGAACAATACTGGTTTAAGACTAGTATTAAGAATTGATTAAAAACTGTACTTTGGAAAAGTAGAAAATGCCTTCAATGAACTGTGAACAACACTAGTTTAAGACTAGTATTAAGAACTGATTAAAAATTGCACTTTGAAAAAGTAGAAAATGCCTTCGATGAACTGTGAACAATACTGGTTCAAGGCTAGTATTAAGAATTGGTTAAAAATTGTACTTTGGAAAAGCAAAGAATGCGTTTGACGCACTGTGAACAATACTGGTTCAAGACTAGTATTAACCCTTTGCGCTCGAGAGGCGCCTGTTAGCCGCCAAATGATAGTTCCACAGATTTTCAGATTTCAGTTAGTTTGTTTATTAATCAGACCCGGAGGTTAAATAATCATATGTGTAAATTTTAGTATACGACTTAACTAAACTGAATGAAGTTTAATATAAGTGAATCTTGGTAAATATTTCACACTTCAAAATCTTTGAAATTAATATTGTTAGATAGCCAACAGTCACCTTTCGAGTGCAAAGGGTTAAGAACTGATTAAAATTGCATTTTGGAAAAGCAGAAAATGCCTTCGATGAACTGTGAACAATACTGGTTCAAGACTAGTATTAAGAATTGGTTAAAAATTGTACTTTGGAAAAGCAGAGAATGCGTTTGACGCACTGTGATCAACACTGGTTCAAGACTAGTATTAAGAATTGGTTAAAATTGCACTTTGAAAAAGTAGAAAATGCCTTCGATGAACTGTGAACAATACTGGTTCAAGACTAGTATTAAGAACTGATTAAAAATTGCACTTTGGAAAAGCAGAGAATGCGTTTAACGCACTGTGATCAACACTGGTTCAAGACAAGCTAATAACAAAAGTAAATAGGATCAATGACAGCGCCCATGTGGAAAAAATGAGAGATCTCCCCATTCGGTTGGCTAGGTGTTAAAATGAGATCTTGCTTCCCAGGACAAGACGATCTAAATTTGCCTGACAATGAATGAATGGGTTATTCGTTGCATCGATCGAGGAAAAGAGGAGAAGGAAAAGGAACGTTAGAGGCGGCTAGAGTACGGTGTAACTCTTCGAGGGGACGTTATATCATCCTCGATTAAGGATGATACCACCGTCCCTCTCGCGTTTGATTATTACACAATCGGGCAATTATTCATGCGTTGGGCTAACCAGATGATGGCGCGATGATGTGGAAAGCCAACTGCAACGAGACCTCGGCCTCGACGCACGATCTCGTTCCTTCGAATACGCTCTTGCGCATTTAAATCCAAGCTGTTTGGAATGCAATCTACTCGTCGTGAAAAACAAAAGAAAAAAGAAAATTTATTTATTTATACGGGAAGAACCCATTAGTTTACAAAGTCATAATGATAGTAATAAATTTGTTCAAATAATTTTCCAATTTCGCTACTACTCTAAATTGAATACAATTTTTTTTTTCTCTTAATTACAAATTATTACCCGTCGCATCGACCTGATATTTTTTATTTAGCTACCATACAGTCAGATTTGAAGATCAATGATCGAGGGAACAGATGCTGCAATAATGGCGTGAAGTGATCCTTTTTCACAATTCAAACTAAAAATTAGAATTCGTATTTTTTTTATTCATAGTAATAATAAAAAGTGGGAGTTATTAACATTTAACCCTTTGAGCTTGATGATAGTTCAGTCAAATGATAGTTGCTCGAATCTTAGGACTTGAGTTAGTTTATTTATTAGTCAGACCCTAAGGTTAACTATTATCATATTATGTAAATTTTAGTGTATGATTTAACTAAATTAAATGAAGTTTAACGTAAGTGAATTCTTGGTGAATATTTTGCGCTTGGAAATCTTTGAAATCAATATTGTTAGAGGACTAACAGTCTCTTTCTATACTCTTTAAACGTTGTACTTTTGAAACCGACCTTTTGCACCTGCACGTTCTTCTTGCAGCTAACGGCCTCAATTACGAAACGAAGTGTTTTCAACGAATAAAAAAGTGTTGTACCCTTAGACTGCGGATTTTTATGCGAATTCATATTTACATAACTGAAACAAATGGGATTCAAAGAGAGATTTGTTTCACTTTTAAACAGAACAGCAACTTGCCTCGGCTATTTTTATCTGTCTTTCTTTTGCACGCGTTTAACGCTAGATTTACGAACGTTTCTTGCATATCTATTTCTAATATACATGTATCAGGAAATAGATATTGTGCATCGTACAGAATTTTAAATTGCAGAACTGACAGGGAAATAGATTAGAGTATACAGGCAAGCCCTGGTTCCTGAAAGTGTGTGCAAATGTTGAATGTTCGAGAGTAAAGGGATCTAAAAAAAAAATATATATACCAAGAACTGTGTTTTAAAGTAGTGATCGGAACAATATTGTAATCTGATGGCTAAATTCTGATATCCCCTGATAGGGGACAGCCCAGTCCCACAGAGGGGACATACAACCACAGTAACACTAGAACTACCGACAATTATACTGTACTTATTTGCATGAAAGAGATCAAATTGAAAATTACATGAAAAGATATTGAATACATAGAAAACAAATCTGTATTTATACTTTCTGCAGAAAATCATAGTAAATTTTGGAAGCTTTACCTTTTAGTAAATTTATAAGGCTGCTATGAATAATCACCAATTGTAAATTTTGACTGCTCTGGTAGTTCTAGTGTTGAAAAGTCGAATTTTTAAAAATGTGCGAAAGACGAGGGGCGCCTGAATTAGTATCAGTCTATGAATAAAAGTTAGCAAAAATTATTGGGAATGATAGTAACTATTTTTGCAAATTTTGCTCGTGAATTCCGAAATTCGTCAAACTGACGAGTCCCGTAAACCTAGTGTGTTAAACGCGGAAATAATTCGCAGCGTAACTGTAACGATAAATTGCCAGGCAATTTCTGTGCAATTACTTGAAAACGCTAAGTAAAGCGAACGAAGAGGAAGTGCCGTTCAAGGACTGATTCACCTGGTGAGAATAACAAGTTTCACGTGTATTATCCTTAACCTGTTCTATCTTTAATTACTATACAACGATCTTAGCAATAACCATCGATGCAGAACACGATTATAACAATAACGTGCCATTCGAAGCGCAGAAATGTGTACCTGTTGGAAATAAAACACGTCGTAACGAATAAACAAAAATCAATCTCCTCGAAGAAATATTTATGCGAGGTCAAGCTGTGCGTTGAAGAAGTTCTAGGAACGGGTCAAGTGTTTTACCATTACCACGCTGAGTGTAAAAAATAAAGGGCTTTTATTGATTTTTGAATCTTGTTTCTTGCTGCGTAAAAATCGGGTTCAAAAAGGATATACCTTCCTTTAGAAATAAACTTTAGTAAATTCTTAAATAGAAAAGTTATCTTTATTTCTTCCTTTTTAACCTATAATCTCCAATGTAGGGTCTTCGGAATATTTTGAATTTAGAAGATTTCAAGGTGTCGTCACCTTGTAGAAGCTTCAAAAGAAAAGTTACCTTTATTTATTCCTTTTTAACCCATAATCTCCAACAGTACCTATAGATGCTCCTTATTTACTCTTTACCTCTGCGATTCTTCTTTAAGGCACGATCGATCAATGTACATTGGACCTATTATCGATCCAACGCCACTTCAGCGAATCCACGTGATTTAGATTTCGGAATACATATTCTGTTCGAGTGCCGCACACTTCACGCGAGTCCAATAAAAATCTTCTCGTTAACCCTTCCTGGGCACGTCTTTCTTTTTTTTTTTTAATTTATCTTTTACTGCACTGAGCTTTCAAAAAATTAGCTGCTTATTAATTAATTAGTCTTTAGCTTTTTTCTTATGGGAGGGGGCTAGATCTTCCAATCCTTCAAATATTCAAGGGCGAAAACGGAGCCGTGCCCACGGGGGGTATTAAAATAGATAAAAGAATGCCAAGAACGCGTATATAAAATTAAATTTCCGCCTTCGAATAATCTGTCTGACACGCGTTTGCTACGGAGAAGAAAAAAAAGAATCACGCATTATTTGTCGATCGACGTGGACACGATTTGCATATTTATGGCGCCGCGCGTTTTTCTGCGATGATATTAATTACCTGCTGCTCATTGTATATTCATTCCATGTCGCGTGAGAGGTCGAGCAAGAAAATTCCTTTCACCTCGAACCCTACGAACACGCTCCCCCCACCCCCTCTCCGCCAACCACCAGTGGCTCTTTTCCCTTTTTTCCCGTCGGACAATACGGGCTCTATTGACGGATATTGTTTCTTCCCGGAACGATCCGTACGCGAGACAAACGGTTCGTTGTGCGCCGAGAGGCATCGACGCACAAGACTTTCTTGACCGAGCGCCACCGATCCGGCCAGATATCTTTCTAAAACAGCCCTGGCCATCGGCCAAACTGCCTCCGAACGCGTGAACGCGAACCAGTAGTGGGAAGAGTCATCATAGGAGAGCTCTGGCACTGCCCCGTGGATCAAAAACGCCGGTTGCGTGCGATAAAACTAATAATAATGTAGTAGGTAATTGATCTTTTTGTTCCTCGTTGGGAAACGACAGACTGTATGATAATGGATGAACTAAAAATAGTGAACAGAGGCAGTCGGTGGTATAGTACTTGTTGTTAATAATTATGGAGGAGATAATAGCATAAGCAGATTTTCGTTTCTCCTCAACGCAATTTACTTTTGTAAACAACGAGCCTGCCTCCTATAAATGAGACGAATAAATGAATAAAAGGAGATCTACCCGCGACACCTCGCAGTAATTATAAGATATGCGGCTGGTTGCGGCGACAGCTGCTTAAGATGCGCATTCATCGCACGATTATTTTCAATTACTTACGCTTTTCCTACGTACCACCGTCCTAACAGCCAAGGACACTCCTATTTATTATATGCTGTATGCAAAACTCGTCGCTGTTACGATCCCATTCTAGAACCGGATTTCTCTGCCATCTTTGCCCGCGGAATTGATATCCGCGTCAAGTTAAAACTGTTCAACGACGAACAACACACTATCCTTCGTTTTTTGCACCGAGAATTTTCGATGAAAATTCTACCCTTACTACTTTTAAAGACAATGCAACAAATGATTCAGTAATCTAGGGACATTTAGAGTACATGTATATAAAACATAAAAAATTGTCACTATCACAGAAACTCGGTTGTAATAAGAAGTATTGCCACAACAAATACTATATACCTATTAATAAAAAGATCAGAATCAAAGTTCATCTATTCATTCACAGATGCATCAACATTCCCCACACCATCCAAGACTGCAATCGCGTCAGTGCGAGGGATTCAAAATATCAACGATTTCCCGCTCAATTACCGCCACGATAATCCTCCAATCAGCTCTCCGCAAGGGTCCGGCACACACAGACACGCACGCGCGCGCGCGCAGACACACCACCTACGCTGCAATCCGAGCGACATCTTCAGTCGGCCGATCGACGAGGGCAAAAATGGCTGCGAGCCGCGCCAGTCGAACAGATTTATTTGCTCGCGCAACCCCTCTCACGAGAAGGAAAGACCCACGCGATGCTTTACGATCGCGGCACCGTTTCCGAGGCATTACATTCCTCACGCGCCTACACACTCTTCTCGCGCTCCGGGGCACCGAGGCCGCGATTTTTACAAGTTCCGTTTTATACCTCCTACCGGCGAGCAGTGCGCACGCGCATCGCCTCGAAGTGGGATGCACTCGTATGCATGTGTAAGGGATAGTACAAGCCCGCCCGTCACGTGTATGCACACGTGTGCTAAGGGATTTATGCGTGTACCGCACGCACCGCATAATTCCGCCGATGGAAAATTATTAACCGGACCATTCGCCTCACGTGACTTACAGTGGGTATTTTTACGGACAGCCGAAGCTATTTTTCGCCCGAGAACGTGGGTCGAACAGGCGAAGACGGAAATATCATGGAAAACGTGGTTAACATGTTCTATGCGTGAGATTAAGTTGACTGAGATTTAGAAAAACCTGAATTTACGAAACGAGAGAATGTGTCTAAAGCGTAGAGCGATGTTGAACACTTATGAAATGCCTGCCTGCGAAACTGATTCGTAAAAGATACGGTACCTTCTTCTTTTTCATTCAATTTTATTTATCACTTCTCGGACGAGATCGCTTAGAGGCAAACTTCCCTCTCCTACGACTCCATGGATCACATAACCCACGAAAATACACATCGACTGTCTGAATCTCGAAATTCCAGCACTACCAACGGTCTACGGTTGTCAGGAATAATATCTGGTAACACTATCCGGCGCATTACGTATCGCACAAAAAATAAATTACAATACAAAATCATCTTCTACTGTACCAGGCAATTATTTACTAATTCCTTAATTAATCTACTTAATACTTAGTTTATCTACAAGCTATTACAAAGAAACTAACAATATATGATATTAGGACTAGTGAACTACGAACTAGTAACTAACGTCATACGTTACAGTATAGGGTATGTTAATTATCTTATAAAATACAAGAAAAGTTCAAATGTACACAATTTCCAAAACAGCAAAAGGTTAATAATTACACTCTTGAACTGTTCTTATATTTGGCAACTTGGTTCTCTCCTATCCGTGTCGTTACCAAGTGTTGCTTTTCATTAGATCGTATCGTAATACAAGATATGCAAAAAGGATGCGCTTTTACTAATGACAATTACGGTAATCTCAAGCGCACTAACTGCCCGCGCGAACAAATTATTAATCCCAGCCCGATGACAATCCCAATCGCGTTGACTTTGGAATCCTGACGACATCTTTACCTGACAGTATTAGAAGGTTCAACTTCAATCTAATGCTGCCCGGTAAGATGTGAACAGATACTCCGTCCGATGCTTTTAGTTTTAATCCACCATCCATCCTCAGAGTAGTCCCTTGCCCTTTTCGCATCTTTCCTTGTCCACTCGTTTTGTCCACTGTTCTCGCGGGGCTCATTCTTTTTTTAGTTCGTTCTCCTCGTTCTTTTCCTCTCCCTCGTTCCTCTTTCTCATCTCCCATTCCCTCTATACTCCTCTGTCTCTCTTTTTTCCTCGCACGCCCATCTCAGGCTTTTTTCTCTTTCTTAGAAACGATCGCGAACCGACACGTTTCCCGTTACCGAGTGCCGTACTGTTTCGAGGCTGGCAATGGTCCTTGGTCCGTCGGTAAAAAAGCAACCTCGACCAGTAACGTGTGAAAAAGTGGTTCTCAGAACACGCCACCACCTTCGACGTTGCTTCGAGAAACGAATAAAGCGCAGAGAAGTCACTGGCCGCTTTATGCGTTTAGTGCACCGGGCATTAAAAAAAACGCGGCGAGGTCAAGGTGTAAATAAGCGCGGTAAAGAAAGAGAAAATATGTAAGTAGCCAAAGAAAACTGTTCATGGGGTTCTTCTTCGTAGGAGAGGGAGAAGGAACGGTTAGCCAGTTGCAAGCGGACTGTTAACAAGGAATGATGTGGATGTGCAGGGATATACTAGAGGATGGATAGTGTTATTTCGCTAATTTAATATTACTTATTTTACGCTTCTTGGATATGTGAAAGGTAATCACAGTTAGTGCAAGGATATTCAACACATGTGGGAAAGGGTGTAACGTTGTTTAAAAAAAAATGCAAAAAGAACATAATAAGCAAATAAAAGCAATATAACTAGAAATAACTGTAAATGTTCACCGAGTACCTGTGAATATAACCCATAATATGAAACTTCCTAACCATGCAATTTACAATTGTGCCACTTTTTTTCCCACTTATGAAATAAACCGAAGATAAGTCGAATGTTCCTTAACTCTTTTGCTTTTTTTCCCGAATAGATTCGTTTGCCAAGCCCCATTACCACAGGAGATAGCATCATCCAGATAGAAGGCGAGCAGGGTAGAGATGAGGGGGTTGCCTCCAATGGTAGGAGGGGCAAGCATGTTTTATGTAATCACCAACCGACTCTGCGGGGCTCGGTATTAATACTGGCAATAAATAAACGCCGTCAGGGAGAGACTCGATCCTAAGGCATCTCGCTGTGCTCCGTCTGCCTTTTACCTCTATCTCTCTCCACCCTCTTCACCATACGCATAGGCGTCGCAAGACTTTTGTACGTGGAATAAAGTCACGTAAAACCTTTCTATTCTTCTTTTACTTAATTCCGGTTTTTTTCTGTTCAACAATTCTCAAACATTGTCTTTTTTTTATACAGTACAGCATTGAAACCATTGTGTTACACATAATTTTTGTTAAACACAACAACAATAATTACACCAGTATCTACTACTTCAATATAAGCTGATATTACAAAAGATAAAACACTCTGTTCTCTGCTTATTTTTCACGCGACACGTGCAGTGATCTGAAGTAAACATAACTTTGCTCAATGACAAAGTTATATCGACGCCAATGTACACGCATCCACTTCTCTTCTATTCTTTACAGACCCATCTATCCTATCCTGCTCTCGCTCAACCACTCACAGATAATTTTAATATTTAAAACGACCGAATAATAAGCGAGTTTACATGCAGGTGTCGTCATGGAGGTCCATGGAGTCGAGGTCGAATGTCCACGCATTTACTGTCACTGATTTTTTTTTATACTTTCGATATGCCCTCGGTGAAATCCGATTTTACCCGCGCTACTACAGCAACGAAACACGCTTACGCCAACGGTCGCAAGAGGTCATTAAAGTGTAATTCCAAACATTTTATTTAACTACAATTACTTGTACAAATTTTGATTCAGTTCTGTATTCTTCGAGAACAATGTAAAAAAATATAAAATATTTTCTTCTTTAACCCGTCGGTTAATCTCAACGATTATTTCCTACTTTTTATTCAATGTATATGCTGTATCTTCAGTTGCATTCAACGCAAGCAACTTCTCTCTTTTTTTTTTCTATCGTATTCGGAGCCTCTTCTCCGGCGGATTTACATTTCCGTGTATCTGGTAACCGGTTTTATGAAGCAGCTCATGGCTTGCAACTTAAGTAGGAATTTTTCTTTCTACCAGATATCGCTCCCCTCTTATGGGAAGAAACAGAATAACGACTGCGAAGTTTATTTTTTATACGACCAACACAACATTTATATATGAAAATATCTGAAGATTATTTAAGAAAAAAAGACTACAGTTTAAAGTTTACATTGGATAAAATATAAAATCAAAAAATGACCGTTAAAAAAATATATAATCATATCGCTATTATTTCGCAGCCAGCCTTCTTTAGTTACGCAAAATTACAAAAAAAGTTATTGCTTTCCAAACACGAATACTTTCAAGAGCTATTGTGCAATACGAAGAAATCATGATTTACGAATTCCTGTTTCCGTTATTGTTCATATATGTGCAAGCGTGTGCAGGCGAATAGGGGAGCGGAAAGTAAAAACGAAAAGAAGGGAAACAAGAGAAAAAGATAAAAAGAAAAGTTGCTGTAGCCAGCCATGCCGTCCCATCCGTCGCTCGTTATCGCACGACCAGTTGTATCAACGTCTCCGCCTTTATGCAAATGGCCGAAGGCTAATATCCATAATGAGCATTAATCTGTTCCCTTTCCACTTTTTTTTTTTAAGATGGTCGGTCTCGTTTACCGAGCAGAAGTCGAACTATGTCCCGTAAGCAGAAAAGAAACACGAAAGCTCTCGATACACTATTCCACAGTACGACAGAGTAATTTCATGGGTTGTCGTAAAATTTAATTGGTGCTCCCGGAAATGTAAATTCTCCCCTATAAATTCCACAGATTCGAAGTATCACATTCCCGATACATGGTAATTTTAACTAAACCTACGTACAATTTTCGAATATACCTTTTGAAGTTCTTATATTATATTTCTGCTGAAAAACGGGAATAAACTTGAAAAAGTTTTGAAAATATTTTGATCCAAGAAAGAATGCGAAACGAGAAAGAAGAGAATCAAGAAACAGTGCACTTTGCCGTACAGAAACAACCTCCAAGTGAAAACAACAAAGCTTTACGGTGAATGAAGAATTCAGTTTCAGAAAACAAAATAAAAACCTATCCAAGATCCATTGACATTCACATGCACTCAGAGACGCAACACATAAGTACGATTCTCATGTTTCCTCGAGAACCTTCGATTCCGCGGTTCATCTTTCCTCCCTGCCGTGTCGCGGAATCACAAAAAAAGAAAAAAAAAACTAAGTGGTGTGTCTGGACTTATGAAACGCAGTATTTCCTTCGCGCAAACGGGTGTAAACAAGGCGACTACATTAATTTGCTACGCACGCGAGAGATGCTGGTGCACTGGCTGACGAATAGCCTAGAAATGTCGAATTCCTTCACGGAGAGAAAGATATCTTTTCCTCCTTAACGTTTGTTTACGTGTTATTTTTTGTAAGCAGGAAGAGAAAGACGATGAAAGGTGGGGGAAGTAAAAGAGGAAAAGAACGAGAAATGAGAAGAGAGGATACCCGTTGCATAAGCTATATTTAACTGCACCTGCTGGCGCCAGACTATTCGCACACGCGTTCACATGCACGTTGTGCATATTATACGCGTTGCTATACAAGACGCAACGCGCTCTGGTGTCGAACGTCCGTTCCATTCGGCAGGACAAGGGCGTGCGCGTGCGGTGAGACAGACACTTCTCATTCCTTTTTGAAATCGTTTCAAATAGTTCGAATTGATTAATATTTTAAACGGTTAAATTTTGAGGAAATTTAACGGTTTTGTCTAATTTCAGAAAGCAAATTTTGAAAAAATGTTAAACACCATATCTCGTCCTTGAATTCCTCATCAGCATGTATCATTTTTAAACATGTAACGCGTGCTAGAATTGTTAAAACAATTTATTCAACGTCATATCGTAACCTGAACAACATGATAGACAATTTCCTCTCCATAGCAGTTTCTTCCTTCTTCATCTAGCGATTCCAACCGAGACAGGTCTAATAATAATCCGGTCAGATCATTTTCGAATAATTGAGAGGGAAAAAGAAAAGAAAAAAAACATGAAAACACGATTCTCGCAAGGGAAAAATGTACTACTACTATTTAGCCAAATATGTTGCGATACCCAACGACCTTAGAAAATTGCTACAAAGCGTTTAATTTGATTAAAGCTTCACAAAACGAACTGATGACGATGAGTCCGACCAATGGGCGTGTCCGTGTCCAACGACACCCGCCTACCCAGCGTTCCTCGTGTTCGAATCAACTTAACGGTTCTAACCGGTAATGCGTATGTTCTCAAGAAATTTAAAGAAATACAACATAACTGTGACTATATCATAGAATTTCAATAATTTTTTTCTCTTCCCTTCGATCAAACAATCTTATGTGAATAAAAAAAGAAACGATAACAGGAAATAAAAATAGTAATACAAGTGTGGGCACGTGGCGTCCATGTTCAAATTACGCGCGTTACATAATCAGACGATCGCTTCGGTACAAAATAACTTTCGATAAAACATTCACTTGCAAAAGAAGCGTAATGAAAAAAATCGTTAGCCTATCTGTTTATATTAACTTCTCTTCAAAAACATAATGTACTATAATAATTCAAGTATCTTATTGCATAAACCGAATTATAAAATTGATGTGTGTCTGCAAGCGAAAAGAACAAGCAAAAAGTAGTAAACGTAATTTGAATTCTCACTCACCGAACGCAGAACGTCCAAAGGATTTTTACACCAGCATCGTTGTAGGCGTTGTGGCTTCACGACTAACTCCTGTGCAGAGCCTTCGATCGATTATTCGCTGAAGGAGGCAGAACGAAGAGGGCGGACAGGAAGAACCGGTGCACCATTCCAGATACGAGGTTGTGACGCACTCCCTCTAGCAAAGTGCACGGTGACTCGGTGTCGACTTCCCTTATGCTATTAACCGGGAAGACTCGAAGACGAATTCGCCAGGAGATTCGCAGGTCACTGAGAATCGCACAGGAGAAGGAAAGACTATACTCTCTAGTCGCGCAGGCCCGAAAACCGCACTGTCAGCCGGAAGCATGGCACACGATCGAGGACGAATGCGAAGTAATAGGAGACGAACGATGGAAGGTGCGGAAGAGCCTTCGGAACAAGCAAAAACCAAAGAACCGGAGGAGTGGGGACGACGGAAGAGACGTGGACAAGAGTGGACTTCCTTCCTCTTTCGCCAACGCGTGTGCGAGAGGATACGACGAGTGAGCCGGCTTCGTTCCGTCCATGCGTATTCCTCATTTTTTCGAGTCGATTTTCGATCGCGGATAAACGTTAAACTCTGTTCACGAGACGAGAACCAAGGGGCGATAACCGAAACCGAGGAAACCTCTATTCCACCGATAATAGAACGGTCATCGTGCACGAAACTAAACGAACTGTCGAGCAACTCAAACGCGGATGACCATCCAAACTCCAAACTGGTGGAACGAGCGGCGCGGACTAAGCTGCGCGGAGACTGGCAAGAACTCCGCCAGTCACGGCGCGCCGGCTGGTGGTGGGGGTAGAGCGACCGTGCGTGAGACTGCGTTCGTTCCACCGAGCAACGGAAGCGTGGTGGGGGAATGGAGCTCGCGCGATATCAGGAGCGGGGATGCGGCTTAACGCACCCCGTGAATGATGCAGGTGGCGGGCAGGAACGATTACTTGCGTTCGCGCATCGCTACCGTGTTCTATTAATTAACTCCTTCGTTGGAATCGCAGGGGCAGATTACACTTTATAGAATAGATTATTCGTATCTACTTTCTACTTATAAAAATGTACATTTCAATGAGTCGATTCCGCGGCATAAAATACGAAAAACACGCTTATCAATGTGCACGGCAGAATAAAATTAGTGGGAAATTACAGATTACCTAATGACTTTCTATATATACGTTTTGTAAACCTAACAACATCTCTGTTAAATTGGCGAATTTATATCGGACGTTGAAGGCAAAGAAAAAGCTGCAAGTACATTCGTATTGTTGTTCATACTTTACGATGCGATGGAACTGAATACTTCGTCACTGAGTTCAAGGCGTAAACATACGATAACGCTTCACGCCACGAGCTCTCTATCTTTCTTTTTACCTCATGAGCCCTTATTGTGTTTGGTAACCCAAAACAAAAAACGATCGCGAAACCATTACAACGAAAAATTCTTTATCCGTTTATATCGAGCGTATTGATAGCGTCTAATCCGTAGTAACGATGATTTACATCGCCTCTTACATGTAATCTAACTTGCGGGATGAAATCTCACCCCGCTGAACCGTTTGGGTAACTAGTGCACTTGTATATCTCGAGTCTGGCAATATCTTATCGGCGCTGTACGACCTAAGGACCCTGTGTTTTCTCGTGTCCTAAATTCAAAAAATTTTATCGCGCTGAAACGCTAGCGGTGATCGATGCTCTGCGACTTACGAAATAGGGCGAGAGTGGCGCTCTATCGATAATGAATTGTACTGATAATACGTATGTTCGATGTGGCTGAGGAAACGAGTACGTTTGACATTGCATCACTAGCTTTATATACCCCACCGACACACAACTATGGTGAAACACAGTTGGAAAGTATTTTACACGGCGAAACAAAAAATTAACCTTATTTTATAGCCAGTTATATCTGTATACCCCATTACGGAGCAAAGATAACAGCTTTTATCGAATAAAAAAATGCTATAAATTAGAGGCGTTTTTTTAGTACGTTTTCTCAAGCACAATTCTAGAAGTAAAAAAGAAACGTTGGTTGCTTAATTTCTCGGTGGCGTTTTTTGGGACACCTACGGCCAACAGTGTGTAATGGACATTTCGTAACGGAGGAAGGATGACTTCCAATCGACGAGCAACGTCGGTTTTGGACAGATCATAGCCACACCTCTGCATGGTGAAACACACGGAATGCAATTTTCCTTTTTAATACTAGATTTATTCCCATAAACCTAATGTTAAATGACGCCTATCAGGAACGATGGTCAGTGGATATACAGTGTCGGTGTATCGAACACAGCTTCCTGACCCACAAATCGCTCGTCTTTCAGATGCAAATGCATCTGCCTGCTCTTTTTCCCCCACGAAGACAACCGTCATGAATATATGTAAGGCCAAACTCCTTGAATACTTAGCCCTGTCCATTATGTACAGTAGCAAATAAAAGTTTAAGACGAGAGGACAATGTAGAACATAATTTTATGATACCAAGTCCTGACAGTTTTACGAATTCGATATCTGCCAAGATATTTCAACATTTGCCAAGATTGCAAACGCTAATTTCTTATCACTTTTCTATCGTTTAATTAAAATATTATAATACTTCTCTTAATTTACGCTAATTTGTTCGAAATAAATAAAGAAAATATAAAAATATACATGTTTTTAATTAGTAACACTAATTTAAGTTTAGTTATCTAGGGTTAAATTTTTGTCCACTACTGTATATACCCGGTTGGCCACAAAACATGTATTAGTATGCCGCTTTCCTAGTTACGCTAACTAGAAAATCCGAGGTCCTTCCGAGGGAAGCATATTAACCGTTAACAGAAAAAAAAAGAAAAATAAAGGAATACTTTCACGCGCCAACCTACAAAAGCCCCCACCGATCATCAGCGTGTCTTTCCTTCCAAGAAATTTATTCCGAGACTCGTGAAATTTCACTTCTGAATTTCTAAAATAACGCACAAACCAGTCAAGGATTACCTAGTACAGGTTCCGTTATCCGAACGTAACCAGGAGAACTACGGAATTTCTATTGCACTCCTGTTTGTCCCCTGACGGGTTCAGGCTGAAACTGAACGAGCAACTCTAGTTGCAGATACATGCATCAGTAACATTCTACGATACTTCTCGGATCTAACAAAGGGGAGGACGCAAAACGAGCCCCCCCCCTCCGGCCCTCGGTTGGCAAGATTTTCAAAGAACAGAAAAATCGAAAAAATCGGCCACCACGGCCAGTGACACGACTCGCGATCGGCATGTTTCCTCGACCACGTCATCGTCGAACAGTGGCCCCCGTGGTAGGGCGAGAATTTGCGGAGTGTATTAGTAGGCCATGACGAAAATACCAGGCGGTCCGGATAGTAATAGCGAGCATCTAGACGGCATTGACCGCGCCCGAATCCACGCACAGGTCGTTCCCCGTTCCTCCTCGTCTTCCTCGTGGCTGCTCGTTAAAGTCACATTTATAGAGAAGGACTTCACGGGGCGCGTATCCAGAGACGTATTTAGAAACGGCGTCGCTGCGAAAAGAAAGAACGAAGAAGAAAACACGTTGTTACGCTTTACCGTCGGGTCGGCCACGGGAAACTGAGAATCGTAAAATTATGTAAAAGCGAACGTACCTGGATCAGCTCGCGATGATTTTCTTCGATCGTTATCGATGGAACGGATTTCTTGGTTTGCGGGCGAACAGCAAGCAAGGATTCCTTGGAAATTCTCGTTTATGTTACTTGATCCCTATTGCATTCCCCACGGAGCTCGTTAAATACTCGTTTGGCCTGCAAAAGCTTTTACCGATTACCATCGAGGGAAAGTCGAATGTTTTCGAAGCTGTATACGCTAATTCGGAATTAATTTTCAGTCAGAACTAGCTATACAGCGCAGAAAATTATATTTTGTCTAGAAACAGTGAAATCAACTTAACACATATAACGTATATGCACACAGTGTACATATTCTCAAAAATAAATTATATAAACCAGTTCTAATTGTACCATGAAAAGTTTTCTCTTTTGCGATAGAAGTGCAAATTTTTTCTTCAGTCTCAAAAAGCGTTAATCCACCGTTAATTTTGACCAACCCGTTATTCTCCCGGACGATTATACCGGAAGCCGCGATAGTTCACAGAGGCAAGGGAGCACATAGACCACGCCTAGGTATAAAGCGAGTGAAATACATGCAAGGCTGGGTAGAAAGGTCGAGCCGGCGTATATTCTCCTCTACGTTATAAAGCAGCTCCCTGTCCTTCCCATTTCCCTCTTTTTTTCTCGTTTCACCATCGACCCAATACGCCGCTCCCATGTTTGTCAACTACATACGCCCCCATTGTCATACGATGGCTCCCTAAGCGTGTTGACATGAAACGATCGCCAGAAAGTTGAGTCCCGGCTGCTCGAGCCCCGATCGAAACTGCACAAGACACCAGCCAGAGCATGCCTTTACGACCGATAAATGTCTCCTTTACGACCGTCATCCCGTTCCGTATACACGCGGTCATGGAAAACGCATTTCAACGGCCGGAACGCTCATTAACGGTAATTAAAATGGCCCTCCGTTACGGTATCACGTTGCATCGGCAATCAACGAAATTGATTTAAACGATGCGTCGAAACTGATCGCAAGTGCGATCGATAAACCGGATTTATTGTACAATAAAACGTTACTGCGATCCTCTTAACGTTGCTTGATTTGTTCCTGGCCGTCAACGGTCAACGGAATATTTACGACAGCTAAATTATTGTGGTGTTCATTAACACGCTTATTTTCGGACTTTACGAGTCACTCTTCCATAATGTACGCGTGATAAAATCGAATAGTAGTACCTCTATGAATTTTTTATCCACCATGATGTTGCTTCATAGAGCAGTACACCTTTAAGAGCCTAAAATTTTTAAAAATCGACCATACATTTCGCACTACCTTCAAGCAATGAACATATAAACTGGCGCCACGATAAAATCTGAACGACTTTTTACCTCTGTTCGCTCGCCGGGTAAGGGAAAAAAAACGGAAACTGCCGGTAATTGTCGACAATTACGGGCGGTGAATTAATGAACGATCCTGGCGAGCGAATGAGCGAGGAAAAGCGCGAAGAAACGTAACAAAATTGTAGCGAAGGACAAACAGGCCAGATAACCCGAGTATACTTCGGTTAGCAACACGATCGTCCGACTATTACGAGAATGATAACAAGCACGTATATGCCCGTCACGATATCTGGGGTTATCGTTTTTTTCCTCCTTTCTGGAGCCAACGGGAGGGAGTATTAATTGTAAAGGATCAGTGAGTAGACCATGGGTCATTGAAAAAACCAACGAACCATCAGAATACTCTATCCAATTCGATTTATTTTATTCCATGTTTTCGTGCTTTTTCTCGTGTCATTTTTAAAACGAATAACAAAATGTCTACTCTGCGTTTACATTTAAAAAACATATTTGGTAAAAAACGATCTATGAAGCTTAAAATTGAAGCAAACATTATTTCAAACTAATTATCGTTCGAAACGTCCCCTATGCTAATTACGTAAAGATTTCAACGTATTGAGATTTTCACCCTATTGTGTTTTGTTAACCTAAAAATACTTACGCTCACATTTCATTACCACATCCTGTTAGCTTCCTCGTAGCATAACAATTAAAGCAACAATCAACCGCTCCTTGTGTTCGTGTCAACATATTTCCGGCAGAATTTCGAAATAAATAAGAGGCAATATCACCGCAAGTCGATATATCGGCAGCAATCGTAACCACATGCACGTTCAAGAAACGCTTTACACACATAAATATTGTCGCAATTCACCACGTCGAGGGTCTCCGCATCCGCTGACGTCACACTGACCCGGCGACCCCGCAGAACTTTGCGCCACATTAACATGTCGATTTACTGACGTTTATATACGTTCGATTTCCGTTCGAGAGTACGTTTCTAATCGAACAGCGACATCGTAAATGAACGTCGCGTATGGGGCCGGTTAGTAACCGGTATCATCGGCTTGCATCGAACATTTTCATTTTAATTACCGTACACAGCTGTCCAACGATGATCCGCGGGAACTTATTGTCTCTATCGTGATAATTCTCGAAAGGGATTCACATGTCGATTGATCGACGTTAACAACTAATATTAATTAACTCACGGTATATGATCCATTGTTAAAACTTGTTCAAAAGGGAGAAACGAAATTTGTAAGGAATAGCCGGACATATTAATGTTTCAGTATTACTAACGCATTAACAATTGATTATAGGTTATTAGTGTTGTTATATGGTAACCTTCGTAAAAGACAGAGATTGATATGATCTATCTACAAATAGAAAACGAATTTTAGGATGATTCAGCTAGTATAACGTCACTAATGCGTTAATGACTGATGCGTTACGATTAATTTTATAGAAAAATATCGAAAGTAGAATTGGATTGGATTATTAATAAATGTGGGTAGAAATAATGGAGTAAAAAGATTAGGAACGTAACAAAGTATAGATATATTAAACCTCAACCAGTTTTTTAACGTTTTTATTTCATCAAAGATTATTGATAACGTTTATATTTAACTTCAAATGCATGAAGCGTTAAACATAATTTGTATTCTGTTTTATGTTTTCTTTTTTCTTCAATAACCATAATTTTTGATTATGTATATTTTTCGAAAGAAAATGTAATCTTAACAAACTTCGCTATTAGTTAAAAATGTATAAGCTATATGTAAATTAATGGTTCCTTCAGTAACAGTGCCTAACCCAAACCAAACAGGACAATTTGAATAAAAAATTCAAGGGATAGAAATAACCAATTAAATATACTTTATTTTGAAGTATATGAATCACCGATTCGTTCGTATTCTGTATTGTTTCAGTGCTGCCATAATACGACTGTTTTGTGAATTAATTAAGAAATCGAACTAATATTTTATCGGTATTTACTCAGTCGATAAGTAACTCAATCGATTCATCATGTGCTATGTCCTCCATGTACGAAACATAAACAATGGCATATAGAAAACGAATTTACAAGTTATATCTTTTCATTATTTCATATGAGTTGATTAAGTAGACAACGTAAGTTATAAATTACATACGTATCTAATGTACGAGTTCAGTAATATTAAGTAACATTTAATTAAAGTAAACATAAGTATTAATCCTTAAATCTTCCATAATACTATTAATATTTTTGCTGCTCGTTCCTTATGCAGAAATGAGCTTAAAATGAAACTTATTATACACGATGATTATTAGATATTACTCTTAAATAGTAATCTTTTAATGAGAAATGTTTTTTAGTAGAATTGGAACAAGGTATTTCATCATCTGAATTTATGTCAACTTCAGATGAAAAATTCATTTTAGTAGTGTTATTAAGTAGCTGACTTAAATTGTTATTTATATTATAAAGTCTTTCATATTGTGCTATAAAACTGTATCTTTTTAACCTCTCTAAAATTGTTAATGAAAGAGCATTTGTAGCTGTTTCATATGCTTTCTCTAAAGACTGTTTGTAATCAGTTCCACGGTATTTTGTCTGCAACAAAAATCATTGTTGTTTATGATGAAATTAATAAAGTTAATTTAAATAAAGTTTAATACCTTTTTAATGAGTTCACCATATTTGTATACTGCAAATGGTTTAAGATCTTTTTTGTTGACCCAGGCGTATTCAAGTTCTTCATAAAAAAATGTAACGTAGTACCTGATCTGTAAATTATGTGTATTTTTATATGCAATGAAAAACTATATTGCACAATGACAAATATAATCTTACAGGCTTAAGAGACTTTGTCGATAATTCATAGTATGATAAGGTATCAGGGCAATCATTAATTATAGCAGGCCACCATGGAAAGCCTTTGACATGTGCCCAAACAATGCTACCTGCATTATAAGCATTTTCAATTAAGTCAGATGTAACAGTAAGAGATTTAGAACGCTCTGGTATATCACAAGAAGCTATAGATTTATCTGTGAAACCAAAGATTAATGTTAAACATAAATGTACATATAAAACATCCAAAATATTAAAAAGAAAAATTTACAGACCAGAATTCATTTCACAGTACCAAATTTTGGGTACATCTGTTGGATCATGATAGTCATCGCTGTATCTCCATTTTTTACACCCTTTTCTACAGCATTCAATCCAGAGACCGACATCCCTTCTGGGCATTAGCCAGTGCAACTTTTTTTTCCAATCAAAATGATTGTCATATTGAGACAATACTTCCACGTTTGGATTGAATACTGAAGAATAGAAAAAGTGTCATTTAAATGACACAATAAAACCCATAAAATATGACATTTTAAATTTACATAAATTTTACTTATTACAAATCTATCATTTTATAAAATGGCATTATATCATACAATCTTATTACAATCTTTCTCTTAATGATAACATACTTATTATAATTAAATTAACAGCTAACGTACACTGTTATACCCGAAAATGAGTTAATTTCTCTTTTGCATCGATATTTTTTGTTTTCGACGTGTATGCGTGCTTTTTATCGTTCTTTGTACACCTACCTACAGAAGATTCTCGTACTACATTGTTTCTGTTATTCGATATGTTTACGGATCTGTTCCCGATAACATTCTTATCGTTCTCTTTATCGTTGCTTTGTACATTAATTCTGTCTAATTTGGCGCGTAATCTACGTATTTGCTTTTGCGACGAATCAAATCTACTACAGTTAGATATAGATTGTTTACGAAACAACATGTTATCCGATTGGTCATATTGCATGTGTATGCCGCTGTCAACGGTGCTCGAAGCATCCAATTCGTCCTCGGTATATTGTAATTTTTTTGGTTTTAAATCTCCCTTCTTCGGCCGTTTTTTATACTTTACTGGCGCCTTCGGGGTTGGTACAGGTTTCTTTTCCACCGGCGGCGTATAAAATGAGTCAGATATATTTTCGTCAAATGGTTGTTTACAGGAGAAATTGAACTGTAAAAAAATAGCCTTAAATATGAACTATTTACAAGTTTTCAATAGATCATAGAAAAATTATTATTTTGTTACAATACCTGTGACATTAAATTTCTTGACGCTTTGGAGCATTCTACTTGCCCGAATTGCCATTTTCCGAATAATAACGTTGAAGTCTGTTCATTCAAATCTGTTCGTTCAAACAAAAACTTTTTACTCTGCATATTATTTCAAGTATGCCCCTACGTAATTAAAATTCAATCAAATATTTGTGTAGCAAAAAAAAGACAAATTTTTTTTAATATGACACGAAAGATCACTGTGCACAAAAAGGTTCAACGGTGTTTTTTTAAATACGAAAACAACGCAAATTTATCAGAAAAAAAATCGCGCCCGGGAAATGACTAAAAATTACGAGTGAACGAGAAATCCGCCGCGTTTATAATGGGGTTCGCATGTCGTTTTGCACGGTATTTGTTGCAAAGCAACGAGAACCAATAAAAACCAGAGTTTTTAACAAATGACATACGCATAAAGTGTGTCACTTAAGAACAAATAAAAAATTGGTGTTCTACAAATGATGTTGGATAATTTTCATTCATACATTCATATTTAAATGTATGTTATAACCGTTAAAAATGTACTGTAAAATTAAATAAGGAAGCTATTTTAAATTTTTTGAAATTTTACAATTGCCGCCAACACTGTCATTGGTTCTTAAAAGTTTCGTTGCGCGCAGTTTTATTCCAATTCGCTAGCTGCGTCGTTCGCGATTCAAAAGAATGTCAGTTGTGTCCGTTATGGATTCGTGAACATCATAAGTCCATGTATCAGATTTAAAAGAAACCTAAGTATAATTTATACGTATAAATAGTGTATTAAACTTAGTATATAATTATCATAGTGTTTATTTGGATGTATCAAACAATATAATTACATCATCTTTCTTCTCATAATTGTAAGTAATATTTTTGATTGTTAATTGATTGTTCATACATCTCGTGATATAAAGTAAGAACGTCAAACTGATTACAATGAAGTTAATTTGTTCATGTAACTTTTAAATTATAACCTTATGTTTATAATATTATCTAATTAATTTTTATTACTTGTTTTGTTTGTACATAATGCAATTTTAAATCAATATCGGTTGCTTACATCATTTCTATTAGTATTCAAAGTGTACAAATGTCTTCAAATGACAGAATAATTTTAAGCATTTACATGTATACGTAAACGCATATACATGTATCATAGTGGTAAACGGTGTATCGAACGTATTTTCTTTTGGAAGGTTTGAATAACTAAATTATGAAATTTTTCACAATTTTTTCTTAATTTCACGGCTATACGGTGTTCGAAAAATTGCTTCTGCCCGATCAAATTCTGTTTTACTGCCGAAAATTGCCGAAGTTGCTGTTCGGCTCATTCGGGTACCCACATAGAAAATGGAGTTTGAGCAAAGCAAGCAAAGCAGCTATTCGCCATCGTTGATGGGCGCACAACGACGGTTCGGAATTGGGTGTATCATATATCCCGTGACAAACGTGAGTTTTTGTGCTTAATGCGAGCGAAAAATACATCGAAGTGAAACGAAAACTGTGTGCAAAACGTTTAAAGGTAAGTTTGTTTGCCTGACAAGGCATTTATGGGGAGAAATACAGAACGAAAACTGTGGGCATTGTCGACCATCCGTTTACAGAACGCATAAACCATAGTCTGCGCATGCGCGATCGCGGGAACGATAAATTTACGCAGAGAATCAAACGATTATAAAGGGTTCGCGGGACAAATGATTGGTTTAGATACTAAAAAAATCTTGTCTTTAAAATCATGGACATAGCAAGGAAAAACTTTTATGTAATAAATTCTAATTCAATAATGCAACTGTGCTTTGATATCTAATAAAAGGTTGTTTCAAATTTTAATAAAATGTTTTTTCTCTTATAATTTACATGCTCTTCGTCGATATCATTTATGTGATGTTAGTTTGAAATTTAATATTCAAACTTTTTTTCATCATGCAAAATTTATTTGTTCAGCGCATAAATATGAATTGTGTAATATTTTTGTAATTTGAATTTATTATCTGTGCCCGTTTTTTTCGAATTATTATTTAAAAATAATACATATTAATTTGTAATACATTTTTGTCTTTTTTTAATCATTTCTTAGATTCCACAAGATGTCATCTGCACAAGTTGATCGCACTACAAAAGTGGGTCACATTGTTAAAAAGGAGAATGAAAAATCACGAAAGGCATTTAATCCTTCCCACAAAAAGCATAAGCATGAGGACAGCCGTCACTTTAAATTTGGCAGGAAACGTTTGCAAAGCTTTACTAGCAATGGTAAATTCTTTCCACCATATAAGCGTAGAAAGAAGGAAGGTGCAATTATTCCACCCACAAAGTTTCTGCTTGGTGGAAACATATGCGATCCCTTGAACTTAAATAGTATGCAAGATGAAGAAATAAATAGAGCTATGAATGCTGTTACACCTAAGTCTAGCCCTTTACCAACACCTAAGCACAAAAAAGAGGTTATTGAAGTCATAATACCTCCAAATATCTGTGATCCTTTAAACTTAAGCAATTGTAATGACAATGATGAATATGAGAAACAACTTATATCTCCAACCAAAAAAGGCTCTAAACGGCGAAATAGAAAGAAAAAACGAGTATCCTCTGGCTCTGGAAACGATGGAAGTGATTCGGTTGAAACTAAAACTAAAGATAGCGATGCTACCGACGTTTCAGAATCTATGGAACAAAGTGCTCCAGAAAGTAGTGAAACAGAACAGCAACAAGTGCAACTAAATTCACCGCCAGCTACTTCATCCATACAGCCTAAAGAGTTGAAGCCAGAAAGCCCACAAAAGGATAAAAATAAATTGCGTTTGAAAGGCTTAGAGGAACCTAAAGATAAAAGGCTTAGAAAGGTAGATGTGAAAGATAAAATTGTCAGCCCAGTAATTCCTCAACCTGGAGCATGGAAGCCTAGACCACAGCATCGGCCAAGCCAGGAGAAGAAAAAGAAACAATCAGTGCCTAACTTTAGAGAGAAAGATGCACGTTACCAATATGGGAACTACAACAGGTACTATGGATATCGCAACTCTCACCGTGAAATGGACACAAGACTGACAGTATTTGCACAGCGCAAACACTTATTCTTTGGGAAAGATGTCTTAGACATTGGTTGCAACATTGGCCACATTACCCTTTCTGTTGCAAGGGATTTCTCTGCCGGCAGTGTAACTGGTATTGACATTGATAGAACACTCATCAATATAGCTCGAAAAAATATCAAACACTATGTCAATTGTGTACAGTCTCCTGCTGGTAACGAAGACAGTGATCACCAGGATGTAAACTTCTTCCCAATGTCTATGCCAATCAATTATGGCCCAGTTGATATTCCAGGTTTCACAAAGAACAAAAGTCACAAAGGTTTTCCTTATAATGTCACTTTTGTGCAGGTACTGTATCAAATTCTATACATTATCATATATCAAGCATTTAAATTCCAAGGAAACTGAATGAATTTACTTTTAGGGTAATTACGTGCTCGAAGATGACTCTCTACTATGTACGGAACAACCTCAGTTTGACATGATACTCTGTTTATCGATAACCAAGTGGATACACTTGAACTTTGGAGATGCAGGTTTAAAACAAGCCTTCAAACGCATGTACGCTCAACTACGTCCGGGTGGAGTTTTAGTATTAGAACCTCAAGGTTGGAGTAGTTATACCAAGAAAAAAAGTCTTACGGTAAGTATTTGACAATTTACTTTGAGACAAAAGCGTTTGTCTTTTATTACAGATCTAGAAGTGCATCAATCTGCTTCCTTGTTCCAGGAACGAATATTCAAAAATTATCAGAGTATCGAATTTCGACCGCACAGCTTCACGCAATATCTCTTATCTTCCGAGGTCGGGTTTTCTAAATGCGAAGTACTATCAATACCCCCGCATCCCTCGAAAGGATTCCAGCGACCGATCCACTTGTTTACCAAAGCCGGCCCGTCGCAGGAGAGTTCTATGGTGAACGCACCGAAACGACAAGAACGTCAAGACGAGAAAAGAAGGAAACTGGAACAGAAGGAATACGAGCAGAAGCTTTTCACGAAAGAAGAGACTAAACAAGGGAACATGTCGGAGATCAGTCAGCAAAGCAACGAATCTATGAGCCAGTACGATCAACTAGAAAACGTTTACGCTCCTAGTACAACTCCATGCTACGACACGCCTGGCCATAACAATGACAATCAGCCACTGGACGCCTCAAAAATGTGTTATCTCGATGTCAATATGGAAGGCGATAAAATGGAAACAGAATGTCAGGTAGAATCGAATGTGACGGTGACGACAAGCACGTCCGAAAACGTGCAGCAGACTACCGTGTTGTCATCGACGGAGAGTCGGATATTGCGGAAACGAAACTTAGAAACGAATGACGTTAGCACAGCAGATGCAAAGAGGTCTAAGAAGGTAGACGAGACATCCGGACCCGTCACCAGCGAGACTGGAAGGACAACAGAAATCACGAAACAAGAAGCAACCCAGGAGCGAGAGATTTCTGTGAACGAAAGTAAATCGGAACAACAGAAGAGGGTCAATGAACCGAATACTCAACCTATCGCTGAGACGAATTATTTAAAGGGGGAGAATGATACGAAAGAGGGCGAAGAAGATTCGAAGACCGAAGAATCGAAGAAACTGGAGAATGGAACGAGGAGTCCTCGCAAAGAAGAGCAAAGGCCACACTGTGAATTGACTTCGGATAACACGTAAATAGGTACTTTCGATGCCCCACGCGTAGAAGATAAACGGTGCTACCACACATACAACTCGGACTGTTTGGTTATCCATTCACTTGGTCGACCTTTCCCTTTTCTATCCGCTCGCCCTGTTCATTCACTCTTTCGTTTCCCCGCGAAGACACTAAGAGGGTACTAACTATCGATCACTCTTTTTACCGGTTCTACCGGTATTTATTTATTAATCGAAACGATTTAATGGCGAAACCGGGATATACAGAGCGACACCGTTCGCAGTACTGTGTTTCTTGTTTCCAGATTCGGTAAATCATGTTGAGGGGAAGGCGGTGCACCCGTAGAGATAGATCGATAAGAGAGGAACAAGCAATTTATATATCCGTGAACGTACAAGAGATTTCTCGTCTCTAGATTCCCACGACGACCACCACTGTTAGCACGTAGTTTCATCTGCTCTGCGCTGTTTCATTCATTCCCCCCTCCCCCCTTCTTTTTCACCTGTTCCATTTCTTCTTCACCTTTTTTTTTATTTTTTTTTTTTATTCTTAAGATTTTTAATTGCTCCGAGTTACACCGAGTAAACGGATAGTTTTGTTTTTAGGATACCTGGTGAGAGTTTCAGTGTAATATAATTTGTAATGAGCGCGTCTGAAATCGACATTGGACATAAAAGGGAGATTATTATTATTATAGTACTTGGTATTGCATGTGACGCAACGTGTGATGCTCCATTTAGAGAATGAGCCACGGGAAAAAGTAATAAATAATAATAACAATAATAATGATAATGATAATGATAATATGAAGAACAACGGAAAATCAAGCACTGTACATGATAGAAATTGTATCGCTTTAACGCATAGTACGAATGTGATAGCTAGACAGAGTGCATCTACGTATGGTTGGTTGTGCTTGAGCGCGTGGAATGTTAAACGAATACTTCAGTGAGACGGCAAAAATGATGGATGGGCGAAACAAATTCTAAGTACGTGCCTAAACGAAACCAAGCATTTTTGCATTCTGCTGTACTATCTGAGCACGTTCCCGAATATTATACAGCTGGGTCAGGCGAGCGAAGACTGACGTTTTGGCTTTACCTTATCTTTCTATAGTGTGAAAAATGGGAAAAAAGAAAAAGATGACAGAGAGGATGCGCGCGATGAGCGATATATAATACAAAAGGAAACGAATTCTCAGGTTGTGCTACGGAAACACGAAACTGCTCTGTGCTCGCGGTCGTACTATTGCCGTACTTGTCTAATCTTGTGTATAAAAGAGCAAAGGAAGAAAGAAAAAGGAAACTGTCAGAAATTCTACTATTCAGGAAAGGATTGCAGTGGATTTTCGACTTGATATGAAGGAGCGAATAAAACACGTGCTATCGGTAAAGCGGTTGAAGGACAACAGAGTGTTTTTATTTGAAACTAGAAGTAGTGGCGAGTGTTGCCAACAGGTGGCGTTGTCATACATATGTGGTTATGACGTATTGCGGCGGGAGATTACGAACAGCTTATATACTTTAACGAAAACAGAAATGGAAGAAGAAAGAACGTGATTGAAAACAAGCCAAGCGGAGCAGAGCCAGTTCTCTTTGGAACTCGTTCTACCAGATCACAGACGGTGTCCCCTGATAACGTGGCAAGAGACAGTGATTTAATTGTAATTGCTGTGTCCACTAGTTGCTTGTTAAATTGTATTGACCCGAGCAGAGAGAGAGAGAGAGAGAGAGAGAGAGAGAGAGAGAGAAACAAAACGACCCATCGATCTTTCTTTTTTTCATTTTTTTTTCAATCGCTGAAACAGTAAAAGAAGAAGGAGAAAGTGGGAATAAATGAAAGAGTGAGAGGATCATCGAGAGCATGCGAAAGTCATTGTACAAAGAGTATATGTGGAGAATACAATTAATTGGAGAATACTTAGAAGAAAGTGAAAGAGAGAAAGAGAGTATGATTGCAGGGAAGTGAGACGTCGGTTGGAAACTTTAGACTGTAGACCTTGTAAATTTATGTAATTTTAGAAGACCCGAGCGTATTGTTTCATATAGTTGTTATTTATTTATAAAGCCGAGAATCTTCGAATTTGTTGAATAGAGAATACGAGAGAGCGAGTGTGAAAGAGAGAAAGAGAGAGAGCGAGAGCAAGAGAAGACGCGGACGATTAGGAATGCCGAAAGTATTATATCGTTGAAATGTGGTTACATACATATTATGCACGAGTCACATACTATTGGGAAATAAAAAAATGACCGATTATCCACAAGTTAAAAAACGTGAGACGCAAGAAAAATCAGCCACTAGGTCCACCCATTCTCCTCACTTTTTATCCCTTTAATCAGTAATTTTCCAAATATTCAATAGGCCCTAAAAAGTGAGTTTTTGTTAAGTTTCTTCGTCCTACGATGAACAGAAAAGGTGCTGGACTTTGCCAATAATAAGCAAGGATCTGGGAAGTGGAAGGGATTAGGGGGAGCGGGCTCCCTTACGTTTCGGGTCTTTTAGCTTGAGGGTACTCGGTCATCTTTTTTTTCCCAATAGTACAAGTATGCACAGAAAAACAGAGGGCGCATGGAAGGGATTTTAACCGTTTGAGTCCCACGCAGCGTAATCGCGCTTTTCTAATTCCATGTTGAAAAGATCCACTATATTTTTGACCGTTGTAGATCTCCCGAGGCCAGCTTTACCAATACATGTCAATCGTATTTTTACTTTCATTTTGTCACATAAACCATACACTGTGATACGCTTTGTTACTGGTTGTCGTTTGAAAAATTACTGATATCTGTGAACTAATTCTCGATGCAAGCGCTGCGTGGTGGCTCTTCTCGATAAGATTTTTTCGACCACCTCTGAGACTGAGACGGTTAAGATGGTATATACTCGCGAATCGTACAAAAAAAGTTCCTTAGGGCGAGAACACGGACGAAAAAGAAAAGCGAAACGAGATGAAAGGGATGATAATTAATGGTAACCAAAATGAAAAAAGGAAAAGAGAGAAAAACACGACGAAAGCTTCCGGCATATGTACAGGCGGCAGCTTTTCTTCTTGTATTTTATCTAGTCTCCGTATTATCGCGACGGAAGAATGGAATAATCATGCGACAGTCACTTTTTTAATTCGCAAACGAAAATCTCGTTCCCGATTCGCGGAACTTTCTCGCACGCTCCGCGAAACATTCCTGTTCGAGCGTGATACGATGCGCGTCGCTGTCCCGATTAAACGCGCGTCTTAATTGCTGAAGTTCCATGAAATTCGTCGATCACTGTTTGCGATCGCTGCCTCCTTAAACTAAAATATTTTATCCTAGCGTTTCGCAGGCATCCCATAAATCTAAAGCTTAACCCTTTCGCTACGGCAGTGCGCTCCGTCCGAGTGACACCGAGTGATCTCCTATAAGCGTTACACAACGACATATTTGGAGATTTTGCAATTATTATAAACAAAAGTATAATTTAGGGTAATTGATACGTCAAATCGAAATCCTCAATTTTGCTATTATTATAAATAAAAATACAATTTAGGATAGTTAGACATCGAATTATAATTCCTAGTAATTTAATTCAGAATGGTAAATTCTAAAAGTCGGCACTCGTACACACAAGTCGTCGCACGGATGTCGTAGCGAAAGGGTTAACCAATTGCAATTAATAGAAGCAGTTAAGAGTAATAGATTTAGACGAAGTGTTTCGAATTTTTTTTAAAAACAAAGAAATGCGTGGAGCATCGAATACTCCGATCTTTCTTGAAGAATGAAAACAAAGTAAGAGATAGGATACTTTTAACTTAGGAAGGCAGAAGCATCTCTTGAAACAGTGTTATTACGAAACGAAAGAAAGAAAGACAGGAAAAAGACAGAACTCTACTTGGAGAATTAGTAAACACGATAAGGGACCTTAAATTGATTCAGCCTTGACGTCGTACGGTTAATCGGCTTCTTTTTCGCTGTGCAACCGTAACAGAGATACAACACCGATGCAGCATAACAACGATAACGTTCTACTATTTTCCACGCTCCTGCATTTATTCGTTCCGTAGCTCGTTCCTCCTTTCTTCTTGATCGCTTGCTTTTCTTCGCGCATCAACGTCTTGAACACGAATGCGACCTGCACGGTGCAGCTCCGTTTCTGTAAACTTACTGTTCGTGTCAAGGGAACCTCGATGACGCTCGATCAATCGTGGACACACTTTAACCCTTTCACAGTCTATTAAAGCAACGAGCAACGCATAAGTTGGCGCGTTAAAAAATAATTACTGCAGTGTTATCAAAGCATTTTATATTTCTCTTGCTATATTAAAGAAAGGGTTAACCCTTTCGCTACAAGCGAATAATGCAATAATACTCTACGAAACTCCACGGGTGACTATACAGGGTGTTCGGACAAAGCTGGGAGAAAATTGAAGGGGTAACTCTATGCAACATTCTAAGACGAAAATCAAGAGTAACAATTTTGCATTTGAAGCTTTGTTTATTAGTTATAAGCAACTAAAAAACTGGGCTATCTTACGCCTGAGAGTAGGCAAATATATTAGACATAAATTAGATCGTTCTTTTAGTTGCTTATAACTAATAAACAAAGCGTCAAACGCAATTGATTTACTCTTTATTTTCGTCTTAGAATGTTGCATAGAGTTACCCCTTCAATTTTCTCCCAGCTTCATCCGAACACCCTGTCTAGTCACCGTTTGTAGCGAAAGGGTTAAAAGCAAACATCCGTCGGAATCTGTGTTTACACGAATGCGAGCTTTTGTTATCTGAACAAGGAATCATAGGGTTTCTGTTGTGTGAACAGGTCCGCTCGCTTAATCATGCTCGCCGTCATGTTCCCAGCGTGGTTCGTATAAACGGAGTGTCACCGTGCTTCTCTTGCCTTTGAGTATTCGTCGCCCTGTGCAATAAACGGAAAAGGAGGGAAACGTTTCGAGGCGGTGGGGAAAGGAAGCGTGGAGGGTCGAGAGCGATGCGAAGACAAATTAGCAGAAATCGGCTCCGGGCGCAAATCACTTTTCCATGTTATGTTTGAGAGGATGAACCGAAAATGAACCACTTAGACGCTTACCAGGAACACTTATAGTGTAAGAGATAAAAAAAAAAAGATTAATAATAAAGAATCGCTTTGAGTCACTGGTTGTGTTTCATTTACTTCTCACGTGTGACTATAGAACCATGGTTCTGTCGTACAGTAGCTGCAAAAAGTAAACTCGATCAAATCTTTTTTAGCATTCAGTTTCGATCATTATGCGATCACATATATTTGATGTTATAAGAATTGAACGTTATATTTGATTAAAAATACGAGTATTGAAAAATATTGACGATGTTTGAATACTTTTTGTAGCCACTGTACGTTTAGTGATTGGTATTAATTAATAGTATTAATTATCCGTTTTGTATCTAATGTGCAGAATTTATTGTAGTAAGATAGCTTTCTCTACACTGTTACGATTTTATGCTAAAAATTCGGGGGATCGTTTGAATCCTTCTCGTTTTTGTTTCAGGACGCATCGAAGACCAAAATTCAGTTCTGCCTGCGATTTTTCACAAATTTACGATCGCCTCGCGACGATCCTTGAAGTATACACGTGAATCGTGCATATTGATTTTCTTTTTACGTAAAGAAAAGAACTTATTTACGTGGGAAATTATCAGCGAGATTATTAATCGCGTTCGCTTTTACAGAAATACCGTTCGAGACGTTTGGACTAAAAACGAGGGCTAAAAACGATTCGTGACCTGAAATAGACTCGAAGAAACGAGCTCACCCGCAGAGAAGACTCGGTATTTTGAAGCACGCAGACTGTGAAAAAATTTCGAATTCGATGCCATGGCAGTGACGATCCCGAGCGTATAGCTTGCTAACATGAGAAACTTCTCGTGTTATCGTTTGCATCTACTACTATATATATTTATATATATATAATATATATTTCTCTGATATACAGTAGCGGACAAAAATTTAAGACGAAAGAATGAACGAAATTAAATTAACTCAAATTAATAAATAGTATTCCACCATAATAACAATAAAAATAAATGTGCAGAGAATATTTGCAGATCATAAGACTGTGATCTACATTGTCCTCTCGCCTTAAACTTTTGTTCGCCACTGTAGGTACAGTAGGGAACAAAAGTTTAAGAGCAAAGAATCAAAGAAATTAAACTAATTTATAATGAATAGTATGATAAACAAAATTTGCATTCTATGATAATCGATAAATAGTGTTCCACCACAATGAGGATAAAAATGAATACATAAACAATATTTGCGAATCATAAAATTATGTTTTACATTGTCCTCTCGTCTTAAACTTTTGTCCGCTAGTGTATCACTTAGAATCTGTATACCTTTCTCTATACCTCATCGAACGCTTGTTCTCTAGAAACGAGTGTGAACAAAGGGTGGATCGACGGAGAGGCGCGTTGACCCGCAACAGCAATTTCTCTAAAACCTTAGAAACGATGAAGGAAAAAAAAAACAAGTCGACCGCCGGTTCCCGTTATTACAAGGGGTGCGCAATATTCTTCGTCCTCGTCACGGTTCACGCGGTTTAAATCTATTTTTCGTCGCTTAAGATCTACCAAGAGGCGCCAGCGCCCCGAAAAATTGCACGCTCCTGAACGTGCAGGTATTTTATTTCCATATATCTTTTTTCCTTTTGTTTCTCTTTTGTCTTCCTTTTTCTCTTACACGTGTAACGCTTGCGCGCCTACTTGTATCATTTTCATTAACGACTTTTAACACTTAGCCAACCGAATGGGCAGATCTCCCATTTTTTCCTTAACAAATCGTTGCCATTGATTCTGTTTGCTTTTGTTATTAGTTAGTCTTGAACTAGTATTATTCAAAGTTCATCAAATGCATTTTCTGCTTTTCCAAATTACAATTTTTAATCAATTCAACGCTAATTTTGTTACTCATAACTTTGTGGTACATTTTAAAAAGGGCCTAGTATCCGTTTAATAAATAATAATAATAACAACAACAACAATAATAATAATAATAATAATGATGATGATAATAATAATAATGATGATGATGATGATGATGATGATGATGATGATAATGATAATAGTAATTAAGGACTAACTAATAACAAAAGTAAATAGAATCAACGAAATTAATTATCTTCCCGTTCACTTGACTAAGTATAAATAATGTGTGTATTTCTGCATCGTTGTAGCGCGATAACATTATCGTTCGTCGAGTGTTATCATCGTCGAGCATGTACGAAGAAGTGGAGGCACGACAACGGCGAAACAATTCGAAAGAAGGGAAGATAGATCCTTGTCCCTCGTGGCTATTCTTGTCGATGACCGCGGAACCTCTCCAGCTAAACGTGTCGCGAGAGGTTCTGGTCGAACGTTGAGGATCATTCGAAACAACGGTGTATACAGATTGCTTCACGGGTGAGAGAGGATGTTCTGAAAAAATTTATTAGATGCTATGAGGTGGCAACGGACGTTAAAAAGTGAAAGTATTGTGTCTGAGGAGCACTCAGCTTCAAGGTAGCCGAGTATTTTGGTATATGTCCTCGGGTTGATCGTATCTTCCCTTCGTTGAAACGGTAAACAGTGTCCCCCCTGATAAGTATCAAACTGCTTTTTCCTTGGTCTCAGGGTGGACGACGGTAATCGCGTTTTGCTGTTTTATGCAACTGCGTTTAAACCGTTAAAAATGTATCCATGCCTCTGATAAGATTCGCCGACGAGTCGGCTACAAACAAGCATGTCAAACGGCGTGGACATTCTCAACACTTAGCCTACCGGATGGGGAGATCCTCCATTTTTTCCTCAACAAAGCGCTGCAATTGATTCTATTTCCTTTTGTTCTTAGTTAGCCTTGAACTAGTTAGTGTTGTTCATAAATTTTTCAAAGTACAGTTTTTAATAAATTCAACAGTATCTCAGAACCAACTAATAACAAAAGTGAATAGACTGGCACTACTTTGTCGAGGAAAAAATGGGAGATCTCCCCATCCGGTTGGACAAGTATTAACCCTTTGCACTGCGAATTATTTTTCAATTTTGATGCCAATAACTACCTAATATCTTAGGTGTTTTATTTGAAATTTACTTGAAAGGGCAATTCCTTGAGTGGTACTTATTTCAAACAATCTTTTTTACTCATTATATCAAACATTACTTTCAAATTTTGTTGTAACTTATATCTATGGATTTTCTAAATTCTTTAACTAAAAAATGAGACAATTTCCATATTTAAACTGGCGTTTTAAAAATGTCGAGTTTGACTCGACAATAGGAGTTACTGTCATAAAAACTGATGTCGAGTTATCCTCGACAAAGGAGTGCAAAGGGTTAAAATTGTATTCGGGATAGCGAATAACGAGCACGTTGTCGTCTGACGTTCTCGGTGTTCTCACAAACAACTGAACCAGAGAGTCAGAGAATGGAAACGTTCGTTAAAAATCCCTCCGGCAACGAATTATACCGTGCGCACGTTTATGAACTGTATCCAGTACAACGATAAGATAAACGTCTGTCGTGTTTGTCCAATGGTATTAAAAAAGTTCCGCGACAGAGCGAGGATTGTCGCGATCTCTCCCCGGAGATCACGTGACTAGTCCAGCCATCAGGCCGTAGAAGACAAAGGCAAAAATCTATGACAAACGGACGGCTCTTCCGGTCTACTCGTCGACCAGTTCCCAAAGCATGAGCGCTGCATCGGTTCCACCGACGGTGACCACGTTCTGATCGTTGTAGAGGAATCTGGCACAGGCCACCAGGGAGCTGTACACCTTTTCCTCGACGTATTCGGCCTTCGCGCTGGTGCACGGGTACCTGAAAAGCCTTAGGTAGCCCTCCGCGTCGCCGCTGACCAGCATGTCGTGGGCTGCCGATCTGCTCGACGTAGTCAGAACGGTCGTTAACGGATAGTAACGGTTATTCCACATTCCTGTAAACAGTATTGTACAGAATTAGCGATGAACAAGGTATAAGACAGATACTCATTTGAATGTAAAATGATTTTATTGAAAACATGCCTAATCACACTTGCTCCTCCACGCAGACTGATTCTTCAAGACTTTCTTTCCCTTTCGACACTTCGTTCTCTCACTCCAATTATCGAAAATCACGCACACCACACACTCCCTTTGTTCTCAACTGTGTTTACATTAAAAATTCATACTGCAAACCACATACACACTAATCGCCTTGTTCTCAATCTTCAACATTCTCACCCTCATCTATTCCCTCACTCACACATTCGCCACCTCTACAATTGTTAACACTTAGCCAACCGAATGGGGAGATCCTCCATTTCTTTCTGCGTTGCGATTGATTCTACTTATTTTTGTTATTAATTAGTCTTGAACTAGTGTTGTCCACAGTTCGTTAAATATATTTTTTGCTTTTCCAAAGTACAATTTTTAATAAATTCTTAATACGCGATGGAGAGTGTTCGGTTAGGTGTGGCACTGGTTAGCTAAATGTTAATAGGCCTTCCCGGTCGGTGAAGTGTTAAGGATAAATTTCGACGATCTTGAAACACGAAGGTTTTGGGTGTTACAGAACCGTTTCTATGCTTACCGGACACCATGTAACCGACCATGCAATTGTGGGTGTACCATTTCACGTCTTTCATCACTAGCGGGCTTTTTTCCGACGACAATGCTTTCACGTCCCCTATGAAAATGATTTTACGTTATACTAGTTGTTAACTCGAAAGCAGTTTGGTTATGAAGGGTAAACCACGTTACAGAACACTAAGTCGTAATCCTGGGTGACCGTCTGCAGAAATCTGCTATCGGAACTCCAATCTAGCTGCACCAGCGGCTGCGTTCCACGGATCTTGTTGCTCTTCTTGTACGAGAATCCATCTCTAGATACTCTGAAGAGGTAAACGCTACCGTTCTGGGAACCCATCGCCACGATTTCTCCCGCTGTTTAACAGGATGATCTCGTGCAGTCCATTCCAGTTAACGTTAAACGATATAAAAATGTATACAGGGTATTTGAACGAAACTGGGAGAAAATTGAAGAGATAACTCAATGCAACATTCTAAGACGAAAATCAAAAGTAGAAAAATTGCGTTTTACGCTTTGTTTATTAGTTATAAGCAATTTAAAAAATGGGCTGTTTTACACCTGAGAGCAGGCAAATCGGGCAACACACAGGCGTAAAATTATTTAGTTGCTTATAACTAATAAACAAAGCATCAAACGCAATATTGTTACTCTTGATTTTCGTCTTAGAATGTTGCATAGTGTTACCCCTTCAATTTTCTCCCAACTTCGTCTGAACACCCTGTAGAAGCAATTTGACATCGTGTCTTACTTGGATTATAGCCGATGCAGGACAAAGGTGAGCCACAGACTCTAAGAGTAGCTACGGCTGCCCCTGTGTCCGCGGCGAGGACCAGAAGATGACCTTCGGAGGAACCAGCAGCGAGAGCAACTCCAAAGGGATGAAAAGCAATACAGATGCACTCAAAGCCAACCTGAGAGAAAATTTTGTTAACGATACAGTCTCGTTACAACTATTGAATTATTACTTGAATTTAAAAATCTTTGATAAAAAAAATCTTCTGCAATAATTTCAGTTTAACAAGATGTAAAGCGAAAAATGGTTGTCAAATCCACCTGCGTGGTCCACAAGAGTTTGTGTCTCCGCCAAAGAGCAATATTCTTGTCGTGGCCGGCTGTGGCGAACACTTCGTCGTCAGGGTGCACCGCAAGACCCCATAACTGTCTCCCATGACCGAAGACCACCTGATTGAACCTTCTCTGTAGAGACCCTTCCAAGATGTTGTTCCTAGTGGTTCCTACGTAAATGTTTCCGTCGTTCCTTCCCGGTCTCTGCGGATAGATGCTCCGCACACCGCCCACCGCTTCCGGTAACTAAATAAAACAAATACGATTGAATAGCTGGAATATGATGTATCTTTGATCGACATCTGGAATAACAGAGCTGCCAAATTTTTTCGAACTACACCGCTCATCTGTATAAAAGGTCTTTTACCATTTGTACATTTTACTTTCTCTATTTTCATTTCTTACTCTAATAATTTCCTTGTAATTCTCTAATGGGTTAATCCCGTAAAATTAAATAAATAAATAATGCTCTCGTACTTTCGTGTCGGTGATACGTTTGTAATTCTGCAGAGAATCCCACGCGGCGATCTTGCGATCTTTCTCTCCTCCGGAGAGCAACGTTCCCTCCGACAACATAACCAGCGAGCTGATCCCTTTGTTGTGCGCCTCGAACTCCATCCGGACGAAATACGCGCCGTCCGCGTCCACGGAGTAGACGGTGATGAAGCCGTCGCTGTCCGCCGTCACGACGTCCCCGTCCTGCTCGAACTGGATGCTGGTCACGTGCGTGCGGGACGGCTTGAGCGGGAAAAAGCAGCGTTTGACAAATTCTGATTCTGATCGAACGTGGGCTGTTTTCGTTTGCAGCTTACAGGTTTGATGATGTCCGTTCGCTCGAAGAAACCGTCCTTCCGTCGGTTCCAAAAGGTCAGGTGACCTCGACCGTGCGTGATCAGCAGATTATCGTCGAGAGGATGAAAGGCTGCGCCGGTCAGATCCTCCTGCATGGTCTGCGAGATTGGCATTTATGCACGAACGTTATGATGTATGATCATGAGGCTGTGGCGTGCGCGAAAGAGGTGGAGAAATGCTTACCGCCACTTTGCCCAACAAATGGCCCCATTGCCATTGCCACACCGAGAGTATCGCCTCCCTGCCAGCATCAACGGCTAACACGTAACTGCCCCCGTTCTGTGTGCAGACAGAATCATATGGTAATAGGTATACTTTGGTGATTCTCCTTTTGTTCTCTGTACGTTTAGGTATGCCATGTGTAACACTGTCTATAAGAGCGACGGTTTCCCTTATTTTACAAACCCATCGCCCCCGTCACACATGCACGTGGGAATGCAAGAGGGTCACGACGAGATGATACTTTACCAGCTGCGAAAACGCTAACGCGGAGACGCCCATCTGGAACTCGGTCATTCCGAACACGTACAGAGTGAGCAGAGTCTCTGTTGACCATATGCGAACATGCGGCTGCGCTTTTCTGTGTCTACCGGCTTTTTGTCCGGATGCCACCAGCTCCCTGCTTGGATGAACCTACGCATCGAACGAGATCCGTTGACTTTCTTTAACCCTTTGCACTGTTTTTCAATTTTTTTATTAATAATTCCCTAATATTTTAGGTTTTATTTGAAATTTACTTCAAAGGACAATTCCTTAAATGTTACTTACATAGCTCTTAAGCTATTATCTTTATTAATTATATTAAACATAGCTTTGTTGTAACTTATATTTGTTTAATTTTGTTAACTCGACATAGAAGTTACTGTGATAACGACACCGTACCTCCATGCACGTGATGTCTTCTGTGTGGCCCACATAGTGCCGTTGTGCATTTTCCTCTCTGTCGAAGAGAACAGCCACGGCTGCGACGTAGTACAGCAGCTCTCCGCTCGGCAGAACCCAGAGATTTCTTCGGGTATCGGTGCCCCGATATCCGTAAACCCATTCGAGTTGCAGTTTCTTGTCCGGCGGGGAATTGTCCACCGGCGGCAGATGAGAAGGCGGATAGAAGGACCTTCTTAGCCCGCGGATCGTCACCCTGGCTGGCTCGTCCCGTAGAACCTCGACCACGCTGTAATCTGTTCGGATAACATATCGTTGTTTGCGATCGGATAATAACGGGTGTACGTGATCGGCAAGCGATTGGAGTGATATAGAGAACCGTTTACACGGACGACGTCCGAGTCAGGGGCGTACAAAGCGCGCGGTCTGCTTTTGCTACGGGCACGTCTCTGGCGACCGATATCCTCGACCACGGTAGGTGGTCCCCGTGACCTGGATCTCCTCGCAGGGGACGCGGTGACGGTTCCCGCCATACCGATCCCCGAGCCGGTGCCCAGGTAAAAAGTGTCCACGTCAGCGAACTCGTTCCTTAATTGTGAGAAACTTCTTACCTGTCGACAGTGTTTCAGAAAACAGGCTTTTAGCATAAGTAAGAACAAACGAATTTGTTACGCCTTTTGTAGCTTCGTTTTATCTTCTGTTCATATAAAAAGACATGTCCTGACTGACTGATTGATTTATCATCGCAAGGCTTAAACTACTAAAGGTAGAAACATGAAATTTGGACAATCGGTTTCTTCTATGACGTAGGTGCTCGATGAGGAAGGATATTTTAATATTCCACCCCCAAGGGAGTTAAATAGGGGTTGAAAGGTTGTTTGAAAATCCGCCAATGTTGAAGCAAGTACAATAAAAATTAGTAAGTATTTAACTTTCTGATTAAAATTAAAATTAAGGGCTTGCAAAATTAGTGATTTTAGGTGTATGAGATTTTTTCAAAACTCATCCTTAATTATTTCCGCAGATAACACCTATTATAATTTTGTATGGAGCTTGTCTCTCCCTAAAGGAAGAAGACGGGACTACGTCGAGGACGATAAATATACCGGTGTCAAAATGAATGGAACCGAGAGACATTTTGTCTGCCGTGTCAGGATCGTGTCACGAACGTCACCGTTGACGTAGACGCGGAACAAGGTATATAACTCGATGATGCATAGGGCAGCCGAATGCTCGCTAAGGAAAATTGACCAATTTGAAATTCATATACGGTCGTGACCTGAAAAGATGGATCTCTGACCTTTTTCCCAGGGGCCTCCGACCCACTTGCAACGGAACACTCTCGCCAGAACGTAATAATCCGTTATAACGTTGGAAATTTGAATCAGAACGGGGCATCGGTGGAAATGGTTGAAATGACGCGTGCAACGACCAAAAATGAAAAATAAGAATAAAATTTTTATCTGATGTCTCCTTGCTTCGACAAAAGTTCAAGACGACAGAACAATGCAAAACATAATTTTACGGTATGCAAATATTGTTCATATACTTATTTTTACCGCCATTATAGTAGAACACTATTTATTGATTAGCATAAAATACGAATTTTATTTATATTGTTATTTCTTATTAATTAATTAATTTGCTATCTTTCACCCTTTGGTCTTAAACTTTTGTCCGCTACTGTACTTGTTTAAATAAAAATTCCCGTACTTTCTGGTTGACCTGTTTTTTTCAGGAAACTCCATTTCCGCGTTACCGATAACGATTTTGAACGCGGTGAAAGAGACGATTTAAGACGATTCACGGGAGAGTTAACTAACGACCCTATTCCATTTACAGTGAAGAAGTCGACCCCGATATCGTCACGCTTCGTTTCGACGCTTCTGCTCCCGCCACCCGCATGCATATTTATGGACAAACATTATTCAAGCAGATTTTATAAGTACAATGCCGAGGCAATGTCTTCGATTTGCATAAATCGTTGATAAATTTTCGAATCGCCCACGTTTCGGGCCGTTCACGAACCGTGAACGAATCGATCATCAACTCGTACACCGTTTGGTCCCTCTCGACAATCTTAACACACGAATTCGTATGGTGTTTCCACGCGAATTCTTATGCTAATCGTTCCTTGTGTAGCTTACCTCTTGACCTGAAACTGTAAACATCCTCTTGGCCCCATTCATCTTCAGTACTTGTCCAAGGTCCTCTAGCACCTCTTCGAACGGCTGCGAAGTGCGGAGGTTCAACAAGACTCGACACTGAAATTTCATTAATATTAATCCATCAAAAAGAAGGTGTGCAATTAAATTGTATAGATACCTATTTTCGAAAAGGTATTTTCATATTTTTTAACAATGTGTGCTCGAAAGTATTTTGACCCTTATTTCAAATGTGCTTCTCAAGCACCATCAATACAATTAATAATATAAATATTGTAATCAAAATCATGTTAAGATTGTTTTGAATGACTTTAATATTATTATTTACACGTCGTTGTAGCACTTAAAATCTGACACTTAAAAACTTGCAAGTCAAAATATGACGAAAATATGTTGGAGTTGGCGATCGAATTTACCTTTGTTATTAATTGATCTTAAGCTAGTGTTGAATTTATTAACATTCATTTGCACTTTGGAATAAAGCAGGAAATGCGTTTAATGAACTATGGACAATACTAATTCATGAAGAATTAATAACAAAAGCAAATAGGATCAATGACAGGGCTTTGTCGAGGAAAAAATAGATCTCCCCATTCGGTCGACTAGGTATTAATTTTAGTTACCTGTACAGTGTGGTCGTGATTATTAACAATTCGTATAACACGTCCCGAAGAAGGTTTTCCACCGCCAGGAGGTGGTGCTTCGTCGGTGATGGAAGCTTTCCTGCTGAGACTCGCCACCGCTGGTGGTCTACTTTGCCATCCTCCGACACCACCCCCGACACTTGCTCCACCTCTGCTACCTCCGCCGGTGGGACTCGTATACCAGGTATTGCTTTTCTTTCCATAGCTGGCCGGCTATTATTTAAAATTTAATCAATAAAATTTAAATAAGACGAATGACGAATTAGGTTCTCTAAAAATCTCGTTATTTTATTATTATTATAAATAATATATAAATATATAAAATAATGAAATTTTATCTCATTTAAATCTCATTATTATACAAAAATTTCATCTTTTAATGACACCCTGATCGGTTAAACAATTACAACAAATTATGTGCAACTGTCAGTATTATGAATACGATATTATATTATTTGTATGTTTTTAAAATAGAAATTGAGTATCAAGAATTTAATAAAACATTTTCGATTAATTTCTGTTTTCTCTCTTTTATGAACAACACTTTGAAACACAAAACTTTTTCACATTGTCATCCGTTTTGTTAAGTGTAAGAATATATTTTTGCAGAGGACCTGCAGCATGTCGGCCGGCAGCGATATAACTTCGAAGGAATCGCTCATCAACACGACGAAACTGTCGCAGCCCTCCCAGGACTTGGGGCTGCAGGACTCTAGCTCGCTATAGGAATCGCTATAGGAGTCCGCGTTCTCTCCGCCAAAGTCCGGCTCCAGGTCCGAACGGGACGAGGAACTTGCCGACTCAATGGTGGACCTAGATCACTGTAGTCCCGCGCGACGATATTCACGGTCCTTATTCGTTCACCGAACAAATCAACTTTAACCCTGCTCGTTCACATCTTTTCGTTTCGATCACTTGCTCACGATACCCACCACTAGATCCTCTTCGATCGATCTCTTTAATCCTTTTAACGTTTATCGTGCAAAAAAATTAAACGATGTCCTTTCGACGTTTAGACACGGTAACACCAGCAACAAAATATTGGTCCTGTTCCTTTGATCGTGCAATTTATAACTTTGCAGGTTGGAAGACTGTGATTCGGTTGTGCAATAGTATGAACGACGTGGCTCGTAGAAAAAAAAAAAACAGGAAACCAGCCGGAAACTGTCGTGGCGAACGGTAGATTGCTGGCGTCGATACGACCTTGAGGCGACGCCTTCTAATCACATCGGGTGATCAGAAGCTGAACACAGCGATCCGAAGAAACGAAAACGTGGTGGTAAGTGGCAAGAGGAGATCGCGAGAAGGCTGTGGCCACTAGGTGCAACCCCGACTGTGTTCGATGGACAACTGGAGGCGGGGTGTATGGCTGCCTCATCGGGTTGGAGAACCAGCCCCCTGGCTGCAACATCCCCTACCCTCCCCCTCCGCTTTCCAGGAGAACCATCGTGTCTCAAGGCCAAACAGCCACCCCGGGGTACTCTAGGCGTACAACTCGCCAAACCGACACACACACACACGCATATCTACTTACGTGTACGTATATGTTTGTACGAAATTTAACATTGCCGGATCATTTCTTGCTTTTACACTCTTTTTATCTCTTGCGCGCCGCAAATGGTAATTCTTGATTGATTTAAATGTCGTGTATCATAACCGTAATCTCGCGTGTACGATTTTTATTATCCCACAAGGTTTTCTACGTGGCTAATTTTGTATACAGGTTTACTGGTTTCGTGATTCCTGGACAAAAGAAGATAAATTATGACGGACAGCTGGAAACTTGGTTAAATGGAAGGTTGATGGACACCCGGTAACGAGGATCCGTTTTAGGGCTGGCGATAGAGGAAATCAGGCAGAAAGCGTGTTTTGAAATTAAGGCCGTCCACACCTTGATGGGACAGGGACCGGAATAAAAAATGGATGGGGTCCGGTTTCTTCGCGGAAAGCGGCATCGCGTAGGATCAATTATCCTGATTGGCTAAATAGGGTCAATACTCAAACCAAGCCGGGGGGGAGCGGACGGGAAAAAACCGTTAACGAGGCTAATAGTCTAATAAACCGACTTATGAATTCGAGACACGCACGCTACCGCCGGCAGTATGCCAGAGATTCGATGACCTTGCTATCGCTTGCTATACCAGCAATTCTTCCAAATTTATGGATGACAACTATTAGAATTTCATAAAATCATGCAATTCTATTGTTTCGAACGATCTTCATTTTGGTCTCTCCTTATTGTTAACCCCTTGACGTACAATGACGAGTTAGGGTCGTCATTCATTTCATATGCCACTGTAGACTTTGACGAGTCTAACTCGTCAGGAACTGTTTTCAGTGAACACCGTGCAGTATACAGGAAATTTGGACGAAGCTGGGAGAAAATTGAAGAGGTAGTTCTATGCAACATTCTAAGACGAAAATCAAGAGTAAAAAAATTGCGTTTGACGCTTTGTTTATTAGTTATAATCAACTAAAAAACGAACTACTTTACGCCTGAGAGCAGGCAAACGGAGCAACACGGTAAGTAACTTCTGGAGAAATTCTCCGTTAAATTGTGGCTCCTCCTCGATCGACCAATAACTGAATTCGCGTTCATCGTCATGCGGTTACAATGCAATGCTAGGTTTGATGGGATTGGTATGATAATGGAAGCATAGATTAACACAGGGTGAAGGTCAGACGACCCTCTCATTCTCATACACTCGAGCAACCCTTCCGGTATTGCACCCATACTCTGACTTAAGCCTAACCCTCACGGAGGTCGTTCATGTTTTCTTTCTCTCTCAGATTTCTTACGATTCTTTTTTTTTCGAAATTACTTCCTGAGAAGGGTGACCCCGTTCAACGATCGTCTGAACACGTCACAGGGACGATCAAGCGCAATCCAAGTTCAAATTGCTCCCGCGGGATCTAATAAGTACTCATGACAACGCAATCCGGTCGACTTGAACTCTTAATGGACTCGAGACACGAGCTTCGGACGCAGAACCATCTGGACAGTGAAAAAATATGCAATTTTTTCGCTCTATAAAATCAGGGCGATTCGGATCAGGAAGGACCGACTCGGGTCAAGGAGAGAAATATTCATAAAATGGTAAATTTACGAAAAGCATTGCAAGAAATGTTTTTATACACACCTGGTAGTTTATGGAACGTATAGTGATAAATAGTGATGTTTTTCAGGCGGTATCGCTAACATAACAAATTAACGTAACAGGATTTTCCAAAACGGAACAAAGAGTGGAAATAATGAAAACAACAAATCCCAGAGAATTGGAATCATAATCAAAACACGAAAGTGCGATCAAGGCTCAAAAATGTCGTCTCCCCTACCGATCCTAAAGTAATGCTTGAAAGTTCGAATTTTTCATTCTTTTATTTCTTTCATTATATCTTTGATGAGATTCTATAAGAAAATTTCGAATACCATATAAATTTCAGCGTCACCAATGAAATCTTTAGCACGTGCTAGCCTCACAACGAGCTTCATGAATTCCGCCCAAGGCTGTCGGCTTCTTTATTGCAACTATCTGGAAGGCCTTTCGCCTGGTTACACGTGGAACCGGTGTGACCATGTTCGATGATGCTCCGTTATATAGCTATCCGCTGAAGTTTACAGTGCAACCATATTTCGAAGCCGGTGTTACAAACTATAAACTTCGTTCCCTCGATCTGATCAACTTCGAGCGAGCTTGAAATCGGAATGACTCGCGCTAATCTACCATCTCCTCCATCGAAATGATCACGAACCTCGTAAAGGTCCGCTGCTCACGAAAGTGTGTGTCTATTAATATATCGCGTCGCTAAAAATAATCTTCGTCCGCGGCGTCGACGAAACAGCGTCGTAGAAAGATCTAATCCGCGTAATTACGTCGAGGGTTTGTCGCTGGACGAAAGGAAGGTTCACGAATACACGTTGCGTGCTCCCGTTCACTAAACCGATCTCGGTGCTTTGTGAATCTGATGATTCAAATATTCTTCTTTGAAGGAACATACTCGATTTCAGTCGAAAATGGACGTTGAAATCGTTTAGAGTAATCATTTCTTTTTTTTCGGATAATAGAATACGGTATTATTTCACAAGACAATATATTTTTTTTTGTTATGCAGGTGTTCCGGACGAAGCTCGGGGAAAATTGAAGATGTAATGCTATGCACCATTCTAAAACGAAAATCAAGAATAAGAATATTACGATTGACGCTTTGTTTCTTAGTTATAAGCAACTAAATAATTTTACGCCTGAGAGTAGGCAAATGGGGCAACACGGTAGGTAACGTCACTGTGTAGTCATTGACATTACCTACCATGTTGCCCCGTTTGCCTGCTCTCAGGCGTAAAATTCCCCGTTTTTTTAATTGCTTACAACTCATAAACAAAGCGTCAAACGCAATTTTTTTACTCTTGATTTTCGTCGCAGAATGTTGCGTAGAGTTACCCCTTCAATTTTTCCTCAGCTTCGTCCGAACACCCTGTATAGCATTCTCTATCTAATTCTACGAAACGGTTGGAAGAAAAGAATGATGCGATCTCGAGGGACAGTAAAGAAGAAAGAGTCCATTCACGAAGAGTTGAACCGTTTAGCATTGTAATTTATGAGGCTGTCCCCGTAAATTACGATTCGCGAAGCAAAACTGCAGTGTGTGTGAGTCAGCACATGCATTGGTTCGCAAGGCCAAGGTCACGGTGCAACAATCTTCCGGTTGGCGGGGTATGCGAAACCGATAGAATGGAGGGCGCAATGAAAGTACGCGTGGGTGCACCCTCAGGTTCACCATGGGTGCTACAACCCTTAACCTTTTCACGCATTTACCGGGGTCGTGCACCCCACGGTGTTGATTACAGTGTTGTGCTACGCAATGTTTATAAGATTTAGATCAACGAAACGAGGATTTTTACAGAATCTCCTTTCTTATTCTTCTCTGTTTTCGTTTACGAAGCATAACTATACGTTCTGTCCAAGCGTTTGTTCTTACTTACCACAAATTATGTACGCAACAGAGTAATTTCATCGTTTTTCAGGTGTCCAAGATTGATCCCGTGTATCATCGATTAGTCGTGACCTCCAGTTCCAGTGAAAATGAAATCCAGCACTTTCAAGAATACGCTACACAGCCAACAGCCCGCTGATAAGAATACCTACCTACCAGCCCCTAAAGGTTATCAAGAATATTTCAACCTTCATGCTTTTCAGCATTATTACCCTCTCCACGTTGCATAATTCATGCCCAGAAAAATGTTCTCCGTACACGTCGATACTGTCAGTTTAGAAGGAGGACAGCAGAGGGTATAGAGGATTGGGCTTGGAATGATTCGCTTGTACGAAGTAGAACGCAGAGAACGGCTGGTAAGGTGAATATACCCCTTGACCGTTTACCTTGATAAGAGAGCGGAGACCGTCGAAGGATCGCCTCACACTACTTCAACCCTTAACCTTTGCAACCGAGTCATTGACCATGAATTATCATTCGCAACACCGGTTTAACCCTTTGACTGCTAAATACTCCCAGTCGAAGTGTTCCGCGTGGACGGGTCGTCCTCGACTTTCGCACATTTTTAAAAATTAAACTTTTTAAGCCTTTGCAATCGGATGTCCCCTCTGAGGGGACATCGTGAGTTGAGCAGGCCACCGGGCTACCCCCTCTCAGAGGACATTAGACTTTAGCCGATCAATACCTTAAAACATGGTTTTTGGTGCATATTTTTTTACATCCCTCTACTTTCGAACATTCAACATTCGCACACACTTTCAGGAACCAATCGTGTGCGAAAATCGAGGGGCGCCTGTTTTCCAAACGATTTCTACTTAGTATTCGATGCACACACGCGGCACGATAATTGGACGGTGATAAGGTTCCGGTACACCGATAAGCGGTTCGCGCTCAGATCGCAGGGTTAATTCGGCCGGACCCGATTAACACGAAACATTTTTTTTCCCTCCCTTATCGGTGATCTCACGTGGCATATATACATAACCCTGATTTTTCACGACGATCGCCGCCTAATATTAGTTCCATGCACGTCGTGCAGGACGCTAATATAAAAATTGCACACGGGATTACGATGAAAACCGTTTTACGACTTAAAGATTAAGGAATAAGTATTTTTGCAGATTGCCGTGTCGCACCGCGCCGGAGTTCGAATGCAGCGCAACAAAAGGTTTCTCTACTCGATCATCCGGGAATCACTTAATGCCTGATACATCAAGCGAGACTTTGAAGAATTACCGTCAATTTGTACGTAGCTATTTTCGACGCTTTCAAAAATAGGTGAATTGTTCCCTCGCAGAATAAACGCAGTTGCAATTTCTAAGGGTTGAACGATAATTTCGTCTGTTGAAACGATTCAAGCTTCGTTACAGTAATACAAAGCAACACAGAAATGCATATCGATTATTATTATTATTATTCTCATTCCCTCCAAGTATTCGGGTCTACATTGAAACCAGACATTGCCAAGTCTGATTCGTTTGTCACGTCGTCACGTTAAAAATGTTCGTGTGATGTTGCATGTCTTCAAGATGATGGCCTTCTGTTCTTCGACGTGCATCAGTTACGGATCTATCGATAACACCATGCGTTGGAAGAATCTTCCACCCTTCCTGCTAAATCACAATCGCGGCACTTTCTGTGTCGCTCTGCGTTTCATTGGAAGGGCGTTGCGAGGGGTTGCTTGTACACGCGAGAAGTTGAAATTATAATTGACGTATAATACGTTACAACAGGAGGTGCGTGACGAGCGAGCGTGCCGCACAGAGAAAGGGAGAGAGAGGGAGGAAGAGAGAAAGGGAGGATGAGAAAGAGAGAGAGGGGGAGAGGGTGTAACGCACAGGGTAGTTGTCCTGCGAACGTTCTGCGACAAGCGTGCAAGCGAAGCGGTTAAAAGGCAACGAGTGCCGTACAGAGACGGGATGCCGCAGTGATTTACATATCGTCGATCGTGGTGTGTACACGTCATCGAAACGTGTACGGACCCCATGCACCAGGGACCGCTAACTGGCGGCCAGTTGCGGTTCTTTCTCCTACATAGATCTTCACCCCACCAAGTGGCAGGAAAAATGTCTCCTCTCATACCTTATTTGACCTCGCCATGGCGTAGTGGAGGGCTAACGAACCTCCCGTCTTTTGTTTCCGATTACCTAGTATCTGAAACTTTATTTTTCACCAGTTAAAGTTAAGGTTAACGCCGACATGTGTGACCACCGAAAAAGCCATAAAGCGAAAAAAGCAAAAATTGGCAAGCGCATATATGCGTCCATAGTCCTTACGAGCAACCTTCGCCAGACGCATATATGCGTCCATAGCACTCGAAAGGATAAATATCGGATCTGAATGTGTATTCTGGCCCCGCAGAAGATCACGCCGTCCCTGGCCGTGCACTACGCATCGAACGGGACGAACGAAACGCTCCCTGTTTTCTGGAAACCAACCCCCGCTAATCGACCCTTACCGAAAATCATTTGTTTCCAATCCGAGGCTCATGCATATTCAGCGCGACAACCGGCGATAAATGAACCGAGCCGCGGATTACAATGCGAATAGCAACACGAATCTGCTTGCGCGTTTCGTGATAACAAGGGGGCGGGTGTGGAGGGGGTGGAAAGAAAGTAGGTAACGGAGCAACACTCTGACCACTTGAAACTCGCACTTATGCTTCACCGTCTTCCGTTTTGCGAACATTCAATCGCGTGTCGATACCTGGTCAGGTAAATCCGTGAGGGAGGGGAGGGAGAGTGATTTGCTCGCGTGGGTAATTAGAAGGAACTTACGGTTGCGTGGAACGAACTTATATTTACTTGTATTAGCATTTCATTGTTTTTGATAATACATAATACATCTTTTCTCTATTTTCGTTCACGTAACACACTTCTTTCCTCCCCTATGCTCCAGATTCGCCCGGACAAGTAATTACACGCGATTAAACGTCACCCGGTGTATTTAAACGGTTGCCTGTGCGAAAGCTCAGATCCAACCACGAGAAGGTGGAACGACCTTACATTTACTTGCACTAGCATTTCATAGTTTTTGATAATAATACATCTTTTCTCTATTTTCTTTCACGTAACACACTTCTTTTTTCCTTTTTGCTCCAGATTCGCTCGTGGAAGTAATAACACGTGATTAAACGTCACCCGATATATTTAGACTGTTGCCTGTAAGAAAGCCGGTCCAACCACGAGAAGGTGGAACGATAAATCGCAACGATTTAACGAAATTGTGGAGACCGAGAAGAGAGTTGCTCCTGCGGAAAACTGTAAACCATGCCGGCCCGGTTCAAATCAGATCGAACGACCGCGTAATTATTCGATAACCGGTGGTATATCGCTCGCAGGATCTACGTAATAATGTCGATTAAAGTGGACTGCCGTCAGGCATGCACGCGCTCGAACGGGAAACAAAACGACCAGCTGAAAGGAAAGGACACGGGATGGGGATGTCGAAAAAATTTACGAGCCCGCGGGATGAGGAGGGGGTGGTCATTCGTTTATCGTCCCGAATATTTCTCGTCTCCTCCCCCGTCCTTGCCGTTGTCAAGAAAATGCAATTAATTTTCGGCCACGAACATGCAACACGTTCGTCGACACCGAAAACGATAAGGAGATCGCGAAATTCGGTAAGCACCTACATCTTGACTGTTGAAACATTTTCACCTTCAGAAACACTCTCTCTCTCTCTCTCTCTCTTTCTCTCACGCGTGAAGTGTTTTAACCCTTTGCACTCGACAAAAAGGGCAAAAGTTTAAGACCAAAGAGCCAACGAAATTAAACAAATATAAGTTACAACAAAGCTTGAGAGCTATGTTTAATAAAATTAATAAAAAGAATAAGTACCACCCAAAGAATTGTCCTTTAAAGTAAATTTCAAATTTCAAATAAAATACTAGAGAGTACTAGAGAACAAAGTTGAAAAATGATTCAGAGTGCCAAGGATTAACGCGTTCACCGCAATAAGAGGGAACGCAAGTATCTCGTCAACAGGGTACCTCCAAACTGGAGATCTTTCTCAAAAAAAAAAAAATAGTTACCGCAGTGAACGCGTCAAAACTGCAACCAGCCATCGCGTTACTACAACGCGTTCTTTATAATCATTTTTTCACATTTTTTCTCGCTATTCCAGGAGGGTATTCCCCGCGATTCCGTGACGCATGTAGGCCAGACATGTACGCGCGGCTCTCCTGTCCGGCATCGAAGTTCGTGACGAATCACGGAGAGGGGTCGGCTGACACGAATTTCACCCTGGCCGACAATTATTTCTTTCAAGAACGCTCTCGCAAGTGGTGCCGCTATATCTCTTATGAATTTACGGGGGCGAGAATGTCGTGTGCACACGGGCGTCGCCTCGACCGACCATTCCAGAAAGAAAGGAGGACTCGTTATCGTGACGCGAGACCCTGCACGATATGAAAATGAAGAACGAGCCGGGAACGTGCGTGACGGATCGTCTCGAAAAGCGCCAGCTGCGATTAAAAAGGAACAATCGCGGCCGATTATTCAACTGTGAAACGCTGCGCGAAGGATGACGATTTATCGGCGTCGTTCTTTTATTGCTATGACTAATTTATATTCGTCGTTGCAGTCGATGGCGTGAAAAGAAGCATTGAGATCGCTTTTTTTCTTCTTATTTTATTAACGTTCAATTTAGTCATTTTGTCGAAGACACGAATGCTATTATAATGATAGTGCAACAATTACGCGGTGTTAAGTGTTATAGAGTAACTAACTGTTGCTCGCATTTTTTTTTATAGTGCTTGCTTCAAAATCAGTGGATTTTCAAACAAACATTCACCCCTTATTTGACTAATCGCCAAAAGAAATAAGTTTGAGTTAGGTTCGAGTTAGGTTCGGGTCATCTGGGGGGGGAGTACCGGAAGTGTCCTTATAGAGTTCTCGGCGCTCCCCCGAAACACAGAGGTAGACCAAAGTGAAGGTTTTAGTGATTAAAAATCTCACATAACCCCGTCACCCCCCATGGGTAATGGGGGGATCTTTCAAAAATTTCCTCTACGAAAAAAAAAATGGGTTCGGGTCATCTTTTCACTAAAACAGTTAAGGGATTTCATGAAACTTTCTTTTAATTACTTTCTTCAGGAAAATCACCTCATAGAGTTATTATTCCAACATCTTTCGTAAATTAATCGTGTACCTTAGAAATTCGATCAAATCCCTATTTTTATCATCCCCCTGCGACAGAGACATCGATGCCCGACTAGTCGTCGTTCCCTATCACTGTCGCGCTTGTCCGGATCGTTCGACGCGGTCGGCTGCTCATCGATGGGTACTCGATAAATGTTCGCCACGCGCACACGAGGCGCATATTAGGTACGTTCGCGCGACCGGGGTTTGCAGCAGTAATAAACTGTTACTTCCGACCGCAGTAGTAATGCCGCGCCGTTGCGAGAGACGGCCAGAGCATAATTGATTGCGTCAACTCGCAGCCGGCTGTAATCGCCGCTATATCTTCCACCGGTTCCTCGCCGCTTCCGTTGCTCCGCGACATTAATTTTTCATCGTGTTATCGCTCTCGCCTGCGTTGCTGTTTAGTTACAATTTCGTGTGCAATTCGTAGATCCTCCAACACGAAACGCTAACTCGTCCTCGACTAGCTTGTAGTGTACTCTCTGACGTCTCACACGCTCGATCATATTTTTCAGAGATGAAAAGAGCGAGAAGGACTTCGATGGAACTGTGGCAGTTCGTTTGCCAATATAAATCAGGCACAATGTATTTTTTATTTTGCGAAAGTTTCATCCAGGCCTGGATAGTGTCCGTTGACATTGTTGGCAATCAGACCTGGGCGAATTTCAGATATGTTGTAACAAAGGAATTCTTTTCTTATTTTCCTTTTCTTTCTGTTCGTTTTTTCTACCAGTAATTTATGGTATTCTTGAATAAGTTTCCATCAATGTTTTATCAAAGTCTGACCATCCCTTTGTCTATATTAGGCACAAACCCTTCGGTGCATACTTTCACTTTCTCTCCCACTTATTCTACCACGCCGTTTCTCTAGTAGCACCTCTTTCTGATCTATCCCTATCCTATTTCATCTCTACCCTTCTTAAGGGGACTTGCCTTCTGGCTCCCGAGAGCAGTTCCGCAAAAATTTAGCGAGTAACACACCGTCACGCTGCCCGCGACACAACAGATCAGAGGAGGCGCTCCGAAAGTCCTGTTTGGTCGAGTGCCTGAAAGCGGAACAATGGAAACGCGGTTTGTGAATCGTCCGTGTGGAGAACGTCGTGTTTATTGATCCCTTGCGGAGCTGACCAACGGTCAATGAGATACGGTCTCTCCCTTGCTGACCGCCCTACGACTTGAGAGCCCTACATCGGTCTCCTTAGCGGAAGTACGAACCTACCCTCTCGCCCCCGCCACAATCGTGATTCATGCGTTCTTGGAGGAGCTCTATCGTCGTACGTTGCTGGAAAATCCACCGTAGACCGAGAAAAAGTTTTGCATTCCTCCAAGTCAACGCGATGTGAAACGATCGAGCACGGTTGCTCGATGCGCGCAGAATACCGAAACAGGTGGCAACCAGGAGCGAATTATCGAGGGGCAAAAGTATCTGGGCCACTTTTTAATCTGGCCAAGATCAACAGGATACGTTTTTTCAACGGCGTGGCGCCATCAAGAAAATTCAGGTCATCGCGAGGCGAGGTGAAGAAACTGGAGTTCGTTTAAAGGGGCAATCGTTATCGCTACTCGGAGGAAAGACGGATTAATGACCGGCCTGGTGGGAGCAAAAATATGCAAACGAATGGGACGCAGGGAGCACGATAATCAGGCGTTAAGCGAAATAAGATCGCGTACCATTTGAACGGGGACCAGAAAGAGAGAAAGAGGGTTGAGGGTTTGATGGGGGAGGGGTGGGAAAAAGGGAAGAGGACGGTGGAATCGAAAACAGCGAGACAGGGAGACTGGTGCGCAACCGCAGGCTCAATTGGCCAACCCTTTTCACCCCTCTCGCCAGCCAACCCTGTGGCAATACCTGCTCCCGCTTTTCACCCCTCCCGACACGCTTCCATCCCTACCACGAAACCGCAGATTCACCCACCGAACGCGTCGATCTTCCATGCCACGTGGCTTTGGTAAACAATGGTCGAATTATGTACCTGGCATTGAACCGTGGAATTCGAATCGGTACCATTAAAAGTAGTACCAGCGAAAGAGAATGATTATTCTTTAAAATAGAAGAAGGTCGTTGATACAATTCAAATAGTTTGTATTAACCATCCGGCTACCGTTTCGTTCATGTTTGTAACGTGACAATGATCGACGACGGGAAGTGTGAATCATAGAAAATTTAATATCGATTGGACTTTGTAAGATATGGGTCAAGGCGGATCATAGTTTAGATACTATTGCCTGCGAGAATGCAGTATATGGGTCATGGGTGTTTCAACGCCGATTCTGGAGTCCGATCGGCATGCAAAGATCGCCGGGAAACGATAGGATCGCGAATAGGGGCTACCTAACCCTTTGGGCGCTATGGACGCATATATGGGTTCTCACACAACCATTCAATGAACGCTGTATATTTTTATAAAATAAGAATTTTGTAATAGTTTACAGTTAGTTTGAGATTTATCACACAATACAAAATTATTCAATTTTCAATTTAAAAGATATAATTTACAGCCCAGCATTGTGCTTTGTCGTAAAAACTGGGTGATCCACAATAGATGCTTAAGGTCGCACAACTCAGCGCTCAAAGGGTTAAGGGTTGATTCGCCACGAGCCCGGGGATCGTGCAGGACTCCAAGGTAAGAAAAAGGCAAAAACATCAACGATACGTACAGGGTATAACTGGCCGGCCTGGTCACACCTTAAAACCTAGAAATCAGGTTGGGGCGTGGGCCACCCGCCACGTGACATGACGCAACGATAAGCGATATCCAATCCTTCCCTATCGGCGCCTTCATAAAAATAATGAACACCCGTGGCCTTGCAGGTAAATCGAGCTGAAAGGTTTCCCCGTTAATTGGACCATTCTTCCTGGCGACCGATCCCTCCGCCTTCGAATCCTGCGGACGATCCCTTCCAGCTAGCCTTGCTTCGCCCGTGCACTTGGAACACCGCGTTGCAATCAACGCGTTCTGAACGCCAGAAATGGATTTAAGTACGAAACTGATCCTCGAGAGCTTCGTAGACGCAGAAGAAGATCGGTACAGAGTAATAATCGTCGCGACCACTGTTCCTTTTAAGTAAGTAAGTAGGCAGAGATTAGCGTTGCGTGCGGCCTGCTTAAAGACTGATCTGGGCCAGATACACAAAGATTGTCGACGGCACAATATACGCAGCTTTCTTATAAATCGTCGTATCGCGACCTGGACGGCCCCTCTTCAACCTCGTCGGTACACACGCGTGTTGCGTACAGGTGTGTGTGTATACACGCGTGTCCGGCAACGCAGCTCGAACACGCATTCGTGAAAACCACGGCGTTCCAACGTCCGTCCACCTTCTTGTGCACCGGCTATGGCTCATGAATATTAAGAGTATGTGTATAAACAGGGGCCTGGTGCTCGCTGTAATTATACGAACTGTGCACAGGCAACTGTACACGCCGTTCCCCGGTTAGAAAAGGATATTTACTTTTCGCCGCGCACAGGTCGCCTTGCTGCACGTGCTGCATTATCGCTGTCGTAATGAGATCGGTTCTCTCTCGTTCGAGAGGGAAAGAAGGGGGCTGTTACCTGGCCAGAGATTTGATCTACACATACACGCGATCCCCGATGTCTTAAGGACCTCATTTCTTCTTCGTGCAATGTATCAGATCGAACGACCCACTTTCCCGCCCGCGACCGATTAAGACCCTTTTTTTCTTTCCCCTTCCCTTTCGAAGCGATGCTAAACACAACGATGCATTGCACACCGTGATCGGAAAACAATAACTGACATTTCTCTGGCCCGGTAATACTTCTTTCTGTTAACGGGGTATCGCTAACGATCTCTCTGCTCGTTTCTGCGCCCCAAGATTTCATCTAGCGATGCTATCGGGACCGTATTATAAATAGAAACTTGTTGTCGCTTACCTTGAACGTTTTGTAGCTCGATACCACGTACGAGGCACCGTCTTCGAGCTCGTCCAGAGTGAGCTTCCGATCGCCGTCCATGGAGAAGATGTGTCGCGCCCCCCTAGGCAGGTCCATACGCAGGGACAGCCTGTCCAGGAGCGCCTCCAGGGAACCGATGTCCCGTCCTGGCTTGAACCTGCAAATTACCCAGTGCCGGATGAGTCGACGCATCATCGTCATCGATCAAGTTCCGTTCATCGGGACGGATCGTCGATATACGTAACAACGAATTAATACTACGTAACCGGTAGGCCTGCACTACCACAAGCGAAATCGCGCCTGCACAGCTAGTATCTCTCGTGTGTTACAGGGAGGATCTCATTCATAAGCGAAAATCAAGGCCACCCGAAGGAAGTGGACACGCCACCTGCACCCGGAAGGGGTACTAGCGTAAGCGTCGCTCGGTGGACACGACAAGGATTAAGCTGTGAAACGCGATCGCCTTGCGTGAACGTTGGCTCTGGATGCTCACCTGAACTCGATGCCAGGAAAATACGGGTCGCCATTTTTGTAGAACGTTACTCGTCTGGCCCTCCAATAGCCGAGGTTGTTGTATCTCGCGGGCGCCGGCTCGTGTCGGCTCTTAGGCCTGTGCTCCGGCTGCTCCGGAGGCGGCATGCGGGGACTGGAGGGTCTGCTCTGCCTCCAGAAGCCGGCCATGCCGCCTCCACCCCCACCCTCGTTCGCCAGAAGACCGCCACCGACCGCCTCCTGCGCCGCTCCACCCTCCACTTCTACATCCTCTTCCTCTTCGTCTTCCTCCTCTTCCTCTTCGGCCTCCTCCTCCTCCTCCTCGTCGTCGCTGCGAGCGCCTCCACCAGGCATCGTGGAAGCCGTCACGGGCGCCGTGGTCGTCGCCGTGGATGTAGAGTTGGTAGCGTTCGCCGTGGACGTCGTCGTCTCGACGCCGCTAGGTGTAGTTACTGTTACCGCTGAGCCGGTGGTTGATTCTTTCGGGGAATTCTCGTTCTGCGCCGCCTCCTGCTCCTCTTTCTTCATTACACCTGTTCAAAGGAAACAGCATGGTGGAGGACTGTCGATGAACTTTCTGTTTTCTCAGACCCTTTCGCTAACGAAATAAATGAATCGTTTATTTTTATGGGATGACTTCGAGTTACGATAGCAGAGAAATAAATTTCAAAATTAATAGGAATTAATAGGAATTTGTTACATTTCCAGATAATTTCCAAATATTTTGAAACGTAACAAAAAAATCGAAGTAACTCTAATTTCTTTCAATCCATCCGTAAAGTTCCATCGGATGTCATTGTACCATTTTCTTGTATCAATCACTTTACCGGTAGCCTCGCTCGAGGGTCGCAGCTTCGTGAATTTCAACCAGAAAAATAAAACTTATCTCTCATCTGTTCGGTAACATGATCTAGGCACACGGTGGAGCGATTATTACGTGCCGCAGGAGGTCGCGCCGCGCCGTCTTTTAGCAGGGGTATCAAGAGATCAGAGACCTAGGCGGCTGGTTCCCGGAACACATACCTGGACGATCATAATCTCGGCTGGATAATTAGCTCTCTCACCTGGCTCCGAGGTAGTGGTTGCGCCGGCTCCACCAGCCTCGTTGCCACCGCCCACACTTCCGTCGCCCGCTGCTTCCTCGAGTTGCCCCAGCCTGGAGCCGGCACGCAAACTGGACGACTTATTTTCAGCAGCGATCATCGGCGCAAGGCCGCCGCCTTTCGCCCTCTCCCTTCTGCTCCCCCACGATTTTCAACCGATCTCTCCGTTCGGGGATCAAGAAGACGATCCTGTGGGATAAACGATCGTTATTCGAGCGTATCAATGTCCTCTGGGAAGTCTTCTGTGTTTGAAGCTTCGAGAAGGGATTCGGAAAGATTCGATACGATATATGTTTCCGACGTTAACGGAGATTAACACTATTATTAACAGATTGACAAGTAATTGATCATAGACTGCACAAAATAATTTTTCAAACTATCATTCAATTCGAGTAATAGTCAAAGTAACATCTACATTATACTGAAAAGTTTGCTAGACTGGTAAAGAAAGCTTCGTGTTTAAATTAACACTTAGCCAACCAAATGGGCTAAGATCTCCCATTTTTTTTTCGGAATAAGGGTGCTGCGATTGATTCTATTCACTTTTGTTATTAGTTAGTCTTGAACTAGTGTTGTTCACAGTTCGTCAAATGCATTCTCTGCTTTTCCAAAGTACAATTTTTAATAAACTCTTAATACGCGATAGACAGTGACCGGTTAGGTGTGGCACCGTACGGTTAGCTAAACGTTAATAGGCTCCCGGTCGGTTGAAGTGTTAACATTGGCTAACAAAATTTCAGAAGGTGCAGTAATCAGTGTGTTTGCCCTGTGCAATGAACGTTTAACGAATGATCTATTCAAATCCTAAGCTAATCGACCCAATCTTACGAACATCGTAGCAAATTCAAGCGTTTTAAAATTTTAGGTAAAACTATGTTGTTAATCCTGCGTACCTCAACGATCGACTGATCCTCTGGCCGACGTTCTCTTCGACGGTGCCCTGTTCCTCTCCGTGAAATTGCCCGTCAAGGATTGATGGATCGTTGGACTCTCTCGTTTCCGTTCCTTCCAAGGATTCGAGGCGGCTCCGTGTTTTTTACACGTTTGTCCGCAACGCTTGGCCCCGGGAAGCGACGACAAGAAAAAGAGCTGCCTATATGCCGGCTCGAGAACGTCCACGTGTCGCGTGATCTGCCGGGGATTCCCGATCGATCTCCCCTGCTTACGATGCACTTTTATTTCGTAGCTGCAGTTCACCGCAGATCGATCGATCGCCTCCCTTCATCATGTTCGATGAACAAAATCGGGGCCGAATTTTTCCAGCTCGTACAGAGATTCGAATCTGAGTCTAGCCAATGTACTCTCGCACCCTCTTTCCTTAACGATTCAACGTTCCGCACAACGACCAAGCTCAAGATTAATGCCTGGCAATTACGTTGCGTTGCACCGAGCGGCTGCTCCAAGAGTTAAGGTCACGAACTTTGCACAATGACTCGTTGGAACACGGATGGAATCATCGCCTGGAGAGCGCTACCCTTAATTACAGTCCCGCTGCATTATCGAAGGAACAGACTTTTAACCCTTATGGCTCCAAGTGTGCCTTTCAAGCACCACCAATATAATTAATAATATAAATATTGTAATGAAAATTATATTACTTCTGAAACTTCTGAAAATTGTTTCGAATGACTTTAATATTATTATTTAAAGTCTGTCACTTAAAAACTTGCAAGTCAAAATATGACGAGAACAAGTTGGAGTTAAGCCGGTCGATATTCACACATAAAAGTAGGAGTTTTAAGGTTTAAACCAAGCATGAAATCGTCGAATGTCCGGTCACACTAGAAATTAACATAAATCGATTTATTTATACGTGCAGATGTACCGTGGAAGTCCATCGCGAGCCAGCGGGGTTGCGGTGCCTTTTCTACGCCGCTCCATTCATTCTTACGCGCCGACTAATCATCAAAGTCTGCACCACCGGAAGTTCGACATCATCGATCCCCCTGTCACTTCATGCCTGCAGTCCACCAGCATCATCGCTGTCCTTCCACGAAATTCGTGAAACAGAGCGACGTAGGAGGGTGGGGGAAAGGAACCGTCATTGCTCGAGTCCTCGCACAGACCGCGGTTCGGAATAATAATTAACACCTGATCGGTTTCAGATTTACGATCACTGATTCTTCACTGGTGGAATGAAACCACGGAGGGGAAAGTGATGGGAAGAAGCAAGAATACCGCGTAACACCGTGCCGGTTGATCGTCCATCGACACCCGGAGCCTTAGCCAGACGCGAGATAATGCAGGATAGCCGCGATCGTATACATATTCATGCGTCCTTCGACGATGGCGTCTCGACGTCGAGTGTGTCGCTCCGAGGGACAGCCACGAACCACGCTACCTCGGCGCCGCCGTCGTCGTCGTCCACGTAGCGACGTTCCTCCTGCCTGGCTACGTTCGCCGGCATCGACGCCCCGTGTCAGTGAACCGACGCTGGCGAAACGACCACCGAACTTGTTGCACCGCGGCCAGGAAGCTACGCGCAAGCCTCGTCTTCCGTTCAGATCGCCGTACACCGCTTTGTAATCGATGGGAATATAGTGGACGGAAAATCGGTAGACAGTAATTGAAATTTGTAAATTATTGTATAATTTTAACTTGGATGGTTAAAAGTTTTTTTAACGTAACATCTTATTATGCCTGATTGAAAGAGTAAATTGTAAATTTATTTAAAAAGAAATTTTCTTTTAATACTATTGTTATGGCTTATAAAAATGTTAAATTGCAAATTTAAAGGTGAATATATATATATTAATAATCTAAATTAGATAGAAAAATAAAATTCTAATTATATTCAAGGAAAGAATTAAAATAAATATTATTGGAATTTTTATCTTTTTAATTTTATATTTTTTTTAATTAACTTTTAAAGTTACTTTTTCAATTAATAAAAAATGATTGTTACATTAGCGTAGTAAAATTGAAAAAATAAAAGGAGACCAGTTTCTTAGGAGGGCGATTGAGTAACGTAGATAAGAGGTATGCTTGTAAGTTCACATTTTTATCGATACGATTGAGCAGAAAATTGTTTCACCCTCTAAAGGTGTTTCACCCTCTATAGTACAGGCGTGTATCATATTTTCATGTACTATGCAAATTCTTGCGTACTATTCGCGCTTTTATCACATTTCAATCTCCCACGAGTGCATAAAGGTTCGCGATCTAGTTATATATAGGAATTTTTCTACTTTTTATTAGAACGAGAGACTAGGACTCAGGTGTATGTGAAACAAAATGAAGATTCATAGATAATATATATAATATATTTAAAACAGTTTAATAATAACAACTTAATAGTATATAAACAACTTTTCCATTTAACACAACTTCAACATTTTTGTTTCCTTCACAATCACACATTCTTCCAAAACCTCGTTTCCTTTCTTTTTAATTGTCAACCGTTCTCACTCGATACATTTGGTCACGTTCACCCAAAATTCCTCAGTCGAGACGTTTTTTCAAGTTTTCGCCTCAAAAATACTCTAGTCCAAATACTCTGCGTTCAAACAGCTTTTCGCTCAACTCGAACACTCTTCACATTTTCCCAGAATCTTCCAAGAATTAGCAAGCGAAGGGGAATTTCTTTGTACGAAGACGGGAATATGTTTGAATCATTCGCGATCGCGAAGGAAATTGATTCGCTTCGCCTCTTTACTTTCGAAAAGCAAAGGATGCATTATTTATGGTACGATGTAACGTGTGTATATAGTCGAGGATTGAACTTGAATGATATTTCGTGCAATGTTGCGGCCAGCCAGGAAACACGGGAGGAATTTATTATCGACTTGCCGTTACAAAATTCGTGATATTCCGCAACATGTTGCAAAACAGGAGGCGGCTGGTCGAAAGTATTGCGGTGTACGGTTTAGAAAATTCTGAGGGAACCTATAAGGCGGGTCAGCATAACCGTTTTGCGTGCAGAAGATTACGATTTCCCAGAAGAAACGTGGCCGTTTCGTGTTCAAAGATTTCGCGTAGAAGCGTGGCGCATTTGCATACACGCCGGTGTCATGTCCGAACGCGGACTCGTTTGATACTACGCGACCGTGGGACAATTAGAATCTCGTCCAGGGAACGCTCGAACCGTGGAACACGAGTCGAAACGATTTTTCTGTCGTACACGTAACCTGCGCTGGACGCTTGACCGAGCGGAACCTCGATAATAATTGGTAGCGCAAAACGAAACGTTCTATGCGGAATAATCTAACGGTACAAAGCGTAAAAACTAAAAGAACAGAGGGGGTGGGAGGGAAAAATTGAAAAAGAAGTTCAGGGTAACGTTTAAAGATCAATTTATTCAATTTGTACAAATTTATGCGAAACAAATATTGCACACATTTGGAAATAATGACAAAATATTAGGTTGGCAACCAAGTTTCTGTCGTTCGATCGTATCGATAGTACAGATGGACTTTAACGCGTGTAATGCGACCTCGATAGATCTGTAGAGGAAAACTCTGAGTTGCCGGAAAATTATTGACCGGAGGCACTGATTGAAGTATGAAACCGCTTCAAATAGTGCCGCGAAACTTATACGGTAGTCTTTCACTTTAGATACCGCACTAAATGCGCGAACGGTGATTGTAATCCGAGCTGTAACGTCCAACGGCACGTTTCAACTTCAGAAACTCAAGAAAGATTCCTTACAACAGACACACACGGGGTCAAGCTTCTTCCCCAAGATTCAGATAACTCTGTGAGGCTGATGAAAGAATATTACTTGTCCGTTGCCCCTTCGTGGTTGGCGACAAGTCCTGATCAAGGGTGGCCGGGGTGCTTGCACCCTAGGGTCAATCGGTAGCTCCTTGCTGAGGTTACCTATGGGAGGTCATCTGTCCCTCTCCCATGGAGACCATGTGGATTAAGTCCTAAAGGCGTAAAATCATTACCAGAGATGCTCGCCACGTTCCGTTTCTCCACCGTGCTCGATACCTTTCTTCTAACAGTCCCCTCGGACAATTTGCATTTCTTCGAGCTAAAAACAACGGGCTTATCGGACGGCGACTAGGATGATTAGCCGCATGAAGCTTAAGAATTGCAGAATGCACGATATGAATACGAGATAGAGGCGGCGGCCGCAGCGAAGGTCGAACGATACAGGGCATAATGTTATAACACGTTACACACTCGGCCAACTTGCTTTCTTTGCATAATAATTTGCAACTGAAATGTTTCGTCGACATTTGCGACCCGAAAAACTTCGAACGATTTATTAGCATGATCTCGCAACGTTTATCTGTTACCAGAATACGTGTAGGTGGTTTTTCTTCTTTTTTTTTTAAGTAACTTAGGTTGTTCTGTTGTGAAGTTTTAGAATGATGGATCGTAAAGTAATGTAATGTTGGATTTGTTGTGTTCCACTGGTCATCTTTATATTATATCCCCCCCCCCCCCTAGACATGGCAAGTAGTCGATACTTCGGCGGGGTTTGCGTGTTCAACTGCTGAAGGCGGCTGACCAGATTCGTTCCTCGACCACTTAAGTAATCGAGCGGCCAAGCGGCTCGTATATCACGGTAAGCGTGAATCAGCAGGATTCGGTGAATACCAAATATCCCAACACTGCCTTCCAGTTTGAATGTGAAGTTCGTTAGGCTTGTCCTTTCCAAGCCGACAGATTTATTTTACGACTAAATGGTATAAGACAAAGAAAAGTAGGGTGGTATTGTTAAATTAAGATCGAATGTATAGTTCCTTGGCTACGTTTATTTTATATAACCTTTTGTTGGATTATCACGATTATTAGTAATTTTTAAATTTAATAAATTTTTAATTTATTTAACAACAATATAAATTTATATCGTAATATTAATTTATTTATAAATATCTCAGTATTTCGTCTATCTCCATGGCTTTTTAAATTTAACTATCCTTCCAATAAAATTAATTAAATAATTAATTAATTACATATTTTTAGAGGATAGCGCTTCTTTTTCACTTTTTATCTGTTTCATCGTTTAATAATTTTTTTCTTTTTAGGTGTACCATTTTATAAAATCTAAGACATCTACATATTTGAAAATTTACCATGATTTTTGCTATGATTGCTACAATTTGTTTCCCTTAGATCAGGTATTTTTTTCGTACCGTTTTCAAATTGGTTTCTTTGTCTGCAACATATATACCTTAATCGTCGGTAGTTCTAGTGTTAAGAAGGTAATAAAGGGAGAAGCTTTTCAGTCCACGACGATAAAGAAACGTATCTTCATAATCTCGCGCGATAGCCAAGGCTTTTCCGGAAAACGAGCGAAAACAGCGGGCGAAACACCCCTCCCCCTTTGGTATCGACTTTACAATAAAGCTGGAAGGGCCATTGTCCGAATGCTAGTTCCTAATCGCTCCATTTCTTTTCTTTCCTTACAGCTTCAAAACGTCGTAAAGTGTCGTGCTCGTGACAGAGATAAAAGACTCTGAAACGATATCCCACGTTTTTTCCATAAATGTCACGAACGTGCGTGCTTGAAACGCAGAAGTTAATCAGTGCTCGTTGTTAGACAAACACAAGGAAGTATAAAGAGTGGTAACTGTTTCAGGATCTTTTTATTATCTTTATTTAACACCAGATTTACGGACATTTCTAGTCCATATTTATCTATTCCCAATATATAAGGTCGAACAGAATTTGAAATTGCTGAACTGAGAGGCAAATAGATTTGGGTATACTTGTATCGCTTTATCGATAAAAGTTAGCAAAAACTGCTAGGAATAATAATAATTGTTTTTGCAAATTTTGCTTATGAAGTTCTAAACCTAATGTTAAAACAAAAGGTGATATCCATTTCTTTGTGTTCAACAAAATGTATTTTAATTGTTTCTCACAGAAATAAGACTTCTTTATTGTTGATATTCGTTGGAGAAAATTAAGTTGTTAATTTTTTATAAGATGCAAGTAATAAGTGGTGCCTTACATGTTTGTGAAACAATCATTACAGTGATATCATCTTTCCACTGTGTCACCCCACTTGAAGCTTTCACCATTTGGGTTGAGTAGCCTCCACTTATCCTGCTGCCATCGCTGTCTCCCATGTCTCCACGATATACGTCTATTATGGTGCATTAACTAGCGTTGCTCATACTACCCCGTACCACGGAACAATCCACTAATTTATCGATCCAATACACATTCGGTGCAATTAAATCAAAACTATTGCAATATTTCTTACTTCTTAACTTCGTATGAAGACTTTATCAAACACTTCACTTGCTTAACTTAAAGAAAGTCTAATTATTTATATATATGTTGTATATCAAAGGGTTTTTACCCGTTTAATAGTTATTATTATTATTAATATTTGTACACCTTGTATTTACAGTAGTAAACAAAACTTTAAGACCAAAGGGTAAAAGAAAATAAATTAATTAATTAATAAGAAGTAGCATGATAAATGAGAATCGTATTCTATGCTAATCAATAAATAGTGTTCTACCATAATAACAATAAAAATCATTACACAGACAATATTTGCAAACTATAAAATTATGTCCTACATTGTACCCTCGTCTTAAACTTTTATCCGCTTTGTACGTAAATTTAGTACTATACATTTTTATACATTGAAAAGAAAAACCATAGACTCATGCCGTACACCTGTGTTTTGTGAAAGTGCCAGATTAAGCTGCTATCGTGAATCTAATTAATGATGCAACCATATGGTACCATATGCATAAATAATCACAATTATCGTATTATGATTAAATGGTACCGAGGACCCATAAGGCAGTTTATCAGAAGATCGTTATCGAGAAACGTCTAAAGACCTTGTAGGCCAACGCGACAAAGCACAGACGTGTTCATACGGAATGCATTTGGTTCCGAGAATGGCAAGATAAGTGGAGTACGTGGCATGGTCGTATTTTTCATCGCTCATCGAGGAAACATCATGTATATCATAAGATTATCAGAAACATTTTAACGGTATCACCGAGGCTGAGATTCGCTATGATATTTGAACGTGTTTCATATTTGGAATGGACTATTTTCCGTGTTTCTGGGCCATCTAAAAGATGAATATTAAATTACTGGCAAACACGAATAGGTGGCAATTTATTAAGTAACTTTTTAGCCCACCGAACTTCTTCGTAAAACAACCTTATACGTTAATAAAATAAATGAAATCAAAGATAAAACCTGAGTTGATTAAACCTAACATTTAATAAGGTATAACTTTATGGTTTCATTCAATTGTTTTATATATATATGTATGTATTTTTTTTATTCCTTTCAGACAATATGTGGAAATTATTACAAGCCTTCTTTACATGTTTCAACCCGAAGGACACAACCGTGGTTGGGTCCCTTACGTGATGCGTGCTTTGTATTTCGTGCCGTGGTCAAAACTTGCACGACATTACCACCGTAGATCTTATCCAAAATAACAGTAAAAACGCTAAAAAAGCAGGGAGTAAATAGTAAGTAAGTAAGTAAGGGAAAAGAAAAAGACGTTGTATATATTTTGCTTTTAATTCGTGATTCATTGCTTCTGCTAATCCAATAAAAAGTTTAAACGTAAGGTATTAAACTATCCTCTTAGAGAGTCTTCCTTTTCTTTTTCTTTTGTAATTTAACTTCTTTAACTATCGGTCCTTTACGAGGCAATTTTTTCATAATCTTATGAATGATCTTTTTCTTCTTACGTTTAACCACGGGTTCGCCATCATCATTGTCAGAAGGTTCATCGGTGTCATTTGTAACTGACGCATCGTTATTTTTAGAACTATTATCTTTATTTATTTCTTCGATGATCTTGATCGAATCCGAAGAAATACTTAGAACATTGTCAGCCGTTGTTTCTTCATTCGTGGAAGTTATTTGCTTCTTAGGAATTTGTTGGGTTGTGCTGCTCTTCCTTTTCCCTCGTTTCTTCCGTTTTCGGGTTTCACTTGCTTTCTCAACCTTCGAATCTTCCGTTTCCATATATTCTGACTCATTCAACGCAACATTAATTTTCCGTTTGTATTCGGGCAAGGGCACGTCAAAGTTTCGTTCAAATACCGCAACAAAAAACCCGTTGCAAAGATCAATATCGGGTTTAGCATAAAGACACATGTCCGAACATTTATACTTTTTCGAACTGAAATTCAGCCACTCATTGTTCAAGAGCTTTTTAACATGTACGAGCTTGTACGCATCTTGTACGTTCTCAAGAATTTCATCTACAACTTCCTCGTTCTCTTCAGGATTAATAGAACAAGTGCTATATACAACTCGTTTTACATTCGGGAAGTTCAATAGGGCGTGCCGCAAGAGAAAAACTTGGAATGCTTGCAACTGTTTAAGACGTTGTGGATCAAATTTTTCTTTGCCATATATTATTTGTCTGTCTAACATGCCTATGATAAAAGATACATTGTAAATTATAAATAATGTTAATTATTATACACGTGCAAAATATACCTGAGCCAGAGCATGTTGGATCAACTAAAATGTATTCTACATTAGGATATTTATTCGCTTCCAAAGTTAACGCGTCCTTGTTAATAGTTTCGATGCAAGTGGAGATTGTTACTCTAACTTGATCGCATAAAGTTTTGTATCTCTGTTGATCAATTTCTACAGCATAAATTGTTCTACAAATATCACAGAAAATTAAATTGTTGAAATTATTTAAAAATAAAGTATGCTGACTCCAGTTTAAAAAAAACATACCCTGTGTTTTTCATTAATGCAGCTAAATGAGATGATTTCATTCCAGGAGCTGCACACATATCAAGTACTAAAGATCCAGGTGTTGGATTTAACAATTGTGATGGAAGGCAGCTAGCCTAAGAAGATGAAAAAAAGAATTGAAAGACAAAATGGTTAAAATATCGACGAGATTTTTAATATTAAATATAGATTACCTTATCTTGTAAAATAATTTCTCCATTTTGATAACCAGGATGGTCATGAAAAGTAGTATTAGATGGAAAAACAAGTAATTCTGGAGTATGGAAATCCTGAATAAAATTTGGCTCCTTTAGACTTTTTACAGTACTTAGATGTTCTGTATAATTTGAGCATTTTGGCAAAAGAGACCATCCTTCTTCTTGAAAATAAGATATGCCTTTTTTCAATGGTACTGATAAAGTGTTGATACGAACATATCTTGGTCTTTTTACTGAAAAATATGAGAATGTCCTTTTTAATAATCATATAAGGGTGCTAGATTTTATAGTGGATATAAAGTAAAACTCGTGTTTTTAGACTGAACTATTTATTGTTAAATACATGCTGAATTACTATATTCAATACTGGCATTATTATATTCATATAATAGTAAAAAAATATAGAAATGTATAAATTATATTTACTAATATATATAATTATTATAGGTATGTTATTAACATTTTTTAAACATTAATATGTATATACACATGTATATATAATTGTAAATATGTATATGTATAACTTACAATTGTGCTGTATATGTACATGTGTATACAACACAATTATATTTCCTTGTTATACTCATAACTTTCAACTTAACATTTAATCAATTTTTTCATTAAGACTGTCTTTAGAAGGCTGATCAGTAATTGTTTTAATTTCAGTAGCATCATCAAGTTCGTAAAGTGCCTGATAAATATAACATGCTATAATTATATTTACTGTAATTACTGCAGCAAGTACAGAAATGCAATTTGTCATAAATCTATCTACATGAAATTCAGCCTTCATAATGTGCTGTACTCCAAAAAATGCAACAAACGGTAGTGTAAACATAGCTATACTATATAAAAACAGTTTTCCTAACACTGCCACAAAACTCATAGCTGGTGATTGATTTTTATTTTGATCGGAAAAAGTTTCTTTATAATTTTCTTTTTGTGAGTTTTTATGCATATAAGAAAAAAATCTTTTAATTCTAGGATGCCTGCTAGTAAGTATTCGGTTGTTGCGGATGATTAAAACCATCAATCCAGATGCAAGATTCCTTTACAATGAAACTGACTTAATATATCTCAAATTTGAGGTTGGATGCAGATATTAATGTTCTTGTAAATAAATGGTCCATGTCTGTAAACATAAATTGCATTCATTGATAAGTAAATGAAATATATTTTACCTGGTTTTGGTGCCTGAAGTGCTTGAACATCACTAATACTGCTTAATTCTTCCTTCAACTTCTGTTCATATCCAAGTATAGTTTGAGCAGGTTTACATTCACTGTTTAATACTTTTTTACCCCAGAGCAATTCTGTTATCAATATTTTTGCTAACCATGGATCCAAACGAGATTCATTTACCAATAAATTAGTTTTATTTATGATATGATCTAATGATTCTTCTTTTTCTAACGTTTTGAAGCACAAAGCATTTAATGCGGAAACATTCTATATTATCAAATAAAAATAAAATTAACATTATTATTTAGCATTAATATGAATGTATATCTGCATACGTGTGCAATATACACACGTAAATGTTTTCAATAACCACGTGATTATGATACACTCAATAATCATAAAAAAATGATAAAGCTATTCCATGGATTCTAAATATTCAAATAATAAATAAACTGTTGTTCTATCATTTAATTATTCGTTTCGTTTTTAATGACTAATATCAACTTACAGGATGTTTCTGTTCATAAATCAATGATTTGAGACTGCCACCCTTCTCGCGAACCTCTCGAACAACCTTAGCAGCAGATTTATAAAGTCTTGGGACTTTGACGGAATGTACAAATCCGCTAGGCATTTTATCATATCAGTAGACAGTACTCGGCAATATCAATTTTACTTTTGATCACTTACTACTGAATTAATTATTGGCTTCTACGTAGGGACGTACCTCGTGCATAAAAGAGGAAATAGCACAAGACCGCCATACTATTATAAGATGCGCATAAAACATTGAATACGTTCTACAACATAAAATCGCAAAATTATTTTCATGATAAAATAATTTCTTTTAAAAACGAAAACAAATAATTATTGTTTTAAATTATCTCCAAAATGTTCTAATAAATAAAATCCATACTGAGTATTTACTCCATAGTTAATAAAAAAAAGTCACCAAGAAATTTTTATATATTATAAAATTTAAGTTTTCAAAGAGATATATAATTTTCTATTTATAATAAGCCAATAATATTTAATGGTACTAAAAAATTGTAAACAGAGGTAAGCAATATAATATTTAAAAATAAGCCTTCAATCATCGAATGTCACGTGTTTGCTACCATCTCTAATCAGTTCAGGTGTGAACTTTTTTTTTAACGTGCTGCGATTTAATTATTAATTCGTCAGATATTTTGTAATCGTGAAATGTTATTCACTGTTTTATTCAGTATTATTTCAAATTCATATTTGATTGAAAATATGATATTAGGAGAATTGTAACTATTAACGGTAAGGTCATAAATTTTCAAGCTAAATAAGTTTACTATGTTGCAGGTTAGATTTCGGCAAATGATCGGAAATGTATTTTTAATTTTTCCTTTAACAAATCTTGTTTTTCTTGTGTACAAACATTTGAATAATAATAAATTAATATTTATTATTTCATTAGTATACATAATTATGTACGCCGTTATTTATAGAGTGAAGTACGAAGATGTAGAAAGATCTGTTGCAATCACTTTGCATAAAATGTACACACCAAATTGTCAAAATTTATAAATATCACAATTGATATAAATAACAACTAAACAATTCATTCAGTATAAAAACATCACTTTGTTGTTGTTTGGTTTAGTGAATTTTCTAATATCTTACAAAACATGTATATTTTATGTTAGTATTAAACTTAATGTAAAGATTATGTCATATGATAATAAATTGTTTTAGAAGATTTGGACTAAAGGAGGCATTGAAAGTTACATCTCCTTTATATTGCAACAGAAGGATACTTCAATGACTAAAGACAAGAAGGTTTTATTACCTTATATATAAATGTTTAATAGTGCTTAATATATGTAATATATCTCATATAATATGTATATACACAATGTAATATACGTATTAGACAAATGATTAAGAATTGAAAATATAAACTTTATCCCACTTGATACATATAGATCTTAACATTATAATATGTAGTACTTTAATTGCTTATATTTTATGTGTTGTGTCATTTTAATGAAAAAATATTTTATGCCATACCAAGTATGATTTTTTTATGTTTAATTATGTTATAGTTAAATAAAATGGTTAAAATGTAATGTTGCTTAAGATATACATTGCTACATATATCTATTTGGTGCCTTATGATTTCACATAATTGTATATAAAGTATACATTTAATGTTGTAGATAGAAATTATTCTTAAAAAGGATTTAATTATTGCTTTTTTATGATTTCAGTTGATCCTGCATGCTGTGCACTGCAACATCGTCCTGCCTAAAATATTGCACTGTATTTTTTGTTACTTTGCTAAACATATTAAATACACAATAAATTAAATAAGCAATTATGGCTGCCTACATCAATCGTACAGTGTCTATGATTGGAGGAGACAGCCATTTAAGATCAACAGATATTAGAACTGATAATTCTCCTCTTCAGATTTTTGTTAAGGCCAAGAAAAAGATCAATGACATATTTGTGGAAATAGAAGATTATGTGGAGGATACTGTAGGATTTATGAAATGTAAGTAATTTATTTGAAATTAAATAATGTGAAGATCAGATGTTAATTTTTAACATTTATGCTAAAATTGCTTTAACAGCATTACAAACTGAACGTAATATTGTAAGTGCAGAAGAAGCAACAATAATTACAAGTTATGTTGATAAAGTTCATGCAATTCGAGATATACTTAAGAGAGATCATATGAAAGTTGCATTTTTTGGAAGGTATACATAGTAAACTAGTATTAAATAGTATTAGTAATATTTCAAATAATTATCATATATGGATATTACAGAACTAGCAATGGAAAAAGTACAGTTATTAATGCAATGTTACGTGATAAAATATTGCCAAGTGGCATAGGACACACAACAAATTGTTTTTTGCAAGTTGAGGGTTCAGATAATGGTGAATCTTACCTGATCACTGAAGGGTCTACAGAGAAGCAGCCCGTACAATCAGTTGGTCAATTAGGTCATGCTCTTTGTAAAGAAAAATTATGTGAAAGTCATTTAGTAAGGATATTTTGGCCAAAGGAGAAGTGTTTACTCCTAAGAGATGATGTAGTATTTGTTGACAGCCCTGGAGTAGATGTGACACCCAATCTAGATGAATGGATTGATAAACATTGTTTAGATGCAGATGTTTTTGTTCTAGTAGCTAATGCTGAATCTACTTTAATGGTGACTGTAAGTAACTTAAATGTTACTTTTTGCAATACTTTGTATTATCGCAGTTTAAATTATATGTAAATGTAATTATGTAATTACAGGAAAAGAATTTCTTCCACAAAGTGTCCACAAAACTATCTAAACCAAATATCTTTATTTTAAATAATAGATGGGATGCATCTGCTTCAGAACCAGAATTTTTTGAACAGGTGTGTTGAATAAAGTTACAGTAAGTTCATTGGATATTTAATGTAGTTGAATATTTGAAAGATATCTTTAAAAGTGTTTTCTCAAAAACAAATTTGACTTTTTATATAAAAAAAATTTGTATTTCTTTTTGTTAAAGCTGGTACTACATATTAAGATTATTGTTTCAAAATTTGTTTGCACATAAACCATTTAATATTAGCATGTTCAAAAATATACAGAGCACAAATTTACTTATAATTAGCTGTATGCAGTGGCAGCTTTATTTAAATAATTTACATAATACCCTATTTATCCTTTAGCTGGTCAAAGAGCAAAAAGAGGTAAGTTATTCTAGATTTTTAATCTTATTTATAGTGGATTTTTTGTTTGTTTACTAATGGAATTCTTATATAACTGTTTTTTATTAGGTATATTTTTATAGCGTACAATAAAATGTGCACATATTTTGTGGCATGATGAAGCATTAATTTTGTGCTTACAGTATAAGACATAAATATTAATATGTTCTTCTCGCTTTTTATATTATTTTAAAATTTATTATGAAACTTATATCTATTTATATTTTATGTTTGTGTAGGTAAGGGCACAACATCAAGAGCGGGCCGTTGACTTTTTGTCAAAAGAATTAAAAGTTTATAGTCCGAAAGATGCTGAGGAACGAGTTTTTTTCATTTCTGCGAAAGAAACTCTTCAAGCTCGTATACAAGAACAACGTGGCCAGCCTGCTCATAGTAAGCAATTTAGATTTCATATACAAATACAATTTATTTTTGATACATATGAAATTTGTTTACAGATGGTGCACTTGCAGAAGGATTTCAAAATCGTTATTTCGAATTTCAAGATTTCGAACGAAAATTTGAAGAATGTATTTCAAAGTCCGCTGTAAAAACGAAATTCGAACAGCATTCCCAGCGTGGAAAACATATTGCTACGTAAGCAGTTTATTATTTGTTTGAAATTTTCTAAACATTTATTTTTCAGTGTATAGGATAAAAAACACTTTTTTCAGCGAAATTAAACAAACGTTGGACGAAATATTAGAAAGAACGCAAAAAATGAAAAGCGAACAGTTGCACATTAAAAAAGAAGTTCATGATAAACTGAACTATACAGAACAACAATTAATGATGCTGACTCAAGAGATGAAAGACAAAATTCATCATATGGTGGAGGATGTAGAACAACGAGTGTCTAAAGCTCTAAGCGAAGAAATTCGTAGATTAGCTGTACTTGTCGATGAATTCAGTGTTCCGTTCCATACTGATCCATTAGTTCTAAATGTATATAAACGAGAACTTCATACGCATGTAGAAAATGGTTTAGGTATTACGACTTTTAAATTTACCATTCATAACTTTTATTCAAGAGATTTAATGTTATAATGATATAGGTTCCAACTTAAGAGCCAGACTTAGTACCGCGTTGGCACTGAATATTGAAAACTCACAACGAGAAATGACAGAACGAATGGCAAGTTTATTGCCAGAGAGTAAAAAGCGAATGTCATTAAACATTTTACCAAGGCGGGAGCCATTCGAAATTTTGTATAGATTAAATTGTGACAATTTGTGCGCAGATTTTCACGAAGATTTAGAGTTTCGATTCTCTTGGGGAATTACAGCTATAATTAATAGATTCGCGGGAAGACAGGGAAAACAAATAGCTGTCGCTAATTATCCACAAGAGGTAAAATAATTTATCTGCTGGTGTAAAATATTTTTCTAACAACGAGGTTATTATATGTTTTTAGATACCACCTGCAATTATGTCTCCTACAGGCAGCGTGGACTCTATAAAATTTATGTCAAGTACTCCAAATTATCAACCAAAATCAGACGATTGGTCGTTAGCTACTAAAATCGCGGTAGCATCTCTAACGTCTCAAGGTACCATGGGAGGACTAATAGTTGCTGGTTTTGTATGTATATTACACAAATGTTTTTATTACAAGTTACTGCTTTTACTATACTAAAATTATCTTTCATTAGATGTTGAAAACAATTGGTTGGAGACTTATAGCTGTAACCGGTGCTATATATGGTGCATTGTATCTTTATGAACGATTAACATGGACTAACAGGGCGAAAGAGAGTGAATTTAAACGTCAGTATGTATCTCATGCTACAAATAAATTGAAACTAATAGTAGATCTCACATCTGCCAATTGCAGCCATCAAGTACAACAGTGAGTTTTAGTTTTATTTTGTTTTGTGTCTTATATTTTCAAAAAAATTACTGCTAATGTTACTTTTGTACAATATATTATTTTTACAGAGAGTTATCTAGCACTTTTGCACGCCTGTGCCATTTAGTAGATGAAACAACATCTGAAATGGATACTGAATTAAAAACCATTGCTAGTACAATACAAATACTTGAGAAAGCAAGTAGTAGCGCTAAAGTTTTACGAAATAAGGCTAATTATTTAACAAATGAGCTCGATTTGTTCGATGCAGCATATTTGAAGTCTTTAAATTAAATACTGAATGACGTTAATTTCAAGAAATAATATGAATTACTAAAGATCATTGTCAAGAATATCGGTGTTTCGGAAAATACGCCTACGCATGTTGTAATAATTAATGCGATTTACGACACTACCATACGAACAAATATTTGTCTGATTGTGTTTTCCGAAACAGTCACTTGGGCGTAGAGAAGGAATGTTTTTACAAAAACCCTCTAGTCTTAAAGAGCAACCTCATAATTTATAAATTTATGGTCTTGAAATTTTATTGAATTTTTTTGTAATTAAAAAGATCTTTTTAGGGTAATTAGCACAAAAGAATCTTAGATCGATAGACTGCCATAAATTTCCGAGTTTTTTTCTCTTCTTAATGATTTATTTCTATAATGAATCATGTTAAAAAAAGATACTTTTTTGCAAAAATAAGTGCCAGTGTTTTAACATAAATATTACGAATCTAAGATACGTACATAATTGATTTATATTCAGATCTATTATAAAATAAGTGAACCTTATTTATGTAGTAAATGAAATGATGCAACTATTAGATTTATTAGATTATATTTATAAAAGAATTTATGTTACTATATTAATAAAAGGTTGTTTGTTGATTAAAAAACTATGTTCACATTTCTGATGTGTTCCATGCGTGGTATTTGTATTAAGAGTAAGTTCTAGTGTAAGTATTGAACGTAATTGGAATACATGACAAGCTAAACGTAACCTCGTAAAGCATGTGTGCAATCATTCGAATATGTAATTATATGCAAGTAAAACATTGCAATAATGTAATCCGATTGTTTAACACTGTAAATTTTTTGTTTATTACATTATTAGATATATTGTCAATTTCGTGTACGTTTATTATTTTTATTTTAACCAGAAAGCATCCTCTAACCTAAAAGCTTCCACTCAAGTTGATTTAATTGGGCCACCTGATCCAATTTCGAATTTAAGACCTATAATTTTTGCAAAATCTAAAAATGAAAGCAGACTAGAAAAGAAATACAGAGAGGCCAGGGAAGATACACAAATTTGGAATCAAAATTTCTGGAGAAAACATAATACCAGCTTTATAGAGGTATGATTCAATATTTTATAACATACCGTTACGAAAAATGTATAAGATTTTAAAATATTAAGTTTATGTTAGGAACGCAAACAATTTCAAGAAAATTTAAAAACTCAGGGAAAGACATCGATTACAGCAGATGATATGTCTATATTTTATAAAGAATTTTTAGATAAAAATTGGCGGGCTCACTTAAATTATAATATCGCATGGTACAAGAGAAATATTAAAATATTATTTCTTGAATTTAGGGTAAGGATATCTAAATTGAAATTCAGGTAATTAACAATATTCGTTAAACATAGTATATTGTACATATTTATAATGTAAATCTCTATTTATGCTTTATTTGTAAGTTGTCAGAAATAGGATACATGTATTAAAATATATATAAATACCATAAAGTATTTATTTACGTATAATTCTATTAAGTAGTTCATAAATCTCCAGTAAAACATATATTGTTAACATTAATGAATACAACTAAATTTAAAGATGTGCACACTACATAACAATTCATTTTTTAGATCACTCTGACGTTATTTTCACATATATGTTTTCTTAAGCATTTTATCTCATGTTCTTGTTTTTCAATAATTGATGCCATGTATCTGTTCTGCTCTTTCTCACAGACAAGTCTTCTCTGATACTCTTTTATAGACTGATGTAATTTCTGGTATGCAAATTTCGCAACTGTAACTGCTCTTTGTTTCTCTTGTTTTAAGTAATCTATTTCAACTGTAAGTGTTCTACATTTTTCACATTGAGAAAAGTATGGTTTGTTTAATTTACTATCAGTCTTATCCAATGTTACTTGCAAAGATTCATTTTTTTCTTTTTGTTTGTGTAATTCATCTTTAACTTCATCAAATTCAGAAGCAACTTGCTGAATCATTTCTTCACTGTCATGTAATAACTAAGAAATATTTAATTAAGAGATTGCTGCAGTTAAAATAAAAAAAAATGTATAAATTACCTTCCTCTGTTTTGAAATTGTTTTATTCTGTTCTTCTATAATTTTTTCTTTTATTCTCAATTCAGATGAATGGTTTTCCTTAGAAGTTTCTAATTCCTTTTTCAAACAATTACAAGCTTTTTTCTCTTCACACAAACAGTATTTCAAATGTTCTATTTTATCTTCCATTTCTTTAAAAACAGAATTTTTTGTTTGCAACACACTTCTCACTTCTATTAATTCTGTATCCTATAAATATAAGTTAAATTAATATAAAGTTATAATTATATATTTTTTATTTAACACCTACTTTTTGAGATAGTTCTTGGTCTTTTTCATGTATGCTATGTTGTTGATTATTACATATGCCAGTCACTTCACATATCCTTCGTTTTTGTATGTTGATGACATTTGTAAGTTCTAAAATCATGTTAATGAATTCTGCTCTTTCTTTACTTAAAGCATCTTCTTTCTCCTGTGCTACATATTTCATCCTTTTCATTTCTTTCTCAACCTCTTCACACCTTGTATGATTGAAGCATGCATTTAATATCTGAAGTGATTCCTAGATTACATTTTAAAGAAACAAAGCTTTACATCAATGTAAAGATGATGAACATTACCTTTTAGATTCATCTTCTGATAAAGATTGCAGCTTGTTCCTTAAATGATCGTGTTCTTTCAACAAACTTGTATTTTTATGCTCGACTTCAATTATTTGTTGCTGGAAAGAAAGTTATTCTACTATTAATGAAAATTATTTTTTTCTTATGTACGTACTTGTAATTTTGCAATTTCATTCAATAACTTGTCTTTATCCATTTTAACTAAATCTGCTTGATCTTTTGATTTTTTCATTAGGTCCATTGCAACTTTTGTTTGTTCTTCTGCAGTATCTAATGCATTTTTTAAGCAAGCTGCTCTCTGTTCACTGTCTTCTTTTAGACAATTTATACTACAAGTTAGTGATTTTAATTGCTTTTCAAGATCTTTAGTACGTCTTTTTTCATTTAAAAGGTCCTATAAATTACATACTACATGAATTAAAATACATAGGTAAAAGATTTCTTTCAATAAAACCTTTTGTATTCTCTCAATGACTTTTTTATCGTTCTCAGAAATATCTTCTACATTATGATCAGTTTCTATTAATTCACTTGTAGTATTTTTCTCTTCTATTTGAGGCTTTTGTTTCTGTGCTGTTTCACGTTGTATATTATTTATGCTCGAATTGTTTACATGTAATTCAGCATGGACATCATCTTTTGTTGGTATAGTTTGCTCATTCTTTTCTTCAAATGTGCTAATTAATTTATCTTGAGCAGTTACTCTATAGAATTGTGAATTTAAGTTCACTTGATCAGATTTGCTTTGTTTCTCTGTTTTTTGCAATGCTTGATTAATAACATCATTTGTTATATTAACACTTGCATTCTTCGATACCTGTGCATCATTTTTTAAATATGCCTGAACTAGTAAAAAATTTATATTAATAATACGGTTCTTTTTTTAGAAATAAATTAGTTACATCAGTACCTTCTATTGATTGTGCACTTTTATAAGTATCTAATTTTTTACGTGTCTTACAAGTTTTCAAATTGCATGATATCTTTTTCTTCGTAGTATCATATAATATAGATTCTTCAATACTTGAATTGAATCTGCCCCATTGTTCTTTCAAAGATAACATTCGTTGAACACACTTACAATGTTTATCAAAATCATTATATATATTGCACTGAATAAAATATATCAATTTTTCGTAAATTAGTTTCATTCATCAATATCTATTTGCTTTTTTAATATATTTACTTTTTTACATGTTGCTTGAGAATATGAGTCATATTCTTCTTCCATTTTTTTTAATTTAGAAATAATTTCAAGTTCTCTATTCAGAACATTAAGTCGCGTTGAAATATTGCACATTCCAAATTTTATTCAATGCCTTCAAAATATTTGTCATAATATTAATTTATGTCTTTTTTGTGAATTCCAAAACACTGACATTTAAATAGGTATAGTAAACGATACACGTGAAATTATTGGGCATCTGTCTTGCATAGATTGTCATCTTTTTTGTCCGCGTAATCTTTCGATTTATCATTAAATTACGTTTGTAAAATTTATTTTGAATAGATATTACGACATCCTTCTGAAAAGCAACGAATTAAAAAGGAGTAACGTACACAATGCGAAATAATGGTAGGGAACAATTATCTACTCACGAAAAAGGTAGATATTTTTAAGTACCATTATTTTAGCAATGATTAGTCGTTACTTAAAGTTGTTTAAGCAAAAAAAGTCGCATTATATATCGTGGAATATTTTATTTCTCTGGGGATTTGGATTATGGATAGCTCTATGTACAAGTAATATGTATCATTCAGACATTTTAGAACAAGAAGGTAAATGTTACGTTTTTATGTAATATATTTATTTAATTAATATAATGGCTTTCGTTCAGCTACATTATTTTATTTACAAAATCCAACTTTTGGATTTGCACATAATATTTCAATAAAAACAGAGTATAAAGAAGATATGTTACACATTACAACAAGAAATTATGCTGTGTGCAATTTGATACTAATGTTAAAAGATGTGGTCCAATATATTCATGTCTTTGTGTCCACGTCTTTCGTATTATTTTTTATTTGTACACATAAATGCTTAAGAAAGGTGATAAAAATGTGGAATAATATGTAAGTAACAATCTTGTATCATAAAAAATGAATGATAATTATATCTTTCATTTAAATGGATTTTTCACAGGGTGTGTAACTTTCATACAGTTGTCTCTCATGTTTCAAGTTTTACAAGAGATGATAAAAAAATCATTTTTTATAGAAAAATGAATAAAAATGATTATGTTACTTTGAAATCTAAGTTGATTGTAAATTCCGAGATTAATGCAGAACATTTACAAACAGAATTAAATTATGATAGTAAAGAAAATGAATGGATTTTGGAACAAAATAGAAATACAAATACATTGAATGCAGATATAAATATTGTACAAAATGAAATTACTTTTAGTAGTTATACATTGTTGCTTTTCAACAGCTATGAACTTTATCAATACTTCAGTAATCAACTATTAAAAAATCATTTATCAAGCAAGTGTTTTGTAAATCAAACTTCTGAATATATAGATCATAATCTAAAATTTTCAAACAGTTATGCAAGAAACAATAATTCTTTATCGACAGAAGTTACACAAAAACGCATTGTTAGCTCATCACCTGAATTTCAAAAATTTCTAGCAAATTTTAAAAGATCTCAGGTTTTTTATCCATGCATATTAGAACTATCTACAAGTTATATTATTCGTATAAAATCAGTTTATAAATAGTTATTTCTTGAACGTTGTTTTAAATAAAATGTCCTTATTTTCAAAAACGTATTTATTTAAAATTTACGTAACTTTGAATACGCTATAAGAATACAACGCTCTTGAGTTTAATTTTATATTTTATAGTTTTATACATTCATACATTCCAAGTAGAGAATATTGAATGTTGTTATGTTACAATAGTGCTGTGTTAATTGTCTGTAGCTTGGAACTATATTTTGACAATTAGAGCAAATGAGATCTGATACAAGACATTCAGATCCTAAAGTTGGTAGTGTTACAATAATCAGTTCTAAGAACTGATGGGAATAAGAACAAATAATTACCAAGACAGAAATCCTGCCAATACAGCACTAGTGTATTTATTAGTTGAATATATGTTATATTTAATATTTATAAATAATTTTACCATAAAAATGGTTTTATAAAATGCGTATAAAATGCATTGCGATTAAAAGATTTTCCGTTTTTATTGCATAAAATTTTCTTAATACTAATGATAATTAAAATAGAGAATATAAATCAAACTTAACTAAATGCACGCAATATCAATGAAGAATATGTTTTATATTAAATTATTTACATGTTCTTGTACAATTAAAAAGAAAAGAAAGTTATTTAAAATATAATTAATCAAGTAAATTACAAGATAGTCTAAATGATGCAGAAAACATGGTATTAAAAGTTTTAATTGAAATATAACAATACTTATTTGTAGAAACCTCATGCAGCGCTTTGTAAAACTGTTCGCGTTCTTTTTGCATTTCCCATTTTACAGCTATTTACATTACTAGCAAATCTCAGTGAATTCAATGTTTCATTGTAACATTCATCTAAAGGCGATATATTTAGTAACATCAAAGTTTTCGAATTTCCACCCAAAGATGGCATTAATAAATGAGTAAGCTTGGAATTTCTATATGGAACATGTTCTTGTTTTTTTAAAAGAGCTAGAATAACATTGCCCAGATTCGCCAGCGATTTATTAATGTTTTTCGTTTCTGTCAGTCGTACCGATTCTTCACCTTTCAATCTTTCAGAGCCTGCTAAATCAACTAAGTTAAGGTTTCCTATTGATACCTCTTCTTTTGCTTGATGTGTTCCAATTAGTTGTATTCTCGCTACTGAATGCGATCTTGAAGATCTGAAAGATTAAGTTTCACAATTGTCTATAGATCTATTACATTTTTATTTCTAAGTAGAGTGTGCAAATATACCGTTCGTTTGATTGAGTAGCTGCAACTGCTCTATTACATTGTGCTATTAAAAGGTACTCATGCAATTCTTCAGGACTACGAATTTCCTCTACTTTAAGATTGCTAACATACAAATCATGTCCTTTACTATCAGCCATTCGTATTTCATGATTCTTTTGTTGAGAATCAAGTAAATCAACAATATGCTCATTGTAAATTTCAAGAAAACTTGCTTTTATTTGATATTCCCAGCCAAGTAATTGAAATTGTTTCATTTCTTTAAATATATGACGTACCTAAATAAATAAAAAAATTATATAGTATTGTGTATAATTAATAAATTGGTTATAAACCAAGTATATTATATTGTATTTGATCTATTTTATATTGGATAATATGTACCGTTCTAGGTATCATGCCTTCCGTTTCGAGGCCGGGTAATCCTTCCATGGTGTAGGTTTTGCCAGAGCCAGTCTGGCCATATGCAAATACACAGACATTGAAACCCTCTAAAGCAGACTGAACTAACAAGGCTAATTCTTCGAAAATGTCTTCCTGTCTAGTGGTTGGAGGAAAGACTTTATCAAAAGAGAATTCTTGTCGGATTCCTCTTAGCTTTCCACTACAGCTAACTGCATCAGATCCATCAGATTTTCCCACTTCAATAGTGCATTCATCTATGAAATTTATGGTGCACATCCTTTGAACAATATAAACATTTTTTTAAAAAGCATTTTACATTTAAATATTAAATACTTATCTATATAAAATACATACGGCTTTTCAAGTTCATTTGGAGTCCTGGGACGTACTCTACAAAATACTCTAATATTTCCTTTCATTTCTTGTATTGCATTATGCAAAATTCTACGATCTTTATCCATTGTATGAACCAAAGATTGTAATTCACTTTTCATTGTATTCAGTTCTTCATTGACCTTTTTCTGAGTTTCTAAATTTATTTCTAAATCTTTTATTATAAACTCATGTTTCTGTAGTAATGTTTCTTGAAGAGCACATTTTTCTTTGAATTCTTGCAGCATGCTTGAAACATTTTTAAAGGATTCCTCCGATTCTTTTAAACGTTTGCTTAAACCTTCTCTCTCTTCTTGTACCTTATTCATTTCTATTTTTAATTCTTTGAGTTCACTATCTAATTCTTTATTCAAAGTTTCATATTTTTCTACCTTTACTTTGAATACATTTTCGCTCGTCTGTAATGTATTTACTTGTTCCTGAAGTTCGTTACACTTTGAAATACTCTCTTTAAATCGTTGTCGTACATTAGATAACTCGTCACTCGAATGAGCCAATCTAGCCCTTAAATCCCAGGGCTTGAACGGCTTAGCTGCAGTATTGTTTTGTACTTGTCTAGCTGTGGTATTTTGATTAGATTTGTTGTTATTAGTATTTGTTAATACAGTGCTAGTTTGTTGCAAACTTGTTGGTTTAACAGAAGGCTTAGTAAATGGTTTTTTAATTTTTCCATGTGTTGTAGGAGCAGTAGCTGGCCGTTTTACAGCTCTAGTAGTAATAGAAGACATGGTTTTTGATCTTGTAAGGTTTTGTTTACACGAAGTTTTATTTTCATCTGTACACTTTGTGTTAATATTCATTGTACTTTTAGCCTTTTTTAGATTATCAGAGACATTATTAGAACTTGCTTGAGGCATATCACTTTGATTTTTTGTCATCTTTTGTTTATCTGTTTTCATGCTAAAACTTGCTGTGCTTATTGAGTTTGTTAAATTGAATTTTAGCTTTGGTAAACGTGACTCCATCTAAACATGATTATTTGGGATTAATGTAACAATCATGAAAATAAATTTCATGTTTTAAAACAGAGATTTAACTAAACTCATACATGCATTATGGAAACTATCAACATACTGCTCAATTGTTATTAAATAAATCTATTCCTCTTTTACCATTCATGCTTATTTAAGTCACACTATTTAAAAATCACTTTCAATAATTACGAATTCAATAACAAATATAATTGTACACAATCTAGAATACATTGTTCGTGATAAAAAATTGATATACGAACGATAGTGACAACAATCTAATAAAACAAACCTCGTTTCCCAAAATAATACAACCAAGTCCCTCGCAGTCACACGTTTACAAATTACTTGTTTACTGTTAAATTACCTAATATTTTTATAATAATGAATTTATTTAACATACGAATGCATGTCTTTTTATATTATACTTTGATCGCAGAAATAAAATAATTACAAAAATCTCACATATATAGTTAATATTAGCGCGTTCTTTTACTTCGCGGAAATCAAGCGTCGGTTAAATAAGTAAATCCGCTGCATCCGTTTATTTAAACTTGAATTTGTTTGAATGAAACCAATCAGAAAACTAAAAACCTAACAGCCAATCGTTCAAAAGCATTTTAAAAGACGCGACCAATGAGAACTTCTTGCGCAAAAACAACCTTAAAATACCTCACATTATACATAAGAGTGGTAACTATGCTGTGACATTTGTTTTCTTATACATTAGCGATCCTATGAATTTTTTTAGGTACTAACACCGTACATATAAAGATAAAGTTTAAAAGAGAATACTACAGATGGCATAGTTTGTTCCTCCATCAAAATGACGTTTCTACGGACACGTTGTCACACGAATCTCCAAACTGTTGCCTGTGCGCATGCGTAGCAAGGTGGCAGTAAGTTTTTCGATTCACGAGGAAGCAGTACGGAAGTGGTGTAACAATTATTTTAGAATAAATTGAAAATATCTGAGAAAGCGACACGAAAAATGTCAGGAAAATCGAAAGCATTTACTAAAGAAGAAGAACTTCTTCTTCAAGACTTTTCGCGAAACGTGTCAACAAAGTCTTCGGCGCTATTTTACGGCAATGCGTTCATTGTTTCGGCGATCCCCATCTGTGAGTGTATAATCTTTAAGAAGTTTGTAAATATAATCCATATCGCTATTCTGTCACTATTTATATATTTTATGAAAAAATTTAAGGCATGTTTATATTATGATTTTACAAGAAAATGGATAATTATTTATAAATTTTCTCTTTCAAGAGATAACCTCTATTTTTTCTTACAGGGCTTTTTTGGAGGATTCATTTGATTGACATATACACAAATTTAATTTCCTTCGTTTTAGTTACATTAGCTAGTACATATTCCCTCGCAGTTGCATATAAAAACACGAAATTTGTGTTAAAACATAAGGTACCATAAATTGATAACAATATGTTTAAAATAAGCAATACATTTCTGTTTCTGAGTTTACGTAAAAGAATTATATCCTTTTTTACAGATTGCAGTAAAAAGAGAAGATGCAGTGACAAAGGAAATGAGCAGGAAGCTGGCAGAAGACAAAAAAATGAGCAAGAAGGAAAAGGATGAAAGGTACCTAAATATTGAATAAGCATTCAAAGCTGAAATTTAAAATGATCAAATTTTTAGGATTCTGTGGAAGAAAAATGAAGTAGCTGATTATGAAGCAACAACATTTTCAATTTTCTACAATAATGCCTTATTCTTAGCTCTTGTAATTGTTTCTTCATTTTATATCTTAAAGACATTTACTCCAGCTGTAAATTATATACTTTCTGTAGGAACAGCAAGTGCGCTATTAGCGTTACTATCGACTGGATCTCAATAAAATGTATGCCCTGTGAAATGTGTGATTATAACCATTTGTATCACCAGATAATTCTATAAGTCTGCAATTATTTTTATGAGCGAATGAGTACACATAATAAAATCATTTTTATTTATAGTAATTTCATTAATTTCTGTTACTTGATCTACCTTTAGAATGAAACTTGTTAAAAAGTATTTTTATTTTCGACCAATTCATATTGTATTCTATGTACTATGTAACTATACATATCTTATACTTAGTTGTATGTCAAATGATTAATTACGTTACTTCTACATCAATTTGATTACAACTTTTTTCAAACTGCCTAAAAAATACGTTTAAGGAAATCAATGGACTGTATGTTTATTATTGAACGGATTTCATGATCGGAAAATCCGTCTTTTTGGCAACAAAGCCGATAATATTTGCGATTTACGCCACAGCAATAGTTATGGTTTATTGTCGTTTGCAAACGAATGAATATTTTCGTACGTATTAATTAAGCCGACTCTATTGCGGATGACGAATTATAACGGATCACAGATTCTAATCCATTATACGCAGACCATTCTAATGCTTTATTTGCTTGTTTAACTTGGATCTGTGCCAACGTATAACCCGCTGAAAGAAAATCTTTCGCCAAATTGTGCATTCTATTCCTGTACAGAAGTGAAAATGCAAACATTCACTTATAACACCGTATTATGTGTCATTATCATTTTCGTTTTGTCCTACTAGTGTCATTATACTTCTGTATGATTAATAATTCAATTGATTTGTGATACAATATGATGACTTGAAGTGGCTGCATTTTTAAAGCATGAAAGATCTGTAGATTTGTGTTTATTAGAACTTCTACCATGTTTGTAAGTATTTGTACACCACGAAATTATCCTGCATGCTACCCAGGTTTTCATAACTCAAGAAACTAGTATTGGCACAATTGTGGCCGTGCATTTTGGCAGAAGCATATCAGTTTCCTGGTTTGATTTATATCGCCGCGTGATATTCGCGTAATCCTGACAGTTTTCTTTGGATATATTGAAATTCGATTATTACAGAAAACATCGAGAATTGGAAGCCTACCGAAGATTTGAATTTTTCAACGGCCAGACTAAACATTCGATCGTTGTTTAGATCGTTGATAAATAATAGTTTACAGCGTTTATTATACGGCGTGCTACACAACTGTATACATTTTGGACCTCCTCCAAAAACGTTGATCTGCTTTTTCCAAACAACGACTCGCTGACTTTTGCTGATGATTCGGGATTACACAGTCGGTATTATTGTAAGATTATAATACCGTTACAACACTTTTTCAGCAGATTGGAGTTATCTTCAGAAATATGTTACTGTTAACAAATTTCTTAACAAAGACATAAGGTTTTAAAGGCTTTTAGCGTTTATCAAATGCGTTACCTAAATATGGTTTTAGGTATTCTTGAAACTTTCCTTATGATCAAAATGATTACCACACATACCTGAAAAAGTGAACCTTTCAATTTGAGCATATACAACCGGTATTACAAGTCTATTATAATTTAGGTTAAATTTGAGCAGATTAGAAGTAGATCATGGCTCGGTTCATAATTAATCTGAGCACCAAGAATCTCGAGGAGAAAGCTAATTTGTTTTGAGTCATTATTTTTCAATTAGTTCGAATGATATACGTATCAGAAAATGTATTGTAAATAGGAGTTCAGTATTTGCTTATGGAACAAAGTTGTAATTAGGTGATCATAAAAATGTTAAACTATGTTTTCTGTTTTACGATCGTACCATGACGGTTCTTGTCTCGATTCCAAGCCATAAATTCTGCATCGATTTTACAACCGTATGTCTCCGTCGTTTTACTGTCGTTTACGCAGACTGCAGAGTTTTCATTCTCTATTTTCGTACCAGTGCAACCATATCGTTCCCCCCTTCTGAAAAAGACTTACACACGATCATGGCGCGTAGATGCCTCAATGAACAATGATACTCTAGCAAGTGTCTAAAATTAAAAAACAATTTTATTTGCCGTTTTACAAATACTTTCATCATAAAATGATTCTGAGTTCTCTTCGTAATCCGTTTACAATATCGACTATTCAAAGGCGATCAGATTTCTACTTCGTTTCATTTAAAACAAAAATACTGTAACATACAGCACCATTTACAACCTGACCATCGAATATACCTAACAATTTTGAACGGTCACCACCACAGCAAAGACTATTCAGACTCCAAACTGACCGTGATTCTTCAAATAAACGTGGATCAAATTTTTAAATAACCGATGATATACAAAAAGCTCAAAGAACTTAAGGATTCATAAGAATTTATGTCATCTTAACACTAGAGCTACCAGAGCAGTCAAAATTGATGATTATTTGTAGCAGCCTTATAAGTTCACCGTGGTAAAGCTTCCAAAATTTACTATGACTTTCTGCAGAAAGTACAAATACAGATTCGTTCTCTATATATTCGGTGTATTTTCATATAATTTTCAATTTCATTTTTTCCATTACAAATAGATGCACTTTAATTATCGGTAGTTCTGGTGTTAAGGATACCAAAAGTAGCGAGGAAGACAGAAGCAACGAAAAGAGAGAGGGAGAGAGAGAGAAAGACAGAGAGAAAGAGAGACTGGAGTGTTGGGAACGAAAAGTCGGCCCTGATTTCGATCCTCGCGGTACCGTTTGCATCCCAGAAATAGCGCAAGCGCCTTTCCAAAAGCTTTAAGGCCCGTGAAGAAGCGAATAGAAGGAGCTCACGATTGGCTGGAGGTTGCGGGGTGCGGTCAGGCACCGCCACGCAACCGCTATATCCTCCTTTTCGAATATTACCGCGACGATAACCGTTCCTCGTGACAGTGCTCAACAGACAGCAATCATACTACCGCGTTACAATATCACGTAGAGAACCACCACGATTTACGTTTCCCTCGTCGCGAGTAATAAGCAGCCAGTTTGCGTTCTGTACGACGATCTTCCTCGTCGTATCCGAGCGTTCAGTTTCAGTGTCTTCTAAGTTTTCTTCCATCGAGTAAACTTACTTGTTAATCTAAAAAAAAAATTAAACAGTAAAAAGAGAATCGTGCCACCATGGTATGTTCTATTGATGATATCGTAAGTCGTCGCCCTGGTAAACATACACGTTTTCCTGTTATATACTCTCTATTTATTTATTTATCGTATTTTTTTCTCTCTTTCTCTCTTTCTCTCTTGGTTTCACTTATCACTGTGCCTCGCCTTATCTCTGTGATTCTTCTTCACTCTTCTTCACTCTTCTTTTTTATTTCGTGGTCGTTGGACGAGCTGGAATTGCGAATATTTAATTTAAAAAAAAGTACATCCTACACAAAGTAACTCGAGAGCTACTTGAAATTCTGTTCTGGTTTATATAAAAAGCGGTGCCCTGCTTATTTTGAGCAGCGTGCTTAACACCTACCACGTTACAATGTATCACATGCAGCAGGTGTAAATTAACACTAGATTTACGGACATTTCTTGTATATCTATTTCCAATATACTATAGAATAAGGTATACGTCAAATAGAATTTGAAATTACCGAACTGAGAGGGAAATAGATTTGGTATCACTCCATTGGTAACAGTTAAAAATTGCTAGGAATAATAGTAATTGTTTCTTCAAATTTTGCTCATGAAGTTGTAAACCTAATGTTAATAAGAAACCAAATATTCGAAATACCAATTCCTCCTTTTCTGCCACGGAATGCCTGTGCACCCACTGTTCTCTCTGTTCTCTTTATTTCTCTTTTTTTCACTGTAATATCTCTTCTGGCCTGTTCTGACATTTGTTTCGATATTTTTTTTCTTCTGTCTAAACAATAACAGTGGTTACAATCTAACAACGACCGGGATCGAGAATTATTGGTCCAGAGATGCGAGGTGTTGGAAACGTGATTGTTTCTTACAGGCGAACTTCTCAGGTCTCCTTTCCTCCTGTGAATTTATTAATTGAATTATAATTAAATCATAAATAACGGAATATACAATAATGTTTATAACTATAATTAAATCATAAATAACAGAATACACGATAATGTTCATTGTTGTACGACATAGTATCGATTATAAAAGTTATCGAATAAAACCTGAAATTTACAAGAAGAAGGGATACTGGCTCTACGTCCGACCCATTCACAACCATTTCTACTTTGTTCAATTCCAAGCGTCTCGGAACTCGGAATGTGCTCTTTAGTTATTACAAACGAAACTGCAATTATTGGTGTTAACTGAGTAACAATAGAGTATGATAATATAAAGAGATAATATTTAATTGCATTAAAAAGGATGCACGAACTTTCTGAAAGATCACTGGTTTAACCATGCACGTCTACTAGAGTAACGGAATGTCTTTTGACGATGTTTAAACTCATCAAAGATAGATATGCATAATTAAAACGTTTTCTCCTCATGAGTTGATGCAGAGATCAAATTTCATGTTTCTCTGTTCGCAGGCCGACGAACTTCCCCCTGAACAAATTGCTGGTACGTAAAAGTTGACGCCCAAAATATTACCAATTTTCTATCTGGCCAGTAATTAATACTAAACCAGAAGACCATAAAAGTTCATAAAAATTCTTTAACCCGTAAAACACTTTTAATCTGTTAAACGACTGAGTTAACACGTTAACCCTTAGCGCTCCATGAGTTTCTTTTCTTCATATACAACAGTCCCTTTTTCAGACAATTTTAATTTTTTCATAGAAAATACGTTTTTCCATATCTTCAACTATAAGAATAGGTCGGAAAATCACTTAATGACAAAGCATTTGGAATATAATCATATTAAAAACAGAATGTTTCCGCAAAGGAGCCAACTGGGCGCTAAGGGTTAACAACTCTAAAAGAATCCTACTGTTGAATGAATTAATTTCGTCCAGCGAAAATTCAGAAACAGGAGTCCGCACACAGAGTCCCTGTTCAACCATCGTACTACTCAACGCGCCATTCTTGGCTTTCCGGTATTTCAATCGCGTCGAAATCGTATCGTGTTTACTGGACGCAGTGCGCTAAGTTTAGCAGAGGCGCTCGCTGTTTCTTCGTCACGTTTCCCTTTCGGCTTCCTGACCCTTCCGCTGGCGAACAGGAGGCCGGTTTAATCGTTCCGGAAGATCCCCTCGCTTGCGTGTTACATGGGGGCAAAGAGGATCTATCTTTAGGCCCACCACCATAGCCGTCGTTTTGTGTCGAAAACCAGCTACGTTTCAAGTCGGAGGAAACAAGCATCTGTTCCAATGCCAAGCCTAGAATAAAGAAAGTATGTTTGAGTAAGCGTGTAATTTCTACACTTGACAATATGACAGCAAGAAAAATGCTCGACGCTTTGCACTTCAATGCCCTGGATATTTAAAGAAGTTAAAAGTAGGTTTTAAAATATAGAACTTTTAACAGGCTTTGTCTTTTTAGGAATTAGATATTTTTGCAATTAGAATTTAGATATTTTTAATTTAGAAGTTAGACATTTTTTTAAATTCTTACTCCATGTTTACTTTTATTTAGATTCTTGGAAATAGATCTTTTCTTTTTTTCTTTTTTTCTTTTTTTTTTGGATGCAAAAACACTTGAGGATGTTCTAAAATCTGCTTTTCAAGTGGTACAAATTCAATTTTGTAGTAAGGGAAAATTAAGATGGAATGACGAATAAACAGGTCGGATAACTTATCTAGACGTCACATTCCCAGCGTTTATTTGCGTTTCGATTCGATCAGGGGCAGCCGGCATAGGCTGCCTATGTATAGCTACAGAACCGGTATCGCGTGACGATTCGGCTGCAAGGAATTGGATCGGTAAAAATAGAGGAAGAATTTTCCAGTGGAATTACAAAATAGAAGCTCGTAACGTCCCACTGATTCTAAAAAATGAAACATTCGAGAAACAATGGCGAGATGAAAGCATCTGTCTTACAGTAAACACAGCTGATTCTAAAAAGAATCGCTTCTCCATTTTTACACCTTCATTCCGTTGCTCTGTAAAAGTAAATAATATTTTTACCTTCAGTCTCTTTATCATACGTTCCCGATTTTATTTTAAATAATAACCCAAGCGATTATATCTTTTTTTTTGTATAAAAATAAAGAAAAAGAAAATTTTGTTGAAGAACAGGTCGTCAGCTCTTTATGAAACCACTAGTAAACATACTATCGCATAAATTGCCGGTAAAATTTCTTCACGCCATCGGTTGACAGCGATAAATAAACGTTCTAAACAGCATGAACGATAGTGCATCAAGCCAAATAAGCTTCGAGCCAGAATCGCGAGCGAAAGGGCATTAACATCAGTTTCTAAATCTGTAACAGTATCGCAGACAACTTACAACACGGCGAAGTAGAATTTAAGATCGACCAAGAATCGTCTACAAAATTTTCTGTTGACCCTATTGTTTCTACTATTTAGCAGAAAATTAAGAATGAGTTATTTTTCAAATCAATAGAAGGAGAAAGGAAATTATGATTTCTTTTCAGTTCTTCGTAAAGCGTTCGACAGTTTCGACAGGGAGAAGAGCGGCAGCATTCCCACCGATATGGTGGCTGACATTCTCAGATTAATGGGTCAACCCTTTAACAAAAAGATTCTGGACGAACTGATCGAGGAAGTTGACGCCGACAGTAAGTAGTAGAAGTTAAGCATTGATCAGCCTTTCCTGCAACGTGAAACTTGTCTCATTTCTCTATAAAATGTTTGCTTTTGAGTAATATTCGTTCATAACTCACAGTACTTAGCTGAAAAGCTACTTAAACGTGGATTTACGAATGATATTATTTTTCTGATCGATAGAATCAGGTCGCCTAGAATTTGAAGAATTTGTCACATTAGCTGCTAAGTTCATCGTTGAAGAGGATGCAGAAGCTTTGGAGAAGGAACTTCGGGAAGCATTTAGGCTCTATGACAAAGAAGGTTAATATTATATGTATATAAATTTTCTTATTATTCCACTAATTCCTAGCTATTGTTTGCTTTAAACTTGATTTTAATTTCTATTTAAATGATCAATATCCTTTTACTTTAATTTCTCAATTTGCTCCAATATATCATTTTTAACTATTTAAAGTTTTTCACGATTTACCATCTGTTTATTGCCACAGTCATTTAAGATTTATGACAAATTAGAAGATAAAACGAATGAAAAAGAAAGCGCTGGTAATAAAGGAAAAAATGGCGGGAAGCAAGAATAAAGAAAGATATATTGGTCGGCCAAGAATAGACAATTCCGCGAAATCAGCCGCGTAAAAGTGCCACCGTTTATCGTGTCGTTTCATGGGAACGAAAGCTAACCAGAATTTAAGAAATTTCACGTCCCCCGGAACCATGGCCAAGAATCGGATACGTTTCGTCATCGAACCCTCCATGAATAATTATGATCGAGCCAAAAGCTCTCAGGCGCGTATTAACGTGACTATCGTTCAACATCTGTTTCCTTCCATCAGCATACATTAATAGTAATTAATGCTCAAGAAAAATACAATACTTATCTTGAATTGAAAAGTTAGAGGGTTTCTTTTACTGGTGTAGGAAACGGCTACATCCCGACTACGTGCTTACGTGAGATTCTTAGGGAACTGGATGATCAATTGACGGACGAGGAACTGGATATCATGATCGAGGAGATTGACTCCGATGGATCTGGTACCGTTGATTTTGACGGTAAGAGAAAATAAAGATTATTATTTTATTTTATAAAGTGTACACACAATTATTGTTTCGATACTATTATACCTTACTTATTACTATACCTTCAAATGTTAAATCATTCGATTTATTATCGGTAAATGTTTTCGAAATATAGTTAGTGGTGAAATAAATAGTAACAATGTTTATTATTGTACTGATGAACCAGCACGTACTGTCTGTTGCGCTGTCTTTCAGCGGTTATGTATGTTCAGTATTTATGTACTCGAGAAATCAGCACGATTTTTCACAACCCTAAAAGCATTCGACTCCGTTCAAATTTTTGTTAATCGAATGTTCTTTGTTCTAATTAGTCTTCGATGTGTAGAAGTTCATTAGTATTTAACAGTAATTGCAGGTAGATTTCATATCATTTTTAGAATATCTGTGTATGTTAAGTATATAAAGTAGTGAGATATTCTAAGTACTTATACGAATCACTTATCAGTTCCGTTTCAACTTCGATACAACGATCTTGGCATCATTTCCCTCTTTTTCGTCTTTATTATGACATCGAATAATATGCAAACTGCATCGCGTATCAATAATAATTTATTTCCGCGTAGTATTGCCAATAGCAACAATATACACAGGACGGTAAACAATAACTCGAATGCATTCACAAATTCGAGAGAAAATGTGATTGTATCTTTTTGTTTATCTTGAATAGGTCCATAGCAAACTGACTACTCGTTAATATTCCTTTAACAAGTCGTATTTTACGTGTCCTAGTCTTTTTAAGTCTTCGAAGTAATTTTTAAACTACTAAACTCTCTTTCGTAGCCGAATGCCATTTGTTTTCCTGTCTTATTTATATAAAAATGGAAGGAAAAAAGAAAATATTTTTAATTTGTTAAATTATACTAATATTTTACTTTTTTTGTAGATTTGATTTAAAATTATCTGTTACAGAATTCATGGAGATGATGACTGGAGAATAAATAATCTAACCTGTCGGTGGTACCAGTAATCCGATTCAAAGACAATACATGTGCGACGATCACGTTCTATTCTTAAATTAATTATTTGCGTGTCTTTTAAAGAAAAAACGAAAAAAATGCAATATAAACAGGAACGGTATTTAAAAATGTAAAATGATTTTTTAACGTCATGACGCGTCCTCGTTACTGGTCGGATCTCGGAATGGTTTGAAATATGGCTTCAATGTTATAGGGATCGCCTCGTCTGCGGATTTTTCTTCTACTTTAATGAGTGCTACGAATTAATTGTTTCGTAGACGAGTTTTAATTATTAATATTATTATCAATATTATTGTAAAAGTAATGAATCATGAGTTCCAATATATTTACATCACAACCTCTAAGTTTTTCATGGACAGTATTTATTTGTTGTTAATAAAACATTACTAAAAAGATCTTGAGATTTATCTTCTTTAAAAAGAACTAACTATATAAATTATCGATTTAGGTAGGAACCTCACGCTAGTTAGGGAAGGGATAGTAAGTATAATTGATCACCTAGACTTTTTATTTCTTTAACATTTGATTTATAATCACAATAATTTGAGATTTATCCGTAATTGACATATCAATAGTCGCAAACGTAATACAATATAATACTTTTAAAAAAATAGAGTCGCTAGCGATAGACTAGAAAGTTCAATAATTATAATAGTGGCACACTAATAAACTTTGAAATATCATCGCAATAAATTTATTTTCAGAATTCTATGATCGTGATCGCGGGAGAGAATTCATCAACAGATTTATAACATCACTCGATTACATGCGTTAATGCATTGTATTTCTGAGAGAAAATCTAATATAAATTAGGAAATAATATACGACTCAGAACACTGTTCGCATATATGTATGTGGACTAGACTATATAGCTTACAGGGACAAAAGACCATAAGTGGTTTAATTAGGGCTAAAATTCTTTGTTTTCGCATTGAAGAATTTTCATAAAGTATTTTTACAGATAATTAAACTATACATTCAAATTCTTTTTTACTATAATATCAGAGTGAAATTCAAATACTTTTTTTGGTTCAAGATTTTATCTGTGCAGTCTACTTTATTTCATATACACTAATTTATTTGCCTATATTAGGATATTTGGAATGATTCTACGTACTTTCGATGGTCCTCATGCTTAGAATGAGAAAAATGATTTTTCCCTTATATATATATATATATAATTCTTAAATGCTGGTCTATGTATTTTTTATTTTTTTTTTGCATTATTTTTTAACTAGAATAAATAGTATTGTTTACTAGAAAGATTAAAACGGGAAAAAAATATAATCTGATGCGCTTAAAGTTCTGCGAATCGTGTGTGCGTTCTTGATGTATTAAGTTAGCTGAGCAAAACATTTGCAAAATAGAAGTATTAGAAAAATAAAGAAATCTGTTGATTGGTAACTTGATTCTTCATTCCTCCTCATTGTACATACCAGAACCTTTTTATACAAGAGTTTGTAAATCGTCATCCTCCAAGTTTTTATTATCGGAGGGTGACAGTAAATGTCACATCTTAAACAAATGAGGAAATTCATTGCTAATTTCGCGTACGGATTGCTGATCTTCTTGACTTTCTCCAGTTTCCTCACAGAATATTCTACAACAGAAATATTTTCAAATTATTAGACGATAATTACGCAATCCGATAGACAGAGACCTTGTAAAGCACTTCAGTAAATCTTCTGAGCGGTACTTATGCTCGTTATAACCGGAAGTACGAAGTACTCTTCGACACAATTCTAAGTGTTGCCTGCGCTGTAAAATAAATGATTATATTATATTCTTTTGTTTTTTAATTAGTAATAATATTTTTTATCATTTCTCGATACCTTATCACCAGGAAACATATCGTACAATTGACGCAATATAATATCGATTAAAACTTTCACGTCGTTAGTATAGAAGAGGCTTGCTGTAACATCGTTACTGAATAAGTCGATAAATAGTTTCAGTACAGAATGTGGCGGTGATGGTTCATGGTCGAATATTCGCACAGGATCCTCTATAAAAAGAAAAGAATCATGGATTCGCTGAAATTTAAGTTTAATTTGTGTAAGACATATCTCACTTTTTAAATATCTCACCTTCTCTATTAAATAAAAATAAAATCTTCTCAGTAAAATTCTTTGCCACTGTTCTGTCTTTTAATGCATTTAGAACTATATTTTCAGAATTCGTAAATTGTAAATTGTAGGATAATACTAAATTTACAAACAGATCTGGAATTTGATCTTCTAAATCCATGTCAGGTGGATTCTCTATTAAATCCAAAATAAACCCTATAAAATCTGGACCTAATTGTTCTATAATAAAATTCATAATTAGATTCTAGAATATGCAAAAAAGGAATCATGAGTTAATATAGCAGACATAACATATTACCTACTTTACTCACCCAAATGTGTAACTGGCATGGGCTCACCCATTGAAAAAATCATAGTAAGTAATAAAGAAGAGTAATTTAACTTTGTTACATTTCTTGGATTACTCCTCATATCTCTAATTAAGAACATATCTCAAGTTATTAAAAAAATATTATGTATAATTAATTTAGTTTATTAAATATTACCTTGCTAGCTCCATAGGTAATATACTATTTAACATTATTGTTAAAATTACAGAATCCAAACTACACATTACACCAAATGATTGTAACAATAACTGTCTAATAGTCCATCTTGGCTCCATTTGATAATACTGTATTAATATATTAACTCCATTATATTCATTCTGTTGTAAAACATACCTCGATACATTTGCATCTGCATTTGTCTGTAAAATTAACAAATTATGTAAATCATTTAAAAACAAAATAATTTTTTCATCTAATTCCATATATAATGTACCAATATAGAGGTAAGTTCCTTTATGTAATCAACAATAATAGATTCATCTTCATAAAGCATCCAATTTCTCTGTTGAGAATCTTCTTTGCAAGAAGTAAGTTCTGTAAAAATTACTTTTAATCTATTAGCATCATATGTTTCTTCTATGCTCATTTGTGACACCGTGAATGGTGTTTCTAACTGATGTAATAATGCATCAAAATAATGGCTCACATTTTGTGGCAATAATTGTTGCAATCCAGCAACCACTACCGTCACTGCTACCTTTGACATTTCATAGCTTAATTGAGTATTTCTACGTACTTGATCCAGTAACTGGTAAGCTGTATGAGAGTTAATATCACATAATGAACTTTTCTTTTTCATAGGCGAATTTGTAGGCGTTTGTCGGGCGCTACCCTGAGAAGGGCTCTTATGAACTTCAGTTTGAAGTTTTTGAGTTTCAGAAGAAGACTGACGTGGAAGTGATTGCGCTCTTTGTTCACTTACAGATACATGCTGACATTGTGGAACAACTGGTGTTTCTTCCTTTTCAACAGTATTGTGCACAGTTGTCTGTGCTGTCACATATGATGTGTTACTCTGAACAGTACTTATATCTCTTTCTTGAGTATTACAAGCAGGCAATGAACGTACTTCTTTGGTAGGTGTAGTATTTCCAAAATCTGGAGGCATTGGAGCTTGTTTCTTAGGTTTCTTATTAGATTCTGCCTGTCTCTTTTTCTCAATTAATCTCATAAGAAGATCATGCTTATCCAAATGTAGCCCTGTTTGTTTTTTAGTTTCAACCTTTACATTTTCTATACAATCCTCCAAAAATTCAATTAATACTTGAGATGACACCTGAAAAGCATATAATTCTTAAGTTTTAAATTATTTATCATTCTAGACTCATTAATATACCTTTACAGTAGTGACATAATTCGAGGGAATATATCCAATCTGGCCATCTCTGTTGACGACTTGCCACCAATTTCTCTGCTTGGTATTGGTCTGATATAGAATAAAATAATCGCCCTCCTGAAAGCTGAGAGTTTTCGCGAACGTGGCTTTGAAATCATAGAGAGCTTTAAGCACTTCATAGTTCTCTACATACATAAAATGATGGTATCAAAAAAAAATAAAACATTTACGGAAATATTATGGAATTTGTCAATTGCGAACAGATTGATTAACTGACTCACCTAACCTCATAGAATTATCATCCATGATCTTATATCAAAATGAAAACAGATATATATTCTTGAAGAGACAACGCCCAGATGAGAAATAAACGAGCGGAGAACTACCTACCACCGCTCACCAATTTCACTTTCATTCGTGCTCAACATATTATTTCTTTATGGTGTCCTTTTTTTGTTGGTGAACTATATAGATTGATACAAATACATTCGAAAGGGCCCCCTATATCGCGAGATTGGCATAAGCTCAATTTTGTGATGCCAGGCTGAGGACGGGAGTTCTTGAGAAAACCCCCTTCCACTACGTACCCTACCGCAGGAGACGCGTGTACATGAGCTAAACATTTCAGTCGATTTCAGGAAATCGAGAGAGAAAATAAATAAAAGCCTCTCTCTCGCTGCTGAAACGCTGAAATCCAACCAATGTCGAATTATAGAAATAACAGCTATAAAAATTTTCGAATTAATTCACGAATGTTATATCATACCATTTTATTCCCTTCTTTTTAATTAATGCATTACTTTTTTTACACGGTGCAGTTCAATAAAGATATGCGTACATACACATACGGTTAAGCATTAGCAACTTAAAGTGGCATACAATAATTATTCAATCTTTCTTTTGCAATATATAATATCATTTTTAAATTTCCCGCAAATGCAAAACATTTTAATAATGTTAATAACGCCATCTCTCCAAAAAGTGCCCAAACTGGTAACAAACATTTATCGACAGGAAAGCAAAAGTGGTAACTGACTTTGATGAGGGCTGCCATCTATCAGAGAAACCGGCAAACAACTCGCACATTTTTACCAACAGTAAAAAGAGACAGAGAAAGAACAACACAACTGCTCCACCTATACGGTAAATAGTCGAATTACTCCGTTAACAGTTTGGATCGTTCTTCAATAGATGGCGCTGCAAACTAAAGTTACTTAATTTTGGTGCGAAAATTTAAAATCACTTTCTTCGTTTATTTTCTTACTTAATTTTTATTTCATCAGTCTTACTTTCAACAATAAATTAAATGAAATTTTATGATGCAGCATAAAGAAATTTAAATAAAAAAATTATATAGGTACCAATCTCTTTTGCACAAAATTTCATTTTAGTCCTGAATTGGTATTGTCTTGGTGAATATTACATTTTATATAATTATAGTGGGGCCTTTTATATTAAACATAAATTAAGCATAAACCTTTTACATTAAAAATCATCCACGATTACTTATGTATATTATTTCAAATATAAACAATTATAAAATTATTTTATACAATGTATTTTAAAAATATCATAATAAATCAGATTAATTTAACAGTATTACAATGCTTTCTCATTTATTCCCTCTACTACAGGTGGAGCAGCTTTGTTGTTCTTTCTCTGTCTCTTTTTACTGTTGGTAAAAATGTGCGAGTTGTTTGTGGATTTTTTTGATAGATGGCAGCTCTCATCAAAGTCAGTTACCACTTTTGCTTACTTGTCGATAAATGTTTGTTACCAGTTTGGACACTTTTTGGAGAGATGGCGCTATTAACATTATTAAAACGTGTTGCATATGCGGGAAATTTAAAAATGATATTATGTTGCAAAAGAAAGATTGAATAATTATTGTATGCCACTATAAGTTGCTAATGCTTAACCGTATGTGTATGTACGCATATCTTTATTGAACTGCACCGTATAAAAAAAGTAATACATTAATTAAAAAGAAGGAAATAAAATGGTATGATATAACATTCGTGAATTAATTCGAGAACTTTTATAGCTGTTATTTCTATAATTCGACATTGATTGGATTTCAGCATTTCAGCCGTGAAAGGGAGGCTTTCTTTTGCTTTCTCTCTCGATTTCCTGAAGTCGTCTGAAATGTTTAGCTCACGTACACACGTTTCCTGCGTAGTGTACGTAGTGGAAGGGAGTGTTCTTGAGAACTCCCGTCCTCAGCCTGGCATCACAGTTTGGCATCACAAGCTCAATGCTGCTAGATTACAGTAGCAAAACCGCATGAAGAATGTTCAACGCATGGGCAGATTAGAATTTTTCATATAGCTTCAATTCTATAAAGCTTCTTTAAAATATATTAAGAATTATATAAATAAAGAAAAAGAATAAATTTTTTTCATATAATACAATTTAATAATGTTAAAATCGCTTCTTTTTCTTGATGTTTGAATCAACAATATAGGGTGAATATAATGTCAAGTAACTGTAGAATAACTTTGTCTCTTTGCAGACGAGAACAGCATCACGAACCAGCGTAATTTAGATTTCATTAAACCACGAGTGTATTATAATCGATTAAAGATATTCAGTAAATAATAAAGTTGTAAATTTGAAACCGAAGTATAATTTTTGCAACGTCCTTTAACCTAAAATAGAATTATATGATATAGAAGTTCTAAATCGTAGATAATTTACGTTTAACATGATAAAATATACAAATTCCGTAAAGAGCAATAATCTGGGTGGTATCCAATTCCAAATATAATGTCCTAGCATATAATATTCACATTTCGAACGTTATTGGTAAGGCAATACCTAGGATAAGCTAATGGATACTAACAGCTATGAAGTAATCAATAAAATTAACATTTCATATTGTCAGGAGAAGTTAATAATATTTCATTTGGTAATGTAAGATGAACAAATTATTTGCATATGATTTCGTATATGTTATAGAATGTGCAAAGTGAATCTGTTAATATATATACATGCAGAGATTTTCTGTGAAGATAACGAGCATGGAATGCATTACTTCAAAGATGTGACTGTAAACAAATGTCAGTTTAATGCTGCTAAATACAACATTAAACACCATGCTAAGATGATTAATATAACATTAATACACATTAGCTGAATTACATTTTTATATACTAATATCATGAATAACAATTTCTTTGTCAAATGAATTCGTTGCAAAAACGTATGCTAAAATTTGCGACGTATTTTAACGTAAGTAAGTACATATCATTCTTTGTAATGTGATTTCAGCATATCATAAAGTTATCGTTCATACCAATAAGTATTGTGTTTTCCAATTTATTAAATATTTTAACGAAATTAAATTTTTAAACATAACCTTTCTTATTGATAACATAAATAAACACATCGTTGTTGTATTAAAAATTACATAATGTTTAAAATTGTTTGCTTTATTATAAAAATTACGTTACAGTATTTCATTAACACAACTTTATTCGTCACGATGCCGGGCAAGATAAAAGTGAAAATACTGGCGGGTCGTAATTTACCAGTGATGGATCGTTCTGGTGATACAACAGATGCATACGTCGAACTGAAGTTTGGCAATATAACATTTAAAACAGATGTATGCAGAAAATCGCTCAATCCTCAATGGAATTCAGAATGGTATCGATTTGAAGTTGATGATTCTGAACTACAGGATGAGCCATTACAGATCAGATTAATGGACCATGATACTTATTCTGCAAATGATGCTATAGGCAAAGTTTATATAAACTTGAATCCATTATTATTACCTGGTGTTCCTCCAACTGTTAAAAACATTTGGACATTAGAGGCTGCAATGAATACTAATACTGGTTCTCAGGGTGGTATGTATTTAATTTGCTTTAAGGTATCGTTCAGTCTGTGCATAGTAATAATGTTTTATTCCAGGTTCTGTTATGACTGGGTGGATACCAGTATACGATACAATGCATGGAATTCGTGGTGAAGTTAATATCATTGTTAAAGTAGAATTATTCTCTGATTTTAATAAATTTAGGCAATCCTCTTGTGGAGTACAATTTTTTTATTGTAAATACACAGAGTATTTATTAAATGTCAAACATGATTTTTTCATACTTAGTGCATAATATTATGTTCTTCTAGCACCTAATATACCTCATGGATATCATACTCAAAGTATACACGGTTTTGTAGAAGAGCTAGTTGTTAGTGATGATCCTGAATACAAATGGATTGATAAGATAAGAACACCTAGAGCTTCCAATGAAGCAAGACAAACATTATTTTTTAAGCTAAGTGGGGAAGTTCAACGGAAAATTGGTTTAAAAGCTTTAGACCTTGGTGGAAATGCTGTTATTGGGTAAATCATTGATATAATATTAGATTGATGACTGTAGAATCTTTTTATCATATTATTATTTTATAATTAGGTATTTACAAAATTTTGATCTGGAAGGTGAATCTGGTATTGTAGCTAGAGGTATAGGTACAGCTGTTACACTTGTAAAACTGCAAGATACTTTAAATTTTCCATCTGATAATATAGAAGAGTGAGTATATACAATATTGTTTATTATAATGCGTTTAGTTTAATCTCTCCTGAACAAGTTCTGCATTAATTGTGACCTAAACCTTACATTCTTAAACCATCCACTAAGTGCTTTTTAATATAATATTAGTAATACTAAAATTATGTTAAAATGTTCTGTGTTGTGAATTATAATGCTGATTGTTTAATCTAAGTAATAAAGTTTGTTTTGTTACACATTTTTGTTAGAAGCATACAATTTTGTATATTGCTTGTTATTAACTGAATGCATGTAAAAGAATTGAAAATTTTTTTTATTAAAAAATTATCTACCATTTAGTTTTTTTAAAATAATAATAAATTAACGAGTAAGTGATGCATTAATGTGTATTTATAATTCCATTTTCAAGCAGTTCAAAGTCTGATGCGTTTGTATAAAAATAGACAAAATGATTACTGGCAACCTTTTATTCATAGTTTATCACTAGTACATACTTCAAATGCATTAGATCTCACTTCAACTTCTATGCATTGGGTGTCCTACATCTCTAGTAGTGTTATTTTCATATATAAAAAAGTTAAAGTAAAACAAATTTTCAATTTGTTTATCTTTGTGTCTTGCTTACGTATTATTTACTATTTATTTCAATGAAATGAAATGAAATTTCTCGATACGTTTACCAGTTTACAAGCATAAATTACAAAAAATTACAGTAATAGTTGATAAAATTTCTAATCAGCACATCATTTTTCTAGGACACCCGGTATGTAGAAGCTAGATCGAGGTCTGATGCGCGTGCATTAAAGCCAGGACGAACTGTGTGTAGAAAATGGAGCACTACGATAAACTGGAAATAACTAGGTATGCTACACGCGCATCCAACTTTGATCGTTGATTACTAGTACATATATTTATACTTAAAAGATTAATGATCTTTGATTGAACGAAGATATTAAGTTTTAGAATTTTGATACATAAACTAATTAGGTTTTCTCTTTTTATCTATCTGCATGTGTTTATATAGGGCATTCTTTTCACAACACAAAGCACAAAAGGAACATACTGGACTTAATGAGAGTATGCCGTTATATTCCGTTACTCCTGCACCTATCCCTGATCCTCTTCTTGTGGGTACGCGAATAAAGAATGATTTTCCACACCGTTCAAAGATATCGAGAAGTCCTAGGCGAGTAGTAAAGAAATTCGAATGTCCATGTCGTGAATTAGGAGGCATCAAGACAGTTGAGTCCGGCTTAAGAAAAACTGCAGTTTCATATCCAATTTTAACCGAGTCAGTCGTTCAAGATGCATCTATAAGAATGATGCTGGCGTTAGAAGACGAAAGAGGCGAGAGCAGTAAAAATATATTGGGCGTTCGAAAAAATTTAAGAAAATTGTTCAGTTCTAGCGATACAGATTCTCGTTTGAGTAGCTCAGCTCGGTCTTCTGTTGCCAGTATACATTATCCAAAGAAAGAAAAAATATTTAAGGATAGTAAAGTTAAGAAAGGTGTAACCGCTTTGTTGATCAAATCTATACATAGCGTACCTCTAGAGGAAGTTAAGGAAGACCATGAAATAACAACACTTTTTGTGTCTGATAATACGAAGGAAAACGAAAATACTAATGATCATATTGGCGAAGAAAAGAAAAAAGAGGATGTCATTAACAATGAAACTTGTACAGTAATACCAAAAACAGAAACGAAAAAAGAACACGATTCCTCTTTTGAGGAAAACACACCTAGTTCCAATGGTTTCACGGATGAATCTTCAATCGATAGTGCAAGTTATAATATTTTAAGCGACTCAAGATTTTCGAGCGATGAAGAATTAAAGACTGTCAATGAATTTGTTAAAAAACTTCGTAGATCTGATACCTTTCCTCCATTAAAGACAAAACCATTACAAGTAAAATTACTAAGAATGGATAGTGATACACACCCTCTTCACGAAGGAAGTACATCTCCTTTTCTTTTTAAATGCCTATCCATGAATCAGATATCAATGTCTATTTTAGATTTCGTTGCAAGTTCGAAAACTGAGGAAGACCTGACACAAATAACTGCAGAGCAGTTTGATGAAATTGTGGAAGATGGGGAAGCTTTGCAAAATCAACGCAGCACTGATAACTCGCAAGATTTTAGTCTACCGCTTGCGACAAGTACTCCAGTAGAAATTCAACCTCCCTTCTCAGAAGCTCAAGAAATTAATTCTTCGATTATTGACGCAGTGAAGAAATTAACTGTTCTTGCAATTGATTCCGAAAAATCTGATGAACCTAAGCAGTGTAATGTAAATTCTTTACTAGAAAAATGTGAACACATTTCCATAGATGGGGATAATGTCAAAGATGATGAATTATCTTATATTGATGATTCTGAAGTATCTATTTCAGCGTATTCTATATTGCAAAGTGCAAGTGACACTGAGAGTAAGGATAAGATAGCAATACGCCGAGAGATAAATAAGAATAACAGAATCCCTTCTATGATTGAAGAGGTAGACGAAATCTCTCCAACCATAGATTCTTTCAAAGATAAGCAACGTTACGAACGATTAGAAGAGCGCGATGTACTAAAATTGACTTTATCAACGCAATCACTTCCATCATTACAATATTATCAATTTTCTGCGATTAAATCTAATAAGAAAGGAGCTGACAGTAAATTAACTTCAGAATCCATGTCGAAAACCTCGTCTAGTATTGAAAGTTTAATACAATCTTCGGGCAATGAAATATTTGATGTGGCACATAAGAATAGACAACGTCGTATGCTAGATTTAATTAGAATAATTGATACGAAAATGATGGTGCACCCTGCTCGTCATAATAATAATGATGGTCGTTTTAGAAGGAAAAAAAGAGATAAAGCATATAGGGATTTTAATCCTCAGAGTTTACGTAAGAATTTGCATAATCAGTTTCTTAAAAAACGCTTCCATAATTATAAACATGCAAGAGTTACGCGCATATCTTCATTTTCTAAAGATCTCCCTTTGAACGAATCTATGTCGACGCTACCCACTCCTGACACCTCTTCCTATAATTCCTCGCTAGAGAGCATAGTCACCCACGATACGTTAATTCAACCACATTTATGCAGAACAACCGAATCATTTCATTCGAATAATTTCATCACCAAAAGATCTACAGTCACTTTGGAATCACGCGAGATTGCTGTGAAAGAATTAACTCTAGACACTCAGAGTAATGATTCGTTTAGAAATAATAATAATAATAATACCATAGAAATGACGCAACTAAAGTTAAAAGATACTAACTGTTCAATATCGCCTACATCTGTAGATCATGCGGTACATGAGAATCATGATACTTATAATATAAGGAAATCATTTGATCACGATGAATTAACTAATAATACTAACACTGCTAATATAACTTACAACTCGTGTGTGTCCCCTCCTTCCCTCAATCATAGGCAACAGGACGAGGCATCTCTAAGTCCGTCTTATCCACTTCCGGCTGTTTCTCCTATGGTCTCAAAAATATGTCAGTTACCAACAACTAAGGCACAACCCACTGTTTCATTGCATCGAAGATCCAGTGATTCCGATCTAAGTGTTACTCCAAAAGGTAAGTTTCTTTTTTTTTTTTTTAAGTTACACTCTGATTATTAATATAGAGAATATAGAATACATTTTTTTTTTACTTAAAATTTGAGTTTTTTTATTATATTTATTTAATTTTACAACGTTTAACAATTATATTTTTTTTAAGTATGTTTATAGCAAATACTTTATTGAAAACTTTGTTCCTATATTAGTTTCTTTTATATAATAATTGAAACAAATAGTAATGCATATTGTAGGGAACTCATTAGGAGCAAATGAAAGGTCAATGACTGGATTGTTAAAAACATCTAATGCTGTGATAAGAACTATGAATCAAGATGCATTTGAAATGTTAGAATATCCATTTATCACAATGCAACAGTACCCCCCTGGATTTATTTTGCATATCGGTAAGCACCTCAATGTGTGATCACTATGCCTTATTTTTTCTTATGATTCCATTACAAAGTTTAATCATAAAGCATGTACTTTGAGACAGGTGGTCTTGTGAGCTCAAGATCAGTCAAACTACTCGAAAGGATTAGCAATTTAGAAGAACCTGAAAGCCGTGATGCCTGGTGGAAGGAAATTAGGATGGAAATTCGCTCGCATGCTAGAGCATTAGCTTGTAATGTAGTTATTGGTTACAAAGAAGAAACCAGTATTTGGTAAGAATTGAAAAAGAAAATGATTGAAACTCGTTTCATTATGACATTATTTTATATTTTTCTATAGTGATGATGTCTGTGTGCTGAATGCATATGGCACCGCTGCAGTAATCAATCTTCATAGCTCAAACCAAGATATAGACAATGTCTTTGTTAGTAAAGCACAATCGGGTTCAGGCGAAACAGAACGCGATAAAACACAACAAAAATCGGTACCTATAAAAGTAGAAAAAAGCGATACAGATACGTCTGTGCCAACTATGACTCAAACCGGGAAGGTGAGACATATGTCGGAGAGTAGAGATCACGAGGTTCAATTTCAAACCAAATGCAGTCTCTGTCATCTACCGTACAACGAAGCAAGCGTTCCATTTCGTGTGAACATCCCAAAATGTGCCATATGTAAACGAGCTAGGGTTCCAGATGTAATGTTTACCACTATCGAGTTACTGGAAAATCTTTCAATGACCGGAAGAGGATGCATCATTCAAGCCACTGCGTGTAAAACTAAGAAAGACTTGAGAGGAGAATTAAATGCTAAGGAGATATCTGATTGCTTGCCATTCTTAGAATATGAGTTACACAGTTTGCTCTTAAATAAATTGAAGGTTAAGGGAATGAACGCGGTATTTGGCTTGAAGTTACAAGTCTCTGTTGGAGAACGATTAATCATTGGTATGGCTGTAGGTACTGCTGTCTTTTTAACCGCATTACCTGTACCATCCATTCCACAAATTGCCTCTGGAAATTCTTGGCACAAAGAGGAACAGTTAGCTGAGATTCAGAAAACATTAGTTGAAACTGTTAAGCAGAATAAAGAATTTTATCAACTTAAACCTGCTGGAGTAGGTATACGGTTAGCTTTAATTGTTTAAATTAAAATTAATTGGAAATTATTAATAAGTTTCGTTGTAGGAGATTGAAAAAGAGCGATTGACAACCTCGGATACTGATGAATCAGAAGACGATCAACCTGATTTAGATTTTAGCGTAGGTCCGAGGGACACGTGTGTGTTAGAAGTTGATGATATCGAGGATATGGATAGAATATCACTATTAATGGATGACAGACCACCAGAAGATTTTCATGTAGTAAATACTCAAACGATTCCCGGTTTAGACGATTTGGAAATCGTAAGGAATTTACAGATGTTCACTCAAATTTCAAGAACAAAAGTTCCTACCGGGCAATCTGCATCGATGCCTTCTAAGTATTTCGCTAAGTTACTTCAGGTATTTCTATAGTTTTCATTTATTACCTAACACTTACTTATAATTTGTTTCATTACATTTCATTTAACCGCTTTAAAACGTAAAAAAAACTATTTTTTGAATCAAAAACTAATTCGTTGATCTCTTATCCTAGTCTGTATATTTCAAATTAAGAAGAATGATTCCTTGTGCATTATGCGATATGCAATTTAAGTTAGCGCTTCCTGAACCAGATGAAGTACAATTCACGGTAATTGGTATGGCTCTAGGATTGGGAGATCCTGTAAAAATGAACAAACCCAAAAAGAGATTGATAAGCAATTCCACGAGCAAAGATCAAGTTAAAAAAATAGGTAAGTTAACATTTTATAAAGCTTTAGTTTATTTGAAACACGTAATAAAAAGTATGTATTATTTGCTTAGATGACAGTGATATGATATTTAATCTTGATGTGGATCATACCGATGTTTCGTCAGACAATGCATCCAATAGTAATATGAATTCTGCCACTTTAATTAATACACCAGCATTGAAGTTACGAACTCGTTCTCCTTTACGATCCAAAGTTCATACAGCACATAGACATAAACACGTAGGTATTTCAATATTTGAAGAATCATTCATGGACATGGAATTAAAAGTGATTTATTTATTTAGGTGCCTTTAAAAGGAAGATACGGTGTCGACATAACACCTTTATCTTATTTACCGGGTGGTCGTATAGAAAGGTATTTAGGGAATTTGAACTTCTTTTTCATTCGTGAAAGCACATCTATTAGAGAGGTTTGTACATTCAGACAAAATTAATAGTTTAAATTGTTATACCTCTTACAATTAATAAACTTGTATTTGTTATAGAATGGTGGTTTAAGCGGATTTACTCATAGTTTCGTGATGGAAGTTCTAGCGATAGTTCGTGCGCACATTACAGCCTTGGGAGGTAACGCGATGGTAGCATTCTTTATGACTAAATGTGTACTCCTTCATAGTCCACACAAAAACCAAGTATATATAATAGTTTTATCCACATAAACAAATTTACTTGATTTAATATAACTAAGGCGAATTAAATTTTAGGGCCAGTGTTTAATAAATGTCGGCGGAGACGTGGTATCCGTCTCGTATTTTACAGACGAAAAACATTGTGGAACATCAAATTGCTGACCCCAACCTCCACACTCTGCACCCCCATAGCTACAACCGCACTGCGAGAAGCAACGTCGAAGGTTCGACTTCTCACTGATCGATGAACTCCATTAATTATTTCAAACCGAGCGTATCTCGTCATTCTGCGATAGAGTAGGGCTTGTAAATATTTGAATTTTTAGAGTATAAGTATCGCAAGTTACGAGAATCGGATCGATGTAGATAAGTTTATGTACTTCATAATTTTAACCAAGTGGCTTTCTTTAATAAAATCGATAATAGTGTTACGAGACGCACATGCTCGATTAAGCGAGATTTTAGGAACACCTTTTAAAGAATTCTAAAAAGCAGCTTCGGTGATTAGGTGCCTTCAGAATTGTACATAAAGTTTGCCGACAATTTTTCCATCCAACGAAATAGTTAGTTTGTTGTTGCAGACAAACTGTATGATTCAGGCATCGGAATAGAACTCGATTTTAGTTCAAAAATTTGTAAAAAAAAAGATATGGTAGATATTCTGTTGGCGTGTAACGTTAGGCTTGGAGGAAGATTACAGTGGTACGGTGATTGATGTTAATATGGATAAATGATTGTTTCCTTCGTAGCATGAAATGAATCGCTGTCAATGACCCGTAAAAATGAATATGTTGATAAATGTTCAAGGATATAGCGAATTGAATTATTTGTAATTCTGTAGATATTAAAATAACGAAAAATTGTATAAGAGTTTCCATTCGCGATGAAGGAACAACTGAAATTTTGTAACTTCTTATTCTTGCAGGATTGTTGGACACGTTTCTCGAAATTCCAAGCTGCGTAAAATGTACAAAATTAGATTAGCAAGCAAAGTATAGCTTACAAAGCATCTTGTACATTTGAATTTTTATGCATGCGTCTTTAATCCTTTATACACAGTCGATGTTCGTTTGAAATCATTCTGAATTAATCTTAACGATCTAACATTTATTGTGCGAGATCTAGACTACACAGTGAGTGTCCATTGTAAATTTGAGTTTGCGTTTTATTTTTACACAGTCACCTTTCTTGTCACAATGTAATCAAATAAAACCTGTCGTCTAATTGAATTTTCTCTAAAACTTTTATACCAAAACCAATATCCTGTTCAAATTTCAATATCCAATATAATTAATATATTTATCTTTCTTATAAAACAAAGTGGTTTTCAATCAATAACTTTTTTTATAACTGATGATTGCTCGAAACTGTTAAATCGTATTAAGAATTCGCTGTTAAAAATATTTAACGCTTTACATCGTCGATGCTGGAGTAATTTAACACTAGAGCTATCGACAATTAAAGTGTACTTATTTGTGCATGGAAGAGATCATTGAAAATTACATGAAAAAATACCGAATACATAAAAAATGAATCTTTATTTATGCCTTTTGCAGAAAATTTTGGAAACTTTACCACGGTGAATTTATAAGGTTGCAATTGGTTATTTTGACTGCTTTGGTAGCTCTAGCGTTAAAAAAAAAATCAGAGCGCCGATAATATTTATCTCTTAACGACAACAGGACGAAAAAATTATTGCGTTTTTCAAAGAAAAGAAAGTAAATCGGTGTGTTCATCAGTTCAAGCTGTTATTACTTTCACTGCAGAATTTATTTGCAAAGGTGGAGAGGAAAATCCTTTTCAAGCAATTTTCAATAGGAGCATATAGCCACTGGATACACAAATAATTTGTCGCAATTTCAACTAGACATTCATAATTTCCATTTGCTCGTAGTTACGTTCGAATTTAACACTAGATTTACAGACATTTCTTGTATATCTATTTCCAATATACGTATACTAAGAAATAAGTAATATACATCAAACAGAATTTGAAATTGCAGAACCGAGAGGGAAATAGATGTAGATATATTTGCATCGCTCCATCGATAAAATTTAGCAAAAGTTGCCAAGAATAGTAGTAATTGTATTTGCAAATGTTGCTCACGAGGGTGGAAAAATGCAAATTAATGTAATGCGAAACCAGACAAGTGTCTCGAAACGAAACTGCAAACATTTTAATCGTATTTGTCCGACGATGCAGCGATGAAGGCTTGAACTGCTCGATTTATTTAAGTGTGTAGCGTAATTCGTCGAGTCGTTTAACGACGTCTTCCGAAGCGTAAGAAAACGTGGTCAACGTCCTGTCTTTTAACGCCGCTGTCCAGTAATGGGATGCTCTCGTGGAATCCTGTAAAAATCATAACATTTTCTTTCTGTTAAACGCGACCTTTACTTTTCCCCCTCTTTATTTTAATTCTTAGCCAACTAATTCTTAATAAATTTAATACTGGCTTAGGGCCAATTAATAACAAAAATGAATAAAATCAATGACACTGCTTTGACGAGGAAAAGTGGGAGATCTCCCCATTAGGTTGGCCAAGTGTTAAATATCAAACTTTTATGAACAGAAGGTGTCGTTTTCGAAGAGGTACCTGTTATATGATTTTCCTTGTCATCGATATAGCTCTCCATTTCTGAGCCAAGCTCGTATATCCTGGAAAGAGCAGCGCAGACCTTGCGGATCCTTGGAGGTAGATCATCCAGAAATCCTGGATTGCATTGGGTTGGTAAAGCTGCTAGTACGTTGTTGTAGAACATTGCCATAGTCGTCATTGAAACGAGGAGCACGAACGTTGAACCCATCATTCTTTAAACAAGAACATTAACCATTTTGAATAATAGAAAAAAAAAGTATTTGTTCACCCATTCATGTGACAAACATCAAAATTAAAAATTTGCATTGTAACGTTTTGAAATATGAATCAAGAAATAAGAATGAATTTTTTAAGTAATTTTTAAAGTAATTGAAAAGGTATTGACATTCATTTATAATACAAATTTCATAAATTAATTATAGGCTTCAACGAGACCAAGTTTTATGCGAAGAAAGTAGAAGGAACTTCGACGACTATTAAATTAGCTCGTTACTTATGAATAGGCGACAGCCTAGGTAAAAGTCAATTCTCCAGTAACAAGCACGCGTTGTTAAATCAGAAGCGGTAACGAAGCGCAACTACGTGTTTTTAATACGGCTATCAACGCCTTCAATGCTGATCGTATCATAGGAGAACCTGAGGAATTTCCTCGTCTCAAGAATCCAGCAAAAACGATGAATCACAATTATCCTGAAACATTATAAACAGAAACTGCATAAACAGATTATGCTCAACATCGAATGTATACTACAAAAATATTAACTTCTTCAATGTATCGCTAAGCTCTTTCAAAGTGTCACTATTTAGACTCAACTAGAACTCAACCACTTATTATATGTACCACAATTATTAAGTTTTGTCTTTCTTATCTTGTTTTATCTATTACTTTCTGTATTGCATATTAAGTTTACTTTATTGCCATATGCTTCTTATACTTATCCTCTCTTTTTTGTATAACAAAGGATTTTAATTCGTTAGTAAAGTATTATTATTATTATTATTATTATTATTATTATCGATATTTTTATATAAAAATTCAGATGAATGACAAAATTAAAATAGTGTTTCTATGCCTGATGCAATTGCAGATAGCCTAAGTTGCTCAGAAAAGTAAAGGGACGGTTCTTCGAGTGTTCAAGGCTTCAAAGAAACGTAGAAAAGTAGAAGGATATGGAGAGCAGCTTTTAGGGAAAATTTGTGAAAACAGATGCTGTCCGGTGTTGGTTGTTGCCACGGGAAAACGAAAGAGCGAACAGTATTGGGTTACAGAAGGGACGCAATCGGAATATCGAGCAAATAAGACACGGGCGAGCCGAGTGCGATCTCAGAAGCGAGCTGAAAGTCGTGGAATCGGATTACGGACGTTATGTGACCGGAATGTTTAATAGTTTTCGCTCTGTTCGAACGAAACGTAAAGGGGTGCGCCGCGGGAGTCAAATCGACGTCGAAGGAAACGGGTGAACGAGACGTGCTTCCGGTGGGGGGTTGCTAGCCAGAGATGTTCAGGAATGCCGGCTGGAATTTGCAGGCAACCTGTTGAATGAAAGATAATAGGAAATTGTGGAAAAATCGCCACGCGGTTAATCCTGCTTCCGTGAAGAAGTTTAAGAATTGAGAATATCAATATGATATTAAAGTATTGATAGTATCAATATTTTGAGAATATCAGAATGTGAAACAGAAAATAACATTTAGCGTGGACCTGTAATTGTTTTCAGGTAGATAGCAAGAAATGTGTGTTAAGTTATATGTGTAATTTCCTTGAAACGAAGGAAAAGGTAATCCTTTTACAAAGAGATTTCCAAGATGAATTTCAGCCAAGGTAGAAGCCAACTTTTAAAGTAGTTCAAAGAGCATTGGGGATAGGGATTCCCAATAGTAATAGAAATGGACACGAAAAGATAGGGAAACAATAAATTTATAGTTTCTGTAAATTTAATGGCTGAGGCGTTTGAACTTTGGACACTTGACCAATTTCACTTGCTATATCATTCAAGCTGCTAACAGCGACCAACCACTATCAAACGACCACTAAAATTATCTGAAGTACTTGAATATTCCATTATCCTATAGATATCAACGGCTTCTAACGCTTTTAAGTACTTATACATTGTGTGCTTGTACACCAATCCTTATTTGTACCGTCGCGTGTCTTGCAAACGTATTTCTAGCGGAATACATTTTGCACCATCCCCGTCGTGGGAAGCTCGAGCAGGGTACTATGGATTATGGACGTTCTAACCGGTGCTTCACTGCAACATAACTCTTCGTACGCTTCGTTTTGCCTGCGGTGGTTCAACGGTAGGGGATGAAGACGGTACGCGTGACAAAGCTTCAGGAATGAATGAAATCGATGAAACGAAATTCTCCTATTCTGTTCGATCAGCATCCTACTCCCGTGAATTTACCTGTACACTCCAACTTGACGCGCAAATATTTTTCTTACAAAAAGACTCCACGAAAAAAAAAATGCAATTCATAAATTGTGAGAGGGGTAAGTAGAAATCCACCCTGTTTAAATTTAATTAAAAATCTCCCATGCGACGCGGGATGAACAAATTGGCGGTGGTAAACAGATCAGCGAGGATACCTTGTACTGCTTTCTACGATAAAGAGGTTCAGGATGACGCAGCCTGTAAATAATTCGTACGCGTATCAATAATTAATCGTCGGAATGGAATTGCTTTGAATTGCTCCAGTGACCTTATGCATCCTACCCCTATGGTGGAACGAAAGAATTGTTTGCCTTCCCTTTTCCTCCGTCCCATCGTTTCAATTGGACCTGTACTATATATTTGTTTCCAACATGAAGATATCTTTAATTTGTGTTCATTATTTTGTTTTGTCGTGTTACGTTTATAATTGTAATTTATGGTTGGCTGTAGACACTTGAAATTAATTTATATTTTATATTGTCCTGTCGTCTTAAACTTTTGTTCGCCACTGTACGTGTAAATGGTAAAAGGGGAAATTGTAATTTCATGACGATGTGTTGATACTCTTTACAAAGAACCGGAAGTCATCATCAGAAGTCAAAAGGTTTCGTCGTCAGAAATGAAATAAATAAAAATAATAAATATATTTGTTTCCAACGGTCGCAGTCACTAATTGTAACGTTTAAAAGAACAAACGGAGACATAAACGTGGCCTTAATTCGTGATCAATGTTTCATCGTGGAACAGAGGAAGCTGTAAGTGGTTTGTTTAAAATGGGAAAACGTAATTTCATAAAAGGAGAGCCATTCCCGCCAGTAGTATGGTTTTTATAAACTTCAATTTGCTCGGTAGCCTTCACGGTTCGTTTTCGTTTCCATGAAACTTCCTAAATGTCTTACGCCCTTTAATTCTCTTTATATAAAATAGCGAGAACAATCGCATCGCCGAGGTCACATGATACTGGGTGTTTTGGAATCGTTTCTGGCCAATTTAATTAACAAACCTCCGTAAAAGAAACGCGTACAAAAATTCTTGGTAACGGTTAAAGTAAATAAGAACATATTTCCTATTCCTTTAAGTATCTCAAGAAGTTGTGTTGTATGGCACGAAATGAGAAGAAACGAGACGAACGAAGATCATGCAGAGTTATATTCTTCGGTAGATTGAAGAAAGACGCGTTGAACGCGAAAACGTCTGACCAAAACCGATGTATACTACTTACATTGATCTTAATGTGTAGTATCACTTTGGTATTGCCTCAAATGACATAAAGGTGATAATAGTGCAACAGTACCGAGGAGGACGTATTCCATGGCTTGATTTTGATCGAAAATGTTATCGATCAATGGTGGATTAATAACAGGTGAAAAAGTCACAGGATTTTTTAACTAATAACAATTTATAATCTAACCTTTATGAGTTGTACCTAATACTCCTCGTTTTAATACTAACTTAGTACTAAAATAAAGTAAAATAAAATAAATTGCATAGTGCAACAATGTAGTGAATTAGACATATTTAGATAACAACTTACAAATAGAATTGATCGATTCAGTGAAGTTAATCGAACTCAAAACTGGTCTTTCCTGCAAGTGTGCTGTTAAAGTTAGACCAAGGTGGGAAAACAACGGGTGTTTGCCTTCTAAACACTTTAGAGCGGGCCAATGATTAAATTGGCGGGCAGGGAAGGTGCAGGAAAGGTTCGTTGGAATTACTTACACACAGAGAGAGTTAGTTCTAGGACCTATGCAAATCTCGATGAACAGAGGTACGTTGACGAGCAACCCTCGAGAGGAATCGATCAAGAAGCCGGTGAGATATCGCCCGCGGGATTCTAGCAGGAAATGAACGTCAGTTCTTAATCGAGTTTGTATCTGGAATATTGTCGTTTTAGCTGGCGGTCTCTTCGATTGTGTAGTGGTAAAAGGAATGACTGGAACAAAAGAGGAGAAAAATGAGAGTTAAAGGAGGCGAGGATTTTCAGTTAGGACTTTTTGTATAATAAAATCATAAATAGGCTAATTTATACATGTAACAACACATGTTCTGACCGACTGACTGATTCATCATCAGAGCCTAAACTGCTGAAGCTAGAAACATGAAATTTGGACAATGGTTTCCTTTTATGACGGAGGCACCCACTAAGGAAGGATTTTTTGATATTCCACTCCTAAGGGGGTTAAATAGGGGTTGAAAGGTTGTTTGAAAATCCTCTGATCTTGAAGCAAGCACTATCAAAAAGAAAAAAAACGCAGGCACCAATTAGTTAAAAATAAATAGTAAAGGTAATAGAATACTGACAAGAGTATAAAGAATTCAGATATTTCAGATTTAGATACAGTGCTTCTGAATTCAGATACTCTAATAATTTTTGTAGGAGTCTCTAATTTATAAATTATCGTTTTTGTAAAATAATCGTTGATTTAAAAAATTACAGCGAAGGCTTTCTCCTCCTAATTTTTATCACAGCTTTGTATTAATTTCGCAGCCGACTGCTTCGTAACTAGTTAATCCAATATTAAACTTAATCCAACGCTATCGCTTAACGTTTAATGTTCCAAAAAAAGGAACAAATTTTATGAAAGATCGCGTGGACGTGATGTTTAATAAGGAATGAAGCTTAAATTGTCCGACCAAGAAGTTTTAATCGCTACATACGTATAATGTAAAAGTTCACGGCGGATGAAATTAAATTTTGAATTTCCATGGTGAATCCCATTATGAAACGAAACTTGCGCTTAGGAAGTTATATCGCAATGAGGATGTCTATAATAGAAATATCGTAGGAGAAACATAATACGGTTTATGAGACCACTATCGAAGAAATTCTACGTGCCAAAGAGTATTTGAACAATTATGAGAGATTCGATTTATTCGAAACGAATCGTCGTGCTCCATTATATTACACTCTTTCAGGAACACATTCCCACTTCATAACGCTAAGGAAAAGGTCATATATTCTCCTGAAATACTGAATATCATAAAAAATCTGCAAAATGAAATCATCGATATGTTAAATCTATAATTCATCAATGTCTATGGTATTCTTAACACTTAGCCAACCGAATGGAGAGATCTTCCAGTTTTTTTTCAATAAAGCTATTGATTCTATTTACTTTTATTATTAGTTAGTCTGGAACTAGTATTGAATTTATTAAAAAATATACTTTGGAAGAACAGAAAATGCATTTGATGAACTGGGAACAATACTAGTTCAAGACTAATTAATAACAAAAGTAAAGATCTCCCTATTCGGTTGGCCAAGTGTTAAAATAACTTTCAATCCTACATCAGTGAATGAAAATCTTCCACCATCGTTTCCTTATTCAACAATTTAAGAATTTTAACAACCCAAAGAAAAACAAAATTAAATTTTCCCTCGATCAATTTAGCGAATGTACCAGCAAGTTTGTTAAATAACGCGCGAAGGATTCGGTGTAATAAAAAACTTGTACAAAGGATGTACACAAATGAGTGATAAAACTTGTTCGAAGTCTTAAAAAGAAGATTAAGTAACAAGCTGGCTCGAAAGTTGATTAAAATTCTTGAAGTAGAGCTAACCGGTCTGTAACTCAATTTAAGAGATTGATTAAAAACCTTGATGAAAGTTTGACAGAGGGACGTGACAAGGTTTCTCATGCAACAAGTAACGATTCGCAACAGCTATCGAGATTCTTCGGGGGAACATTTGGTCATGGGTATCAATAAAATCCACCCTCCTTCTAGACCTCCTTCAATTCAACTCTCTCTGTCAGTCTCCCCCTGAAGTAACTTTCAGAAATCTAAGTTAACCCTTAGCCAACCGAATGGGGAGATCTCCCATTTTTTCCTCAATAAAACGTTGCCATTAATCCTATTTACTTTTGTTAATAATTGGTTTTCAGCTAGTGTTGAAAATTGTACTTTGGAAAAGTGAAAAATGCATTTGATGAATTGTGAACAACACTAGTTCAGGACTAACTAATAACAAAAGTAAATAGAATCAATGCCAGCACTTTGTCGAGGAAAAAATGGAAGCTCTCCCCATTCAGTTAGCTAAGTGTTAACACTAGGTTTACAGGACTCGTCAATTTGACGGATTTCGAGAGCAAAGCTTATAAGAACAATTACTATTATTCCTAACAATTTTTGTTGACTTTTATCAATGGAGTGATACGAATATGTATTCAAATCTATTTTTCTGCCCCCTTTGCAATTGAAAATTCTGTGTGACGTATTCTTATTTCTCCAGATACTCGTCAAATCGGTCCAAACGAATGGAAAGCGGGATAGTGTCGGATGTCCGGGAGGTAAGGGTACCGCTAACCTGTTGCCTGTTCGCGAACCGCGAAGTTCCAAGTTGTTCGTTGAAATCGTCACAGAAACCTCGACGTGGACGATCTTCCCTCCGGATGCTGGACTCACTTGTACACTTGTCGACGTGTACACGGGGCAGAGGCGACAGAAGTGCGTGTGTCTCAGTGGTAAGATCCAGGGATACGCTGACAGTGGCGGGATACGGGAGAGATCAGCCCTTAAATACGCGCCGTTTCAAACGGCCATGCGCGTTTCATCGGGGTGGCCGGCGAAATCGCGCGTACATCACACCCTCATCTCATCGCGCGGTTGATGTACATTTTCAATTTTCCCGTCGACACGTCGAATCAAAATTTCATGAAAACGTTGGCGGCTGCACGATACAGGCCTCCTCTCTTGGCCGTGCCCCTGCGTTTTGCTCTCCATCCGTTTTTCTTGCTCGAACGCGCAACCTGCAAACGAGATTTTTCCTTTTAACACTTTAACAGCAGCTTACACAACATGTGTGTGATAACCAAAATAACTGTTAGCGGCTGCTCACGCAACATGTGTGTGATAACCGAACAACTGTTAGTGGTCGCTCACACAACATGTGTGTGATGCTACCGCCGAGGGTTATTACCTCACTCTCTTGTAAATGTTTTTTTTCTTCGGAAGCATTTAAGTTCATATTAGCCAGAGGAATAAAATATGAATTAGTTAAAATATCAGTGATAAAAAAGAGTGCACGAAGGAATTGTGTTTGTTGTTTCGAATAAAATTAAAAGACCCACATATTTTGCGTGTATGACTTGCCGAGTACCATTACAGTCTGGGTGATTGTTTCAATAATTATCGCACAAGAAAAAGATATTAAATTTAGGAACAATTTTAATATTTACTATTTTCTTTTTCATTATTATTTTTTTAATTATAAATATAGGAATTTAATTGTTTGTGTTTTTCAAATATTTTTTTATCACTTTACTATTATTGATTCCTTTTTTATTAAAAATGTATATGTTCGCATATGTTGAATTATTTCGTGAATTTATATAAAGTTTTTTAAAATTAATTTTTCAGAAATATTGCCAGCCGCTGGCGAAGTTTAACCGAGTAAACGCGGGGCCATTAAAGTGTTAACGGCCAACACAGTCGCCCTGAACGACAGAACTTCGAAGATAAGAGGAGGGTTTATAAATTCTTGATCAGATCTACCTGTGCTCCTGCTGATATCCCTGTGGATTCTCATCTCGGCCACACATTTCTCACATTGTCCATGTTAACAATGTTTTCAGACAGGGGTATGATTCTTCTAAGCTTACATTCTAAGCGGAAAAAGTTTCCTCGATTCGTTTCTCGACCATCTTTTTGGTTTGCCCTCTTAATAGCCAGCCGTTTTCACTGAACACCGTTTTATTGAATTGTTGATCAAGACGGTTAAGCAGCTAATCGATGAAGTAACGAATTTAACGAGGCGATAAAAGCTGCAGGAACTATGGGACGATAAAACAATGAAAGGAATTATTGGGATTTTATGAGAATTCGTAGAATTTTTATACATCGCTCTTAGATTACCCTTTTAAGTCGGGTTACACTTTTCGAGAATATTGTTCTGTTTGTCGAACGTGTTAGGAAGGGGTATGATTTATTTTTGTTTGCGTCCACACACCCTCCGGAAAATATGTACATTTGTTTCGAAGCTGGCACTGTGGGTGTCAAAGAAAATAAATTAATTAATTAATAAGGAATAGCACGATAAATAAAATTCGTATTCTATGCTGATCAACAAATAGTGTTCTACCACAATAACAATAAAAATGATTAGACAGATAACATTTGCAAACTATAAAACTATGCCCCCCATTGTTCTCTCGTCTTAAACTTTGGCCGCTACTGTACCTATGAGTCATCTATTTTTAATCAGTGGAACAAGCAAAAGATACAGATTAATTATTATTGCTATATAAACTTAATAATCTGTCGTTTGTATAGATATTATATAGCAGAACGTTAGACAATTAACGGGAAAAGTCATCCAGCTTTGGGGAAAGAAATTAAATTTAAATAAACAAAAATTCGTTTTCTCTGTCGATTAAGATGGTTGTACGTTTCTTTACATGCCGAGGGACGACATTCATTCATAATTTTCCAGTGCGTTAGACGGTCAAGATGGAGTTCAAATCAAAAAACGAAGACCAGTGAAGCAAAAAATGCGGGATGAAGCCTGTCCACTGCTGGCTGGATCAAAGTCTGCAGAAAAATCGAATTTACAGAACCTCATATGATATGAATTTTTATGGTAAAAATTACACTGAACAAAGTTACAATTATAACGCGTCTCTTGTCGTAACAAAATGTATGCATACGAAAAAAAAAAAATAATAATTGATTACCCATTAAAGGATAAGAGTTGCACGAATGAAATCCCAGCATGTAAAGCAGCAGAAAGCAGCGATTTTATTAGAAGGCCGATAATTAAACAACCATATTTATTTTTTAAATTAAATGCGACGACCTCTGGATCAAGATTTGTTCAGGAAGTAGATAGATCACGTGACTACATCGCATTAACATGCCAACGAACTTGAACAGAATATCGACGAATTCTCGGTCTCATTGTGTATACGGATTGTATTATAATATCCCGTGATTCCGTTCCAGAGTTGATCGTGTTCCTTTTCGACCACAGCATTTGTTCCTCAAGTTCTGTCTAACACCGGGGTTCCGTCGGAGAGTTCAAATTTAATCGTGATGGATCACCATTGTAATAACAGCCAGAAACTTTGAGCGTAGAGAGACACCTTAATCGCTTCTTCGTTTAAATTGTAAGGGATTACGTTTCGTCAAACGTGTGTCGCAAGAACATGCAGGATCGTCGGGCAAGCCGCAGTTAGCGAATGCAGCCCGGTCCATATCTCGAGTAACGGTGATTAAAAGTTTCTTTCCTCCGATTGATTCGTCTGATAAATCCATCGAGGGCTAATTTCGAATCCAATAGGTACAACCCCGTCGGGAAACGAAGGAGGATCTTTATTTTCGGCTGGCCCATCATTCGACGGAGTTCCATCAAAAGCTGAGGGTGGAGGATTCTACGATTAGAAAAGGTATCGGCGTTCTCGTAATATATCCGGCCTGTTACCAAGGCAATATTTACTCGAGAAGAATCATACGATGGATTCGTTTATTATCTGCTTACTTTCTCGGGCTGAACCCTACACGAAACAAAATTAAGATGTCACGTAACCGATAGAAAATTATGTAATCTCGTTTGCAATGTATTTTCAATCATACCGACCGTTTTGATCGCAGAAAACCACAAGGGGTTGGAAACGTGGACGAGACTCTTCCTCGAGGTGAATGCAACAGGCGCGGTTTCGCTTTAAAATCTGGATACCGATACTTTTCCAATGTCTCAGATCTCAAGTAACATGAATTTCCAACCGTTAATCGCTCACTCGAAGGATCTGCAAGGGAGTGACGGATCGGGTAAGCATTTTGCATTCCTTCTCTTTCATGCTTCAATGAAATGAACCTAAAATTACGTCACCGGTACGTTTTAGAGCTTCGAGGTCATTTCCCTTTGACACTAGGTTCAGGGACATTTCTTGTATATCTATTTCGAATATACGTATACTAAGGAATAAGGTACAAAAGGGACAAAGAAAATAAACTAATTAATTAATAAGAAATTGCACGATGAATAAAATTCCTAACGTTTATGGTAAAATAATCTTAAACAAAAATATCGCTTAATACTAAATTAACGCTAACTTAGTAAACAATATAAATCTAATATCAATTGGAAACAACGGACAATCTATTCAACATTAATTTTTGACGGGTCCCGTAAGCTTAGTATTAAGAAAAAGCTCAATACTAGTAACATTCAACGATTCTTAAATATGAACAAGGAGAGCGGACCGTCGTTCTTTATCGTCGTAAAGTACTAATTTTCGCTGGTACCCAGGTGTTTTTTCTGACAACCGACTCGCGTATTTGCCACGCGTTTTATCGGTAATTAGATTCCCGGATGTTGGAACATTTTCACTAAACAGTCTCAATTAATGTCGACGCTGAAGGTGTAAGGATTTCCATTCCTTGAACATCGAAATTCCATTGTTAAGGAAGCTCCATGGATAATACCAATTACCTCGATTAAATTATCCTGCACAGCTGCTATTTTCCAGATGCATTTGGAGCTATTAAACGTTGATACATAATTAAATGCGCGGAATGAGAGGAGGAGAGTATTTCCGTTAGGAGGACACTGTAAACAAAATTTGCAAGCATTTAAAATAACGCTCGTTTGACTGTTAAATGGACACGTTAGTGGCTATCGCGTAATGGATATGCGATACGTTTAATTATTTATTTGATATTTATTAATATTAAAAGACAGCCGAGATTACACGAGATTATTTATTTATTTATTTGATGGGTAAACACCCTTTATAAAGAAGTAATACAGTAAAAATAAAAATAAAAGTAAAACTAAAGATTATACGAAGCTGTCGGAAAAATAAATGGGCGTAATGGAATATCGGTTCATCGTATTACATTGCCTCGATGAATCGTTTAAATTATTTGAAATAAATATCAATAATGTAAAGAAGAAATTTCGTATTAAGATTATTGAATTTTCGTATTTTCAAAACTTAATGTCTTCAAAACTTTTAAACTTTAAAATTTTAAAATTTTAAACGAATACGTTTGATTTAAAAATACGCGTAATACTCTTCTGTCTGATCAAATTTAATACTTACTACTTATTCTTATCGTTGATAGTATAGTAATAGATAATTCTCAAGTAATTCTGAAACTGATTACTGATTACTATTGCATTAACTTGAAGCGCTAAAAGTTAGCGTGTATACAAATGTGCTTATCAAAATTCTCGTGGTAATCATTCTATGTTAATAAATTCGTCTCGAAGCCAATGACAATGCTCCGCGGCGATCTGGAATGAAGGAAAACACGTAAAGTGGAGAAGATTACTTACAGACGTGATAAGCAGAGTGAAAGTAAAATTTCGATTACCCTTCGTGGTATCGGTGACAAGGTATTAAGGCTGTTTTCACACGATACTCGTAATTCACGATACACACAGAAACAAACACGTGGGCGACATGTTAAAGGGGCGCGGGCAGCATAGGAAATTACTATGAACTCGGTACCGGCGACTCTTGATGAATTATTCATTGGTGAAGGTAAAAAATATCAGTAAGACAGCGTTCCCAACGCGGAACCTTTAAATATTCATGAAACGCGGCCACATGACGCAGATTACAGAAGTCAACGTTACTTTAACACTCCGCGATGCCATCTCTATGTGACGAAGTTTGCGGGAGACGAGCATTAAACACTCGCAACCGCAACCATGATTGCATTGTTACACACAGACATACACACACACACACACTTCAAGAATAAAACTTCCACGTTATGAGAGTTAAACGCTTTCATCTTTACGAATAGCTTTATACCTGTTACAACTAACACGATACAAAAATTAACCTACACGTTTTAAAGTATTTATGATTTAATTCTTAGAAATTTAGCTTCAATAAATATATCGCGATATTCAATATTCTCAATTTCAATGGAAGAACAAATTTTGAATTTCTGCCTAACAATTGGTTCATCCAAAAGTTATTAACGACTATTTTTTCCTCTATGATTTCTATACGTAAATAGGTATTCAAATTTGATGAAAAAAGCGACATCATTTTTTAATTTCTTTCGTTTATATTTTTCGTTTCTTAATAATTTATAAATAACTTTTCAAATCTATTTTACGATACCTTTTTGTTTTAAAGTGCTTTAAAGTAAAAATATCACCATAAAAATGATTCAAAATAAAAAGGTCCGAAGTTCCTTAACCTTTTGACACTGAACGTATCTAATAAAATGAATTTTATATACATAAACGTTTTTCATATGCATATAGTCTGCCCGCTCGAAGCAAGGTGTGTGGTAGTAAAAGAATTAATTATACTAAACCTGTAAAGCGTCAATGATTTGTTTTCAAGCCGTTGATCTTTAACAAAAAACTGATGAACTTACGTATACTATAAAAGTGCAATATATAAAACCGATGACCAATAGATGGCTCGCTTTCCTAATTCTAATTTCTCTCGTATGACTTATATTAGCGATCATCGATAATCGATATTATTTTTCATTTAGCATCACGATCTTTTTCTTTATGAAAAGTAATACCTCATAGAAAACAAACACTTTGTCAAAAGCGTGTAATCTTTTTTCTCATAGATTACATCGTCAATCCTCATCACATTCCTTGTCTAAAATATGATGAAGCTTACAAGGAATCCTTGGATAATCCAGAAAAGTTTTGGGGAGACGTTGCACAGTGCGTGGATTGGAGTAAACCTTGGCAAAAGGTGTTGGACAATACCAAACAACCATTTACGAAGTGGTAACCGTTTGCTCTCCGTGAAAACTTTACTTCGATATGAAATTAATCAATCTTAATTTTTTTTAATCTTTAAGAATTTGATACAAGATAATAAAAGAATAAGGAATTCTGATTTTTTACTTTATAGGTTCGTAGGTGGAGAAATAAATGCTTGTTATAATGCTGTAGATCGACATGTTCTCGCCGGGAACGGAAATAAGACAGCATTGATTCACGATAGCCCTCAGATATCAACGATTCGAGGAGTAACTTATAACGAGCTTTTAGAAAAAACATCTTTGCTAGCTGGTGCGCTAGCTGACATGGGCGTTCGTAAGGGCGACGTAGTAATTATCTATATGCCGCTAATTCCTGAAACCATAATGGCAATTTTAGCGACCACGCGGCTTGGCGCGATTCACTCTGTGGTATTCGGTGGTAAAAATATTTCTATTCAAAATAACATTTTCAGCCGAAGCAGAACACATTGACCTGCACTACTTCTGACACGAAAATATTTTTCTAACGTAGTGCACAATTAAAAGAAACGCCAAATTACAACATCAAATAACTTAAAGGAGATTTTGGTATAGAGTTCTATTTGTTTCAGGTTTTGCTGCGAACGAGTTGGCCACCAGAATAAACCATGCAAGGCCGAAAGTAGTGATTGCGGCCAGCTGCGGTTTGGAACCGTCCAAAGTCATCCAGTACGTTTTGTATCTTCTCATATATTTAATATACCTTCTAAAATTTTCATCTACGATTATACTTGCTTTATTCTAAATCAGGTACACAGCTATGTTGAACGGTGCTCTGAACCTTATCTCCGTGGAGAAACCCCGGTGCATTATATTTCAAAGAAAAAATATTTGGAAAAGTCCTCTTCTTGAAGATCAGTTCGACTGGGATGATGTAATAAAACGATCGAAACCTCATCCGTGTGAACCGGTTGAGGCAAACGAGCCTTTATACATTATGTACACATCAGGAACAACAGGTAGTACTGTTCTACCTGTATATCACTATGATATCACTGTTCTATCACTATGATCATTCATATGCATTTGATATTATGAATTTCTAACGCTTGTTCCGTATTGTATTCAGTATTACCTCGTCGAAACTCATTAACTTCCAACTTTGTACTATACCGCGTGAACTTTATTTGTTGCAAAATTGTATTCGATGTAGGCATAAAAATTTGCATAACGCACGGCAAAAGTCATTAAGCAGTTCAATGAGTTAGCGTCACGTACTTTTAATTGTGCGATTATCGAATGCAGAAGCGTGTTTCAAAGGAAACATTCTGATCGAATGAAAAATGTAAAAGGTTCATGGGAGAACTAGACACGGGAAATAATAGAGTTTCTTCTCGGTAGAAGAGAAAGCATTTGAAAGAATGACAAATCGAAATTGTTGATTAAGGTCAACCAAAAGGAATCGTCAGAGCTGTTGGTGGACATCTAGTTGCCGTATGCTGGACAATGAAAACTGTTTATGGCATGAATAAGGACTCCGTTTGGTGGGTTGCCTCGGATATGGGCTGGGTCGTTGGACACTCTTATATTTGTTACGGACCTCTGGTCTATGGTGCTACCAGCGTGATGTACGAAGGGAAACCCGACAGGACACCTGACGCAGCGCAATACTTCAGGTTTCGACATTTAAACGCGGAATTTAATTTTAGAAATCCCCCACAGGGTGCGAAATTAAAATCAAGTAATGGCGTGTATACACGTCGAACGCGCTTAACTGGTTAAAATAGATTTTATGCATAAATTACAAACTGTTGTTTCTAGGATTTACGATATGTATTTTAATAGAATTTCTGCATTTACTTGAAATGTTTTTGACCAATGTACAAATATTTGGAGTGATCGCTATACTTAGATCATTTGGACCAATTTTTATACCTTTTCTTTTTTTGTAGAGTAATCGATCAGCACAACGTGAACGCATTGTTTTGTGTACCTACAGCACTTCGTGTTATAAGACGCGTTGATCCGGATCTGTTACAAGGTGGAAAATACTCTTCAAAATCGTAAGTTTATTCTGTTAACACTTAGCCGACTGAATGGGCAGATCTTCCATTTTTTCCTCAATACAGCGCTGATATTGACTCTATTTGCTTTTGTTATTAGTAAGTCTTGAAATAGTATTGTTTACAGTTCATAAAATGCATTTTCTGCTTTTCCAAAGTACAGTTTTTAATAAATTCAACACTAGCTCAAGGCCAACTAATAACAAAAGTAAATAGAATCAATGGCAGCGCTTTGTCGAGAAAAAAATGGGAGACCTCCCCATTCGGTTAGCTAAATGTTAAGATGGAAATCTTGAAAATAGTTTCATTGAAGCACCCTATTATTTGTACAGTCTGAAAACTATATTCGTTGCCGGAGAATTCTGCGACTACGAAACAAAAATGTGGGCGGAAAAGGCGTTCAAAGTGCCAATTTTAAACAATTGGTGGCAATCGGAAACGGGGCATCCTATTACAGCATTATGTCTAGGTTATGGCCACAATCCTGGTTTACCAAAGTATAGTACCGGTCTCCCGATTCCTGGTTATCACAGTAGGTTTGATATTTTATTATCATGAGATGCTTTTAACAAAAATAGTCGTACATGGAGAAAATTTTCTTTCATTCGCAGTTGACATTTTACGAGAAGATAACAGCGAGGCAGAAGCCCACGAATTAGGTAGAATCGCTATAAAATTACCATTACCACCTGGCTGTATGTCGACTCTTTATGAAAACGATGAGAAATTCGTGGAGACATACTTCTCCAAGTATCCAGTGAGTTATGTTTGTAATAGACGGAGCTGAATTTCATCTTAATTTCAAATTTTATGTTAATGGTTTAATCGCGAAAATAGGGGTACTATGATACCATGGATGTTGGTTACAAGGACGAATTCGGATATGTTTACGTGATGGCCCGTGACGATGATGTTATCAATGTCGCTGGTCATAGATTATCCACGTCCGCCTTAGAAGATGTCGTCATGGCTCATCCTGACATCGTAGACGCTGCTGTGGTCGGTGTACCAGATCCGACTAAAGGAGAGATACCTTTGTGTCTTTATATAATGAAACAAGGTTAGAGTACAAACACCTTACACAACACCTAACACTAAATTTACGGACATTTCTTGTATATCGATTTCTAATACTCATATATCAAGGAATGTAGGTATACATGAAAAAAGAATTTGAAATTGCAGAACTGAGAGGGAAATAGATTTGCTGAAAAATTGCCAGGAATAATAGAAATTATTTTTGCAAATTTTACTCATAAAATCCGAAACCCGTAAGTGTTAATGAATACATTAAGACCACTAATCGTGTCTATTTCTATAGAAGCAACAAAAAATGAGAAAGAAATTAACGAAGAACTGGTAGCGCGAGTAAGAAGCTTAATTGGTCCCATAGCGTCCTTTCGGATAGCTGCCGCTGTAAGAGCTTTACCTCGGACACGTTCTGGCAAAATAATTCGTAAATCCATTGCCAGTTTGGCTCGTTCAAAGGTAGTTAAGGTAATTGAAAGTTTATAATGAATAAAAATTAATAAAAAGTTCTTGTGTACGTAGGAAGTAAATAAGCGTTTAAAACGAGAAGCGGAATCTCTACATTCCTGTGCAAAATAGAAATGTATCACCTATTCGTTTACTTTTAACCAATATAAAATATTTATTCTTTCGTTTTCAGATTTCAAGTACAATAGAAGATGTGTCGGTGTATCGTGAAATCAAAGAAGTACTTCAGAAACTTGGTTATGCTAAACTAGCACCAGATCCTCAGTGATAAGTGCAGTTAAGCTTTATTATAAATATTTTGATAATAGTATATAAAATATATTAAACCTTACCGTACCGTACAGTATATAGTAAACATGCATAGGAAAGAAATACGTGTAGAAAAATTCGATTTAAAAATCATTTTTGTCGTTGCATTATAATTTTTGAGCTTGTCATCATGAATAGCAAAAATGAAATTGAAATCTAAGCAACATAATATAATTCCACTCACCGTTAAGCTTTTGTTATTATTATAAACTGCAAACATATTTTTTAATTATAAAAATCATACTGAAATTGAACTTATATATTTTTTTAATTTATCGTTCATTTTCGTTTGGAACGAAACATATACTTCATAGTAGTATATTTTCTCTCTGTATTTCTGAAAGTATGGTAGATGAGAAAAAAAAGAATAAAACGTATTAGTATCTTTTTAATGTTTTGATTGCAATAATATTAACAGTTTAAAAAATATAACAACCATAAAACGAACGGTACCGAACAATTTACAGAGATAAAATTGTCTCTGAAATCTATTTTGTTAGTAAAAAAGCCTGATAGAAAACGCGAAATAAAAGATATTAAGTGTAAAAGATAAACAGACTAAGATAAAATGTACAGATGATTTAACATCTGTAGAAACTAACAGTAAAGAAAAAAAGCAGTAATACGTGTAAAGAAAGCACTCACAAAATGTTTGCTTTGAAAATTGTCTATATTAACTTCTTTTCGGTTAAATCTCGACATTAATTTCCTTTCATCGCATATAACGCTATAAATCATCGAAACTCTTTCTGGAGAAGCACAGTGTAAGAATATCTGGTGTTATGAACACGTAGTACATCGATACAATACACGAACCTTGGCGCCGTCAAACACCAATCGTATTAACAGAAACAGTACGTGCAAGAAAAAGCAAATCAACCATACACATGAAACCCCTTATTAAAATTAGTAGAGCACATTTTTGTTGCAAATTTGTTTTTAATGACAATGTAATAAGAAACAGTATAATAATAGTAATAATAATATTAATTTTATAATTATAAATTGTCGTGTAACACTATCTGGCTGATTTAATAAATTTCTGTTTTTTATTTCTTCATTTCTTACCACCAATTTAATAATAATTATTTAATAATCATTATAATAATATTAATAATATTTTCCTTAGCTTTTATCTTGTAATCGGTATCCTCTTCTTTTACGTTCATTAATTTCTCGCACCTCAGAAGAATAAAAATATCGTGTTTTACAATATTAAGGAGACACTGTTCGTCATTTGATCATTAATCCATTTGTAATGAACTCAACACGAGTGCTATTGTTCAGCTTGCCTAGTTAGAAGGAACACGCGCTGTTGAGTTTTTTAGTGCTTTTGTCTCCTTATTTATAGAATCAAATCTATTTGCTTTTTTTATTTCAAGTTATAAATACCCTCCCTCCCCCCATAGCCCCAAACCCCGGGCCAACTGTCTGTGCATACGATGTATGTGCTTTTTTCTTTGATGTAGAACTTTTTTGCTTCTTGTGTAAGATGAGTGTATGTTACATTAACAGTAGTTCGCGAATAATCACGCTAGTTCCGTTTGTTTTCTCGTGCGTACTGTGTTCGGCTTGCGTCTCTTGCATATTCTTCATTATCAAAGTTGATTATTATCCCAATCTGCAGTCACAGTTGAGCAACTTTACTCCACCACTTTCAGCACCTTGCCAATTGCAATAGTCTTATCTAAAAGTTACAAGAACAAACCGGTTAGAACCTGATTATCGATAAGCAAGAAATTAATCAATTCGATGTCGAAACGAATAAATTTGATCCTATATTTATTATATAAATGTAAATCATATACTTACTTTCATCCCTAAGGGTGAAACGTCCCATCTGTGGAAATAGTTTAAATCTTTCAAGACATATGACACCTGCACATTCAATTCTCATTATTGCCACCTGATCCTGTTTGACGAACCTCGGCCTAGTTTTACTTTTATCCCCCGTTTTCTTATCGACTAAACAAATCAATGCCTTCACTCTAACTTCTTCTGCAGCACAGTGAATATGCATTACAGCACTGTAGCCAGCGCAAATAATGCTCTTATGTTCCAAAATAACAACTTGAGCGTCAAACACTTTTCCTGTTTTTATTGGATTGTTACTGTCACATAAAACAAATCCAGGACTCACGTCTTCCTCTTCGATACCTTTTAACTTGATTTTTACGTTTTCCCCGGGTCCAACTGACGTCACTTCTTCATCGTCCGACCAAAGCTGATCCACAGTCACCGCAGTCTGATAAAATATAAAACGTTCCAGAATAAGTTAATCGGTTTAATACTTAAAGAATCTTAGATTAAAGTAAAAGATATATATATATATATATACCCTATTAGGCATAACAAGTAGGGATTGTCCTTTCTTCGCTTCTCCAGCTTCAACTTTCCCCATTACCACTGTTCCCATATCCTTATATTTATCAACGATTGGCATAATGAAAGGTCCGTTGTTCTTACGATTAAGAGAGGGTAGGGAATCAATAAAGGATATGAATGGTGGACCAGTGTACCATGTACAAAGATGTTCTGGGATTGGATCTTTCAAACCATAGCCAAGCTGACCAGAGACTGGCATGAATGTAAGGTCCTTTGCAGGATTAAATCCCAGTTTACGAAGGTATGGCAGTATTTTATCCCTGAATAACGTAATAATTAATTTGTCTTGTTTATAACGTGGCAAACAATAATTGTTATCCTAAGTTTGCATACCTGCACTCATTATATCTTCTTTCATCCCACTCAACAGTTGGATCATCCATTTTATTCACAAGCACAACCAAATGTTTAACACCAGCAGTTTTGGCTAACATAGCGTGTTCTCTCGTTTGACCGCCTCTATCGAAACCAGTTTCGAATTCTCCTTTTCGCGCAGAAATAACTAAGACCGCAAGATCAGCTTGTGCTGCTCCGCCAATCATATTAGGTACAAAACTTTTATGACCGGGTGCATCCAAAATTGTGAAATGCTTTCGTTCAGTTTCGAAGTACGCTCTACCGACTTCCACCGTTTTCCCTTTCTCCCGTTCTTCTTGGTTCGTGTCTAGAGCCCAACTCAAGTACCACGTTTCTCTACTTCTTTCTTTTGCTTCTCTTTCATACTTTTCTAAAGTTCTTTTATCAACCATTCCAGTCAATGCCATAATCTGACCTCCAATTGTTGATTTTCCTGCATCTGTAATACACAGTAAGGTAATATCAATGTTACTTTAAACATATTTTCCCTATTTATTTTTTTATAAAATTATTACATACCAACATGTCCTATAAAAACAACATTAACATGCTCCTTTTTACTCTTGGTATCTTCTGTTACTTTAACAGGCTTTTTCTTAGGTACTTTAACAACCATTTCTTCGTCCTCTTCATTTTCAGCCTGAAAACAATTCAGATAAACAAAGCCAATTGTAAGTAATGAATAAGCTGTTAAATATTAAATCACCTATTCAAAGTTGCTCTCTAAACATTTTTTTTCTAAGCTTTCATCAAAATGTAATTTATGCTGCTTTCTTTTAAAAAAAAAAGATACTGTTTTTTACAATGAAATATATAGTTTCTTCCTATTGCTGTTAGAAACAATGTTAGAAATAAAGCTATATCATGATAAAGTTTAAATAAACCAAAGTCTAAAACAGCTCTGGCTATGTATGTCAGGCTATTTATACAAGCTTGAGCATACTTCTTCATTTTCAGGAGTTAATAGAGGGTCGCCATCTACTGCTGCTTCTTCCCAAGAATCAGCTGGTTGATGTTCAGGGCTAGTATTTATTTGATCGGTAACATTCGGCGGTGGTGCCCCTCCTCCAGCAGGTGGTTCCTCTACTCTGCTACCTACTGGATCTGGTAGAACCACTGAAGTAGCATTACCTTCAAAAAACACATATAGGATTAAAATAAAACAAACTTTTTTAACAAAAAAGAAAAAAAATAAATAAAAAGTCCAGTGATAATTAATGAAATAGCAAAGTATTACTTTTATAATTTATATCATTTCTCTAAGAGGTTGTCTTACATAATGAAATCCATATTTTCATACATGTTTACGGAATATCTTATTAACATGGTAAATCACTTTTACTACTGACATTTTATTTATTTATTGATCATAAAAATAATGTATTTATCTTAAGTGGTATCTAAAGTAAAAAAAGGAGTAAAACGCATTGCAAACTGAAGTTTATAACTTATACATAAACACTTTGATCAGTAGTAGCTTAATTACACAGAAAAAACATTATAGTATTTACTTCTCTTTTTAATACACTGAACCCCTAACTTCATGTTACTAACAACATGTGCATAAATAAATGCTTTGAACTTAGCATCAGTTTGAATATTGCACAATGTTGAGTTAACGTTACGAAGCAGAAATATTTTTGTACACTTATTCTTTATTAGAAACATAACTAATAATATCAACTCACAATGGGGATATATATATCTTAAATTAAAACCCTATTTGTTAACTTACACCTCACAGTGACAAATAATTTAAAGATAAAAACTAGTATTTAAACTAAGTAATGGGGTTAGTCACAATAGTAATATTACATGTGACTTACAAAGACAAATACTTTAGTTCTATCTCAATACATGAAAATGTTGTAAATTGTTCAAATAAGCATAATTCATCACTGATTAAGTTTTATTTCAAGACTAACCATGATGTATTTCAGGAGGCATAGAAGTGGTTACAGTATTCATCATGACAGCGACATTGCAGGAACTGTCGGCCGTATTACTGTTCTGCGGTGAAGAATTAATGCAGAAGGAAGGCACGAATTCCGCAGCATTTACGTTCAAAGTGGAAAATTTGCTCTCGATGGACTTATCCTGTGGTGGAGCGATGTCTCCGTTATCCGCCTGCTGTTCCCATGAATCTGGTGCTACACTGTTCGCCATATTTATTAAAGTTCAGTAGTCGAATCGGCCTCGTGGATTAATCGAACACGTTAATCACGCTACGCTATATGCAGGATTTCGATTAAACCTCAATTACAATTAGGACGGGGTTTAAAAAAATAATTATTTATGATATCCGCACACACCGTACACGCGTATCGGTACCCCGCGTGCGACCCCCGTGGTCTGTTTCGTTGTTCTACTTCGCCGGAACTACAAACATCAAAACACCAACTTTCAACTCGAGAACGTTCCGTCGTTTCTTTGCGTGCAGTCTAATTACTGTCACCACAAATCGAAAAGAAATAAGTAGCTCAAACTACGGCGGCACAACAAATGACGTTCTAATTTTTAAGCCTGGTTTTACCAAAATATCTCTAGTAGCGAGATAATGTTGGTACTACAAAATTCCATTCTTGGCGCAACCAAAAAGTATCATAATAAAGTGGAAGTTTCTACAAAAAAATACACGGAAAAAAAGAAAAGATGCCCACTTTTGATGGAAAAATAAATTTCTTTGTATGCTTTATTTCTTTAGTTTTTAAATGATATAAAAATTGTTATTTGTTGTATATACGAGCATACATATTCATATAAATTTTGTACCAAGCTTACTATTAACACATGTTTATATTTATATTACAAAAAATAGTAGTACCTTCTATATTTTCTAAACTTTTTAATTTCGTTAGTCGGAAAAATTATAGCTGTTAAGGTTTTAATAACATTTTTCATTAAATAAAAATACCTGTACTTTATTTTATGTAATATATATATATGTATATATATATATATATATATTTGTAGTTTTCATATTTTGTGATTCCAATGTACAATACAATTATAAATAAAAGCACTCTAAAAGAAAGAAATATATACAATAGAGCTAATGTTTCCTCTTCTTTTTCTTTTTCTTACTTGTTCCACTTTTAATATTCTCATCTGATACTTTCTCTATTTTTCGTTTTACTGTTTCTTTTATATTTTCTTCCACCATAGCGCTACCAAGCACTGCAGTAGTTGAAGGTACACTTAAACCTGGAATCTATTTAAACAAATGATTAATTTAATATAATAATGATTTTTTGAAGTCCTTATAATAAACTTACACATGGTTTAACCAGCTTAAATATTAATTTTTCATGCTGTACATTGGATCTGTCCAAACTTATCTGTACTATAACGGGATCAAAAGTATGAAATATGATATCTCCACATCTCTGCGAATGATCTTCGGAATTGTACGTAAATGTAACAGATGATCCTTTATTTTTGTTTAAATATAAAGTTCCCTCTATACCATATTTCGGTATTAATATTTGTAATGCATTTTTTCGCACAAAAAGTATGTACCCTTCTTCATCTTGAAGTTTTTCCCTAAAGAATAACTGGAAAAAGAAACATAATTAAAGAAATACCTCTAATTAAATAATAAATTCAAATAAGTATAACAAAGTACAAACATGTGTGTTAAGTGCTACAGATGCTCGATCAGCATATTGAGCCATTCTATTACGATAATTTAAATGATGACAGAGTATGTGGTTTTTCTTTTTATCTAATAACTCAGGATAAGTTGTATCAGCACCAATGCAAACTGCCAGTAAACGATGAACCATTACATCAGCATATCTGTGAAATAAAATGATATGCAAATTCAAATTAGATATTATACATTTGTATCATAGATTTTCTTACCTTCGAATGGGTGATGTAAAATGGGTATAAATAGGACATGCTAAGCCATAATGGTAATATTCACTTGCTTGATGCATTCCACTAATGAAATACATAGCTTGCATCATACAACGTGTGGCAAGTATCCTTAACATAGTATTAAAGTATGGATTGCTTTCTTTATGACATTTGTCTAAAGATTGGGCTAATTCTTTACCACTATTGACGTTTATAATGAAGCCCTGTTGAAATAAGATTACAATAAGAAGTATTTATTTTTTAATTGAATCATTATTTTCTGAATATATTCCCATACTTGATTTTTCCCAGCTTTTATAAGAGGCTCGAAATTAGCAGGTGGTGGTTCAGGATGCCTTCTTAATACAGCACATTCTGGAAATTCTTCTAAAATTTTTTTAGCTACCGCAATATTTGCGAGTAACATAAATTCTTCGATCATAGAATTAGTTTCTCGTAATTGTTTAGTATCTACATCGATTGGATCATGTGTTTCACTGTCAACTTGAAAACGGATTTCCGGAGATGCCAATACTAGTGCACTATAACAAAAAGAAATTATATAATTATAATAAAAATTATATGTATCTCTTAACATTATTTATATTTATTTATGTAACAACTTTATATACCCATTATCTAGACGTCGTTTTTTAAATTTTTTAGCTAAGCTATTAAGATTCCTTAATGACTTTGCAAGTGAATCTTGTTGAGATGTATCATCAATTTTTAGTTGAGCTTGTTCATAAGTTAATGCTGCCTTTGAACGAATTACCGATTTACAATATCTAGTAGAAAGTACGTTTGCATCTCTATCTATTTCCCAGATACAAGAAAACGTAAGTCTTTCTTCGTTTTCTCTCAAAGAGCAATAATTTGTACTAAGTAATTCTGCAATTATAAGTATTTTATGTATTGATGAAAAATCAACAAAATTTTATTTTAATAAAAATAAAAATTAAATAAGCTTTACCAGGAATCATATGAATTCTTGTATCAACCAAATATACAGTTGTAGCTCGCAATGCTGCTTCTTTATCTAATGCTGTCCCTGGTCTAATGAAATACGTTACGTCCGTAATATGTACACCTACTTCGAGATTACCATTTGGTAGCTCTCTACAATGAAGGGCATCATCTATATCCGTACACCCTGGTGGATCAACAGAACATACATCTAAATGTCTGAAGTCTTCTCTGTGCACTAAATCCTAAAAATAAAATTCAATTTACACGATTTTCAGAAAAACTGTTTCATGTAGTATATTTTTACATACAGCATCTGTGATACGCCATGGAATTTTTGGCAATGAACTAAGAACAGCATCAGAAAATCGGCTATGGGGAACATCATGTTCTAATAATATTACTTCGTTTTCGGTCTTTTTATCTCCTATTTCACCTAATGCCCGTACAAAATGACCAAGAGGATATTTAGAATTACGTGGCCAGGAATCAATGGCAACAATAATTCTTTGTTTACTCAATACCCCATATTGCCTGGTCTCGATTCTTATTTTAGGTATTTTTCGTTCAGCTGGGACGAATAGATGTCGAACATTCTAAATAAAAGGCAGGTTATGAAATATAGACAACATATATGTGTGAACTAATTATAATAACTTCCTAAATCTTTACCCCTTCTGTATTACTAGGCTGCAATATTCCACAATACTGTCTCCAATTTCTTCTAATAATACCAACAATCTTACCAGTTGGTGTCTTTTGCATTTTATTCGATGAAACACTTTTACCTAACACTTTTTCAGTTTGTAAAACATCATCAGCATCTACTTCTTCTTCATCTTCTAGTACAATGTCACTGGGAGATGACCACTGATCTTCTGCTAGGAGTTCTAATGCAACTGTATCACCATCAACAGCTCTATTAAGGTTACTACGACCTTGGATAAAAATCTAGAATCAAATATATGTAATAAATACATAGATATTCAAAATATAGGAAACAAATACTTACAGATTTTTCAACTCCCTCTACATTGACAAATCCTTCAAGAAAATTTTCTCTTGAAGCTAGAAATGTTCCTTGAAGAAACTTTTTTCTTTTTATGCCTTCATGTAGTTCAAAAGGTGTTAAATGACATGGAAAAATTTCTTGACCTTGTAATTCTGTACTGTAACCCTTTTTACATAATTTATCAGCTAAAAATCCTGAACTGTCTAATGATAAAATGTAATCCTCCACTGCAAGATAATAGTATAAATTGTAATAACGATTGAAGTTTCTTTTAAGATATTAAATAAAATACCTTACTTGAAATAGCTAGAATTCCTTCTTTTTCTGCTAATTTTCTGTTTTGTACATCATCTGTTAATAATATGGTTTTAATCCTACAATTATCTAAATTTAAATGTGCATTATACCACTTTGTTGCAACTCTAATTGCTCTATCATTTCTGTCATTTATGCTTTCACAAGGATTACGTTCAATATAAGTTTCTCTATAAGTAATAAAAATTTATTTATAATAACAGATATACTTATCAATAAAATGTTTCTAACATACTTATGATGCTCGTTTACAAATACATAAAATTTCCTCCGTGGATTATTAATAATATCCTTTAACTTTTTATATACAACAGAACTCTTATGTTTCACTTCTTCTAACACTGTTTGTAGAATTATGACATTACAAATAACATCTTCTTCCAAAATGTCAATCTAAAATATAACATATTAAAAAAAAATACATTGTAAAACATACACAATGTTATGAACATTAAAGAAATTCAATTGAAATTGAACTCACTTGATCTAAAATAATATTAGTGTCCATCATTAAATAATAATCACCAATTATTTTGGAGCTTTTTACACTTGAATCTTCATTATCTAAAATTACGTTTCGAGTTTTATATGGGCATTTTTCGCAAGCTTTAGAACCGCAATGAATATCATCCCTGAGGTAATGCTCCCTAACAGTCTATCAAATAAAAATTATAATAAAAATTTTTATAATTATACTGTTGTGTTTGATGTAAAAATTATTATAAGTCGATAAATTTACATAACTTCGAAAACTTCAATGTATTATATTTAGTACAATACAAATAATAAAGTGTCAAGCAATTGATTTTATTTGTAATACCTTAAACACATTCCCTCCTTTGGTTTTCCTAAAGAATACTTTTGTCGTCAACATATTGTTTATCTTTATTATACAGGAAAATATTTAAACATTCACTTATATATTTTTATATGTGAAAAACTATATTGTTCCTTAAATTCAAACATGTATATACATCAGTCATATACTAACACGTGTTTCGACGCCATAATCTCTATAACATGATGAATCAAGTTAGGCAACTGTGAACGATGTAAATTGTAATTTCATAGTAATCTTGATATATAGACATTCTAGTAAAGTTTCTAACCAATTACAGTTAAAATTATTTTATGGAATGGCAAAACGTAAATATTTATTCATTACAAAACTGCAAAAGAAAATCTGTAAAATATGAATATTACCATAATCATATTTAAACAGAGAAATTCTGATCGTACGTAAATTACATTAATTTAAAATCACAGTTTACGTTATTATATCTTATTTAAAGAGCTACTAAATATCAAACTTATAACATTTTTCTCTATATTTTTTTATTCAAATTCACTTATAGTTTTCGAATAATCGATCGATCGAGAATAAGAAAATAAATTTCGATTTATCGATAGGAAAACACTTATGCTTACGCTCGCAGATGCTTGCAAAGAATGACAGTTCTATGGGCAAGTAGTATACCAGTATGTACAAGTATTGTATTCATTTCGCTGTCAATTAATCCACGTGATGATTGAAAATTTATAGTTATTTTTTTAATCTTTATATTTCATTCTCTTGAAAGTGAATCAGAGTGTACTCACTGTTTCCTTTTTTGCCAGTGTCATGAGTATGTGTCATGTATAATGAAGGAAAACCGATTTGCAAAAATATATGTACAGGCTGAAGGTACCTAATGCAAAGTGATTTGTTACGTGGAATAAATTATCTGCTGTAGGAAATTTATCGAAAAATCAAAGATGTTATACAAATAATGTGACAACTGATCATCATTTGACATTTCATATTTAAAACAGTTTTCGACAAACAATTAGCGGGAAATTCTAAAATTACGTCGTACATTTCGTTCCGACGGATACCATTAATGGAATCGTATTTACGATTATCAGAAGTCGGATAGGAATGTTTATTAAATGACCTCATAGTTAGCGTAATAAATATTAATAACGCAATGGAAAAATTTGCTATCGATTTAGACAAGGTTTTAGATGATTTTGAATTTAACGAAGGTAAAAATTATAATTAATTTCTATATTTCTTTTTGAATCTATTCAATACTCTATAAAGTTTCATTCTGTTCTTCCTAACTTCCTGAATGGTTTTTAACAAATAGTTTTTCTAAATTGTAATATTACTTTTTATGAAAAAATAATGCATTTTAGTTTAAGTAACATTATCTTCTTTAAAAGTAATTTTAATTTTTATAAAAAGATGTAAAAATCTTTTTATTATAATATAACCAATTTTGTTCTTTGATTTTGTTTGTGTTACACATTAGTTGTCATTATAATAACTGTGTTTTTCAGATTGTGCAGAGCAAATAGCATCTGTTAATCCTTCAACAAATAATACATCATCCTCTTCAGTTAAATGTAATCTGGAGTCATCAGCTCTGAAAAATTACAATTATCTCTTAATAGAACCAAAAAAATCCAATAAAGAAATTGATATTATACTACCTGTGGAAAGACATAAAGATTCACAGCAAATAAATAGCAAGAACAAATGTGTTAGTGAAAAAGATATAATTTCTGACAATCTTAATCACAGTGTAGAAGAAGCAACAATAGAAAATGTAGATGTAAATCAATTTCATTCACAGGAATGCACAAGTGATAATAAATCAATACAAATACAATCTATTTCTTCTTATGACTATGACCAGGTTCCTTTAACAATACACAATGATGTATCTCAAAAATTAATACAGAAACAACAAAATGGCAGTAGCAGTCCAAAGATTGACAATAGGTATGATAAAAAACTGAACCAATTTAATCTGAAGCCTAGTGTTAGCAATGTTTTTAGCAGTTTAAATGAATACATCAATGCACCTCCTGGAAGTTCAGATTGTATTCATTCTGTATTGGATGAACAGGAAATACAATCTGATTCAGAATCTAAGATTATTTATCATGGGAATGAAGTGTCTCAGTTAATTCAAAACACTACTAAGGATAGTGATAATAATATAAAACTTAAACAATCAGTTAATGTAAATGATTCAACTAAAGAAGCATCTATTTCAACCTGTCAGGATGCTACAGTGCCCATAACATTAGAGTTACCTATTATAACTAGTATTAAAGAAGATACTGCAAAGAATGATGTTACAAATTTAGAAGTAATGGAGAGTGAAACAGACCTCCCTAAAGATGTGGTAAATCAAGCTTATACTGAATTAAATAGTAAAATCGAAATTGAAAGTGAAAAAGCACACAATTATTTCGATAGTGTAAGTCAAGAACATAATTCCATGCTTGAGTGTACTTATACCCAGAGTTATTATCGTGAAAATGAATCTGCAACACAATTACAAGAAAATAAGGAAGAATTAAGTATGGAGAATTTGGGTACAATTGAAGAACATGGGAACAGTTTAAATCCAGTACATAAACCAGTTGGGTTTAATAATATTGATAATTTATCAGAAGATGAATTAACCAAGTATTTAACTGAATTAGAAGAAGAGGAGAAACTAAAGGAAAGCTATAACAAGTGTGAGGATATTAAAAGTACAACACAGAATGTTTCTCAAGATCAGAAGGATGGAAATAAACAAGATGTTCAGATTTTTACAAGTACTACTGTAGAATCTTCCATAATGATAGAACCAAATTTAAATGAAAAGGCACAAAACATTTTAATAACCGATTATAAAAAGGAAGAAACAAATAAACAAGTACTAAATAATGCATTGGATATACAAAGTGTACATGATGATCAAATAAATGAAGATAAAGATATTTTAAATAATCTACACAGTAAAGAATTAAAATTGTTACATGTGGTTAATATAGCTAAAGATGACAAAATGAAATTAGAAGATGAATGTGTACCTAATGCAAAAAGTACTAAGGACAACCAAGAACATTCTATATATAGCTTAAATGTTAATCAGGGATCACTATGTAATAGTAAAACCGAGTTACAGTTAAAAATGCAAAAAGAAAGTAATGCACAATATAATCAGGCTTGTGAATTGAAAGTATCAAGTGATACTGATAGTACTTCCGAAGAAAGAAATTTAATGACATCTGAAATAAAAGTATTAAGTGATAAGACAAAACACAATGATGTGATGCCTGTGGAAGTTTCTACAAAACCAAATATAAATGACACTAGTGATGAATCAGAGAAACCTGTACGTCCTCAAACATTAGATATTATTTTAAGTAATAATAATGAACAGCAAACACTTGATTCTACAAGTGATACACCATCAGGTCAAATACAACCAGATGTTGATATTACAAAAGAAGAACAGGGATCATCACCAGATATTTTAGAGAATTCTTTACCAGAATCTGGTTCTGTTTTGGGAAAACAACCACCATTCTGGGTTCCTGATAGTGATGCACCTAGTTGTATGCTCTGTGATGTTAAATTTACAGTTCTCAAAAGACGACATCACTGTCGTGCATGTGGAAAGGTGTTATGTTATAAATGTTGTAATATGAAATATAAATTAGAATATCAAGGAAATATCGATTCACGCGTTTGCATTTCCTGTTATCAGCTCCTTACTGAAGGTAATATTTTTAATATAATATCACTTTAATTATTTCAACCTATTTTGAAATATCAGTCAAAACTTTGCTTCTTAGCTGAAACAGAACAAGGTGTGGGAGGATGGTCTTCTGGTTATTCTACGTGCATGAATAATAATGATATCAATTCACCTCAGGTATGTTGAACACAAACCATTTTACAAAAGATTGTTGTGTATTTTTTTATGTGAGTTACAATCAACTCTATCAGTTAAAATTAACATTCTATTTTCCTTCAAGAAAAAGGTTTCAAATATTATGATTGCTCTTTAACAGGTCTTTATTAATTTATAGAACTTCTCAAATGGAATATACAAATACATATTCTTAAGGACAACCAGCCAATAGATTACAGAATAAATTTTAAGTTTTACTATCAAGTTTTTAATTATTTACATTATTTATTTATCTATTTATATTTTTTGCTTTATTTGTTATTATTTATATTTATTATATTTTTTACCAAGTTCTATAAACTAATAGAGTCATGTTAATAAGTAAAATTAGCACTTTGTGAACTCTTTTTGTTAACATAAAATATTTTGTGTTTGTATATAGTAGCTTGTCATATTTGTTTCATTTTAATATAGCATTAATTAATTACATTCAATTGTTTACAATTTCTTTGTTTCATTAATCTAATTCAGTTGTTTATAAAAAAAAAACAATATAAGATATTATGTTGTTAAATTTTTGATTGTGAATTCTATTACATTCTTATGAATGCAAATATTTAATAAATTTTTGTTTATTAATTTCTTAATTTCTATCGAAAACAACACGTTTGCAATGGAAATTTGTAAGACTTACTAATCTTTTATATTTGGATAATTCTTATATTATTTTAATAGTCTATTTTTCATAACTTTGAAAATTTATTTTTCGTAAAATCTATTGATTCTGCATAAACGTGTAAATTAAATTCCAATAAAACCTTTGACTTCGTAAATTAATTTAAATATTAGTATAAGCTTTATAGTCACCTATAACAACTTGTTGAATACTTCCTTCTTATTATTTAAAACATATATATATATATAGGAAAATATTAATTTGATATAGAAGTTTCACAATCGCATTTTAATTTTGAAATGAGAATAAATCTAAAAGTTTAAAATTAATCTTTAGATCACTGAAATGATAAATTTATAGTAATGTATGTTACTTCTTTGCATTATGTTCCTTGCACTTATAAATATTTATTAAATATAAGGCATGTGTTTGAACTGTAGCATTATTTGTGAAAAATTACTTGCCTGCTGTATCTTTTAATAGTAGTTTATATCCGGTAAACACAGGAAGTTTTTGTAGTTTAATCCAATTGTGTAAAATTATTAATAGTAGTTGCTTAAAATTCTACATTTAAGTTGTTATTATTTTATTGATCGATCACTAACATTGCTTGTTTATCTTACCTACATTTTTCAGGAATTTTTTTATAAACTATAAATCTATTTTTTACAATTAATATTTTTTAATGAAAAAACCTTGATTGTAGATAATTTTAAGGTAATAAGTTAAATATAACTATATTACTCTGATGTATTCAAACATTCAAAATATAATTAGTAAAAACTGCTGTGCTACTTTATATGCATGATCTGTGCTTGCTGGATAAAAAAATAAATGTAAATGTTAGGAGTATTCGACAAATGGTTATAGGGGAGACAACCTAACCCAAATAATCCTATGGAGTACTGTTCAACTATACCACCCTTGCAACAGTTAGCTGGCGGATTGCCTCCACCCCCTACAGTTATGGTACCTGTTGGAGTCCTTAAAAGAGAAGGTGGTACAAAAAACCGGCCTGAAATTTCAAAATCTGTTATGTTCAGTGATGGTAGGTAAAAGCTTTACATTATATTATATGATATTTAAACTTATTTAAGACCAGATGAATAAAATAGTTAGAGAATTCATCTTTATTGTGAGTAAATATTTCAGTTCTTAAATGACTTATAAACGTGTAGTTGAATTTTTTATAAAAACTACTTTTCTTTAGACATACGAATTCCGTTTTATACTTTTAACAGCTTTATAGCATTTAATGATTAAACAATTGACAAATAACAGTGCTACAAAATCTACCAAAATTTTGTGCAATAATTCTACACCTTACTCTTAACACACCTTACTATTATATTTTTAGTTTTTTGAGTTAAAGTTATTCTCCTATATCCAATGCAATATTATTTTTTTGCTTTTCACCTCCAAAACATATCACGCTCTTTCACTGGACCTACTCCTTCCTGTTTGTTTTGGTTTTATGCACCTCTAACTAAAACACAGGAATAAGGCCTGGCTGTGACCTGACAGAACTAGACATGTCGTGGGACTTGAAACCACCCTACCGGAAATCAGGGAGCAAAAGAATACCAACCCCTGGCTCATCTGCACCAAGTACTTCTACCAAGAAGCAGAATTTACCACATTTGGACCCAAATACTGAAAGTTATGTGCCGCAAGATCCCAGCGCTCTTCCGCCTACTGTAACGATACATAAAGGACGTAAGTAATAATCTCATTCACAAACGTATCAGTTATGTGTTAATATTGTATTACATAAGTTTATTCAATTTTATAAATCAGAGGTATCGTATCATCCAGTCACGGACGAAGAACTGCTCTACAAGACGTTGAAAAATGAATGTGAACCACCTGTTATGTTTGCAATTAATCGGAATCTCTATGCTTACATTAAAATATTGACTTGTAAGTATAAAGTAAAGTATATACGATCTTTTACATAAAAGAATTGTTAATGAAGAGTATACAATGTTTCTAGTGAATTGCTGCGTTAATAAAACGTGTTGGAATGTAACATCAAAGGGATTGGATTGTGTTGGACAAGATGAAGTTATACTGTTAATCGAAGTGCTGCCCGAAGAAACCCGAGTTCCCAAGGATCTTCTGCTTTTTGTTAATCATTTATATCTTGAAGCAACTAAAAGTATTGTATTTATTTATTTTTAATTAATTTACAAGCGTTAAATTCGTTACAACTTTAATACAGGAAATACTTTGACTGAGTTGGGATTCTCTATATATCAAGGAGGAAATTTCTTAGGGTCTCGAGAACACGCAGGATTCTTGTTCATTCGGCAAACGTTACAATGTTTGCAGAAAATCATATTACCTCCAGCCCCTTACTTAATTGGCCTCCTAGTTCACAGGTGTTTCTTTCAGAATACACTCTGTATTTTATCTTTTCACGATGACAGAATTTAATGGTTATTTATACTGCTTATTTGATGTTTGTAGATGGGAAACCCCATGGGCGAAGGTATTTCCATTACGTCTTGTTTTACGGTTAGGAGCTGAATATCGTTACTATCCCTGCCCGTTGTTCTCGGTTCGATTTCGGGATGCATTGTACTTTGAAATAGGGCACACGGTTATGAAGGTTTTAGCGGATTTTAGAAACTTTGCATACACGTTGCCAAGCGTAAGAGGTCTAACTATTCATTTGAGGAACAGAATGACGGACGTAATGTTTCCAAGAAACCGATATGATCAAGTGATTAAAGGCTTGAATAATTCTAACGATCACGTATTAGCATATGCTTCAAATTTTAGTATCGCTGCTGACTCACATTTAGTCTGTATACAAACTAACACTGGCGATGAAAGCACTTATCAAACGCAGGCGATAAGCATCAATAATAATCCAAGAACAAGTATGTATCCAATTTTGAAATGAAAATACCATTTCTTATAGTATCTTAAAAGTAATTATTTAATCAATACAGTAACAGGTACAAGTTTCATCGTTATCAATGGTGCATTGAAATCATCAATGGGACTCTCAGCGAAATCAAGTATAGTAGAAGACGGATTAGTGGTAGAAATAATGCCAGAGAAAATGGAAGCCTTGAAAGCAGCTTTAAAAAATATGCAAGATTTTTCAATTGGTTGCGGTAAGCAAGGAGCACCTGAGCCAGATGAAACAGTGAACATAAAATGGGTTGATAATGATGTGCAGTTCAATGTAGGGTAAGCACCCTTATAATCGCTGTAGACTTTGAACGTTGCTTATTCAAATTTATTATCTGCTTTTAGGGTCAAAAGTCCTATCGACGGACAACCGATGGATGGTGTTCCTTCAATCAGAGTACACAACGGTATTGATTATAAAGGAACGAGTAGATTTATTCGGTGGACAGAAGTATTTATCATTAATGTACGGTTAAAAAGGAATATAATTTGAATTCTAAGTTATTAGTTGTATTTATGGCATCCAATGTTAAAAATACTTTTTCTTTTTTTAAAGTCCGATGATCATCCTAATGGTGTTTACGATCCAGTGGATATAAATAAATTATCAGGGAATATAGCAAGGGCAACGTGTACAGCTTTAGTGAAACTATTGGATCTATTAGCTAATGCTGGTTTAACGAAACTTGGTGTAAGGACAACTATTCATCCGGATAATGTAAGTTCACTATAACATTTCAATATCTTTTATAACTTATAAAAAATATGTAACTTAATCAATGTTAAAACTTCACTATATAATCTTTATCAGTTTAGAATAATTTCTTGTATGAGAAGAGAAATATAATTAGATCATAATATTATTAGGTGGGTTATGAGGCCGGGAGCGAAGGTATGAAATTGCCTCCGATCTATATGAACAGTTTGGACAACGAATTAATTCAAGTCCTGCATAAAGCAGCGCAAAGCAGTCAAGATACACATACTGTGCTTGAATTAATTTTTTACATACTCGATGATTGAAAGCCTGATCTGTTCACTACTGTTTTGTTAACAATTTTATTAAAATAACATAATAGAAGTAAAAAGGTCGCGATGTTTGTACACACTCGAAATGTACAATTAAAAGACTCGTGGAACTACTGAAAAATAGATCTTTTGAGAAGAAAATATTTTCTATCCAACTATTAACCACCTATATAAATAATACAAAAAACAGCGCTTATATTATAAAAATAAATTGAGTTACGTTCGAGTATAATTATACTAAACGATAAAAAAAAGAATTATAAAGTTTAAAAGAGTTAAGAAGCTAAACAATGAAATTCATCTTAAATTATATTAGCTTTAATCCTTTGGGTTCTAAAACTTAAATCTGTTTGTTCTTTATGGAGAAAAAACGTTGACAACATCACTTTTTTTTTGTATATTATATATAGATAGAAATTTTATAGAAATTTTGACAGGAAATCTTTTGCGACTAAAATCAAAATGAAATACCATTATTTGTTATTTATGTAAATATTTGTTTTGTTGTTATTTGTGTAATATGTATATAATAATAGCTAGTAGTACCTTTTTGTCAAAAAAGTATTAAAACTATTAATATAATAAATTCAAAGATTTTTATTTATCTTTCTCTACTGTAAAAAGAAAAACAGAATCTGATATTTTAAGCTATGAATGAAATATTTTTAAACATTTTTAAATAATTTCTTTCTCTTATATGGATACATTAAAACTTCTTAACGTTGACTGAAAATTATCAAAGTATTGTATCTTAAAAGATTAATCAAGAACTTAAAGCTGAAAGCTAATTTAAGTATCATAATATGGAAGATCAAATAAATTGTTTCAATATAATTTATATAAAATGAAATACTGGAGAATTTCCTTTCAAAGTTTACTTTGTACGTGTTGTGCTTTATCAAGCTTTGGGATATTTGTATTGGCTTGAATTCTTCTACTTTGAAGCTGATTGTTCTTGGTAAAAGGACAAAATATAATATTTCAATAAAAGAATTCTAAATATGGAAATGTTCATAACGTGAATAGGTTTATGTAGTTGCTAATGATAATGTGTAAATATGTATAAAAGCTGAGGATTATATTTGCTTTATTGTGATGGAATAGATCTTATTTGAAATAATTAACAATAATTATATACAAACATTTATCATTTATCATATAGCATTTTTGTGATGTTAATTTCTATTTTTTTGTGCTAGATTTTACAATGTTCCAACAAGCTAGATCAATTTTTTAAGAATTTTGTTTTATCAGATGAATGGTAGGTATATAAGATACAAGCTTATCAAAGTACCAAAAATATATAATAAGAATGTTCAACTCTAACTACTGACAGCGCAAAAACGCAAACTTTCTTTAATACCATAAGTAATGTGATTGTCAACGTATAAATGTTTATATTTGTTATTAAAAATTTGAGAAAGGAGAAAATCCACAGATTTTAAGAATGCAGAATTTTACTTTTTATTACTTCTATTGTAAGATTTTTTGAAAAATCGTTTATCGCAATAAATTGAATGATAGAATTATATGTAATTTCAATAAATTGACTTGACTGCAAGGAATTGTATATATAAGGTCTAAAATATTTAATTTGTTAATACAGAATACTTCTGAAATCAATAAAAGAAGCTAAAAATTTGTAATTCAGTAGAATTTGCTGATCTAAATAAATGAAAAAAGTTGTGTGGGTAAACTGTATTTTGTATATTTATTTTCTAAATATCTAAATAGTAAATGTAAATTAACTCTGTTACAGAAAAGATATTTGTGTCACATAATATTTCCCTCCATGTTAAAATAGACACCTTGTATGTATTCTTTATGTTGCGCGCTAAGAAACAAGTGGTAAAAAATAAAAATAACTAGTATAGCAGTATTTTTTGATGCGCCTTAAAATGAAAATGTCAAAGAATTTTAAGTAGATTTTAAGAAATCACTTTTGTTTAATAATATTAAAATATATGATGATCGTGGTAGGGTGAAAACAATATTCATAACCGTTTCTTTATAAATAAAAATTAATAAGTTATCTATGTAAGTTTTGCTATTGACAGCTGATATGATATGATCATGGCGGATTCTACGAAGAAGATAGAGGATGATAAAGTTAAGTGTAAAATTTTAATTGTTGGTGCTGGAATGGCCGGTTTGTCGGCTGCAAATCATTTGTTGAAAAATAACGAAACTAACTTTTTGATTGTCGAAGCGCGAGGTCGAATAGGTGGTCGTATTGTTGCTACTAAAATCGGTGAGTTTTTACTTAACCTATTTTCAAATTTTGTTAATAATCAATAAATGTCGAATTTCTTGTTTGAATTTTTGTCTTTAATCGATGAAATTATTTATTGTTTTAATATATTTTTTCGAATTATTAGCTATGTATTATTTATAATATTTAATTACCGTTATAATTGTAGAAAATATAAATTGAAGGTTCTTGCATTTCCCTTTTATTGTATTTAAATTAGTCTAATAAATACATAGATACAAATGAAATACGATAGGAAGCAAAGATTTGTTAAATGGAATGTTTATACTTTCATTAGGAATTTGATTTTCTTAGTAAAAGCTAAATTTTAATTGAAGAGTAAATGATAAATATAATTTCTTGAGTTATAATTGTAGAAATAAATATCTAAAACAGTTTCATATATGTACACACTTTAATACAGGAAATGACAAGGTAGAATTAGGAGCAAATTGGATACATGGAGTCTTAGGAAATCCAATGTTTGAATTAGCTATGGCAAATGGATTAATAGATATTATACATGTACCAAGGCCTCATAAAGTTGTAGCTGCTATGGAAGATGGAAAACAATTACCCTTTCCAATTTTGCAAGAAATTTATGAAGCTTATGTGTGTTTTTTAAGAAGATGCGAGGAATATTTTTTAAGTACTTATAGCCCTCCAGATGGAATAAATAGTGTTGGAGCACATGTGGCTTTAGAAGCTGAGATTTACCTATCAACCTTGCCAGTTGAAGAAAGAAAAGTCAGGCAACTATTATTTGATTGTTTACTCAAAAGAGAAACCTGCATTACTGGCTGTGATAGCATGGAAGATGTTGATCTCTTAGAAATGGGCTCTTATGCAGAACTTCAAGGTGGAAATATTAGTCTTCCAGATGGATACAGTGCTATATTGGAACCAGTTTCAAAACACATACCAAAAAGCAGTATTCTTACTAAACATGCTATTACTAAAATTAGGTAAACTGAACTTGACATTAGTTTCTTATTAATATCAAATTTATGCTGTGAATTTTTACACCAGTGTAATTATAGGTGGCAAAGAAACAAATGTATGGACAATGAAAATTCTAATAATTGTTCTAATACAAATCCACCTATTGAAATAGAGTGTGAAAATGGGAAAACAATATTAGCTGAACAAGTAATTTGTACATTACCATTAGGAGTACTTAAGGAAAAAGTTAATGATATATTTGAACCACCTTTACCGAATTACAAACTTGAAGCCATAGATAGACTTCTATTTGGTACTGTAGATAAAATATTTTTAGAATATGAAAGACCATTTTTAAATCCTGGTGTGTCAGAAGTGATGCTTCTATGGGATGATAGAGGATTGTCAGAAGAAGAAAAGCAAGATATCAGTAAAACCTGGTTCAGAAAGATATATTCTTTTACAAAAATTTCAGAAACTTTATTGCTGGGCTGGATATCAGGGAAAGCTGCAGAATATATGGAGAAATTAAGTGGAGCAGAAGTGGCAGATGTATGCACGACAATATTAAGGAGATTTCTCAATGATCCATTTGTACCAGCACCAAAAAATTGCTTGCGTACCTCGTGGCATTCACAGCCGTATACACGTGGTTCCTATACTGCAATGGCTATTGGTGCAAGTCAATTAGATATTAATTGTTTAGCTGAGCCTATAGTACAAGAAGATAACCCTTCAAAGATTGTAATAGCATTTGCAGGTGAACATACACATTCTTCCTTTTATAGTACAGTACATGGGGCATATTTAACCGGTCGAACTGCTGCCCAAGCACTTTTGGAGTTGAACAAGAACGAGAATAATTCGTTCAGCCTTAGTTGTGAAGATACAAGCGATCTTAGTTCGTGGATACAAGGAATTTCCTTAAATTGAATATTCAGAGATATTTGGAAGAGAGTAAACCTGAAGCTGTTCTCTATATCGACATTTTCACACAATTAAGCACAATCTATTACTGCGGAACGAACGATGTTTTACACACCGTCGAAGTCGACGATAATTGTGATTTATAGATGTTTAGTATTAACGCGAAATCTTGTGAACTGTTTTAATTTTGTAAATATCATAGCGAATTGTTTATATTATGTACATAATAATGCCTGTTTAAGATTTTAAGACTTCATAAATATGCATTTCACGATTTTACTTACTATCATACTTCTTGAATAATCAAGAGAGGAATGGCAGTTTTAAAATCGTATCGCAAAACGATGTTTCATTTTATGGGATCACCTAAAATCAACCAACAAAGACTTATACATTCAAAGCGTCGAAAGTGCTTTTTATCTTTAATAGAAATTAATTCAGGCGTCCATAATTTGCATTCATAAAACAATGAGTGAAATAATATTAATACATTTTCTTTATTTGATAAAGAAATTTAGTATTTATGTCTGCATAGAAATTTAATAATATCAGTTAGTACACACATATACACTTAACATTGAAAGAAGAAAATGCAAGAGAAATTGCAAGTTATTTGAATCGAATTTCTTTATTCTGTTTTTTTTTTACGTACTTTTACTTGAAAGTATTATAGCAAAGTGCATTTTATCTAGTCATATTTTGTGTTTAAGCATTATAGTTTTAATGTGTAACAAAAACATCGATCGTGTTTTATAATTTTTCTGTTTTTCCTAATGCATATAATGCATCGACTTGCAATAAATTCCATCACTAATCTACAATATGAATCAGTTCTGCGTATTTATTTTTAAATAAGACAGTAGGAATAGGTGACCATAAATTGTGTTTACGATGTGATAAAAGTCCTAGCAAAGCTATTGTTTTCGTAAGTACGTTTAATACTTTTTAAAGGTTTTTTCGAATGCATATTTCGAATTTTTAAGATCCCAACAATATATTTATTTTTCTGTAACTGCCACTTTATATCACTCATGACAACGCAAATGGAAAATTAATTCGTGAAACTACGAAATAATGTTATATTATGCACAGATAGAATTATGATTGAAATAAATAATTTTCAGTAATTATCTTAATGTATCATTTTATATTTCGGAATGAACCCGAATTGTGTAACAAAAAAGTAATTTAAATGCAGTTATACTTTGCTTTAGATAAAGAGATAGGTAAGTACTTGTTTAATAATTAAACAATTGTTATGCTACTTACACAGAACATTTTTATTATTTATGAAAATGTATTTTTTTCTAAAGAAAAAATCTAGTATATCCGTGTGTTTTGTTTAGAAATAAGCAATAATTTTATTGTTAGGTCAGTTTGTACATTTATTGTACAAATAAATATTATACAATACATTTTTTAAGCAACTATGGCAATTACTTAATTACGTACAGGTACATAAATTCTACTAATAGAATCTTGATTACAAAGTGTAACTGTTCATTAATTCACAGGATTAATTGTGATAAAATATGAGTATTAGTTTAAATCATGCCTTAATATTAAACATGTATTGTAATTTGATTTCCTAAATAATAGAGAAGAAGTAAACTTATTCTGAACATTTATTAGATCGCAATTTCTTTGTTTAAATATTTTGTTATGATTGCAAGATATGTACGTATTGATATTAATCAGATTTTTTAAGTAATTTACAAATTTGTTAGATTCTTAAGTTACTTACTAATTGAATTATGAAAAAAAACAAGTGCGAAAATTTTTGGAAAGTAGAAAATATAGTACAGTACTTAATTATTTTTCAGTTTAATGTATGCCCACACAAGGTAAGGCATAGGGAATAAATAAAAAATACGAATTGACGATTCAGTTACATTCATCGCATGCACCAATGTAGCTATGTAAAAGGATAATGCATCTTTGATCGGATTTTTTGTTGCAGAATAGTAAAATACATTTCTTTACTTCCTAGTTAATAATTAAACACTTCTTTGTCTAGTGCAATGAGGTACATTGAATACCGTAATATTCTTGTTATTGGCTTTCTATAGATCTAGCTTGAAACAACTTTTCTTCTGTATTTTTTACGAGTGTATAAATCTATAGGAAACTGAACACAGTTACAAATATTTTGCATTTATACTTCTAAGATTTTAGAAATTGATAAAAAGATTATAGATTACATCGTAACGGTGGAAGACAGAGATTAAAATGTAGATCATAGTTTAATATGTGTAACTATTGTTAATACTAGTGCTATGACTAAATCGCATACAATGAGGGTTTTATACATCTCAACTATGTTCGTACAATTTTCTTTTGTTACTGTAAAGAACGATCGAATTTTCTAAGCGTACATGTATAACAAAATTACCGAATAAAAAATGCTTTCGGAATAAGAATATTTGTGTGGTGATTTTGTTGCTTCGTAAGAAGAGAACAATGTTTTGCTGTGAACGAGTACAGACGTAGTGTGACGACAAAAAATACTTTTAGAGTAACTTAGAACACTTAGGCAGTAATATAGTCATTATACCGCTAGATTTATTAGCTTTTCTGGGGGTATGTAACATTAAATATTTTCTTGAATAAAAAGAATTATTTTCAAGAAGAAGGAATTTGAAAAATTCTCAGATATCAGTTGAATATTTTTAAATTTAGCCGTTTCAAGTCACAGTTGTATTTTATACGATATGGCACACAATTGATCAATAAAATAAATCGACCAAAGGTTCTATTCGACTCACACCCTTTTCAGTGTATTCTCACGTTCGAACTTGAACTGCTCAATGCGTAAACCCTTCGATTCCTCGTTGAGTCGTATCCATTTACAATCAGAGCTGACAACTTAACTTACTATAGAATCAATTAAAGACGACCATTAAAACATGATCATATCGTTCAATTACTTTTGTATTTTAATCGAACAAATCTGTAACCGGTGCAAATAAATACAAAAAATATTGCTCTGACTCCTTCCAAGAACTTCGTGCAAGAACCATCGAAGCTTTTTCTTGAAGAATGAAAAACCGACTATTATGGAAAGAATACAGTATAGTAGCTACGCTATGCTACTATGCTTTATCACCGCTTTCGGAAAATTATTGTGCTTGTCGAACTTTATAATCGACTTCAAAATTTAAAGTTCGGTGGGAATGTACGACGTTTAACGAACAAAATGTCGAAGAAGAAAGAGAACGCCCATCGTTCTTGCCAGTATTTGCGAGTTCTACCGATCGGTATCGAATTCAACCTCATATAGATGTCGTGGTATGATGATCTGCTCCGTTCTGAGACTGTGTGTTGTGAGGCAATGAAGCCAGTTCATTTCTGCTTAAATAATTCACTATTCCAGCTCCGAGGGAATCGCCCACCACATTGACCGTTGTTCTACAGCGATCTCTGAAGATCCAACGTTTAGCATTTAAATATTAAATTCGCTTAAAGAAGGGGCTCGAATAAAAGTGGAATCAGTGTAAACCACAAAAAACTTACAGCAACCAATCAACGGCGATAACTAGGAAGACGTCGTCTGCCGGAAGGCGAACCGTGTCCAACACCATCACCATCGTCACCAGACCTGCCTGAGGAATTCCAGCCGCTCCAATACTCGCGGCTGTTGCTGTGATACTAAACGGAAACTTCAAGATATGCAACAACGCTTTTTAACCGAACGAATAATTTAAAAGGACAGCCTTTTCTTTTTCATTACCTGACTGCTACCAGCTGCCCGAAGCTGAGGCTAACTTGACGCACTTGTGCGATGAAAATCGCAGCCACAGCTTCGTATAGGGCGGTGCCGTCCATATTAATGGTAGCACCAATTGGCAGGACGAATCTGGTGATTCGCGGATCAACATTGTTTCCCTCTTCCAGACAATTGATGGCGATCGGTAGAGTGGCCGAACTCGAGGACGTACCGAACGCGGTGACCAATGCTTGAGCCATATTGGATATGTACACATACGGATTCTTCTTTGTTATTACAAAATACAATAGAGGTAGAACTATGAAACCGTGTATAAACAGGCCGAACAGAACGGTAAGGAAGTACATTCCCAGTTGACCAACCACTTCGTCCAGAGACTGCATCTCGGTAATCTTGGCTGCTACGAGGAAGAGCACACCCACGGGCGATAACCTGCGAAGTAAAATTTCATTGTAGTTCAACAGAATCGTAGAATTCGTCGGTCTGTTAGAGAAAAAGTCGAAAAATGAGGAACACCTTTGCGAAGATAATTTTATTAAATATGAATTTACCAAATCACCCAGTGAGTAATCAACATCATCGCGCCGGATAAGGATTCGAAGAAGTAGAGCAGCGGTTTGCCCTGTTGTTCCATTTTTCCGAGTGTTATGCCCAGCGCTGTGGCGAACACGACAAGGCCCATGATATTCGTTCCAGAGACACTTTTTTGCACTGGTTCCCAGTCGTTCATGTTGTCTACTTGAACAAAGCGTACGCTAATATTATACACCATTATCCAATAACGCGCACCGCGTTTTGCGAAAATATAAGATAATCTCTTCTTAAGAAACATTCCAACCTGGTGTACTATTCTGCGGCTTTTGCATTTCCGTTCTGTGTTGAGAGATACATGCCTCCACTAAATTCGGTGGAAACATATTTCGCACCAGGTCCATCAAGGTGTCGATGGTTGAGACATTCTGAGTTCGTTCTTTCATCTTGATCTCCGGATTATTCCCTACACCCGGCTGAATAGTGATTACCAAAATGATACCTGAAAACATTGTTGAAACTGTTACATGCTGGTTATTGTTCATGCTATACAGCCACTGGGGATACTACGGCTGTACTATTATTACAATGTTATCATACGGATAATAAGCCATTCCTGTGCTACAACTATAATCTTATTACACGGCTATTTGCGATATTACTCGGTGGCGGAGTGGAGGCCCCTGGAGATAAAATTTCCGGTACCCTAAATGCCTTCGACGTTATTGTAATCGAAAAACTCGATTAGCTCTCTTTCCTCGTTTAACTCTTTGAGGCACACGATTTTAAAGCGGATGAAAATCCAAGTTGCACAGAATTCACTGCACCGCACAATATAGCAACAACTTATCGATACATTTTGAATTGTATACATTTTTTGTCACAGGAATGAAAAACTTTCAATAAAACATTGAACTGCTCGACTATGAGAGTGACCTCAACTTTTCTAGGTGGGTTAAAATATATCCCACCGTGCATAAAAAGCTAAGCAGAAGATTGGACCAGTTTTACATTGTAGCGAGTAGTATCTTGTCGATAGCCGTTTCAAACTTAGGGCCCCTGACGCTACATCCACCACCAGTATCGCTAATATTAACATCACTACCTAATATACCTAATATAACGGCGCTAACAGTGGTCGTCATGTAATACACTATAGCACGCGCGCCAATTTTGCCGCTCAACGACAAATCAAGGGACCCGATGGCGGAGACCAAGCTGGATATGATCAGCGGCAAGATCAAGCTCTTCAGCATCCTCAGGAACAGGTCTCCTATGTAGTTGATGTACATGATCTCGCGTGGCGTCCATCCTTGCGTCCGCGTGTTCCTCAAGATGATACCGAGGATCACACCGCCGAATACACCGCCGACAGTTAGAATGGTCAGCGCGTTGTGCCTGAGACACGAGCGAATTTTCTCCTGTCTGGTCTTCGGCCTCTTGTTCGGCTCCTGGGGGTAGTAAGAGGTTCGTTCGATGGTCTTGCATTGTGTGTCCGATCCTGACAACGGCGACCTGAAATAACGGAGACATTATAGCGATCTGAAGGAAAGAAGCGCGAAAAAATAGTCCAGTCCGTCGAAGTACCGTCACAGAACGGAAATTCGCGTCAGAAATATGCACAGAGTGCGTGGTTTCTGTATGCACGTTTTTCTAAGTCTTAAATAACAATTGTGCTGAATAAAATAATCGTTGCTCTAATGCAACAAGCACAGACTTACGAAATTATTAAAATACAAAATACATTTGGATGCCGCATATATGCGGCGTTCGAAGCGAAAGGGTTAATTCTAAAATACGTTCGCTGCTCTTAACGGTGCGACTTTAAACGACCCCCCATGCTTTTGAATACGAAATGGAAAAATTCGTCTGTCACTGTCGACGTATGAAAGAATTGCAAGCGAAGGTCTTTCGTGTGCGATGTTTCGCGTACAGATATTGTTCTTGAACCAGGAGCACGAGTAACTCATCGACAAGGAAAAGAGGTTTCCCGGAAAAGATGTCGTCGTTCTGAAAAAAAAAAGATGATTCGCTGTTCCATGGGGTTAATTGCAAGAGTTAATCCCTTAACGGTGTTAACAAGTCCGGTAACTCGGTCAGTTCAACTAGTTAATGACAACCGACTAGCCAGCTGGACTATTGGAAAAAGAAAAGAGAAAAGAACGATGGAGAATCGCGAGATCGCGGCAATCTCTTTGATTTGCAAATCAAATGCTTCCATTTTCTGTTTCGTTCTTGCCTTTTTTCTAGACTCAGTGTGTCAATGTTTATTTGCATGCACGTTGGCATTGGCTATGCGCGAGAATAGCTTAGATGAATTTTATATTTCTAGCCGATTTACAAACGACGGATGCAGGAATTTCAACGCGTACAAATAGAATAAGGCAGTCTGTGGCAAACAACATTTTCTGAAATCTTAAGGTTCTCGTTGAAAAATGTTTTCGATGGTGGTAGTAACAGCGTAACAAAATTATTGTTGCAAATTATATTGCTCAAATTATTTGAGCTACTTAACTCACTAGTTCAGCCGCACAAGTTATTCGAGTCGCTTGAGCTGCTTAACCTGTTCTAACCGAATTACTTAGCTTACTAGAATTGAGTCGGTGTTAAACTGTTCGAGTTACTTGAGTTAGATCAGTCGAATCGGTCGCTTAACTTTCTGAACTTAATCAATAGCTTCTGTTCGAGTTACCTGAGTTAGATCAGTCGAATTGATTGCTTAATTTGTTGAATTTAATCAATAACTTCTCTGATCTTCAGCTTACAATTAAAAGAACTACCTGATGGACTTTATGAGCACTCCTGCTCGAGTATCACCTTTATAACAGATTTACGTAACGTGCAAAAATAACAGTACTTTTGACGGGGTAAGATACGACAATGTGAAAGGCTGAAGGCCTTGAATGAATAATAGCGTTCATTGATAAATATATACTTAAGACGCGCCAGACGTACTATTTACAATTTTCGTGTCACAGAATCTCCTCGAATATCTGCTAATGCCAATCTATGAATGATACTGTGTAACGTTTACTCTTCAAACTTATCGATTCCAAAAATAGCATAAACAAACGAACGAACTACATCATTCATTTTTAATATGGTAATCCGATTTGCGCTCCATGTTGTGAAACAAAAATTTCCATAACTTCCAAATATTTTGCCTTCTTTCATTTAAGAACACGTCAAAAATTAATCAGATTTTTATTTCGAAGTTTGGAAAAGTCTTTAACACTAGAACTACCAGAGCAGTCAAAATGACCAATTGATGATTATTCATAACAACCATATAAATTAATTATGGCAAAGCTTCCAGAATTTACTACGATTTTCTGGAGAAGATATAAATAAAGATTTCTTTTCTAAATGTTCGGTATTTTTTTATGTAATTTTCAAATTCATCTCTTCCGTGCAAATAAGTGCACTTTAATTAATTGGTAGTTCTAGTGGCTAACACCTTCCAACTTCGGTATCAATCATCGATACACGATAAACGTTATTCGCTAATCGCGATTAGCAAAGCGTGAAGCGTTTGAAGCTACGTAGACGGCGAGCGTGCAGGATAGCATAATGATCGACAATGACTTCGCCTAGCTCTATCATTATAATACAGCACACGTGCCGCTTCGTCTTAACTCGGTTGTGCTAGAACAACGTTTGATTGTAATCGAATTAAAGAATCAATCGACTTGTTTAACACACGAGATTATGCGAATAGGTATCTTAAACGGCTAACTTAATCTTAGATGTTAACTTAACCAACCTAATGGGGAGATTTCCCATTTTTTCTTTGACAAAGTGCTGTCACTAATTCTATTTACTTTTGTTATTGATTAGTCTTGAACTAGTATTGAACTGTGAACAACGCTAGTTCAAAACTAGTCAATTAGAAAAGTGAATAAAATCAGTGGCAGTGCTTTGTTCAGGAAAAGATGAGAGATTTCCCCATCAGGTTGGCTAAATGTTAACATCATGGTTCATGTCACAGGTCAGTGGTCTTTAATAAATTTATATAAGCCAGCTCGTATTACGTCGGATTCTAAAAGAGTTGCTGATCATTCTTAAAAGTCTTGTTGCTCGCTTGTCGAATGACCTTGTCGCGAGATACGTCGTCGTCCTTTCAATCTCTTCTCCGGAATATTCTCCGGCTGGATTATTCATTGATAAATACCTGAACGTTTCGGTCTGAGTATAATTTTGCAATCGATTCTCATGTTTACCATCTCGTCTCTTATACCTTTTAAATTAATAGATACACAACTGTGATGGGACTGACTTGAGTTTAGCATACAGTACATAAATGTTTTGATAAATAATTGAAACCGACAGCTGAATGGTTTCATAAAAAGTTGACGAATTTAATTGCATTCATTTATAGATCAATTTATACGGTTTAAAATATAATACTAATATTTCTGTTCCTCTTTGCTTTACACTAAATATATGAATATTTATAGATGACAGCATATGTAAATTATGTATCATGCTAAATGCATAAAGATTTAATGAAAAGCTAAATTAGTCCATAATTCTTCACCCCTAATCCCCGGGTTTTACTATTATAAAAAGGCGAGCGAAAACGTTCTTCGTCGACAAGGTCACGCTACCACGAAGCATTTCGACAAACTGGTGTCGACGTTAGCCGGGATTAATCTTAACTGGCCCGGCGATTATCAAATTGTACTTTCACGGTACGGCTTCCTGAAGCAATTGGTCGGATCGCTGCGAAAATTCCGGATCGGTTCCAGTGTGCTTTCTCGTGTCACCGCTTCTGTTTGTTCTTCGATTCAGGTTCATTTAGGATGCTGGAAAAGGAAAGGCAGTGGAAGTGAAAGGGTTATATTTTGGTGGAAGATGTCTTACGGACAACCTGGCCAAAGGAACTGAACACCTTTAAGAGGTTTACAGTAGCGGACAAAAGCTTAAGACCAAAGGGTCAGAGATAGTAAATAAATTAATTAATAAGAAATAATAGTATAAATAAAATTTGTATTCTATGTGCAATCTATATACTAGTGGATACGAGCTTCCGCAGTAGGAGGGGGGAACGGTATACATAGGTATATATAAGTGCCCCTCGACTTTCGCACATTCTACTTTCACAAAATTCGCTATTTTGCATATTTTTAAAAATTCAACTTTTTAAGCCTTTGCTAATCGTCAGTCAAGCAGGCTACTGGGCTACCTCCTCTCAGGGAACATTAGACTTTAGCGATCAGATTACAATGTTGTTCCGATCAATACTTTAAAACACAGTTTTTGGTGCATACTTTTTTACATCCCTCTACTTTCGAACATTCAACATTCGCACACGCTTTCAGGAACCAATTGTGTGCGAAAGTCGAGGAGAGCCTGTATAGGCAAAGATCTTCCGTAATTAGGCAGTTGCGAGAAAAGAGTCCTGAGTTGTCATAGATTGCGAATATTATTAAGATTATCATAATCAACTGATTCCAACGCTATGCCAATCAATAAATAGTGTTCTACCATAATGATGTTGTAAAAATGAATAGATAAACAATATTTGCGAACCATAAAATTATGTTTTACATTGTCCTCTCGTCTTAAACCTTTTGTCAGCTACTGTACCTGGTGAATCGTTGTTTAGTTTCGCAACTTGTATCCTTTCACGCGAATTCATTAGGTGATGTAACCGTATTACGCGAAAGAGAAACTTCATCTGCCTATCAATGTCGTCTTAATGGATCCGCGTCTCGTGTCTGAAGTGTGAACTGGCAAATTTAAACAGTCTGAATGGGAGGGGTTCTACGAGTGATTCAAGAGAACTCGAAGCAGACTCCAAAACAATTGTAGAGAGGACAAGTACACCCAAGAGATTTTTTTGAATAATAATTTTTTTTATCGTATTTATACGATACCCGCTCTCCAGCACAAGTCTATTAAATACTTTTACGTGACCCACGCTCCAGTGACGGACTGCGAAAAACGTAAAAGTACGTTTTTCCCACGTGCAATGTGTTAAGAAAAAGGGGTCTTCGACGAAGAGGAAACGTGCGAATATACGTACAGTTCAGTGGCGACTTCCATGATGCCCGTTTGGCGTGCTGGTCTACGTTTGCGTGGCGTTGGTGTTCCGACGAAAGACGGTGGTCACCCGTTCGCATAGAGCGTCACTTCCGGTCCACCGGAAGCGGTTGCTGCGTGTGTCGCGCCCCCTTAGGGAAGGGAAGGCGACGCGGAACGAGCAGGAGAGATCGAGAGGCTCGAAAGGGATCGACGATGCCTGATCCGGTGATCCGTTACTCCGGGACGATGGCTCTGCTTCTAGCTTCTTGATCCGCTGTGACCGCCAGAGAGGGGGGGCGGAAGAAAGAAAGAACGATTAGAATACTCGTGAAGGGACAATGTCGATGGTGTACACAGGTGTGAAAACCGTACGATAGTTCACCAATAGTGACCAAGCTGCAATTCTGTGATTAATTATTCAATTGAAACATTGCTCGTTGCTTGTTTCACGAAAGATGGAAGGAATTGTATTTCTCTTTGTGTCGAGGTTCTTCAGGATTTCAATGAAGGCTTGCGACTTGGATTGTCTTGGCGCAAACGGATTATAATTATGATTATAATGAAGCGTGAAGTTGCTGGTAAGACTTCCGGGTATCTGGAAGATCCTCGTGTAATCAATTTCTAAAACGTTCTGCCATTCGAGGAGATTGACTAAAACCTGGAAGCTTGCAGATTGCTTCGACAGCAATCCTTCTTAATTCAAAAAAGGGAGCACCGTTTACAGCCGAGAGATTGAAGAATATTTAAATATAAACGCACGTTGTATCTAAAGGGGTTTTATCGTCACCTTCGTGCATCCAGTGACATTCAGTAGCGTCGTTCAAAGCACCCCGTGTATCAATATAATAAATTAACAACAATTACACCCGCAAGTCTCGCAACTCTTCCTCGTCCCAAGCTCCTATTCACGAAAGCTCTAAAGGTCGGGCACCAATCAGAGAAAGAGAGAAACGCGAAGGCAGGCAGAAAGCTTGCACGGTGTAAATACAAGAATACAGAGAGAGAAGAGAGAGAGATAGAGAAGAAAAGAGACAGGAGAGAGAGAAAAGAGAGATGGGAGAGAGAGAGAGAAGAGAGAGCTGAGCAAAGCAAAGCCAATTTTTAATGAAAACGTACGCACATACGTAGTTAGGTGCTCGCGTACCGGCTGAATGTCGATGGGTGCTCGTAGTCGGACCAAGAGAGGATGTGTGCTGATGGAGCTCTCAATCTGTGCCACCTTGGGTGGTACGATTAGCTATGGCGATTCCCCTACGACGATCTCTTCCTGCCGTGCTGGCCTATCATCGTCAGATACATTACAAATACGCTCAACTACGACCCCATCGGGAGCACCGGGTTACGCGGCTATTGTTTGTCGCCTGCCCTGGCTCTCTCATTTCTGATCCGCACTCTCTCCCCCTCTTTCTCTCTCTTTTTCCCTCCCCTTATCGCTCTCTCTCTCTCTCTCTCTCTCCTTGAATCACCTTCCTCCTATCATACACACCGATCCCTTCCTTCCGACTTCCACAATAAAGCTCTTCTTCCTCCGGCGTCTCTTTTCGTAACAGGATTAAATCGATGATGATGATGGTGTTGCTGGATCTTTTCGATCAAAGTGTGGCCTAGCCTGGGGCTTCTTGGAGTCGATCGCGCTTTTATCTGTGGAGAACATACGTTAAATAGTATAGAAGATTTTAAAAGGGAGAGGTGATTTTATTGGATATCTTTTTCAAACACGTTTTAGAGATCCTCCCGGTCATTGGACAGGTCTTTTGCCGATCAGCACAATTGTGTGGAATACAGTATGGAATACAGCAATGCCTATTTCGATTAACAAAAGGTAGGGCCAAAGCAGAAATGGCAATTCTTCGGTGAACGGTTTATTCGAAGGGAGGAAGTTGTAATATTTTCAAGCGTTCCTCGTTGACAGGAAGGGTCAACATGGGTCAAGTTTATGACTGATTTCGTATGAACGGTCGTGTACCGAATTAAACGAAGAACGGCCACCGGTAAACTCGCTAGCCTCGACTCTACATCTCTCAGATGGTGTAATTCCTTTTTCCTCTTTTTGTATTAAAACGGAGCACAATTGATCTCTCGTGAGCCGGTTTGCCATTGAATACAGAAGGATCGCGAGGCCGCAAACGTTGCAAATAGGTCACTTTTAGTGTTCCAAGTCAAGAGGAAGAAAGCTTTACGGATTGTTCGCGGGATACGACACTTTCTACCGTTATTTAGGCCATTAGAACGTTTCCCTTGTTCAAGGAAACCTGAAGCCAGGTATTGCACGTGTTCCATTTTCCTAGAATGCGTTATCAAGTGCTGCAGCTATTAATTTTTTCAAACAAAATACTCCTGAATTTTTTTGTAATTTAAAATCCTCAGATCCTGTGAATCTTATGCGATACAATTGACTATTCTTATTCGAAGAAAACCCTCCGACAAAACAAGATGTGTAAAGTGAGATTTGTAGAGTTTACGATTCGCAAAACTTGCGATTTATTGTGTCTCCAGGATTTGTAGCCAATCGTGCTTTATTATTAAAAAACCAATGACAAACAGGACGACAAAAAATAATGAGTTACCATTTTTCAACCGCGTTACAGTGTTTTATGACACCGCGAGATGGTTCACGCATAAAAGGAGCACGACTGACAACAAATTAAACAACTGTAGATTTGCGGAAGCGCATACCAGTCAGCGACGCATATTCGTTGCATAATCATAACGCCTGTGCATTAATTCTGCATAACTTAATAAAGACGCATGAATGCGAGGTGAAAAGATCATTAACCATCCTGTTCAATTGCTACGTTTCAACTTCAAGGTGAGCTTACAGCTTTACGTACAAAAAGAAGTGGCAAAAAAATGTTCATAAACAGATGAGTCATGAAATCTAAACAAGCTACTTATTTATTATTTATTTAATCCTTGCCTTCTAGGCTTAGGATGACCTCCAGTCTACATCTTTATATTTCCTCTGTATAGTGAACTACCATTGCACATATTTTTATCTCTTTCTACTATTTCCCTTCACAAGCTACCTATTTCGTACAGCAATTAAAAATGAAAGCAGAACGATTAATGAAAGCATAAATTGGCTTTAACGTGGACAAGCTTCAAAGTGTTGCACGATAATGTTCATTCATTTATACTACATAAAATAGCCCCACAACCACGAATTACCGGCAATTTAATGAACTATTATAGAACCAGACCGTGACGCAATCAGCTGATGATACACAACCAGCGATGGGATCGAAACGTGGGCGGAAACTTCGGATGTCCTTTCGTGGACGTTTCCTTCGTTCCGCGAAATGTGCACAGATCGTGTCAGATCGTCTTAGATCGTTCAAATTAGTCAATGGTGGCACACCTGTATAGAACAAGAGGAACGATGTAATTACATTTAAATTTAATCGATAACCCGTAAAATTAATAGAATAAAATAAAATAAAATTAAATTAAATAATAATAGATTAAAAGATTAGTCAAAGTTTTTAGACTGGCCATTTGGTAGCTTCGAATTGATCGCCCTTCTGCTTTGACGGGCAGTAGCTGTTACAGTTAATCGAATGGAGGGTGCTTTTACCATTACGTTAAATAAGAAGGGTATTTTCATTATTATGTTAATAATGTACATGGCGAACGCTTTATTATAACGTTTAACCAGGTAAATGGACTACTTTTGCCGGTACGTTTAGGCGAACGAGAACGCGCCACCCTTCGCTCATTACGTGCAATTATACCGGTAAATTGTTCGTCCTGTATGATGCGAACGAAGTTTCGTAGCGAGCTTAAGAAATTTCATGAATGGGAATACGGTGGTTCTCCTTTGATCGCTGAAAAATAAGATGTATTAGATCAAAGAAAGTGATAGTAACGTACTAGCAAAAATGTTCACCTTTTTTTAATTTTGAAACATTTAATTTTTGTCTATGATTTTACTGTAATATCTGAATTTCCATGTAAATAGAACTGAATTTCGCGCGACTAAAATTTAAACTGATCACTGATCCACCGTTTCACGCATGCGCTTTAGATCCTCTTTCAAATTTCCCTCCATAATCGTCACCTAATTAATGCTACATGTATCACATTTTGATACTTTCGAATAGTACGAAGCTGCTTTGTAATATTATTGCAATTCTTCTTCGTTTTTTACTTTACTAATTGACGGTTGCGTAGAATAATTTGCAACGATTATTAATTTTCATTCTGTTGCAAACCTTGGATCACTCAATGAAACGCAACTGTAAGAACGCTATAATTTTCAATCCTGCATAGTCGTTAACGGCGTCGAGATCGTAATTGCAACATTCTTTAAACACGACACCGTTTCTTTGTACGACGCGCGAGAATAGTTATCAAGGGAGTTCTTTAGCATAGGTATAACAAATTGAACGAAAAGCATTCTGATGATTCTGAAGATGACCAGAGAAACGATGATTCTTTGAGAAACAGTAACCTTGATTTCCACTAACGTGACTTAGGGAATAAAACCGGCGAAGCTGTCTATTCGCATTGCTCAGGAAGCATTTTCAGCAATTGCAATCTGTAAATTGAAAAAATGATTCAACGGAGGATCTCTAATTTTCTTTCGTTTAATGTCAGACAAACTTATGGGTGTCTTTACCTCTCTTTTTCTTGCAAAGTTAGTGAAAATTACTATCAACAAAATGATTATAGATGAAAAACAAGACCAAGATTGTGGATGCAAATTTGAATAGAAATAGGAATGTTGCAAACTCTTGGATGGGAAGAAATCAGTCTGCATGTTAACAGAGTATACAGATAATTGTAATTCAGCAGCGCAATTACATTCTTATGCAACGCGAATGTAAATGATGCTTATTATGTGTTTTGTCGTTTACATTGAAAAAAGTCACAACAGCGAAAAGCAATTAGCGAATGTAACCGCTAGCCTCCTGTTACCAGCTTTTTTTACAAATTTAGTCCTGCTATATCCAATTTCTCTTTCATCTGTGAAAGCAAAACGATAGTTTGTAAGTAAACGCAATAGGTGTTATCGATAAATTCTGTGATAACGAGATAATGTGGGAATAAATGGTGCAAACCATGAGACGATAGTCGAAAATAAGGTGTAAATAATAAACAACCAATGTTTCAATGTAAAACTGCAACAAGCTCAAGAAATACATCTATTTTCGATGAAGTAGTGATTGCATCCTCAGCCTCGTGTTTTGATAATAATACGATTGTAAGTATTTCATCAAATCTGAACGCCATGGCCGTTAATCTCTGTATACCTTGAAATAGTACATAAACATGTTTCTCGAATTACAACTTCATCTAAAGGTAACATGTAATTGATCCTATTGTGTTGCTATACAAGATATTCTAGTTGGATTTTGTAAAAGATTTCCATCGAACACTTTATACCTTTTCATTTTTATAATGTTTTTATAATTTTCTACGCTTCTTTCAGTCTTCAAAATTACCAGAAATTCTGTAAAAAAAAAAGAATTTTTTTTTGAAAATCTAAAAAGTTAGAAACGATTCTAATATTTTGAATACTTTCTTTAACAGATAGAGGATACCTGAGATCAATCATAAAAACGATGAAATGCATAAAAAGATATGACGGTTTGTAGCAGATCTTATTTTACACTTTGCATTGTTGTTCAAAACAAACGCGGTGACAGCAAAGTCGGAAAAGATTTATACGAGGACCCACTTGTCTCGGCGCTCAACGATAAAATTAATACGCGGCAAGAACGTGTCTGTTTGAATAGTTGGCATGTTTAAACACGTAGCAAACAGTATTATTCACCTTTTATTGACTTGACCTTATTAATAAATAATACCGTTTGTTAAGAAGTACAAAAACTCAAACCGAAATTCCAATTTCATATACTTTTAATTTTGTATCTCTTTATATAGCATGGTTTATTGCGAAAGCACTGTTAGGTGTCTTTAAATTTATCGGATTATCTTTCGGCAGTCTTCCTTTTACGTTTCTTTATACCAACATTGTTAGAAAACATTTAATAATAAATATTATCGAGAAAATTGCATTGTGTGCACCCAGTCGTTAAGTTAGGTTATCTGAAATGTTTGTCCATAATCATTACAGATATGCAGTCTATAATTTCTAAAGCAATATCGATATAAGTGTCAATAATTTAATCACAAAGATTTTCCAATAATTCCTTATCAAGACCAAACGAGAAACATGTAATTTTTCTTTACATAAATCTTGAATTATTCATAATAAGTTATATAATACGTGTAATTTGTAACAGTTTTTATTTTCCAAAATTATACTATACTAGAGAGTAATTAAAATTTTGATGAATCAATTTATTCGTAGTATTTGGGTCCTATAACGCATTTCAAGCTCATCCATTTCTTCAAAATGTAATCAATAGGAAATAAAAAATATGCATCACTTTCTGAATGGATATAAACACAATGTAATCTAGATTCTGTTTAAATAGCCCGACACTTGGCATTACGCCTATGATAATATAGTTCTTCAGATGTACACAAATAAATTTAGTTCAGTCGGTAATTGAAGAAAAATCAGTGCCCATGAAAATTGGACCTTAGCATTGATCGATAATTACTTTTTAATCGACACTTTAACGCCTTTATTATATTTTGATCACTGACGAGTCTTAATACGTCACGTACACTTCTGTAAATATTTTAAATTATCAAATGTTATTCTATATTTTTGTTATGCTTGCACCTCTCCTTACACATTATAATTTCTAATACTGGTAAAGAAAATATTAAATTTCCACATGTCAAGTTTACATCTTGATAAATACTGCAGTAACATTGATATTATTATGTAAAAAAATTGCAATGAAATAAATCGCACAATATGGAATTAAAGTAATAATTATCTTCTTACCTGTAATAGTTTCGTCGATGAGTTATCGAAATTTCTGTACTCAAAACAAAACACTTCGTCTGCACAGTAAGTACGTACCGATTTCGTTCGCGACAAAACGCGTTCACGAAAAAGATTGTAACAATTTACCGTATGAATTTTTAAAGACTTGTTTTAACTCAAGTAATAGAAAAAACAAAAGAGAAATTTGTGAACACGGTCTCCTGTACGTTATAACACGCAATTCATGTATACCGTGCGATGACAGTCGCGGGACTGTGCTGCAACTAAAAGCGTGCAATTTGAGCCAAACGTTCGAAAAGCGCGCGGGTGGTGGGGAAAGTAGAAGGAAGGGAGTGCGAAGCGTGTTCTATAAGTCGCGCGACATGATTGGTGCTGAAATAACTTTGGTGACCGCCTCAGCCAATCGTGTTTCCCTACCTGAATCAAAGATCCACCAATTGACGCTGATTCTCTGCGCAGAGGCGGTAAACCATAAACAATTCCATCCAAATTTTAATTGCTTTGCTAGTTATAAGTGTAAGAGCGTAACTAAAGACAATGAAGTATAAAGAACACGCACATATAATGGAGTGGGAACACTTTTATTGTTCATTTTTATTAATACATATATGCATATACATTTTTTTTAAATATTAAAAATGCCACATATAAACGACGCTGTTTCAAAATCTACAGGTTATACAGTTAGTTTAGAATATTCTAAGTTTAATTTAAGATTGAGAGCTGCAGGGGCAACGGCACTTAACCAACTGACTAACTTATTCTTGCTAAAATAAAAGATAATTTTCTCGTTTCGATTTAATTGTCATTTTTTATTGTTAAAAGGCAAATATCTTTACTCTTTTTTTAAAACTACTTACCTATTGCTTGCAGTTTGTAAAAGTTCATGAGACATACACGGATGTAAGTATAAAAAAGGTGTGCCTAATATAGGATGTATTGCTTGAGATAATTCCGTATATCTTAATTCTATATTATGTACAAGAGACTGTGCTTCTTCCACAGAAATGAGATTTATACCAGGAAAATCTATAAAAGAAATGATACATAAATACATAATATCCGACATTTGCATTAAAAATCTGTATAACATAATTTTGTTTTAGATAAAGAAGGAGTATTGACAAAAATTAAGTAATAAAAGAACATCAAGAAACTTATTGTTTATTAACATAGCCGATTTATAGAAATACTTTTACGGAAGAAAGCAAAATCATTTGAAAAGATGATAATAAAAAAATTTTGCCATAATTATCAATGAAAAAGCTGTTCAAATGCATGCATTGTTATAAAACAGATTTCTTTTGTTTCTCATATTTCTCTCCTTCAGTCACTTTTGATCCCCTTGCTGACTTCTTAGCCTAGTTCGAGATAGGCTACAATCGAAGGAACAATCAGCATTATATCGCCTACTACTTTCAACAGGCTGTACATACCAGATTAAGGTCTAGTGGTGATCAGAGAACGATTGTAATAGGAGTTTCGTATTTTGATGAATGGACGTTACAAAATTAACGACATTCACAAGATGCTATTAAAAACGAATTGTGGAAATGATCTTTCTTTGTACAGAATCTTTTTAGAACTTTTACACGATTCGAATAAATATGATACGTTCACCTGATTTCCATGCATTAAAATAAAGCGTTGGAACGCTGTAACTCATCGACCATAGTATATGATATTCCGTAAGTAATGGTTTCTCGATTGGACAAGCATCTTCAAATGGATCTTGTTTTAACACGAAATTGAAATCATCGGCGGAATCATTAATTTTTGGCGTCGAATAACTATTTGAGTTATGACTACTGGAAATATATTGTTTTCGTTGCCGGACGATATATGTCTCTCCCGGCACATTCTGCAAATTGTATATACTTATGTATGTATATGTTTGTTGTTTTTAAGTATTCTTTTAACTTTCCTTTTTTTATTTAGAAATTTTTAAGTTAAAAGTGCTAGCTACCTTGTTACCTCGAAGTTCCCAACCATCAGCGATTTGATTTGACATTTGTACAAAATTTTCTGCGTTTTCAAGAAATTCGTCCCATGTCATTGTATCTTTACCATCCATTGAAATTTGTTAACTAAATAAATACGGCAACAATTATTTTTGTTTTCTTAATACAACCTTTATCCTTAACATTTCGTAAAAATTCACAATTCAATAAAGATTGAACGCTGCTTATTCGATAATAAAACCATAAATAAAAAATCGATTTTCTTTTAGCATTCAATATTTCATAATCGAATTTGTTAGCTAAAAAATTTCAGATTGTCTTCTTCTCATTATTGGATTCTTCCTTTTTTTTTAAAAAGTAGAATCTTTTGAAATAATCTTTAATTTTTCACATATTTAAAAAAATTAGTAATATGTTAATTCTATGATAAAATTGAGAAAGGGGAAGCTGTACACTCGAAGGAATGGCATGTCTCTTTTCTGTCCGACCCCTCGACGCTCAGTCAATTGTCGGCTATTTTGCATCGGCAATATTCGGCGATGTTCGGTTATCTCCGCTATCGGTAACATGCGACGATAGCTTGTAAAACGCATGTGTGCGCTGTATATATATATATACAGATGTCTTCCATGCAACAATCGACATCCAATAGCACGTAGAGTTGCAACCAGGAACGTATCGTATATAGATGCAATTGCATAAATGTATATTTGTTAATAGTAATTTATATAAAATATCATTAACAAATCTTTTACCAACAATATACCTACTTTTTAAATAAAATCATCCATTCATTATAAAAATTAATAAATTTGTATCTTTTTTTACATCGGAAATTAAAAAAATGTTGCATTCTTGAAATACATGTTCATATACTTATTTTATAACAATAATATATTGTTAAGATATGTTACATGAAATATTAACAACTTATACATATTAATGAAAAGAACAAAATATCTAATGTAAAACAAGGAACATAAAATATTTTTATTGAATCTTAAGCTAATCCAATAAAAATTGTTGAGGTAATTAATTGATTATGACTGCGCGGAAAAGAGTAAAATTAAAACTAAATGTTAAAATGAGGTAATAAAAGTTAACTTACGTACGGTCCTGACGTGAAAAGCACTGACTGCGCGCGCAGCTTTTGTAAACCGTAGACAAGACAAAGACGGAAATGCGAATAAGAGTAAGAGAGATAGCTTGTGCTTCTCGTATTATGTACATGTGTACGGGAACTGCGCGTACGTCATATACGGAACACACTTCTAAAGTTGTGCGTGTTTATACAAAAATAAGTTTACTCGTGTCGTGTGCGCGTATGTAAAAGTGACATAGCGTTACGTCCCTATTCTCCACCGGATAGGTAGGTGTCATAGAAGAAAAAGAAAAAAAGGAACAGAGCAGAATCAGCTACACACCGATCGACGGAGAGAAAGACGTGTGGATCAGGCTGTCGACGTACGCATCAAAGATTTGGAAATCGGTGTGTCGATAAAGTGAACTTCACGTTGAGGTGAAGTGCGAGTGTGTTGTCTGTCTGTATCTTTAATGAGGTGAGGCGGGACGAGCTGAAGCGCAGCGAGGTGAGGTGTGGTGAGGTAAGGTGAGGGGTGAGCTGAAGCTAAAGAGAGTGAAGAGAGTGAAGTGACCGAGCGCAACTTCGGCATCGCGGTGAGAGGACGCGTTGTCGTTTATGTCGAATCGTAGAACGCGACGGTACAACCGCGTAAATTTTTGATAATTAGTGAAATAATCGAAAAATAGGAAAGAAAGGACAACAATCAAAGTGAGTTATATTAAGGGGGGAGAAAGAGGAGTGTGAAGTCTGCGAGCGATGACGCCGCGCGTTCGTTCCGCGGTCATGCATCCGCAATTCGCCGAGCCATGATGCGGAGTACTGTATCTAGTATAGGCTGCTGGCCGCGGCTATGGTACGACGTGTTCATGACGTGTGTGTGACCGATAAAAAATAATCCTCCATTTCAACTCGTTTCGTTTTTTTCATTAAAACGAATGAGCACATTTTCCTGTTTATTTTCTAAAAGTTGGAAACGTTCAAGGGTACATTCAGTTCTTCCTTTTTTTTGTTCGTGTGGAACCTACGACATTGTCGGACATTACTAGCTGTGGAACGAAACGGTGGTTCTGTTTACACTGGAAAAATTGACAGTCTTCGAGAATGTATGCGAAGGGGAAGGGGTCCACAGTACCCTCAGACTCTCAAGCGAGAGAAAAGTATGTATTATTTAACATTAAATATTACTATATCGAGTTGAAAGATAAAATGAAAATCAAAGAAAAAAGATTTGCCGATTGATCGACCAGTGACTCCATTTTTTTTCTTTACACCGAGCGTGCGTATAGGTATTGGTTGTTCCGAAACCCGGAGAATCGGATTCGTCGAATAATTCCGGCATAATGACTACAATATTCATAAACTCTGTTAGTTCTACTTCAAATATGAAAAAGTTAATTTCTAATATTAATATAAATTATTGTAAAAACATTTAATAAGTAAAATTTTTTGAAAAATTTCTTGTTTAAATCAAAAGATTTAAAATAGTAATGGACTTAATTTTTTTTTAATTTATAAAAACTTATAAAATTGATTTTATACAATAAGTTTCAAGAAGACATTTATAAGTTGAATTGTTTACCTGATAATTTTTTTCACAATCTGCTTTCTCGTAAATTCGAATGAACTGTATGACTCACTAGAATTACTTGTCTCGCAAAACAGGCCGCCATGTTTTTATCGTTTGCAACCAAAAAGTAGTTTACATAAAATATTAATATAGTAACATTAGCATATAACATTATTTTGTTTATGAAGTATAATAAACATACAAAAGTTAATCTTTCTATGTTAATAACGGATTTGAATGATATGTTTTAATTCTAATTTTAAACATTGTCCATTTGGTATAATAATAATAATAGTTTATGTAGGAATAATTTTAATTACATACTAATAATTGTGTATGCTATTAAACTCTTATGAATTAGAGTATATGTAAATATTATTATATTTTATGTAATATATATTAACATTTTGATATAAATAAAAATATTTATTGCTTTGCATAATTTTTTGCAAAGTGTAGAAAATATTTTTGTTACATAGAAGTATTGTATTATATGAAAATAATTTGAATTAAAATACAATAACATGTACTATTTATGTAAATATTATTTTGTATTTATTTAGAAATTATATATATTGTTTCAGGTTAGCCTTGTATGTCTATGAGTATTTATTACATGTTGGTGCACAAAAGGCAGCACAGACATTTTTATCAGAGGTAAACATTTAAAGCTATTTTACAAATTTAATGAAACTTGTGAAAATAATTTGTTATACATTATTGCTATAATTGCTTGTCATTTTGTTGCATAGATACGATGGGAGAAAAATATTACACTTGGTGAACCACCTGGATTTTTACATTCTTGGTGGTGGTAAGCATTATGCATTATTTTATTTTATAATAATACAAACAAAAGACTTACTTTTAATTTAAATAATTATTTATAAATATTTTAGTGTATTCTGGGACCTATATTCAGCAGCACCAGAACGGCGGGATTCTTGTGAACATAGCAGTGAAGCCAAAGCTTTTCATGATTATGTTAGTATGATTACATAATAATAATAATAATATAAATATATAAAAACTTTCTAATAAAATATTTTTTTTATTACCAGGGTTTCGTGAATAGTGGTTATGGTGTTAATGGCATTGCTCATGTAAGTTGAATTGTTTTAATTTTGATATCTATCAATTGTGTTTATTTAATGCTACTTTTATTTACCTTGTGTCATTTAATACTTTAACATGATTTAATTTCTGGTATTTCTAAAGTATAAATAATATTATAAATATCACATACAGATAGCAGATATTACTAACATTTGCATATGGAAACATTATTAAAATGATGTTTCAATTAATTATCAAATGCTGAAATTTGCTTGTTAGATAACTATGAGATGGTTACAGAATACTGGTCCAGCACCTTCCCCTATAGGACAAATGCCCCCCAATGATGGTATGCCTGGTGGTCCGATGCCTCCTGCTTTCTTTCCAGTAAGTTATTTATACTATTAACAATTTTATTTTACCTGATTTCAATTCAGACAAATAATCTATATTTAAAACATTAAAGGGTAGTAAAATGATTTGTTTATTAATTATTTTATTCATAAATTATTATATTTAAATTCTGTTTAAATATAAATAAAAATATTTATGAGGACATCTTTAATAAAAAAAAAAAACATTTATTAATCATTCTTTATTGTTAAAAAATAACTGTGAGCTTATTTTACTGTGATGTACAGCATAATTAATAAGCTACTGTGGAACATATCTTTTATATCTTTGTTGATTGCATATGCACTTACACGTGTGTATGTATGTATACAATGAAGAGGAAATTACAGGAAGGAAAAACATTTTCTGATGTATTTACCGATTTGCCAATTCTTTCAATTAAAAATTAAAAAGATTAATTCACTTCATAGTTCTGAAAAAAGGAAAAAGAATTTTGGTCCTTATAATGTTTGTTAAAAAAAAAAATCAAACATACTAATTGTATATAGACACATTACAAGTATTTTATGTATAAATATCTGTATCATTGTTATGCGTAGTTACAATTCTCATTCATTGTAACTTTACACTTGATTCAAAGCTCTTAACACTTTCTTAAATGCTTTAAATATGGTAAACTTTAAGCAGTAAACATCCAAAATATTTTTGCAGATTTTTACTAATTCAGGTTCAGTTTTAATTATGCTAAATCTGCATAATCTTTGATTATCTTTACACTGTTGGTAATAACACAGAATATAAATTAATTATTTATGGTATAATATCATAACAGTGAAGCTATATTTTATCTAAACAACTCTATATACATAGCTACTTATGTTTTACTTGTGAAAAAGTTAATTGTACTGTTCCTAATTTGTGTATAATCAACATTAGTGTAATTAAATACTATAAATGTTTTTGTATAGTCCTATGCAATTTCGTTCGTCTAGTTACTGTAAGATGTACACAGTGTTGTTGGGATACACATCGGTTTTGAAACAAGTGTACATTCAAAAAAATTCTCATGCCATGCTTGTCTACACTGTATCTATGTACTTATTTTCTCTCTGCTATGTATCTAACACTTGTATGTGCGTTCCTTTACCATTTTCACTCTAATCTCCTCTCTGCATAAAGAAGGTTTCAGAATCATACCGGGAAAGACTTTGTATAGATGTTAGAAAATAGTTTTAGAGAATAGTTTCTAATAATTTTGTATGGTAGGTTTATAACTGACAGTGTTCTACCTTGCGCTGACTTAAATTTTGTGCAACAAACTTCATAATCATTCTTGATTAATATTTTATATTGAACTATATTCACAAAATATACTTTTTTTAAATTATCTACAGCACGTTTGATCTACTTTCCCACTTTAAATTACAATTTTGAGCTCAGATCTATAAATAAAAGCATGTATTTACACTCACAATAATATTTTAATTTATAAAATTTAGATTTACGTTTTACAAATCTTTAACATACTATAAAAACAGTGTATGTCAGCTAAGGTCACACTTTTTAAAGTACCTAATATATTTAACATAAAAGCCTGCTTAGATAGTAGCCTAGTATTCGATACAAGCGTTCTATGAATTTAATAAGAATACTGTTTATACTTGACCGTTTTTCATTCCATAAAAAAATAAAAACTTATATTTATTAAAAAAGATATACTTTATATAGTGTATGACAAATGTATTTTTAAGATTTAAAGCATGATATACCATGAAGATAAATAGCGTAATTGCGTTACGAGAAGAAATATTCTCGTGAACTGTTTATTATTCTGAGAAATGAAATCGATATAAGTAGGTGAATAAATTTTTAGTTGTGTATATAAATTGCTTGTCCATACATCTTCAAGTTACTTTAGGATAATGGTGTATAAGTTTAGATAAAAGTAACGTGATTTCATTTTGAAGTATCTGTATAAATATTTTTTTCTACGCTATATAAAAAGACATGATTTATTTTGTTATGTCATGTCAAGGTTTTGTTTCAAAGCGAAATGGAATATCTTTAGGCATTCGGTATTAAATATTAATATCGCGTACAAAGTCGTAATTACGAAATAATATTAGTTAAACTACGTAAGCTAAAACAAATGTCGCGGATCTATCTTTATCGAAAACAATATTTATAACATTGTATTTTCGTAATTATAACTTCTAGATTTTTAAGGTGCTGACCAACATAGTATTAACACAATCATACCCAAGCCTTCTAGTCTAGCTGTTGCCTGGATCGCAGTGTTGCTACATGTCTGTCGTTTGCGTTGCTTGTTGCAGAACAACTCGACAATGCGACCATCTCCGCCCACACACCCCTCATCACAGCCATCCCCCCAGCACCCCCAGCCACCCCCGCCCCCACACTCGCAGATGATGTCCACTCAGGTAAGCCTCATTTGACACGTACACTATCACTCATGGAGAATCATTCGTTCCACTCTCATTACACCATATCATCGTGTACCTATGATTGTTCACTCAAAGTCGCTTCTTTTCCTACCAAAGTTATTTCCACTCTACAGTTCTTTACCCGTTCTTAAAAAATTCGATATTATAGAACGTATAGGAATCATTAAGGGGTGCTTAAATAGATGGACGATGTTATTCGAAGTATACATACTCCGTCTTTTTTTTTTTCATACTTAAGTATATCGATGGTTTATACAAACAATATAATGTATTTTTTGTATATAAAAATATTAATTGGTTTTTATCGAATGCGTGTAACAACAATATTGGAAGGTAAGAAAAAGGATCTTTTAATGTTGTATCGTGTAAAAATGTTAGTGATTACCGTTTTTGTTTGCAATGAGCTTATTTTAAGGTAAGAATTGCATTATATTTTGATTCACTTTGTTCTGTTCCCTGTTAAATATAAACCCTTACTGTTTGCGTTCTTATGTGCACACTAATATAATACATGTACGTGAAGTGTACTTATAATGGTCTTCATCAAGGTGTATATGTTATATGGCCTAAAATGTGATCAATTGCTTGTTGCGGCTGTATGGTGTATCAGTTTTATGATATAGTTATAACATGTTCTGGGGTTTGATTCGCGTGATTATGTTTGAGATCATAATATGCTTAATGTATCAATTTTTGACTTGTTGCAGTTTATGGGTCCTCGGTATCCCGCTGGACCAAGACCCGCAGTACGTATGCCACAAATGGGAAATGATTTCAATGGGGTATGTATAATTCTCTTACATGTATACTGAACTATTAAATATGTATTAAATTATGATTTGGAGTGATTATTAACCCACTGAAATTTCTTATTTAGCCACCAGGACAGCCAATGATGCCAAATAGTATGGATCCAACTAGGCAAGGTAAGGGCTCAATTATATGCTAGATTTACATTGATTTTTTTTTTCTGGCATTGACAATAATTGCGAGAGGAGAATGGCATAGACGCATGCATACCAAAAACCACACAGCAATAAATAAATCAGTAATTATTAAAAGTGGATTGGATTGCTGTGATGTGGAGTGGATTGGTTTTTGAATTGTCTAGTTACATGCAGTGGTGTAGTTTTTAAGTTAAACTATTATAATTAGTATTTCGTATTTTATATAGTTTTCTATATAACAAAAATACTCTTATTCCCTGAAGGTAAAAGTACAAGTTTAATTTCATTTATTTATTGTTGATTAGACCAAACATATCTTAGTGATAGGAACTTAAAGTAAGCCTTGTTAATGTAAAAATCTCTATGATTATTTTCATCATTTAAGTATCTTTCATTTTGAAAACGTTATTCGATTGTCCCTTCGATCAATTTTTTTTTTTTTTTTCACAAATCAAACACATCAAATATAAATTTTTATAGTTTTATAGCAATGAATATTTTACTCAATAATAATAAAAGTTCAGAAGTAACTTCAGTTCAGCTAGCATTTTCGTACAGGATTTAAATTTTCAGAATTTTGCTGTAACGATATCTTTCTAGTGTTAAAGTAATATTTACAACTTCATTCACTATGCGACCGCAAAGTAACTAGACCTTACCGCCATCAACCTGACCTTACCTACCTGCCGTACTAATGTGTGCTCTTGTGTTCCTCAGGCGAAGCTGGAGAATTTGTAGGGTGGCAAGGTAGGAAGCAACCCAGCAACCAAATCACACTCACATGACTTAGTCAAGCCTAACTTTTATTTCTTCTCCTGCTCGTTTTAAACTTTTTGTTCTTTTTACGAATAATTGCATTAGCTTCATTTCTTTGTACGATACTTGCTCACCTGATCTAGTATATCAGTTTAATGTATCAAACACAATGTGTTCAACTTTTCTGTGGAAATAAGTTTTTAGCAAAAAAGATGCTTACAATAAAAAAAAGCAGTACACTTTGTTTTATATAAACAATTAACATAGATATATTTACATTTCGTGGAAAAAATAATAGAAAAAGATCACTCTTTTAACATACAATTTTGCACTGTATGTATAATGCAGTAAATTTGTGGCTAACCACTGTTTATTTTTTTTATTGTTGTGAATCATTGCATCATAAACTTAACATATACTAAAATTGCAAGGCAGTTATTTCCTCCCGTTTGAAATGTACATTTTTATACATCATGAATTAAAAAAAAAAAAAATTTCATCTAATCTTAAAAAATATAACTTAATTGTCTTACATAAGAATCATTTTATAATATTACAAAATTCGTTTCACACTGTGTAAACGTAAATATTGCTGTATGATACCATAATCCTTCATCTGGCCAAGCATCAATGGAATGATTGTCTTGTTTGTTTCTTCCATTGTTAAATTAGTAGCTCAGACGTTTGTAAAATTTACTCGGTAGTGTTGTTTTTCACCCTCCGCATGAGCTTTATTACTTCATTAATTTGTGTAGATGCAAATTACCGATTTAGCATGCCATCCACTCGCTTTACTACTATAAATGACTTCGGCAAAGCATGATTCGATTTGTTCTTATTTCAGAATAAAAAAGAATAAAAAGAATCAAAATACTTCATTTAAAATTTTAATATTTTATAGTCACATGATTTGCCGTTGATCCAAAGATTCACGATTAGCATTTAGTATTAACATAAATCTAAAACAGTATCAAAATTTATGCCTTTAGAAAAACGCATTAAAAATTATTTTTATTGCTAGCTCCTCCAGGAATGAATCCCATGAATCCAAGGATGAATCCTCCACGGGGACCGGGAATGGGTCCAATGGGACCCGGAAGTTACGGACCAGGAATAAGAGGACCACCTCCAAACAGTAGTTTAGGTCCTGGAGGTCCCGGAGGTCCCGGTATGCCACCAATGAGTATGGCTGGTCCAGCTGGTAGACAACAGTGGCAACCTAACACATCCACGGTACGATTCTGATTTAATAGTATTTATTCAAACAGTTTATTCACGTTCAGATTTTTAAAATGGGCATATACAATTTTTTGTGTTAGGTCAATGATAATTTGATAAATATTAAAATTATAATTCGAAAATTGATTTTTATTTTAGCCAATGAATTATTCATCATCATCGCCGGGTAATTACGGAGGACCACCTGGTTCAACAGGCCCTCCAGGCCCAGGTACACCAATAATGCCCAGCCCACAAGATAGTAGTAATAGCGGGGGCGAAAATATGTATACCATGATGAAACCTGTACCTGGAGGAAATATGCCTGGCGTAAGTAATCATATCTTTGTTAATCTTATCTCATTCTATTTATGGTTTATTGATATTAAATATAATTTGTTATGAAGTAAACATTTCTGTAATATTTGTTTTTAATCATATCTTAACAAAACAGACAGTATCACAGCAATAACAATAATTTATCCGGTTTGTATTAGGATTTTCCGATGAGTGGTGGACCAGAAGGTGGTCCAATGGGTCCAATGGGACCAAACACAATGGGTCCTGTTCTGAATGGTGATGGTCTTGATGGAATGAAAAACAGTCCAGCTAATGGTGGTCCTGGAACACCACGTGAAGATAGCGGAAGCGGAATGGGTGATTATAATCTAGGTGGTTTTGGAGGTCCTGGAGAAAATGTAAGTATTAGTAAGTTTTTCCTAATAACTCCTTATAATAGTCACCCGACGTGTTAATATGAACTTATATATAATCACTTCTTGATTTTCCAACTATACAAATTATTAGGTTTGTATTATTGATGAATACGAATATTTTTGAAACAATAATTTAAAAAAGATTAATTTCTGATTGAAACTTTTAATTTTAAATATAAGTTCATATTATAACTGATTTTTCTTCTAATTATTCAGCAATTAACAGAATCAGGTGCTTTCATCAATGCGTCAATTAGTTAATTATTCCATTAAAAAATAATTTGGGTTTTATTACATTTAGAGAGCTTATCCTCGAGCTTACTCCAACCACCTGGTTAATGCTTAATCTAAAAGGTATCGACGTTTGATAAAAGTTCGAAATATTCTATTTAATCATATAGGCTTCTTGGGATATTTAATTTAGATTATTCACTTGCATCTAATGTCGTTATAACTGTTTGGCTCAGATTGTGTCTAACTATTATCATACTAACAGTATGGCTAATGATGCAAACATGAAGTGGGTATAAAAATCACGAAGTATTTAAAACGAATTTTTCCATCTGTAAAAAATAAAATATGAATCCTAATATAATTTTTCACAAATCATATAATCACTATTTTATTAAAAATTTATTCTGAATTGATAGGCAAGAAGTTTCTTCGAGACTATTTCTATCCACTTCATAATGGAGCAACTTTCGTACAGTAATACATAAAATATTCCGTAAGGTATATCGTATATGATAACATAGAGATTTTTTAGTCAAAATGATGATTTCTGATAACATTCCTTCATTTAAGTAAATTTTGCTCATAAATTTTATTGAAATCAGTCACGCTCAATATCGAGGATGATAATTACTACAATTGCAAAGTATCATTTTATAGTTTATTGAAAATGATACGTATATTTTATTATTTGTTTAAATAATTTTGAATGTATATAATATCTTTAACATGAAAACCTCAGTTATAATTTTAAAGAAGTAAAAAAATTAAATTAAAAAATAAACTAGGGTTCTGGGAAGTATTCAGTCAAGAAATAATGCACATGAGTAAACCTTAACATGAAACTAACTAGCAAATTGGATAACTAAATATTTATAATTGTTTCCAAACAAAAATCATTTTGTCTATGACTAGAGAATCTTTAGCTCTCTTCTTTTTCAAGTATGATATACTTCACGGAAAATCGTTTACAATATAACATATAATATAATCGACTTCTTTAATGAGCGCACACAACCGGTATTCCTTTTTAACTTACGTTATTATTTCGGATTGTGAGTAGGATTCTCAATCAAAAGAGTAATCAGTAATCTCGCACGTGCGCCTTCTGTATTCCCGACAGTTTTTTTAAAAAGTCAAGTCGCCTTGGATCCAGCCCCGAGTTCGTAGATGCCGTAGATTTCCCGGTTAATCACGCAATGTGGAAAAGGATCATACACAAACCCTGAGTTTTATGTGCTCGTGCAATCGTCACGTGGTACGCGGTTCGTAACGGTTTCGTCAATGGCTCAAGCACGATTATTCGCTCGTGGCAAGATAGAAAACGAAAAGAGAAACACACATACACACATATACATTCACGTCGACGCATCAAGTCGTGCGTTCGTTAATTAATCGCTCCTAATCAAATAGGGTTAGCATTTAAGTGCTCATTACGCTATTATTATGGAACTATGATATTTGGATCATCATTTATTACATGCGCGCGCGCAAAATATACTATACAAATATTTAAAAGTATATATATATTATATATATGCTTTGCTAAATACTCACAAGGTTGCAGACTAGGATTTTATTATTCTTTTTCTTTATTTTTCTTTTTTTTTTTCCTTTTTAATATGATTATTTCTATACACTTCACTATTGACAGTACGATGTCTTTTTTATCGATTCATGTCAATGCCAACGTCTATTTATATTTATTTGAACATTAGCTTGTAAGGAAAGGTGCCTGAGAAACACGAACTACTGTGATTATCAATCGCATAATTGTTAATCGATTTCTAATTCTCTTTTCTATCGTATCTTTTTCTTTTTTATTATTTTTCTTTTTTTTATTCTTATTTTATTTACTGTTCTTTTTCCTTCTCTTAATTGCACTGCTAGCTCGCTGCTAGCCAACTGGCTTATTTTTCATCCCATTATAGAGTTAGGATTCTAAACAACAGTAGGTTAGAAAATCTTACGCGTTACATTAATGTAACTTAACTTCATGATAGGTAAGATAAAAAGTCATCGACAAATTTTTGTTTAATTTCTTGACGAGATCTTTATAGAATACTTAATGAGCGACCGCTTAATTTGACAAATTTTATAGATCAATATAGTATAGATTCAGACGTTTCTTTCCTGTTGTGTTTGAACGTGTTTACGAATGCTCGTCCAATCACTTGAATCAAATTCTTTTTCAATGAATCGATGAAACTCTGTAATGAGGTGATTAAATCAGCCGAACTCAGACCGAGTCCCTCCACTGTTTGCTCAGAATTCACTTTATTGATAGAAAAGCAAGTTCGCGCGTCATCTGTTCGCAGCCATTAATATCGCAATACTTCGCACGCCTATACTCGGCAACTGATTAGAATTAATGTTTCCGGTAGTGCCTTGTTTGAAAGAAAAATGTAGGTACCATCATGTATTTTTATGCTACTATCTTGGTGAACCAAAAGTTAATAACACGTACAAATCTAGTCATATGCGATTGCATGATTGAACACTTTTTAAAAATGGCAGTTCTCAATTTTATCGACTGTTGTGCGGGTTCCAACGTAACCTCATTTTATACCCATCGTATTTCATTTCTGCCGTGCAATTATTCAAGCTGTAATACTTTTTAAACGTTGAACATTCAAATATTCGAATACTTATTTTGCGAGAAAGCTTCTATTAAAAATTAATTTTTAACGAAATATCATTGAGAATCTTCGAACAGTAAGTTCCTCAATTTCCTTTTTTAACGGAAACTGACGTACAACAAACATCGAACTTCCTGTTTAAACGATATACATATTATTTCGGCGAGTATTGCGAGGCGAATGGTGTTGCGATCAACTTAACACGAGAGTACTTTTGGAGAAAAACGTATAAAGAAAGATGTTATATATATAACGTACGCATGGCAATAAGCGATATATATATAACGTAATTATTTTTGTATGAAATAAAAGTCATAGACGGTGTAAGTACTGAACCTACATGAATGAGTGTGACAAAAATAGAAAGAAAGAGAAAAGGAAAGAGATACACGGGCCGATAATGGATAAAAAAAAAAGAAGTATATCATACGAACCTCCCGGAATCCATCCGTCCGTAATGGTTATAGGTCAGTACCGGACTATGCTGTGCTGCTGTTAGTTGTGTTTAAATTAACTTAAAATATTAAAAAAAAAAAAAAGGAAATATTGATCGAATTATGTAAAACGATATAAGAGAGAGGAGAGAAAGAGAAAGAGCGAGAGAGAGGGAGAGAGAGCGTCAACTGCGAGTGCATGCTCTGAGAGCACCGGCAAGATCGATTATGATCTCGAGGATGATCAGACAGATTTTTTTTTATACAATCATTGTAATTTTTTGAGAAAAGTTTATTTTTTTCTGGTACTACGTGCCACGTCCAATTGCCACGCTCTTATTATGTTTTATTTTTACCTATATTTTTTCTTTTATATAGACAACATTATATATATATATATACATATAATATCTTTTAGAGATATGCATCTTTAATATTTATAGATGTTATTATAATTTAATAAGAACTTTTCTGTATAAAAAAATATGACAATTAGAAATGAGAGAATAGCGATACAAAAAAGGAATCTCCCTGTTTGAATATATAAGAATTATGGCGGTTCTTCGCGATTCTTTTATAATTATGGTTATGTAGCAGCTGCAAGGAACGATCATTTTCGGTAATACGAAACAGTCGGTAAACACTAGTCGGATAATATTACATAGTTCTATGTTCTATCACTTCTTTCACTGAATTCGAAGTGCAACGAACCGAGAAACTGAGACTTTGTTGTGAAAGGAGACTATTTTATTATTTTAGCTTTTTGATATTTTATAAAAACGAAAATGTCGTCGTGCAGATGTGTATGCTGCTTGCCGTTGTTCCGGAGTATTCACCGTGCCAATTAAGTGCGTACTTCTAATTTGGGAAAAAGGAAGCACACACATACACGACAAGAGATATATCTAAATATCCGCTTGTACCAACTTTAATAACGTTTAATTAATGCGAAATGTCGATGGACACGTTCGGAAGTGAGAAAAAGCAGAAGGTACTAAAATATAGTGAGATCATGTTGTAAAACTTTTCTGAAAGTATCAATAAACATTTGTTTAGCCTACTTCGACAAGAAAAAAAAGTTGATAGTAGCACGCGGTTAGGATTCGAAGTTCGTAACGAAGAAGCAAGCCAAATTAAAGACAGTAAACGTGGAAATGTTAAAACAAATGATAAGTTGCAATGATAGTCTTTTTGTTGCTTGTAACACGACTCATGGTCGTGCGTTGTTCAGGAAAAGTAATTTGAAAGAGTATCCGGAGAGAGCTTGCTTTAATCGAATACAATATAAAAACACAAAAATATATATATATATACATACATAAATGGCGTAAAGCACACCATGATGGATGGTACTTTTAAAACTGAATCGTCGATTTACTTTTAACACAACCTCACGTTGTAAGCCACACAAGTGAATGGCGATAAACATTACATTTATTAATATATGCCTAAGCCAGGGGAGATCGAGACAATAAATGTAAACCTGTTACACTGAGAATACTGCGTTTTTCTTTTTTATTTGCATTCAAATCCGCAGGGTGCTGGCTATTAGAACATTTATATATGACTATCTGTTTCTGTATTGCACTTTGTTACTTCGTTCTTTTATATGTGATCAATCGATTTAAGCCTTTTTGTCCGAGACACTCTGGTATTCACATGTCACTTGTGTTTCACATTGCGTTACGTCGAAATATCGAAGCTGATCGAACGAATGTTTTCGCTTGATCGCTTACTATACTCATGTTTACATATCGGTTGAACTCAGCCTGTATTATTATTCAGTTGATGCTTTAACACAGAAATCTGTACTTTCATAAAGAAAGGTTTGTGACAAGATGGCATACTTGTTATACATTCTCTGACTTCTTTTTGTTTTTTTTTATTATTTTTTTTTATTTTAATCATAGTTTGAACAACATTTGTTCTAACAATATGGCCGAAAAAACCATAACATTCGTTGCTTCTATGGCAAATATGTGTGCAACTGAAATGTCTGTTTTAACGTCGCTTCAACATAGTCTACGTCATACAAATTGCCACTAATATTAACATTGAAGACACTTGCTTACATAATTAAGAGCAATAAACTCAAGAACTAACACGTAGCACGTACATACGCTATATAAAGTACATAAATTAGGATTTTCTTGGAATCAAGATTTCAATCAACTCGTGCGATATTTAATGTAAATCAAAGCATGATAAAAGATTGTCATTAGTATACTGTGGAACACAATGTTTGTGATATACTTAACGGTTCTATTCGAACGATAAATATTTACATTTCTTTTAAAGTCTTTTGGTGTCTTTTTGTCGAACCAAAAGTCACCCACAGAGACACGAAAGTGAAATCTGATAGCTGTATATAGTACTAGCCTGTACTGACCTGTAGCACATGGATGCGTGAGCGCAAAGCGATTGGTGGATTGCGAGATCGTATCGAGACACGATTCAAAACGAAAAAAGAAAAAAATATTCAATTGATCAGCAGAGTGAAAAAATTATTTTAAGAATCAAAGAGGGATGACACGTCGAGTTTGTCTGTTTTTCTTAATCTCTGAATAAGAATTTTTTATTGTTGGTTAACTCGGTGAGGTGTGCGTGAGTGGGGGGCAGGCGGCGCACACGGAATGCGCAGGAAATTTTTACATCTGTTTTTTTTTCTTTTTTTTTTCATTTTTTTGCTCGATACGGGCTTCTTTTTTACATAACGTCCATGTGTTGTGGGTCAGAGCGCCCTGGAGATGTGGAATCACACTTCTCTCTTCTTCACTCGCGTTTCCCGAAATCAAAACCAAGTATCTTCCTATTTCTTTCATATACATCCTCTCTTTAAGTTTTATGTTTCACGAGACCAGCCCCTTCACGACGCACCGTCACCGCGCTGCGCGATCATTTTACGCAACATGTCAGCGTATTCTTTACCCCGAGAGTTTACTTGGGATCAGCGAACTGCGATGAGCTTCCATCCGCTGTGTGAATCCCTCCTTAGCACTTTTGTTTGTCTTCTTAAGAATGTACATGCTGCAATGCTAATTACATTTTAGCAACATACAACAGTTCAGCCATCTTATGTTATAAGTGAATTCTTAAAAATTTGAATACATTACAAAGAAACCGTCTCAGCTCGCTGATGAAACGCTGAAAACAGTCCTAAAAAAGATGGGCAAGGTATCGCCTGAGGGTGGACTTGCCTAACCTCTTACGTGTAACCGGCCTGGTGTTGGTTGATTCACAGGATCAGACTGAGTCAGCGGCCATACTCAAGATCAAGGAGAGCATGCAGGAAGAGGCGAAGAGGTTTGAAAAGGACTCAGATCACCCCGATTATTACATACAATAATTCTTCACATGTCGTTGGGCCCCGAGACCAAACTAACGTTATAAGAAAAACAAATCGATTCCACCCTCTCTTTCTCTCTCTCTCTCTCTTTTTCTCTCTCTCTTTCTCTGTTTTCCCTTCGAATCCGAAACTCTCCTTACTGCACTTATATACCACAGTAATCTTCCTCCTTTCACCAAACATCCTTCCTCCCCTTCAACTTCGAGATAGAAAAAAAAATAGAAAAAAATTACAAAAAAAAAAAAGTTAAGCTATGCGAGAGAAGTGCACAAGTGTTATACATACAAAGATTAGAGATGAATCTTTTCTCCTTTTGCGAAGTGAGGGGGCCTCGTCCATAATTTTTTCGTCCTCTTCAAGTTACGAAAAGGACCTATACCATTTAAAATACGAGTTATCGAATTATCAGATAACACTGTTTCGTGCAAGATCTTTCATAATTTCGCGTTGACGTACATTCTTAGAAATTGCTCTGTACATACCGTATATGTATATGATCATCCCAACTCGTCGTCGATCGATGACATTTGTATCTGTAAGTGGAAACGGGTTTGAAATATTTTGAATGATTTCAAGTATTACTCATAAGAAATTAGAAGGTTTTGAAACACAGAAAAGTAACAATTTATACAAAAAAGGGAGAGTGTAGAGTTGGTACTACAATATGATTCTTAAAGATGTTTCAGCTTTTCCGAACTTCTTTCATTTCGAGTAATATTCGAAGTCGATCAGATTTTTATATTATGTTTAAAAAGAAAAATTAAATACCCGTTGCCATTTGCAGGTTATGCAAGCAAATCCGTTTCGACGTCGTTTTTTTTTTATCACCGAACGGTAATTACATCATATCGTCTTCTACTCTCTTAGGAACCCGATTTTGTTTCCTAAAAAGAAAAAAAAATGATAAGTGCTTCCTTATTGGCTCTAAGTTGACAGAAAACGCTATATTTTTTGTACAGTTCAAGAAATGTTTAAGAGGTACGTGTGATGTTTCTATGTACGAGAGTAGTAGTCGCTTCCCTTCCTCTCTAGTCCCTCCTCTGAACCCTTCGACTTGATTTGGAAGTTTTTATGGAACATATGTGAGCAACGTTTCATCGGTTTCCTCAGTCGTCGGTGCACGGCGAATGGTTTCAGCATATAAATTACCAAAAACAAAGAGTCGTAACTGTGATAAGAAAAATTTAAACGAAAAAAAAAAGACAATGAAAACTACATGATATAGTTCTGGCACCGTGAATTAATTGCGTTTCAAGTGTCAAACAGTTCTCTAGTATACACTCGGAAGGACACCATTCTTATATGTGTATATGAACACATATTTTCGAAAGACAAATTTGTAAGCGGAACCGTTAACCTAAACGACAATGAAACGGGACCTTTCCATTGAAATGATCGAAACTTTTCGCACGCGCCTTTCGCGGAACGATACTCGAAACGAGATCGATCGATACAGATTCACTGACATGATGGGGCTCGATATTCTCGAACAAAAAGTTTGTTATGAAATTTCAGATAAAACCTATTTTTTAATTGAAAATTTGTATAAATCCATAATTATGACGAAATCGTACGTGGTGACACTTAAACATTTTATAAGTAAATAGAAATAATAATTTCGATACTCTGTTCGATCGGTCCCGTACAAGATTGTACGTCAGCGCAGCGATTCCTGAGTAAATTGGTAGTTTAATACTTGTACTCATCATCGTGACATCATCCTACGATCAATTTGTCGGTTATTCCTTCCGAGAAAAAAAAGCGTCGATATCTTCCACGAAGTTATATACACATATCCAAGAAGATCCACGAGAACGCAACGTCTTCGTGCTTTTTTCCTGTTATTACACAAATGTAATTTTGAAGGGGTCCCGATAGATGCCGGTGTTAGAGTGGCCAACGGTATCGATATTATCATGTGAAAAGGATAAAGAAAAAGTGGGTTCTTAATTTATTTACAAGAGGGAGTAAGGAATGGGATGTATTCATGTGCATCAATCGTTGAACGTGTTGTGTTACAGTGCATAGTGCGTATTGATAACCAAATGAAAATACAAGAAACGATAATGTGCAAAATTAAATGACGAAGGAAAAAGTCACAACGTAACATCAAGTGGTTTAATCGATCGATAACGTTGTTCACATCGATACATTCGCGTTTAGGAAGGACTTTACGGGCATTGTTAACGTTCGAGACGTTGCAATCTCGATCGTGTTGCACATAGTGGATCCTTTTTTATTTATCTGAAAAAGCGCACAGTATTGAAAGGCTGCAATATCATTATTTAAAAAAAAAAAAAACGAAGTTAACGCAGACACTCGATTTAATCCATGATTTCCGACAATTCAATTTTATTATCTATGTCCCAATAAAGGGAACCGACGAAACGGTTCTCGAAAACGCGTTACTAATATCTTCCCTCACCCCCTAGGATTTAATCCGCTATAGCGGGAATCCGGCCAGTGTGCGTCGATAAGTACACGTTAGACGAATTTTCATTCAAGACGATTGTCAGTTATCGATTACGGATAAAGGTGAATTTATGCATAACTGCCAGTGTTCGAGGAATGTTATTTTCTTTTCCTTTTTGAATTTATTTGGTATTTGATAATAACGTTTCTTTCCTTTAAATTTATTTAGTGTTGATAATAACGACATTACGTTCACGTTCGACTGAGACTGATTTGGTATACGAGCAAGTTCATTCTTTAATACCAGAATATGTATCCACGGCAAAGATGACCAATTACACATTGGACAAACGTTAATATAACCAGATGACAGGACGAAATAAGAATTAATGTGTCGTTGTTTGAGACATGATCTCCGTTCGACATAGTAATTGTGATCATTGTCGAAATTACGATAAAACATGATTATGTTTTTTTCGAATGATAAAGAAAATTCGGCAATTTGTATTAAGTTTTACATTTGCCTATTTGTTTTCCTGGTTGGTGCCTCGAATTCGGGAGTGGCGGCGTGTACATGCATTAATGTATACTAATTTCGGCATAATTAAATGTAAATGTGTAAGTTGTACAAACTGTCGAGTGCAATTCGAATTAAAATAATTTTATGAGGGAACGCGGTGTTCCTGATTAATTACACGAAACGTTAAAAAGCGACAACTCCCGCTTTTTTATGATTAAGGTGTTTCTGAATTCGGGTAAATTTTTTCTCGTTTACGTTATCACACCTAAACGAAGAAATTTTTATACAAGACAGAACTAAAGAATTTGATGATTGTATATGGTGATATTTTTAATAAGTTTTTAGTTTTTTGTTTTGTACACTTTTTTTTTACCCGAATTTAAAAATATGACACAATCGAATTTCAATGACTTTCAAAACGTTCTGTGTTTAATTTTAATGTGTATTTAATTCTTTTTTTTTTTGTAGATATCACGTATGCACAGAAAACTCAAACATTCTTTGACTTTTCTGTCCCATGTTTGTCCTACGAGTCGAGTCATTCGAATGAAATAGCAAAGCTTCTTTTGCAAAATAGATAAATATTTCGATCGAAATGTTGATACAAAAAATGAATTTAGAGGGAACGTTGCGTTAAGGATAGACCAAAAACTTTCCGACGAAAGCAGCACGTTAGTTTGTATTGGATCATTTTTTTAGCACAGAATCAATTATAAACGAATCGTGAGTTTAACTGATATATCGAGGATGAGAGAAAATATTTGTATATTGTTTAAAGCGAGAGTTAAACTCATCGTAATCAGAGAAGAAAGTAAGGAGAGGAAAACAAAATGGTATCTCATGTGCTGATATTGTACGTTACGATGTCGTAAGATAATTAGAAATTTATATTAAGTAAGGGTATTAGGTTGGCAAGAAAACCATAGAAATCGAGATATCGATATATAAAAACGATATGTGTAAATTATAAGATCGATCGACAGGGAAAAATGATAAATTAACGGAAATCGATGAGCCGCCATCGTCCCTCCCCCCCATCAACGAGTGTTTGCGAAAGCATAAATTTCGTTCTGTAATTATTTACCTGTACGATGATTGTAACACGGGCTGTACATCTTGCGGCTGACCTCACGTATACTTTAAATTCACGCATAATTATCGACATAATTATAGATACCTATTACGAATATAGCATTCAAGTAGCAAGTAATAACGATAAAATAATGGAATAAATGTCATCTATCCTACCAAATGTCAAAACTGTTCTCTATATTACACCTGTTCTTATTAACAAAAACTACTACTATCCATCCCAAAGAAAATACCATCGTTATACTTAAATATTACAGAATATGTTATCATTTGTGGGTAAGTTCTATGTTTATTATATTTTTATTTGAATAATACACTAAAAGGATTAATTTAAAATATATGCTTAATGATCGAATAAACGTGGATTTTTTTAAATCTGTTGAATCGCATGTTGAAATAAATTAAACCTTGTTTAAGAGAGAGAATAACTGAAATGCTTAACATTCCACTATACCAAATTTATTCGGTTCAGTTTCATCGTACCATGAAGATTAAGTATGTGAGATGACTGTGACGGGTAAATACTGGTTTCTTGAATTACCAGTTAAAACTTTCTAAATCACATATAGTATTAGGTCATTGTTAGCGTGTTTTTAAAACAGTATCAAGAACTGTCGCCTCTTTAGCACGAGACTTCTGCAACTCGAATCAATGACCTGTAGTGCTCCAAGCGGTAAACCGCTTGGCACATTCGTTTGCCAGTGTCGTAAGCACTTACGAATGTCTGAATTTCAATAACGTAATCTTCAAAGCGTAATGCCGTCATCCTGTTAACATTCACAATCTTTACGAACGCAAAAGATCATAAGGTAAGTGTTAAATATTTAAATCATAAATTCACTTAATTTCTTTATCTTATTATTACGTTTAAATAATCTGAGTTAGACAGAATTCAAAGAAGAAATTATTTGTATAAATACTGTAATGGCAACATATTTGTAATATATATAATTATAACATTAATATTTGAAAAGTAAAAAAATAAGAATCGTACGCCAATGCGTAGATCGACAGGTTGCTGTTCCACATTCTTTGTACTTGCCGTGGAAGGATGTTCAATGAGTTGATGGCCTTGACCAACTACTATAGCGATGTGCATTTCCGGAAATGCCCCGATCTCGCCTTATGAGATCTTTTTTTTCACTGTAACAAATCATCTAGCTGCTACAAAACAGTTCCGATTGAAAGCTGGTAAAAATGTTCTCAATTTTCTAACGGATTAATTGCAACTTTGTGATTCAGTAGTTTTTCTTAATCAACAAAATAAAAAAACTGATTCTAGAATAAATAAATAACAAATTTATAATGTTATCGCTGAAATATATTTGTGAACAGTAAAACATTGAGTAGAATTAAATAACAATTATTTTTAACTAAGAAGTCAGTTAATTAAGTAAAACTTAAGCTTATTAAAATTGTACAGTATTTATTTACTTTATCAAAGTGTTAATAACTAAATGCATGTTCTTTTCTTATTACATATTATGTACCTAAAATGTCTCGATTATGGTTTGATGCACACGAAGTATTTTGACGTTAATGTTCAATCTTCAACTCTTTTTCCCACGCCCGCAAATTATTACCGCGAGTGGGTTCTGTCATGTGCATTTTTATATATAATTAAATGTGTTTTAAAAACGCTGCAACAAAATTCTATAATAAAAAGCGTCAAAATACTCGGTGTTCGACAGGCCCGTATTGGAATGTCGCTACAGTTACAAACTGTGATCAGCAACAGTTCATCCGAAGAAAAGGACAGGAACTGTTTATATCTTCGTCTCGCACGATCGCTTCCCGCTATCTTCACTTCTATCTTGAGCCATGCCGCGCATACGCATGCGCGACAGATTACGGCGCGTCACGAATATTACTTGTCCTTTTCATATTTTCAAAATTTGATCCTTTCCTTATCGTACCTGTAAGTAAAAGAAACATTAATTAAAGATTTAATAGAGATTTAAATACGAATAGCGAATCACTTATATTTAACTTTCAGTATAGTGTATCCGTTTAAAAAGTGAATTCCATAAATTCGTAACCAGATCTTCAAGCTTAAAACATTATCTTATAACCTCTACTGTTTTTAAATTTTTTAAGTTTGAATTTCAAACTGTAAATTTTTTTATTTGTTTGTAACGTGTATCGACAAGTTCTGAATGAAATAGTGGGCGTTGAAATGAGTTGGGGCGTGATTTAAAGTGATGCGGCGATTCGTACATGCCTTTGGTGGTGATGAATACGGGACCGAAGGCAGGTGGCTCCTTATACCATAGCACGAGTTCCATGTGTTCAGTTTTACTATGACCGCTGAGTGGTCACGAGATATCTTTGAGACAAAACTACTGTTTTGAGCTGTGTGCATTTTATTTTTGTGTTAGAGAAGAAAAAAGGGTACCACGATGGAATTTCGAACATTTGTCGTAAGTAAATAACTATTTATTTCTATAAGTGTCTTTTCTTTAATTTTAATAGTGTCATATGCAATTCTTTTGTATTGTTAATATTAATAACAGTTACCACATTTTTATTCTTTATTTTGACATCTTTATCATTAAAAAAGGTATTTTTATATGCGATAACTTAATATTTTGAAATGAATTATACACAAAAATAAGGCAATAATATCTTTGCATTATTTGTTATGAAAATTTGTCATATGTAAGCATAGTTGAGTACGATTTCTGAGGAATCAAATGCAAGGTATGCGCGATTAATACGCTTGGTAAATTAAAAACAGTAGAAAAAGTTGATCAAATTCATTACGCTAACGTTAGTTGATGCTTATTATAGAAATGTCCCGTATTCAGTAATCAGTAGAAACCGGTATAAAGTAATACCGTTACGCAAATGTGTAATAAACATCATGACGGAAGAAGACTTTTTCATCACTTTGAAATTAATTTTATATCTGTAAAATGTCAAAAAGTTAAACTTTTCTATAAAAAATTATATTACACTTCTTCGTATTCATTTGGTGTCTAGGTATGTCCTAACAAAGTTACCAAATTCATTTCTACTTCAAACCATAATCACTGTACGTGAACTCTATAACTACTCTAATCAACTAAGGATCTAAATAAATGGTTTACAATAACCTAATTGATTAATGAAGGCATCTCTGGTCTAATAATCGTGCAGGACGATTTTTATCCTCAAAATTCCTGACAGTTAAAGAGCCGAAAGAATGTATAACGGCCGATGTACGTGTACGCTTAGTGGGACAGTCGGCATACAACACTATAGTCCTGGGTATTAATAGTCCGCGAAGCGTGGACCGAGTACCGTTAAGGCCGAATACGATACACGTCGGTATCTTACTAACGGGGAATGCCTTCTAAGAGCGAAACGCGTACAGTCGAAAGAGGGAGATCATCGACTGAAAAGCTAGAGATCAGACAACGTGTTGCTTGTTTGTCATTGATCTTGGATTCTGTTAGAATACCATATCCTTCCCATTTCAAACTACTATTTAGATGTATGTAACATCAGCAGATCGTTTGTTTAATTTAGGTTAAGATTTGGATGGGATCTAAACGATGGCAATAGAAACTAAGATTTGATAAACAAGTTAATTGATGAATAAGCTTTATAAGGTTATAATCGTATCACATAACTAGATTGTTTGGTTAGATCAAAGTAGGAAAATAATTGAAATTAATAAGGTTTGATGATGTTGAGACGATAATGCTTATAAGAGATAAAACAGTGAGATGCATCGTAGGAGCAATTGAAAGTGTATTAATTTTGTGTACAATGTAAAAGACGAGTACATAATTGTGATCAAGATATATCGCGAAAGATATTCTAAATGATTATTAGAGGAAGCATTTGACGTAAAGTTGGCATTTTAGATGATACTTTTGTGCGTTTCGTGTCGTGCAAGTGAACAACATTCTGAAGCGAAACAGTTGAAATCGAACGGCATCGATTCAACGACAGAATCGAACGAACCTCCAGAAGGATACTACGCTTTCGTGAAGTCGCCGAACGCAGAACCACCGAAAGTGAGGCCACCACCTTACATAGACAGCGACAAAGAGTGCTATGGTACGCATTTCAAAATTTAAATGCCACGCGTCATTGAAGGAAAATTATAGTCTTTTTAGTAATCCTTCTTAATCAAGTTAATGTAAATGTTTTTTCAGACACTGGTAAACAAGGGAAAGGTTTTGTTTCCATTCATAATATTTGCGGGGACCTTAACAAGGGTTATATTCCACGGAATCCTATGAATCAATATTTCAATGGTTCGTCGTATCCTTTGTAAGTATATAAACAAAAGTTAATCTTTCGAAAACATTTTAACAGTATAACATCTTTTCGTTTACGTTTCTTATAGCGCTTTGATAAGAAATCATACATTGAAATTTTTGAGCAAAGCGTTACCCATACTCAAGGCCGACGATTCTCTGCCGAAAGTTGCTACGGTTCAATCTTATTCCCAGAATTCGTAAGTAGTCGTGTCTGGAAAGCCTAATCACCTGATTATTTTTATTCCATTTTATTATGAAATGTTTTTTTTTTTCATTTAACATTAGCGTGGACACCGACGAGGAACGGAGCAGAAGCAAACGGTCATCCGAATCAGAAAGTACCTTGGACACTCTCAGAAATGGTCGTAAATTTTGCGAAAACGGTGGAGGAGTGTACGTCAAGGCACAATAATAATATTATAATATAAGCAGGCCAAATGTTGAAGTATAAATTATTAATTTCTTCCGCTCCAAAGGATTTGCATGCTGTACAAGGCCATACAAGGCGAACCATTGGCTACCTCAGCGGCTGAACGCCGTGACGAACCCTCCACGCCCGAGTACCGTCAACGAGCACCACCACAGGAAAAGCTAGAATACACCGGCCCACCTACTCCTTGTCCAGCTAAAGTGGAGTACGCGACGCCAGTGTTCGCTAAAAACTATCAAGGGGTTTGGCGCTACGTGGTTCAGATCCCTTACGAGGGTTACTTTACACAAACTATTGAAGTCACCAGATGCATGTAATACACGTGGAATACTTGATTGTGTTATAATTGTTATCATTATCGTTATCATAAATAAATGTCACTAATAAATTTTACACAGGCAATCAAGGTGTCACTACTTGGATGGAGGTTGCCTATCATCACCAAGGTGGACTAGCTTGCTGGTGGCAGAAATTTTTTACCCTGACACGTTCTTGGAAGAGAATCAAAATTCTAGGATCAGCGGTTTAAGGGATCCAGCTGGTTCACCGCCACCTGTTCACGATTTCCAGAACTATCAACAGTATTTACAGAAGCGTGCTGGAGAGAACGAAGCTCGCAACAACGGTTCCCAGCATCATTGCGATGGAGTAGACGAGATGGGTTGCTTCCAGGTAATTAAACGATTTAGCACACTTTAAGTATAGTTTTAACAGAGAATAGGTCTGAACATATCCGATCCGAATCGAAAAATCATTTTGCGTTTGTTATGCAGGTAAGATTGTACTATGACTGGTTCCTGGTACCAGGAAGCTGCAAGTGTTGGCGTCCCGATTACTTCAACCGCTACGTCCGTCGAAGTGGAACTAACATTGAATTGTGATCGAAACGTCACGTGTTGGATCGCATGAAATGAGCAATATAGCGCGTATTCGTGATACGCTTAAATCAATAAGCACTTCAGTTTTCGTAAAACAGCCTTGCTATCTTAATCAATCGTCGATCAAATTATTATTTCCTCGATAATTATACACTGGTAGTATTTTCACTGATATCTAACAAAACATTCATTCATCTATCATTTTTTTGTTGCATAACACCACGAAGATTATTTCAGTACCGTTTCAAATAATCTGCGAGTAGTTATTTCCTGCATTGCGTATATGTAAAACAAGGAAGAAACAGAGCGATCCATTGTTGGACGCGATTGATACACTCTAGCTTTAATACGATTATTTTACTGTATTCAATTTACAGCATTGTGCACTTTAAGACTGAAGAGAAGTACTGTTATTGTGAACGCGGTAAAACCCGCGCTGATGAAGGTGTTTGCTTCAGTGCGCGTTGTTACTAAGCATTTTTTTTAATGTTTCGATGCATCGTACCGTGGTACGAAAGTATTGCATTTTAGCATCGATTGAAACACATCGTTTGATTATCACGATAGAATAACCGTAATTTTTTTCACTCATCATTATTCCCCTCCCTGCTGTTAATACATTAATAATATTAATTTATTAGGATAATTGAAATTTTATTTATAAATAGATTTAAGATGATTAAAATATATCATTTTTCTATTATTTTTGAAGAAATATGGAATTTGATTTTCCAGTACTCTGCATAATTACTGAACAGCCAAAATTACATTTGCCCAGTCATCAAAGTACTCCTGTATTTTCCTTTTATATCTGATCTTTTATGTAATTATATTTTTTTATTTACTAGGCAAAGTGAACTTTTTCTTTAAATTCTTCTTTCCAATTGCTAATAAAATTTCTGCGCTCCATCTTAGACCGTTGATAACTGCACGCAATCGCATTCCCTGCCGATTAAGTAACGCAAAATTCGAAAGTACCCTAAACCAATAAATTGATCAAATATTTCATTTCGGTGTAGGTCATAGACAACTTTGCTGCAAGTCTCTTTCACTATGTCTCATTGGGTTCCCCTCTCTCCTCCCATCGTACGAGTTTCATGTAACAGCACTCGGTAATGGCATACGTAACGTCTGCATTTCACATATTAATTACGAGTACACAGTACAACTAAAAATTAGTAAGCTCAAACGTTGCTTACTAAGTTCGTGGGCAACCGTGTAGCCGTTTATTATACTACACACCGTATGTAGGTATTGCTTGGTTGGATCAATACTTCGGTCTCTAAAAGACGAGGCGAGAGGTAGTGAAAACGGCGGCAGTTAAAGAGAGAGGAAAAACCGCATGGTGTTTGTTGGAGAGTATGGTTATCGAACGATTCCACTTGTTATGGGGCCGATGGATTGGAAAAGTTAAAAAACGGTTGGTGATATTTCGATAGTTTGTTTTATCATCAAGCAGAAAAGATAAACAAGTACTCCATGTAAACGACCTAACGTATCTAACATCTTAATCAATTTACCGAATTATCGACTAAACTTGTCCCCACTTTTATTACCGTTCCTTCAGTCACTGTTGCTATAAATTTGCAAAAATTAGATTTGTAAGTTTAATCTTATACGTTTTAAAGAACTCAATGTTTGTTTTACTAGTCAATTCGTGACTAGTTAGAATTCTCTTGTTCGTAATACGGTATTCTTTTGATCTTTCTTTGTTAAACGAAGAAGGTGTGACAGAAGTTTGATACTTTAATTCAATAATTGACAGTCCGATCTCTTAATCAGTATCGGTCACCACGCGGCCGTCTCTCAAATCGATAGAAACACCTACTCTGCGTCAAATACATTCTCCCACGTGATTCAGTACACCGCGCATATGTATCGAGATATACATATAAAAGCAGCGTCGGCGTCGGCTGCTGCGCCAGCTGAAAATGAAATAGTGGGGGTATGCGAACGTAGACGAATCGCACAAGGGGAATGCGACGAAGAAGCAGTTCACTGTCGGCCGACGTAGGAGTAATGTTTTTGTTGTCGTACACTGAATTTTCCGTCAGGTGTGCCATTTTTAGTTTTCGCTAACAAAATACAAATGGAATGCATCCATAGTGACGGTATACGCGGATCATAGAAACCATCGGCTCGAACTCCTATGTAGTCATAGACACCGAAGCGGGAACTTATTATCGAAAAAACGTTTATTCTGTATGTGCACAACATGTGGCAGACGTTTCGTAGCAGCACTAAACACTTAGCCAAAAATACATTTTCTAAACAATCAGAGTATCATAAGACTGGTAGATACAGAGATCAGTGATCAGTTCTAGTGTGGATCAGCCTGTTCTCTACCATGCCAGTGACAACAATGTGCTTCCACTGCCCGGTATTTCGGACATGGTCATGATACCATGAAAAATTCACGAAACTTGATTCCATGGAACAATCTCTCATTTGCTCAGAGTCTTGTGAAGTACTTGTAATCGTTTATCAGTCTATCTGCATCGCGTAGGATAAAAGGAGTGCAATTCGACGAAATACTGACCCGCGCTTCGTTGGAGTTCGTTCCGGTTATTAAGTGAGTTTTCCTATTATGGCAATCAATTTATCAAAAAGAGAAAAACTGTCGGTGAAATTATTCAGCGATGTAATCTATCATTTAAAAATCATGAAGGGACAACATCGTTTAGTCATTTAGACCGTGCATTTTATAAGGCATGGTAAGCTTGGCACAGCACAGAAGTACTCACTGTTGTGGTGAGACAGTCACCAACCGAGAAATATCACTAGTGTCGAATTTCAATCCGAGATTCATCCTGTTCCGTCACAATGTTACAAAATAACAACGAAACCTTAGCTAAAACGTGCATTTGTTTTTAATCTTATAAAACACACGAATACTAAATATGCTTGACAAGTTGTGATCTACATAAGCAAGAAGCAGAATAATCACAGCTCGTAAGCGGAATATGAACACCGTTTATCAGGTGAGTTTTAATTGCCTGAGATGATTAGGGGGGCATTCATGGTTCGTTAGATCGATAGCAACGTCAAAGGTAAATTAATCGAGCAGAGAATCCTGTCTTAGCTTGTCAAAATCGAGTAAAGTTTTAGTTTAAATTTATATTTAGAAAATAGTACATTATCATTGCTGAAAACGAAATTGATATAAATGTCAGAATCATTTTTATTTTTTGATATGATTATGATAATTACAGCAAATATTTTCTATTTTATTATCCATAAAGGATGTATAACATTTACAGTTTGGTTTTCAATCTACCTTTTGCATGTTAAAAACTAGAAAAAGAGGGAAACACGTGTTAGAAGCAAGCGAGATGTTCTTTTAAACCTAGAAGGAATTCTTTGGTTGAAATAAAGGACGTGATCTTGTTCAAAAGTAAATAGAAATTTGCCGGTGCCGAATGGCGCCACTAAATTGCCAAAATTAACAAAGGGTTGGAGAATTGCAATTTTTTGTGACCTACATACACCGGTCGAAGTTGATACTGTGGCAAGAGATGGACGTCTGTCATGGCGCTAAATTAAGTCTAATCGATTCTTTAGTAGACTATTTGCAATTCCGTGATTCGATTATATAATGCCCTTCGTGTTGAAATTTCACCGTGCCCTTACGTATTTTAACACGGTACTGGTTTCCCAATTTTTTGTTTTTTCCATTACTTTTATGATCTTTTTAATATTCCATTTTCGTATTTCAATCAGTTCAATTGTACATATTTTAAAAAACCGTTTCAGTATTTTTAATCAAACGTGAAACTTAATTTTATAAACGATACGCCAGGTTGTTATGCATGATCGGATAGCTTATACATAAGAGCATGCTCCATCGTCACGTCGGTAAAAGGCGATACGTGCAGGAGCAAACCTTGGTTCAAAATTGATATAGGCAAAATGCCTCTTATTATAGAGATTAGTTATCGACCGTGTTGCATTTCTGGCGGGAAAATTTATTGTGCCGCCATTATGTTTCTATCGTATTCAAAGAATGAATGTAATTAAAACAGGGCAACGAAGAAATCGCCTATAATTATTTAAAAGACTTAATAAATAGAATTTACAAAATAAACGCTCAGAAACACAATTAACTTGTGATGTATGTGTGTGCACATGTAGGTAATAGTTATTCAACTTTAAAGATAAAGACATTCACATTTTATCGGTCGAACTTTGGAACAGTTTTTCAGTTAATTTGCAAACAGTGAATGTAGTGTTTACAAAAAATATTTTATGAAATTTCAGTTGGTGCAGTTTTTGTTTACAAGTATGGAAACACTTTTTATAACTTCGTTTACTGTATTATTTCGTTCATCACATGATCGAAGCTATTTTAGAAATTCAATGAAGGTAACACGAAGCTCCGAACGGATCCAGTTTCAAAATAGAACAAAAAATTCCGCTACTCAGCCGTTGAGGTTAAATGCAGCCTGTGAATATACAACGCTTATCTAACTATTTCGGGTAAATTTCCAACGAAATCAAACCAAGTCAAACCAACATCGATCAACTAAATCCTTAATGATTAATGGGTGTTTTTTTTTTTTGCGTTAATGTCAACGGACTCATCTCGTATTTAACTTGTTCTCGCTCTTATCGTGATTTCATTTTTATTTCTTTTTCTTTAACGTAATTTTGAGGCAATTCGTTCTGTTTGCTGAATGCTGCCGTCATCGTCAACAAATTTGCAGGTATAACGTAAATTTTCATATTTACATTCGTTGCCTTATCATTTTGTAAGAATGTAACACAGTCAGGCGAATCTAAAGTTAATAATTGAACGTGACATCCGGCTTGCCGTTAAATTCGCGTCTTTTGAGATCATTTTCGTCTCTAATGGAATGCTACACAGAGGAGATATAATGACAATAACAGAAGCGTTGCGTTTTAGTCAAATCTTGCGTTTCCGTTTTATTCAAGACCCCGTAAATAAAATATAAAATATAAAATCTACATTTAAGTAAAAAAAACTTAAAAAATCTTCTGATTAAATATTTAATTACTTTCATACAAAATTTTTAATTCTCAAAAATTACATTCTACGCTTTTTACATTTATAGATATATGACGATAAGCGACGAGACACACGGAGTTGAACAGATGCGAGCAGTAATTAGGACAAAAATCGATGAAACAAATGCTTTGCCGATAGAAAGGAAAGCCTTATTGTGCACAATAGAAGATCTATTGTACTTTATAACGATAAAGAGGGTCTCAGTCTGTTGATAATTGTAGGATCGGAAGTCGCAAGTATCGCTAAGTTTTAGAATGGTTCATCCATCATTCAGAAATATTTACGGGTCGAGATATGGCCAGTCGATCAAGACGGATCGTAAAATTTATTTTTTTTTCGCAACGTTCTAACGCGGAAGTGTAATAAAATGGGACTGGATTAAACCGAACAAAGAAACATAAGGATTACGTTTTTTACATCTTTTCAATTAAAGATAGTCTGGATAAATTTATCGGACGAGGTGAAAACTCGGCGACGCGAAAATGTCACAGCGGAGTGGACGTTTTTTTTTTTAAAAGCACACCTGAATTCCAAAGTCAAACCGTATCGGGACCACATTTTTTCAACGATAACATTTTGCATGTTGCACGAAATTCTTCACCCTTTGATAAAAATTATTTCGTTCTAAGGCAAACAGCATGAAAGTTTCTCGATCGTACACCTTTGATTCACTGTCCACTATTATTTGAAAAGTGATTTATTTAACATATTTATATTATTTTTATTTAATGTTCGGCTCTGGGATCCAGGTACACGTATTTACTTTCGTACTTCGAAACGGGTCGCCCTTAATTATTCGGCTGCAGACAATTTTGTCACCGAACGGATACCTCGGTGTTCAACAACGACATTAAAATTTCCAGATAGTTTCAATAAATCACCATGATGTTGAGTTGACTGTGGTCTTTATCTTATTCTTTGAAATCTACTGTTTGCTGAAGATCTTCAATTCGCGATGTTAAAAAGAAAGGGTAGGGTAATTCTTAAAACTACACGATTTATATCTAGCTATCTATACGCTACATGTAATATCTGGGATTTAATTGATGTACACCTGAAACGTATCCAAACAACCTCTTGGTGTATACGTCGGTATCTATCGTCGTATCTATTCACGATCGCAGTATTAGTGAGTCATCGCAATCGTCATTGATTCATTATTGAATGCATCGTTCGAAACCGTTTAGTATTTAATTAGAGGATTTCGAGGTCGGATCGGTAAAAATTCGCGACTCAACTGATCGGTAATATTCAGATCGTAACAGCGATTAAATTCAAATTACTTTGACTTGGATCATCTTCTGCTTCCAAACGTATATTTAGCATTAGAACTGTCGACTGATTAAAGTGCACTTATTTGCATGGAAAAGATCGAAATGAAAATTGCATGAAAAAATATCGAATACATAGAAAGCAAATCTTCATTTATACCTTTCGCAGAAAATCGTAGTAAATTTTAAAAGCTTTACCACAGTGAATTTATAAAGTTGCTATGAATAGTCACCAAAATTGTTCATTTTGACTACTCTGGTAGTTGTAATGTTAAAGTTTAAAATATAATTAAGTTAGTGAAATCGTTAACGATTAAGCGTAACGTGATTCTCGAAATGAATGAAAACAATGTTTTTCGAAACCGCGGTTAAGACACGTATCGCTCATGGAACCATGGTAATCTGTTTGCATTTGAACACGACACGAAGGTAAACGATCACGGTTACGAAGGAACCGCAAACGCCACGTATTTCTCGCGATGAAATTAATAACTGTACGATTTTTTAAGTCTGGCCCGCATAAATGATCCGGTATCACCGGAAACACGTATCTTATCGTTTCCCCTTCGCGACTGCTTTGATACGTGAGAACATTCGCTTCCTAATTTTATAAGCTCGTTCATTTAGAAAATTTCCACATCGAAAAAGAAAGAAAACAGAATAGTATTTCGATCTGGTATCATAGTATTTTATACTTAGCGCTTCGAACGCTAATAAGCGTCATCATCGTTTCTGCGGTTGCAATTTTCTAGCCCTTTACGAGTTTCAGGTGGTCCATGTTTTATTGGATATTGGGTTCATTATTGCTTTCTTTCTTTCATAGGATAGCATCCTTCTTTGCCTACAAATTCCTCTATCTTTTTTATTATTTTCAGGTCCTAGTATAATGAAGCCATCCATGAAAATGGGGGTGATAGCCTTGATAGGTCTATTCGTGGTGTTCTACCAATATCATCTCTCCATCGGTGTCCGTTTCGAACAAATGTCCGACTTCAACACCGGTGGCTCCGCGGAGGACAGCCCTGTTTTATCTCAAGAGGAGGTGGAACGATACGTAAGAACGTCTAAATTCACGGAAGAAATGGTGAACGTTCAAACATCAAAGCTCCCTGTGCTCTACTCTTTAAAGGTTGCACGTTTAAACCACTCCTCTTCTATTTGTAGATCAAAGATGCTGTACGCAGAGTTCAAGAGAAGAACGGGCTTAGTCCGGACACGGCATCGATGCTGGTGCAGGAGTTAGTGAATCATTTGCACAAAAATATCTTGGATCAGCCCGAGAACAATTCGAAGATCTTGCGACCGTCGCTTCCATACTTTGAATTCGGTGAAGAGACAACGTTGGGCTGGCAAGAACCGTCAGCGCCATTGGAAGAATCGTTGGAACCGTTGTACATAATCACGCCGACGTATCGCCGGCCGGAACAGATTCCAGAGCTCACCAGGATGTCGCACACTTTAATGCTGGTGAAGAAGATTCATTGGCTCGTTATCGAGGACGCGACCGTTGCCACCAAACAAGTCACGAGGCTGCTGGAGCGAACGGGATTGAAATTCGACCATCTAACTGGTAAAAGGCTGATGAATTGAAAATCGGAACGAAATTTTAAATGATTGCAACTATAAGTCTGAGAGAAATCCGTCGATCGTTCAGGGACACATCTCTCCCCATTTTCTTACTTTTCAAAAAGATAAGATTCTTAAGAATTTCAGCATCCCTTTTTTTTAAATACATCTCATAGAATTTTAGTTTTGTTAAATTCTATATTTTCCAAAATGAGCGTATACACAAAATAAAATTAATCACGGTATATGTTAAAGGAATATTTACCGGATATGCTCCTAGAATACGTCAACACATACGAGTGTAAATAGTGTAATTTCCTTGCGAAAATTAAATTATATTGAGCAATGTTCGCGACAGTGTTGTCTCACCCTAACACTTTTGCGTTTTCTTTTCCAGCTCCGATGCCCGAAAAGTACAAGCAGAAAAAGGGTGCCAAACCTCGAGGCGTGTCTAATCGGAACCGTGGCTTACAGTGGATCAGAGCGAACGCAACCAGTGGTGTATTTTATTTTGCAGACGACGACAATACGTATGATATAGCCCTCTTCGACGAGGTATTATATTCGCAAACATATTCTCACCTTAATAAATGGTACTATGATTGCGTATCGTTTTATTTCTTTCTATTCAAATTTTAAATTACCTTCCGGACGGTTGCATTGTTTTCAGATAGTGTTACTCAACTGTAGTTATAATAACTTTGAAATCATTAAATTGTAACCATAAAGGGGTTATTGTAACATAAATGCAATTATACATTACAGATACGTAAAACAAAACGAGTCTCGATGTTCCCCGTGGGCTTGTGTACCAAATTCGGTTTGAGCTCGCCCATCATCAAGGATGGAAAGTTCGTTGGATTTTACGACGGTTGGATTGCCGGTCGAAAGTTCCCAGTCGATATGGCAGGTTTCGCGGTGAACGTGAACTTCCTATTTCAGCGGCCGAACGCAACGATGCCGTTCAAAGCCGGCTACGAAGAGGACGGTTTCCTAAAAAGTCTGGCACCGTTCGAGCCGAAGGAAATCGAATTCCTGGCTGATAATTGCACCAAAGTGCTTGCGTGGCATACACAGACGAAAAAGAATGAACCGAGTGCGCCTTTGGACATGAAACTGTATGATAAAACGAACCTAGTTAAATTGAAACAACAAATAGTATGATGTTAAGTCGAGTGCAATTGCTACGACTGCATTTTCCAGTTCGATATGATTTTAATCATTCATAAGTACTACAAACAAAAGTGATTCAGTGCCTGAAGTATTGTAAAGTACGGTCGGCGTATAGAGATGATTTTTTTTCTTCGTTTTTTATTGTCAGTTTTCGAAGGAATTCTAGGAGGGCTATAGTTTGTTCAAAAACGGTCGGTTACTCAGGACCATTTCTTCGCCGCGAAAAATTTCGTAAGTAAATTTCTATAATACTACTAGTGTTTTGTCTTTAGCAAGTAGCATGGCAAAAATTAGTTGTCCGTCATTGATCTTGAGTAACCGATAAATTTGAAAGAAATGATAGTTTCCTCTGTAGCTCAAAGTTTCCTGAAGAAGATAAATGCGCAAAGGAAACAGAAAACTGATTTAACTTTGTTGCAAAAGTGTATGGCTCTGTATAATGTAGAGCATTATTTTATACATTAGGGTTTAGATTTTAGTTGTTACAATGATTAGTATATAGACAGTAGGCCAATGACCAATTAGTGTGGGAGAAACGATTGAGTTAAAAATTCGTTGGCATAATGACATTACGATAAGACACGGTAGGGCTGTAACAAAGAAAGACTTTACTGTTAAGTACAATGTTCTGTATTATCTTCCATTTCATTTCCTAAATTGTTTATTTTTTAAGTGTTCTAAGTCTGTTATATGATTAATGAATCAATTTTTTTTTCTTTCGATAAAGATCATATTGAATAGAGTTCATTAAGTCAGTTTAATAGAATAGGATAAATGAAAGTTACCTTTTTGTACTTATTGTTGTATAAATATCGTTTCAGAATATGTTTCTGTTGAAATTAAACAACGAAGATGTATAAGCTATTTTGCGAAATAGTATTTAGTTAAATATAAAAATATTTTGAAATCGTTTTAATATGTATATCATAGAAAAAAAGATTTTGTTCTTAGATTTAGGATCTTTACGTTTGTCATTCCTTTAATGTAATTTGTTATGTTACTCTCTGCTCATTTTAAAAAGATCGCCTACATGTATATTTTATAAAGTATTATGAAGTAATCATCCTTAAATGAACAAAAAAACAAAAGAAATTTCGGTGCAGAAATATATGGTGCGCACCGATTTTTAATAGATTCTGAAATTTCATAAAAGATGATGACGAGTGTTATACAGTTACTGACTGAAAATATTTCAGTCAAACGCGAATTCATATCGAATGCATGCGTAGGTAGGGAAAAAATGAAATATAATAAAACGTTTTAAAAGGTCTGCAAGAAAATTATACGAGAAAATGATCGTTTATTCAATTTTTAAATAATCTGTAATGAAAGTCATAAGTGAATTAAATGTAGATTAAATATAGAGATTACAAAATTATTTTTAAACTGTAACAGACCTTTTGAAACTATCTTAATATACAACATTGATTACCAAAGTAAATGCAAGTGATATAGATAAAATCTCTATGACAGATGGAGATTTTTTTAGTTTTTAATCGTCGAAAATCGGCGTTTAATCTCTCCGCCCTTGTTGCTCGAATTAAAATAGTTCCGAATGCTATGCGCATTTCATATATCATGATCTAGTCCAGCAACATTAAAATATCAAAAATGTATTATGGCAGTGTCGAGTAAATATAATTATATGTTATACATTTCTTGTGAGAATCGGCAAAATAGACATCATCTTTTTAGTTCATTGAAGTATTCAACATTGACAATTTAATCCTTAAAGTAATAACTATAAACATACTTATATTAGCCAGAGTTTATCGACACAAGCACATAGTTTCGTGAAAATATTAATCGGGCACAATATATAAATTGTTCAGTCGAGTCGGTTCGCCGTTTCTTGCAATTGACACATATTCTAATTAAAAGGAGATATATCGTGAAAGCAATAAAATCGTTGTTAGATAATGTTGGCTTTGAGCGAATCATGTCTTTGCGTGCGTGTGTTAATGATTTTAACGATCATAAAAAAAAAATGATGCGTTTAATCCCCATTATGGCAAAATAAAAAAAAACTAAAAATAGCTTTTAACGGCTGGTAATATTTTGAATTTCATTTACTGTTCCCGCGCCTGATGCCGGATATACGTAATCCAATTGACAGACTGATGCACCGCTCCCACATCAGCATCATGTGACGTCAGTAAGAGGAAAACGATCGTACTTTTCCGCTTTTCTCATTACATAGCTTCTACTAAAACGTCGTGACGTGCCGCTTAAATTTACATTCGTAACATTTTCTTTAACTTTACGCAGTGCAAGAATAAAAGCTGTCAGTATATATAATATACGGTTCCGTGAAAATTTAGGTAAGTTCTAATATCTTATTATGCATCACAAGTAGAGATGATATAAAGCTTGGACTAACACAGTTTGTTTGTCATTATTTCGTAACAAGTACTCAAGTATACAATTTACTTTGTATCTTCATTGAACGTCACCAATCTTATAGATTTTCTTCTTTCATCTTTCATCTTTCATCTTTAAGTTTGAAAAAATTATTGCTATACACTATGTGTTATTTAATTAAAGTAATTATTTCTTTTTAATTACAGATTTTTTTTAATCACTGGTTTTTTGCAACGAATTGAACAAAATGAGTTACGGTTATCAGGTGAATACAGTTACTCTTTACTTTCTTTTTACTATTAATAAATATTTGCTGTGTTTTTATTTGCCTTTTGTATAACATAATAAATCGAAAAATATGTAATTTGGACATTTATAATGAATTATCAGGAAGTATGCACCAAAGTGTGATTGTACTTTTCTTTTTGTATTTGCGCTTTGACCATCAAAGGGACCGCCAGTGATTCAGTTTCCAGGACATATACCACCACCAACATCGTTTGGAGTACCACCTGGCACACCCTCTGCCCCTGGTGTTCCACCTTATTCTCAAAGTGGCCATATAGGTTTTACAAATACTTCCTCTGCGTCTTTTGGAATGCCACAGCCTTATTCTCCTTATCCTTCAACTCCTTATCCAATGCAATCTAATCATTCTATGCCTGGCCATTCTTCCTCAATACCAGGAGCAAGTTCTCAACAAATGTTTCAACCTATGCTACAGTCTGCTTCTTCTTACCCTTCCCAACATATGCAACAACCATGTGTAGAACAGCCTTCCACGTATCCACCACAAAATTATAACATGTACCATAACCCTTACAATGTACCAGAAGTAAAAGAATCCTATGGAGGTCCTCTTCCCTATACTTCTGCTTCCAATGCTTTCTCAAATAATTTGGGCCCCTACCAAGATAGAAGCTATTCCGAGGTGAAGGGTACAGGATTCTGTCCGCTACCTGGTGGAAATTCTTCCTATCAACCTTACCCATCCTCAACCCCAGCCCCCCGGAGAAATCAATTTTTGCCTAAGGTGAGATTAAGGAAAGTGTGAGAAAAGCTGTATTATTGCAACACTTAGGTATTTTAATAGTCATTTTCCTGTGGAAAATATTGTATGTAATTATTTGGTTTATGTTATAGTTATCTCCTACAGTTATTCCATATGCAGATTTTGATGCCAGAGCAGATGCAGAAGTTTTGAGAAAAGCAATGAAAGGTTTTGGTACTGATGAAAAGGCTATTATTAATGTACTTGCTAACCGTAGCAATTTGCAACGTCAAGAAATTGCAGTTCAATTTAAAACTTTATATGGAAAGGTAAAAAAATTGAAAAATGTAATATAAAGTATGAGAAAAGTAATGAATTTTTCTCACTAGGATCTTATAAAAGACTTGAAGTCCGAATTATCAGGAAACTTCGAAAAGTTAATTCTTGCTATGATGATGCCATTACCACAGTTTTACGCCAAGGAATTGCATGATGCAATGGCTGGTATCGGTACCGATGAGTGTGTTCTAATCGAAGTATTGTGCACAATGTCTAATCACGAAATTCGTGTGATTAAACAGGCTTACGAAGCAAGTAAGTTTTGCTCATAACAATTTGTATATTAATTTTTATATAACATCTTTATTGACAAATTTTAACCTTTTCTTTTAGTGTATGGAAGAACATTGGAAGATGATTTAAGAGAGGACACTTCCGGGAATTTCAAGCGGTTAATGGTATCGCTGTGTTGTGCCAATAGAGATGAGTCATTCGATGTAGACCCTGCAGCTGCAATAGAAGATGCCAAAGAACTTCTTAGAGCAGGTATATAAATTTCTAAATAACGTAACTCTATTTTACAATGTTACCGAAATATGCCAAATTATTATTTCATATTTTTTTCAGGTGAGCTCCGTTTTGGAACTGATGAATCAACATTTAACGCAATACTTGTTCAAAGAAGTGTTCCACAGCTAATACAAATATTTCAAGAATATGAAAATATCACTGGTCATGCTATCGAAACTGCGATTGAGAACGAATTCTCGGGCGATATTAAAAAAGGCCTTCTGGCAATTGGTATTTAAATATTTCCTTTTATTTTTACTTTATACAATAATTTTTACTTGTATGATGTATTAACGTTCAGTTAATTTTGTTACAGTGAAATGTGTGAAAAATAGAGCTGGTTTCTTCGCCGAACAGTTATACAAAAGCATGAAGGGTCTCGGTACGGATGATGATCGTTTAATCAGATTGGTTGTTACGCGTTGCGAAGTAGACATGGGAGAAATAAAAGAAGTATTCAGACAGCAGTATAATGAATCCTTGGAGGATTTTATATCTGTTAGTATATTCAAAATCATACAAACTTAAAAAATTAACAATTAAATCTATTGATAAAATTTTTTTTACAGGGTGATTGTTCCGGCCATTATAAGAAATGTTTTTTGGCACTTATTTCTTAAAATTGCACTAGCAGAAAGTAAAATATTTTGGCATCGCATTTAATGGTCAATTTTTCAAATATTACTGTTATGTTTGTTTACTCATTGCTTAACGCGTAAAAGATGAAAGTGTGCTTCATATTGAAATATTTCTACAAATATGATGTTCCTAAGAAAGCCTATAAAAGTCTATATAGAAATATTTATAAACGATCTGAAGGGTTATTACACAATCTGCTCAGAATCTCAAACTATTCTATTTGATATCAAAAATTTAATCACTGTTGACATAAAAAAATCTGGTGACAACATGTCTAAATAAAACATAACATAAAACTATATTGTTGCTATATATTTTTATTGCATATATATTTATACCACTATTCTATTTATCTACGTATGTTTTATTAAAGACTCTAAATGTATTAAAATATAAAATCTGTTGTAAGGGCGATTATTGTATACAATGGAAATAAAAATAAACATTTTGAAATTTCCAGGATTTATTAAACGAGTAACATATTTATAACATTGTCATCTTTCAATTTACCAAGAAATTCTTTGTGGATGAGGCTGATCATTCCAATAGAATACTTTATTAACAAAAATGTAAAATTGTAGAAAGTTTATTATTACTGTATTCAATGATTCTGCAATAATTTGCCACTTTTTTGGTTTTTTAAGAAAGAAACGATAAAGTATGTATGGGAGAATAAAATAACGTGGTTCTACCAGTAACTGCGGAATGAGTACTACAAAAACCATAAGAACATAATTAATCTGTGTTAAAAACCTTAAATGTTTGATTCCATGAAACATTGTATATAAGGTGAATGAATATACTGGTACCAGCAAATATTTAAATATCTGATATTTTCCCATCAACTTGTTCCAAAAGTAAAATACATAATGCCTGTTATCAGCCAACATATATGGATGAACAAGGGTATTCGTATGAACAATTACAGTTAAAAGTAATAAGATACAACTTGTAAATACCCAATGTTTGCTAATAAATTTAAAATAATCTTTCCAATAGATAATCATATATGGCCATGAGAAGCAAAACAAAAAAGCAGAGAAATATAATAATTGAGGAATGTGAACAGTGGGAATATGAGCTATTTTATCCCCAACTACAATTCCTTTGTTCCAAATAACAAAGACAACAAACAATAAACATACCATGATGTATGAAAATGATTGTTTCCACAACTGAATGCTAAACTTTGCAAATGATTTCCACCCATGGTTTATTTCTCCTTCTATTTTTTTCCAAAGTAGCTAAAAAGTACATAATACTAAAAATGTTAAATATACCAAATAAGTTTCCTTTTTGTAATAATAATTTACTCACTCTTAAATAAGTTACAGAACAATGTTGTTCGTGTGAAATTGATTTACATATTTTATGCTCTAGTAAATCAAACATATGTTCCACAGTAATAAATGCAACCCAAATAATGTTTGTTTGACGAATTAACACAGATACAAAACCTGTGCAACATTAATTATAACTACTACTTCTGAAATTCAACATACAAGTTATAATTCACTGATTTTCATACATACCTACAAAAGCTGCCACTGCAAAATGTTTACGTAAGTGTAACAACAACATTAACAATATTGCATTGACTGATACAATATCAGTATAATATAAAAAATGCCAAAAAAATAATGGTGGAAAGAACGTAATGTTATAAGCCACAATAAGTGTCATCCAATCACTCCACTTTTGCTTCCAATGAGATATTGAAATTTGTTTAAGTATACCATAAGCAAGATAAAGATTTAAAAATGTTCCAAGTAAATTTATGCATCTCATATAAAAAATATTACAGAGGTTTAAAGGTGATAATATCAAGGTTGCAATCAAGTATAATCCAGGTAACGTAGTAATTTTTGGGTCCCACTGGAAATAATATATCTTTCAAATATACTTTATGAATATATTTCATAGAAATAATATGTTAAAACACTATGCAAAAAATTAAAACATACCTGTGAGAAATTGCCAGCACAATACTGCAATGTCTGAGATACATGGAAAACCTCATCAATAAAATAATAAGGTTGTACATGATTTAAATAAATAAATAATATTAGAACACTTAAACAAATTATCGATATTGACACTTTCTGCATGTATTGAATGATTTTAACAGAAGATTGTTTCACCATTTCATTGATGAAATGCAAAAAATTAAACAAAACTAAGAGTTACAGATGAAAATAATAATTTATTACAGAATAAACGTTAAGAATCCATTTAAATTAATTCACATTTAATTGAAAACATTTATTACGACAATCATTTCACTTATACCTATTGTTACAAAACTGTACTATTAAATTTTTTAATAATAATGATTTAACACTTAAGTTTATTTTAAAGCATTAGGACTTAAAACACATGGCACGCTCATCCAAAACATTTTGCAGGCTACATGTATAATTACTGAATCTTTTTTGCCCTGAAGTTAACGTTAAATCAGTAATTCAAATTACCGACCTGATATATCGATTCATGAAGTACGATTTGAAAACATGGCGGAAAAATGAATCTCTTAAAATATTGTGTACCTTGTCTACAAAAATATAGAATTTAAAAGTCAAAAATACAATCTCTATATTGCATCAATTATTATGTAAGTAAATTGTACTATAATATTCAAATAAATAAGTTTATTTTAACTTAATTTCTAATTTGAAGTGAAACAAACCTTATTTTTCATATCTATAAAAATGTTGACACAATACAAATATTAACTTTATTTTACAATCAAGTAGACTGTAAATATTAGACAAACTTGCTCTAACAATGCTATTCTTCTTATTTAAATATTGGGTTCACTTTCTGCTTCGCCTAACCAAAATCTCCAGAAAAACGGAAGTATGCATTATAGAAACAAAAACGAGTATAACGTTTCCTTCCATGCTATAGCTTTTTTTCGGATTATATTATATAGGAATTAAAAAACAACTAATCCACATATCAATCCTTACAAGAATTTGTAATTCAATCACAAAATTTTAAATTAAAATATAATGATACACAAAATTCCAGGTAATCGCACGAATTTGTAAAAACATATTAAATACTCAAATAAAATTAAAATATAATGCGATTCACTGCAACATCGAATATTTCTATCGAACAGATCAATCCAAATCGATTGGCTGAATCAAATTATGCCCGTCTTCTTTTGAATTTAATTTCTTCAGTTCTCGAATGTATGCCTAGTGTTACGTGTTCAATTATATATTCTGTGTACAATTCCTCCTCGATGTATCATTTAGATGGGGCTTATAAATGCTATGATATATCGTAGTATAACGCACATCACGTTCAGTTTGATTCTAATTCTATTCAATGATCTCCTGGCCATTTAAGGAAATCAATCCACACCATACATATCGAACTTTATGGCATTTTTCACCTGAGAATAATTACAGGATAAATTGTCAATGCATTAAATGTAAAGTAATCGAAGTTTTGTTGAAGTACAATGCACATCTGTATATGTGTGTAGGTGTGTGTGTGTGTATGTGTGTGTGTGTGTAAGCACGTTTTCTTGCGACTGTCGTAAAACACGATCCTTTTATACATATAGACATTATACATAAAAAAGACATAGGCAAATTGTATATATCACGAGTGTATATGCATACACGAATTCATATATTTATGTATGCACTGTACAAAGCTGAGCATTTTTCTTTTTGGGATCCCTAATGTTTTCTAATTTCTTACTTAAAGGGCACAGTTATTAATCTCTTTTTTACTTCTCTTTTTCATTTTCTTAATCAGTCTAAAGCAAACGAAATATAACACATAATGCTTAACAAGATAATTTCTTGAAATTAAAAAGGAAAAAGGAAATTTGGTTTATGTACAAGTAGATTTTTTTAGATTTAAATAAATGATAAACAAATTTTTGGCATCCAAATATGAAATCTGATACTTTGAAAGTCATAAACAAAGTGATTTAAGTACAAAGTTTTTTATCTGGAATGGTTAAAAAGTTTCGATTAATTACGATAAGATAAATAGTTCTTAACGATATTGAAATCAGAATGTTTCGATTATTTTGAAAAATTTTAATGTATAAAAAGAAGAAATGAAGTCGAGTTACAGAATGTTTATGATTAAAAAGCTCGCTCTACGGTTTGGCTGTTTTCTAAAAAAAAAAAAAAAAGAAAAAAAAGAAAAAAAAAAGAAAATGGAAAAGTTTCTAATCCATCGGCAACAGCAAGTGTTTAAACGTATATAATATTATAAATTAATATTAGCGGAAGCATAACTATAGGATTTAATAATTTTTTATAAATTACGAATTAGTTTAAAAAACTAAATGATCTGCTTACATTATATAAGTTTCAAACAATACTTCCTGTTACAAATGGATTAATATTTAATACTCTTTGTATCTTCAAATAACTCCTCATCTATCACACATTACAAAAGAATTCCATAAATAGTTAAAAAAAAAAAAACAATTACTGAGATTACTGGGTAACAGTAAATGTTTTAGCACGATTTGCCATTGCTATTCAAAACTAATATATGCGTACATTCTTGTTTCAGTTGCAAATGTATCCCGCCTTGATGAAAGTAATTCGTTAAGCTCAATACCATGAAAAGGATACATGCATCTTAAAAGAGAGAACATATTCCTTCGCACGTGATCATAATAATATCATCTCTTCGACGTTCGAGCCGTACGATTGAAAAATGGCGGAGAATATATAAAAACAGTTTCTTTCTAACTCACATGGCTACCTGAGATATTTTGTATCTTTCAGTCGTTTAAAAATTTTCTAAAACGAAAAAAAATAAGAAAAAAAGGTAAAGACGTATACTCGATATGGTACACAGACTATTATAACACTGAAAGCAATATCTAGAAAAATATCAAAAAGGTATATGCTTAGTTTTACTCAATCTTTTGTCTCTCCTATTGAAACTTAAAACACACGGTAACTAATACTTTTGTACGTGTTCGCTTCTAAATATTGCTTTTAATGCTTTCAATTTCTTAAAAGACAGATACAGAGAGAGAGAGAGAGAGAGAGAGAGAGAGAGAGAGAGAGAACGAGATTGGAAGAGGCATGTTTTTGTTTTTTATATATAGAATAACGAATTGTATAATGTTATCAGCACTTGTGGAATGCCTGCAGTCAATGTGATCTCAAATACTAAATATGTACGCTAAAAAATTATATGCTCCGTTTCATAGAACTACAACCTTAAGCAAAACATCAAAGAATACTAGAAAATTATTTACAGTTTTAGCATACACCTCGCCGATAAAGGAAATCTTTTATAATAGCAGTATTAATGATCATGGTAAATTAATGAAACAAACGTACGAATAAAATGTACGTTTTCACTGTACGTTGAGTTCTAAAAATTTCAACTGCAATGCTACAAGTTAATTGTAAACAAAACGATTCCTTTGTCTATAAGATAACGGCGTGTCTAATCGGTTTCTTAAGCTTGAAAGTACTTTTCAAGGTACACGAGAGATTGGATATCAAAAAACGTATCCTAAAATGAAAAGCAGATTTGTGCAGACAACAAATAAAGAGCACTCCTTAGGAACTAATGAGACTTAAGCGTTATTATCGAGATCTGAACGTACAATCAACTCGTAAAAATTAAGAATAGTATTATATACACAGTTATTATAAGAACGGGTAATCTTCTAATAATAGGGAGATTTAAAATGAGAATAAAGTTGTGTCAAAACGAGTTTCGAAAAACATTAAAAAAACAGGGATGATGCGAAAACAATGCAATAGCTTTTTTTTTACAATTTTATTTTTATGTACAAAAAAATAAAAAATCGATTTTACTGAATCTTCTTGTCATTGTAAATGACAAAAGCAATGTTACAACTTTGTATCTTTGAACTGTCGCAAAAGAAGTACAGAAAAAAATCGTGTTGACACATGCTTACACCGCTTCTACAAATATCACAAAGACACCTTATTATCGGAAGATTACCTGCATTTTTAATATAGGAATACATTCCTAGTCATTTAGTAAGAATTAAATAAGTCATTACTTCAAAACTATGAAGAACATTTTCTTAATTTTATTTCATCGCGTAACGAAATTTATTACGATCGAAAAATGAAACAAATGGATCTTGTTCAATTTATACTTCCCATTATATATAAAGAAAAGATGTACACATAAATTTAATAAGGACTATTATGTACTAAAAATCGAAAAAATATAATTCACCACGCCAGAATTCTTTAATTCTATTACATTTGTCTTCCTTTAAAAATTCTTAAATACCAAAGTATCGGAAGGTATGTCTCACTAAAACAACAAAATCCATTTTTTTCCATTTTCGATCAAAGAATCTGGTTACTCGATGAAATTAATAAGTAGTACAAGAGATATATGTAGGCGGTAGAATTCTACTATAATAGAAGTACATTAAAAGTATAGAATTAATCCTATTGACCGAAGGCCGATATGTAATATAAACGTCACAAATGTGAAATTGTACCTGTACATGCTATTCTAGTATCTGTACATTGCAATAATACAATACAGCAAATCAATTAGGTATGAATCGCAACATAATTTATGTTCTGTTGGAATACGGTTTTCTTTTGTTAATTTTTTGTCATAAATTTATCGGGTCGGTAGATTTACATAGACAATTATATACAAACATTCTTTTTCCTTTAAATCATAAATAATTAACGAAAGTGTTGCCTATTTAAAAAAGAAAAAGAAACGGAAAACCAGTAACAATAACAGCATAGAAATTAAGGTTGAACGTAACTATCGGGAATTTTTACAGAATTTATACGTTTTCTCTTTTCCTATGTGTTTGGACTGCGAAAAGGTATAGGAAAAATTGTATTAAATATAATCACTTCGAAAACGAGACGAATAACAGGCAATGCCACAGAGTGCTCAATATCGTATCCCTAATGAATTATTGCTCTTTGCATTTTTCGAAATCTTCGGAACGTCATTACGCTATATATACCTAAAGGTTGTGTAAAAATCGCTTAAGATCGAAAACCAATCAAGCCTGTATACATTGTAGAGTTTTAATATTATGTACGGTTAATCCGACACTGAAAACCTTAAAAAAGTGTACATCGAAGGAAAAAGGGGAGAGAGAAACTGCAACTGCAATTTTACTTCCGGTTGCTGTCGTTAATGCGATTTTGATGTACAAACGATGCCGTTATCAGGACCCCGTAAAATAGTTGCCGCGTGGAACATTACACATTAGTAAACTGTATTGTCGTTAAAAAATATTATATCCTCGGGTACATTTGGCAAGCATGCACTTCTCGGCTTGGAAGATCGAATCTTCGAGAAACTTCAATTAATTAAATAAAGGCTAATCGAAAATTAATGACAACTACGAGAGGACGGTTCGCACTCTCCTCCACCGTGCTTCCCACTGTGATTTATTTCTTCTAGCGCTCCATCCGAATCCGAACCCAGAACCAATGATAACTTTATTAAAGTAAGCGAAGTTATTGTTGTTGCAGCTGCTGCCGCCATTAACATGGCCAACGTTCGTATTAAGATTGACCAGGTTAACGGCATTCAAGATACGAACAGCAGATGAGAGCCGTAATTTGCTTGCTGGAGAACTAAACACCAACTTTCGGCTCTGCTTATTGTTGTTGCTGGCGTCTCCGCTACTGTTAGCGCTATGACGATCGCTTAAATGTTTTGCAGTATGGGAATACTCGATGTAAAATGATTTCGCCATTGATCATTGTCGATACGTTTGAGACGATATGCCGTTACCAGGTGTCACGTAATCTCCGATCATCAAGCTGGGATTCACTGGGTAATGCGAGGTATTGCCAAGGACCAGCGATTGCTGGAAAGTAACACCAAGCTGTAGCGCGAAAGACACGCAGGCAGGCGTACACTTTAGTATCCTTTTGCTTTAGATTTATAAATCGAATATTTAGCAAGCTATTGTTTGGTGCGGATGTTCATGTACATTGTACACAAATATAGTGCATGTAATGTAATGGGTACACTTTGATACCATATTTCGAGCTCGCTCAAAATCTAATTTAAAAACTTGTTTACTTACCGTAGCGGGAGATGTGAACATATTTGGAGTAATCCCTCCACCTATTAATTGTGCTGCTTGCGTACTTGTAGCTGTACCTCCTACCCGTCCGCGCCCTGTACTGGAGATTGAACCAGGATGAATGTTCGGTTGACCTCCTGGATTGATTACACACAAGTAAGCAAATAAATACTTTGTATTTTTAAAACAAGAAACTATATCTTTAACTATCCTCTTACCTATTGCGAGTAAATTACTGGGATTCACCGCTGCGGTTGCATCCATAGAAACTTCTCCTAAACCATTCACAGACATTCCGTTAACCATATTTACTGCTTGTCTCGCACCTTGTGCGTCTAAAGTTGTCCAATAGGACTCGCTGGGCGAGGTATTATTTAATCCAGGAGGAGGTTGTGCAGCTGCACCTGTGTATCTAAAGTACGGATTTTTCAAATCCAATGTATTACTACTACTTTCCATATTCGTGCCCTCTAGTTTCAATTCTATTGTCACGTCGTACGATTGTCTGAAATATTGTTTTATATGAAGTTACACACATACACTGTACATTAATATTCTTAAGCTTTTAAATGTGTAACCATAATAATTTTGCTTCACCTTTTATTTGCAATAAGAATAACTTTTCCAGATAACAGCTGACCGCTTTTACAGAACAAAGGATTTTCCAAAAGACAACGAACCTGATACCAATGGGTAAGAGGTTCTGTGGGAGCTGTGCTTAACCAAACCTGCTGAGTGGATCCAATAAATGCAACATCAAACCAAAATGCAAGACCATGACAAGTACCACTTTCCAGTATGTGAAAGTCGACATCGATTTCTGAAACATATATAAAACGTAAGACTTTCGATCGTTAAAAATCTCGGTGGTAAAAGTCATATAACAGACAAATTTTCACCTATTTTATGTAAATCAGTTTCACTAGCAGTCTGAAAATCTACAATATGTCTGATAGATTTAGCCATACAAATTCTTATGTCAAACGTATCAACGATTGGTTGCCTAAAGTATTCTTTGATCGCATTATTTCGCATCGCTGAAAGGTCTACACCATGAAAACATGTTTGATACCAAAAATTAGCTTTATTAAATTGTTCCATATAAAGATTTTCGTCAGAAAACGGTGCAATGTGAAGATCTCCTCGCGAAGGAAACATTCTTCCACCTATACAACAATTATTTTTTTATTTTGATAACGATTAACTAAAATAAGATTAAAATAAAATAATAAGAAGAAAATATTTACCTGGGACTAACCACTTTTTTGCATGGAGATACGTTTCAAGCATCCTTTCATTGTATAACATATATCCCATAGGTTCACTCACTATACTGTCTACTTTTTCAGGTAAATCAATTTCTTCTATTTTACCAGCTATGACAATAATCTTATCAGATAAATTATTTGCAGCAACTAATAGTTCTGCATGATTTGCCATATTACTTGCTTCTACTGCATATACCTTCTTTGCACCAGCTTGGACTGCAAAGAATGACAATATTCCAGAACCTGCACCTACATCTAACACAACTTTATCCTTAAAATCAGACAAATTTCCCAAAATTGCTCGTTGGTATGTACTAGTCCTAATATAATCTTGCATCATATTTTGTTGTTGAGAGAGGTAACCATAAAATTGAAAATATTGCATGGCTGAAGATTCTTCAGTCCTTTCATTAAATGCAGACACACCTTTGCCATTTTTTAATTTTAATATTTGTGAATGAAAATTTCTAAAATCTAATAAAACAAAACTTATTAGAAATAAAATAAATTACGTAAGGTAATATAATTCAACCAATACACAGTTGTTAACTTACCTGTTTCACTGGAAAATGTTATAAGTAAACTATCTGTGTCAAGCGTGAATACATAACTTCTAGATGAAACTCTAGAGCATTCAGTATTAGGAGTTACTGGAAATTCCAATAATGTAGTTTTTTCTTTACCAATTGAATCTCCTGTTATAAAAATACAGAAACATAAAAAATGTCTTCCATAATTTAATCAGTAATTTACTACTAAGTGCATTTTACTAAAAAATGTATTAAACAATAGTTTTCTTTTTTAACTTCATACAATATTTTTTATCACAGAATAAAGTTAATATTTGATAAAAGACACTGTGAATGTTTAAAAACAGTAAGCAAACACAGTGATTGTAAAACATGCGTTTCCTTCTCGGACAATTAACGATCGTATGTTTTAAATCTATAGCTTTAAACGAAAAACTCTTAAAATTTATTTATTAAAAAAATCTAAATTTGTAAAGAAATATTATGTTTACATCACATAACTGTATCTTAAATATCGCAAACAAATCATATCGAAATAAAGGTACTATCTAACGTGTAAGTACCTTGGTTTTTACAAAAACTTTCTACAGAAAATTTAAAAACGTTCAATTATCGCAACACAAAAAAATTGTTGTTACATTTTAATTAAAAGAGGACTGTAGTGTTAGTTTAAATATGGTTATGTTGTCTATTCCGTAACGACGCTAACATAATACGTAACTAATGATTTATCAATAAATGAGTACCTCCGAGGAACTCAACGCTGAGACCTTGCGGATCATAGTTGATATTGAGGGTGACCGGCTTATTAAATTTCACTGTTGACTGTCCATTGTTTGACAAAGTCGATACTGTCACCGCGCGAAACATCTTCGCCATTTTTAGACACCGCGTGCGTATTGTACGCTGCAGTTCTATAATCGGTTTTATTGCACTTGCTGTCTATCCTAACGTCGTTTTCCTCAAAATTGACAGTGAAAAAAAAGAACACGTAGTATTGTTCTTTCTAATACAAATTGTACGAACGATATTAAGCGAATTTTGAATAAAATTGCAATTTTTCGCGTTCGTACTCTGAACCATCGACTAACCACCCCCGGCGCGTATTACACACGCGCAATAGGGTTACTAGTTACTGAATATATAGCTAATTGAACTCCCTAGATTTACAATAACCATCGGACTCGCTCTGGAGACCGCTAAATCGTGTTAATGTTGTATCGAAGAGATTTTAAATTTGATTACTTATTGCAAGGCTTTTTATGCAACATTTCATACTTAATAGGTGCTTGTTAGGTGTTGCTATAAATTTTCATGAATAAAGGTTATATTCTTGAAAGAGATTGTAAAAACTTAGTTACTTCATTACCAACATAAGACAGACCAATATACAATTATTTTACAAAGATATTTAAAAAAGGTACAAAACTGTAGTTGATTTTAAAAAGCTTTATATTTTATATTAAAGGCGATAAATTGCTATAATTTTATTATGTACTAGATTACAGAATTATTAGTAAAGTGATAACCAATCAAATACAATTTCTAAATGCGTATTTAATACCTGAATTGTTATTGGTCGTGGAACTGCTTGAACGTTTTATGCATTTTCTAGAGCGACCTGTACGGTTCAGATGCACACTGTTAGTGGTGTATGTGCGATATTCTGATCGATAATACGACTTGGACAATAACTCGAAACTCGAAGGTTGGCGGCGTGGCTGATTGCTCTCTCCCATTTTTGACAGTGCATCTAAAATATTGCACTTTTTCACAAAAATGACTGCTCACGACCAAATGCGAGCTATGCTTGATCAATTGATGGGTACTGGACGAAATGGTACGTATTATTGCTTCACGAAAAAACTTTAATATTCTTCATGATATTGCTATTTACAATTACTTGAAATCTTGCACAAAAATACAAAATGGTGGCTTACACCTTTACCATTGCATATAGACTTAGCTGATTATGGGATATCATTATCGGCGGATATTTCATAATTTTAGGTGAAAATAACAAATTTCAAGTGAAGTACTCCGATCCAAAGGTCTGCAAGAGCTTTTTGCTGGCGTGCTGTCCACATGAAATCCTATCTTCGACGGTGAGTTTACTTCAGTTATTACATATTGAATATCGATGACATACCGTTGGCACTTTTGCGCTACACTAGAGCATCTTTGTATTCCCCTTTTGATACTTTATATTAACAGAAGAGCAATCAGATATTAATACATATTGATGTAATATTTATTTTTTTATTGTTAATTATTTTATATTTTTTTCTTTTTTCTGGTTACACGATTCAACTGCTTTCATTTTGTTCGTATACTCAATTGCTTCTCCCTTGAATTCATTTTTTCTCTATGGTTGCAAAATAGAAATACCTTATTAAACATTGATATGCAACATTGCTTATGTATAATGTTTTTAACTCATTACAAGCAAACTTAAACTCTATGCCAAAAAGATATAACAGTGTGTTCGTAATTAAACTAAATTGTGGTTTGTATTTGCAATGTGTTAAAGACATTTCATTTTAAAGTTAAAGTTGTACATATAACAAAAATAAACAAAGATGCAATTGTAACATTGATGTTAGTTTATTCATATATACATTGCATATAATAGCTTTAAGCATATATTTCTTTATTAAAATTGTCTAGCTTTTTAGAATTATATAAACAATAGCATATATCATTAATTATGCAAACTATAGAAATTATACCTTTTTTCTTATTCACAGAAGGTCTAGTAGTAAGCATTATTCAATTGTAGTAAAATTTTAAACATATTTAATTAACTAAATATTGAAATTTAAATAACTATTTCAATAGGTAGGTGTACATAAATTATAAAAGTTCAAAGTACAATGTTTTATACATTTTATATAATAAATACATGTACATGTATTTTATACTGCTGCACACACTTAAATACTTAGTGTTAATAATCCTAAATATAAAGAAAAGAAGATGATCAAGTATTTTCTTATTTTATTCCATGACATCTAATAAATTTTTAAAGATAAAAAAAGTGTTATGCACTGTTAGCATCATCATTGTATATTGATACATACTTATTGTGATAAAATCATTTAATGTTTCTATACAGCTTCTTTTATTTTGTTTAAAAACTTAATATGTTTTGAATCGTGTAACCAATTATATACCAACTTGTTTAATTCTTTAATAAGTCTAATTATGTAATATCTTTGAATACTTAAAACAACAAATATTTCTTATTTTAATAATATGTAATAAAATACATATTATTTTATATAATATATATATATGTATTTATAAGCTTCTTTTTATATATTTGTTTAATAATTTTAAAAAAATTTTATATATCTTAAAAAGAAAATGTAAAATACATTGTGCATAGTGCTTTTTTCATCAGTGCCAATTGGTCTGATCGATTTTAAATAGTTACAAATTAATTTTGTGGTATACAAACAATAGGATAATATCTGTGAAGAATTGATTTTGATCAATTCACACTAGATAGGCGTTGAAGTGCAACACGGGGCAGCAAATTGTGATAAATTAGGATTTTTGTTTCTTAAATTCTCAAGAAAGAAAGAAGTGAGATGCAAAATTCTTATCTCAAAATATTTAGTTACTCCATGTCATTGTTTATCTGTTTGTAATAATTTTATAATGCTAGTGTGAATCAAAATGCCATAGCACAACACCTTCATTTCGCTTCTTTCTTTCATAATACTTAAAGATATTCTGAAACCAAAGTTGTACTTAAGCCAATAGCCTCGTACGATTGCGAAACCTATGTACAGGAAATCGCGAATGACAACATAACCGTAAGATTAACTTACATCGTTACAGATTATAGTAACAACATTTTTCGTGCGATGGCATAATACCGCTCACATTAGTACTGCTTCGCGCATTTCTTTGTCATCTCGTGCGAATTGGTCCAAAGGGTGTTTGTTAAAAAAATTCAGTTTTCTTTATTTGATTCTCTAACCGGCCAACTACTTGCAGTAAGGCGACATCACAAAATTACAATCTATGTACAAAATCTTCGCACAAATTTTATTAAAAAGTACAGTTAAACGAATATTTCACTTCTCATGGAGCAATATTAAAGATGTTTTTAATAACTAGCATATTAATACGATATGTTTCTCTGTACAGCAATTAGAAAAATTTCAATCATCCGATTTGTCAATTTTAATAAAGGCAGTCAATATGGTACACTTTTTAAGGTGAATAGGGATTTATTAAATTTCTTATTTGTCATTTTTTATTATTTGTTTTGATTAAAAGAACATTTTATTTACTTATTTATTTTTTTTTTTTTTTTTAACAATTGCACCGTCCGAAACTATTAGCTATGTTCAGGGACATAAAAAGGAGACTTGCAATCTTAGCGTTCGATGGGAGGCGTCTTTTATCGCAGTTAGCAAGCACCCTTCTACAGATCTTTTACGCTTAGGTTTACTGCGGTAGAAATGAAAACAACCATTATAAAATATAAGAGACAAAATAAAACGAAGTATTTAAAGATTAATTTGAAAACAGACAAAATCAATCATAAAATTAAATTTTTAAGAAAAAAAAAACGAAATATTCTGGCAAATACTCGCGAGAATGACGAATATACAAGTTCACTAATGCCACTGTACCTACAGTTCTATTTCCAGAGTCTCTGGAAAAAGCAATTCCAATCAGATCCATTGTACAATATTGTTGCGAGTATTGTCCGCTCATATGTCGTGTTGTACTTGTCGCTCTCACATGCGCGTTACTGTAAGTACTGAAAAGCGAAGAGGACGTACGTATTACAATTCTACAATTTGATTATCTCTTAACATAATTCAAGTACTAGGTATATTAATTTGATTAATGATATATAAAGGCGGGCGGTTATCTCAGCCCCTCTACCGGTCAACGGTGGCGAGGCTGAGTTGTCGAATATTAATTCCGAGACCCTGAAAGGCCTGTGTAAAGTTGGTGAGTAGCGCCATGCTGATTCATGAGACAATGTCTTACTGTCGCTTCTTACTAATAATGCCGTTTACGGCAGGTAGAGATGAAGTTTACTTTGAAAGTATGTGTGAAAATCGTATTCATCCTCGGAGATATAATGGGTACAGGAAATGAAGCAGTGATCTGTAAGTAAAACGAAAGAAAATGCGAATTGCCAAGAACAATAAGTTTCTGTCGTGTTCGAGTCTCGGAATTGTATAAATGTATTTATTTTTTTTTTTCGACACTCATGAACTCGTTCTTCCGTGAATGAATATGCAATGAATCCTACAATTGATCATACTGTGAAAGTTTATCATAAAATGTAGTTTGTTGCATCGAACAATTTATAACATTAATGATTTAAAGTGTTGTATAGAAAAAAAAAAAATTATCATTATTTGAAAATTGTATACGTGTACCAAAAATGTTCAATCGAGTTTTCATTGTAATATTAATTCTGCGACATTCGAGATCAGATGTTGGTATAGTTCAGTTACTTTTTCTATACTTCCTTCAAACGTGCACATACATTAGGGTGGTCTATATACAGTCAAGTATTTAAACTAATTTCAACGTGTACTATCGTAACGCGCACTAAGCTCCACTTGATACAATTTTCGGTGTATTGTTAAATGTATATACAACTAACTTTAAATCTCCGTTTTATTTGAAAATTAAGAAGAAACACGGTCATAAGATCGAGAAGAGAATTGTACATTAATTATTGACAATCAAGTATTTATTTTGGCAATTTGCAATACGATAAAATTATCCATGAGAAAAAAAAAGAGTGAGAAGTGGCATGAAGCAGTGAGCGGAAGAGAGAGTGTGAGCGAGAAAGAGAGAGAGAGAAGGAGTGAGACATTTATTTAGGGGGAACTGTACAGCGCACCAGTTCTATTAGAAAAATTTTCTTCAGCATTGGATGTACGTATTGAACTTCGTTTTCTAAATCGTCTAGAATTGTTTCTATCTAGGGCAATTTCGTGCCCTATCATAAATAGTATAATAAACCCATTAGGTTGTAAGTTGTTTCATAGGCTATTGAACATATGAACTTAAGGTGTGTGCTGATTGTAGCTTCATTGCCATCGCATTGTCGTGTCAGGCGGAGAGGTGTTGCCACTCTGTAAGTGAACATAACAAAATATTTATCTGTAAATTGATTGCATTTTTACTTTGTCCGTGAACAAAAAAAAAGTGATAATAATTTGGTCAAACGTATACGTATATACGTGCACATGTATACGAATAAATAAATATGTGGTAGTATATTTATCTATTCAAAGAAAATATACGTACGCGTGTGTGTATAAATATATATATATATATATTACTTGTAAGCGCGTATATAAAAATGCATCTTTAAACCATATCTTTCTGGACTTTTAGAAGTTTTTAACTTCTGCCGTTATGCGTTTAATAGTTCTAAATTATTTATTTGATTACCAATTTAACCAGTTTAGTTTCCTATTCACGGAACTGTGCCGGTTGAGAAACCTTGTTCTTGTCGTATAATTTTTCTTAAAACAAGTCGGGAGGGTTTATATGTATACATATCTATATAAAATAAAACCAGTGAGGCTTCTTGAGATTAAATGCAATAATAAGCTAATATCAGATGATTTGTAAATCGCAGCGCATGGACCTGGGAGAATGCCCCCAGATTCACGACTTGGCCCTGCGGGCTGACTATGAGGCTGCACAAAAGAAGAAGGACCATTTTTACGATATTGATGTAAGTATCTTTACCTTTAAATCATTGTTTTATAACTTATCTTATGATTATAATATTATAATATATGATATTGTAATTCTAACCCCTTCTTTTGTTCCGCGTTTTTTAAGGCCATGGAACATTTACAAAATTTCATCGCTGACTGCGATCGTCGAACAGAACAAGCGAAGCAACGACTCGCAGAAACGCAAGAAGAGCTGAGCGCTGAAGTAGCGGCGAAAGCGAACAATGTTCATGTACTTGCGGAAGAAATTGGTAAAAAATTAGCCAAAGCCGAACAACTCGGCGAGGAAGGTTTTGTCGAGGAATCTATGAAGCTTATGGGTGAGATTGATGAATTACGAAAGAAAAAGAACGAAGCAGAACAAGAATATCGCAACAGTATGCCAGCGTCTAGTTATCAGCAACAAAAACTGAGGGTCTGCGAGGTGTGTAGTGCTTACCTCGGTATTCATGATAACGATCGGCGATTGGCAGATCATTTCGGTGGAAAATTGCATCTGGGTTTCATCAAGATCCGAGAAAAATTGGCGGAACTTCAAAAAACCGTAGAAGAAAGACGTAAAGAAAAAAGAGAGTCGTTGTTAGATAGACGTAGAGATAGAGACAGAGACGATCGTGATAGAGATCGTGATGGCCGACGTGGAGGCTTGGGTTACAGAGACAAAGATCGAGATCGTGATCGTGACCGTGAACGCGAACGCGATCGAGATCGTGATCGCGACAGAGACCGTGACCGCGATCGCGACCGTGATCGTGATCGTGACAGGGATCGAGATCGGGAACGTAGAGACAGGGACAGGCGAAAGTCACGTTCTCGAAGTCGCAGTCGTGGAAAAAGGTTGGTAGAATTGATTGAAATTTAGTGTATCTTATAACAATTTGTATAAGTTTTTAATACAAAAGTCTGAATGATTTTTATTGTCACGAAGTTGCAGTCTATAATTAGTAATATGTTTTATATGTTGTACTTTTTAAAGTATAAATATTTAATTTGTTTCAGATCAAAACGTTCACGCAGTAGTAGCCGTAACCGTCGATCCCGTTCTCGTCGTAGTGGGTCCAATGATCGAAAAAGATAAAAATGATTATTCCTAATTATGCTCAATCATTTTTTCTCCGTAAAAATTTTCACACGCTTATTTGTGCACATTTAATGTAAAGGGAAAGAAAAACAAAAGAGGAACAGAATCGTGCTCGTTAACATCATTTCTTCAGTAGAGATTTTTCTTTAGACATTTCAACTAATATTTGTACATTTTCCATCGCATCTTATCGGAAACACCAATATTTTGAACTATCTTTGTGAAAAACTAGACCTACTTTCCTGTCGGTATAAGAACAGGATAGAATTTATTAGATACTAATATACTAATATACTTATCCTATTTGAACTTGATATACCGATTATACTTTTAAATCTAGTTACTATTTCGTGTACATAAGAATAATTCAGATGTAACTCCATAATATTTGGAGACGTTACATATTTATAACATGATTAAAGGATCTTATGCGTTTATTATATGCGCATAAAAAATTAAGATATGTTCGAAAATATATACCTTTAAATAATTATCGTTTCAAACACCGCAACCATGTATTTTCTCACCTTACTTCTTATAAGTTAGAAATTTCAAACCACAAAGAAATGAAAAAAATGTTGATAAAGCAACAAATGAAAAATGAAGATGTAACAAAAGTGTTTTCTAGAAATTAAAAAATTTAATGGTATGTAAAAAATATATGTAAATAATACTGTTTAAGAAGGGATATTTATTTCAAGAGCCATGTACATAATAATTATTGCAGAGCTATTTGTACATACAAAAGTTTTGCTTAAATTTATATTCAAGAAAGAAGACAGAATTTTGTTATATATTCGTATTAAGATTATTTACATTTTATTAATTTTAATAGTCCTTGCATTTTATAAGAAGTTAATAATTTCTACACATATTCACGACCTTACAATAAATGAACCTCAATCTACATTATCTTGGAAAATCAGTTTCACGTAACCTGGTGTACCTTCAAGAGGGACTGCGCAGAACGGACAAATTGCAATATAACCGTTTGTACCATGTGGAATTGCAACTTTTTCCCAATATCTAAAATATAAAAAATATTCATTTTGCAAGTACCTTGTTATATAAGTATCAAGTACTATGATATATTCAGTACTAACTTAACAGTTTTTTCTGTAGCCATGTGTCCACAAGGCCTAAATGCATAAGTAGGTGGGCCACAATCAACATAAAACGCAGGTTCTATTCCCATAGAAAGTTTAACTACTGAACCAGCTACTAAACACATTGGACATCTTCTTGTGGCTTTGTCTTTTTCTTGACCCCAATCATGGAGACCTTGTACATGTCCACATTTTAAATAGACATATGGTTGTTGTTGAGTAGAATCCGCAGCTGCTTTACGTGGTATAACTAATGTATTTAAACCGACTGGGCACTGTGGTCTCCCGGCATTTATAGCATCAACCAATTCCTCCAAATCGTGCTTTGTCTATATGAAAAATATGTCACTTTCGATTTCTGCTTTATGAAAAATACAAAATTATAGATGATTATACTTACAGGTGATTTTGCCAATCCTTCGGCGGATCTCCAAAGTAACGTAGCACCACAAAGGTCGATTAAAGTTCCATCTTGCAAAACATTATTCTCATCTTCTACAACATTTCCTTTTTGTTGAGCACTTCGACTTTCCCTCAGCGAGAATACTCCACCGCCTACGCTTACTTCTCTCCAGAAGCCACACTGTGCCTCACCGCCACAAAACTGACCGCGCGGATGCATTATTAAAACTCCGTTTGTTGTGAGTCCATCGATTTCCCGATTTTCTTGCCATTTTGTTGCCTTTTCCTAAAGTGATGAATTTTTATGTCTATCTTTATATTTCCTTTTTGCTACGAGTTGAATGAATTGATTTAAAAAGAAGTTGAAAACAAAACTTTTACCCCTAAAAAGATATTCCTTGAACTATCGAATCCTGCGGCATATATTCTTGCGATTCTAGCATCCGATCGATCAGCCAGAATACGACAGGCAAACCTACTGATTGTACTTTGTGCAACGCGTCCTTCATTAGAACTATCGGTGCCGCCCGCACATGTATCCATAACAACAAAGTCAATCGGAGATTCGGAAGAACGTCCAACCTACATTAATTATACATTAATGAAATATACGTTAATATATAAATTTAGAACGATTAAATAATACTGAACTTACTTGAAACATATCAGTTCCTTCATCTTCGGTATATTCTACGATAACAGCTTGCGTTCGCGAAAGAGTGTAAGAAATCGAATGTTGTTTCGTGTTAAGAATAGCTTGTGAACTGTGAGGCGTTTTGACAATGTAGTGTTTACTGCGCTTTACGCCATTTGGTACAGGCCTTTTGAATAAAACAAACTTACTCCTCCTTCTTCCTCTGTCTCCTGGTGGGAGGAATCCATTGTATCTAGGAAATTATTTAACTTGTGTAATTTTTTAAACTAATATTTTCATTGAAATACATGAAAAAGAAATTAATTTCTTACCCAAGAATAACTAGCTCTCCATATTTTACTAACTGTTTTGGTTTTTCATGGCGATAACTATGGGACCTATGGGGATTAGCATGTGAATGACTATGATTATGTTTGCTGCGTGGACTATGAGGTACACCAACTGTTTCTCCTTCTTCCACAAGTAATGGACTTTCACTGCTACCACCGTCAGATCTGAAAAAGATATAATGTAATAATTAGTAGCAAAATTACTGCTGACTACTTTTATTACTATCATGCAATCATAGTATTTCCAATGAATAATAATTTTTACAAGGAATAATAAGTAGGAATTTATAACAAATAATAACAATACTTAACAAGGATTAGTTTTTAAGGAGGAATAAAATGTATATTATTTCTGCCACCTTTATATTTTTTATTTTTTACCAAGCTGCATGCATAACATAATACCTATGTACCTTATACATTAAGTTACTACTTATATTAAACCTAAATAATCCCTATAATATTTAACACTGCTAATGCTTTAAATAGTGGAAATATCTAGAATTCTAGAATAGAAAATATCCAAATTAAAAGATATATAGTTCTTATATGTAATAATAGAGAAGTAAATGAATAGTTTATATATATTAACATTGTAGATGGTTTATAGTTTAAAGGTGGATGTCAGTAACATAATTATTCTAATTCAGAGGATAGACTTGTTATTTTCAAAGTGATAGAATTTCTATATGTATTTTAAATAGAAAAACATTATATAATTTGAATCACAAAAAAAAGGTTTGTAAATTAACTTAAAGATAAAATATTAAGTCACCTATTTGTAGATCTCTTTTATTTCTTGTCCTAGAATATGTAATACGTAAACCACTTACTTACCGCGAAGGGCATGGAATACGTTTAGTTACTGGCATCCTCCTTTGAGTAAAATTTACAGATTATTATTTCCACTGTACTTCAAAAGATACTCATAAGGACAGACAGTCTTAAGTATCTTTGCGAAGTTGAGCAAACATGAGCAAGTGCAACAGGGGATGCTGTGAATTGGTAATTATAATCTGCAATAAGAAACATTTGGTATAATGATAATCACTGTTACTTATTTTAGCACTGTCCTAGTTTTAATAAAAGTTTCAACCAGTTTTGTTTACTTCACTATTAATTAAAAAAAAAATTGCCCTGGTAAATATGGTTAACTAATTATAAGAATAAAATCATTATCTTGATATATTATACTACATTAAAGTAACTTCTGTTTTAATGACTACATATATTTGAAAAATTCTATATTAAAATTATTTTGCAATAAAAACTGTCTGTTCCTATAAATAATATAAATATGTGATGGGGTATAACTAAAGTAACTTTTATGATAGTATTTTCATAAAAACTACATGTTTATAATAAAATTTACTTATTATAAATATTTATTCAAATTAGTGTAATAGATATTACAAGCAAGAATCAAGGGATACATCATATTTTTTGAGGATACCAGCATAGTACTATTTGATTGATATAGCCAGTCTTAATTCCATTTCATTGCATTGATTAAACAATTGATTTTTTTATCTTATCTAAGTACTCATTTTTATCAAAATATTGCACTCATTGGTATCACTATGTACAAGTATGTATTACATTAAAGATTGCTATGATTTGGAATTGATGCATGCATAATTGTAGGAATAACATTTATTTAAATGATACATGCTTCTCACTTAAATAAATTAAACACTCTTTTTCTTTTAAATATCATTTAATTACATTGCCTCTATGCCATTAAAACTTAAATCTAAATACTTCTAATTTATTTTATGTTATTCTATGTTCCATGAATTTGGCAAACACACAATAGTACATTTAAATACCTGTCCTTACTTTTAAATATTTTTCACTTAATTTTGTACAAAAGCAATATAAACCATAAACATATTACAACCATTATATAAATATTAAAACATACTTAATTACATATTTATTTAATATCACACACACCTCCCTCTTTTGGAAAAAATAACAACACACTTTTTGTGAAACATAAAAATATTTATTGTATTCGGCAGTATTCCAAATGAAATGTTTTCATTAAACAAACACTATATCTACGAATTTATTTATCTTTCTTTCGTAATGTAAATGCTTTATATACAATCAACATGAACACGTAAATCGACGATAAACAAATGAAATTTCGGTTTAATTCTACAATTAAAAAGTTTAACTGTAACCTATAAAAAATGTGAAGGCGGAATATTAAATTTTATAGCAAAAATTTCTTTAGAATTATATTTATTAAGAATTTATTCTTTGAATAACATATTAATAACAAAGGTAATTTATTTTGTCAAATGGTAAATTGAAAATCTTCTAAAAGTCGATTGACTTGAGAAAAAGAAAAAAAAGGTACGCTGATTTAACACATTTGGATCGCGAGTGAATCGCAATGTACAAACAACGTTAATTAACCTAGGCATCCAGAAATGATGAACTATTTACCGTATCACCATGCTGAGCTCTGCGTTCAGAAACGGTTTCGCTGCACGTTCAAGACACGCAACAATAATCAGCCGATCGTTTGCACAAAACTAACGAAGTATAAAAATCATTTGTCCACTGTTATGCCTTAATTTAATTTTCCATTTCTAAATTACACTGTTACTATGTTCATGATATTCCAACAGTCTCGCGCCGATGATCCTCTTATTCATGATTACGGCACACACGGTAATCACGGCCAATATTAAACGAGAAGAGAATCACCCTAGTCCGGAAAAATTGTATCAATAAAATTTCACGATAAACGAGACACCGACTTTTCTCTCCTCGATAATGCTCGACGCACCGATTATTTGTATGTACGTACCTCGCATAAACTATATGCATCGAAACAATCACGACTGGAGAGTGCAATACAGCTCATTGATTCTGGCCAAACTAATACAAAATCATACTCATGATTTCATGTGAAATGGTCGGAGGTAAAAGAGGTGTCAGTGGCGATTCTATAATAAATTTTTTTGGAATTGTACGGAAGCCTAACATAACTACTGTTTACCAATTCTTAAAAGAGTTACAACCTTCAATTCATTAAATTATGAACTAATATATTTTATTTTATTTTCAGAAAGAATGAATTTCATGTCACATGTTTACAGTTAATAGAATCAGATGTAATTTAAGTAAACATAGTACTAAATATGATGTATTACCTTATAATAATTATTACAGAAATGAAAAACTACAATTATAAATAATACAAAATGTATATTTCATAAAGAAAAGCACATTGATTTCAGGATTAAAATGAAAGGAAACTAAAAATATCCGCTATCAAAATAAAAGTATTTTTGTTATCATATTTATTTTCAAATTTACTTTTACAATGTTTTTTGTTATTAATAATTAAAATCGAGTTAAATCTTAATACATATTTTTTTTGTATCTGTATTATGGGTTTATAGAATTAATCAGTAGCGCCATCTCTTCAAAAAGTGCTCAAACTGGTCATACATTATTACCGATAGTGAAGTGAACTACAAAACGGTCTTTAGTATATAGCCTCATCTTATCGGAAAATATTTAAACCAATGAAACATCGTTACCGACAATGAAAATGGACTAGTTTTGGCACATGTCGAAGAAGTGGCACCACATATCAAAGTTTACTAAAGCAGTCTACTTCACCATCGATAATAATATACAAACAACTTGAGCATTTTTCGAAGAGATGGTACTACTAATTAATATAAGGTGACAATTTTCCTGTCTTCTCTGTTTGACATTCGACTTTCTCGCAAATGCTCGTCTCCTACGCGGTTCTTATGTATACAAGTTCCAACATTTAAATTAGTATCTCTGTGTTTAAGGGGCGGATTTCTCCAAAGTAAAGTTCCCCTGATGAGTCCACTAGTAGTCCACGAACGAAACATCTATTTTTTTTCGTTTTCCTTTTCTTCGTCACCAAAATAAGCTTAATTAACTATGGTGGTAAAAGAAACTGTTCATTTTTAATTTTTCCTGTCAAAAGAACAATTCATTTGCATTACAAGTAAAAACTGTTTAGTGTGAAATTTCGGTTTGGACAATTTATGATTTCAAATCACACTCGTGCCACGAAAACTGCAAGCGTACAGTCTCTTCCAATGCATAACGACTTTTCTTCATCGTTGAACGTACTGTATACGTGTGAGGAATGTAAAACAGAAAGATCTACACTAAATTGAATAAATTTACATTACTTTTACATTAATGAATTTAATTCTGTAGCCTTGAATAAAGTAGATTTCCACAATTTAATCCTCTCATTCTGTAAAACTTCATTTAAAATGCCCTTTTTCTTTTTTTACATGTGTATGGAATAAAGTACTTCGAATAATCATGAACATCAGATGCATACCATATACATTTACATCTTTTCTTTCTACGATACTGAATTCGTTGAAACGTTTAAAAGGTACAGTTATACTTAAATTGTAAAGACCCTAATTGTTTGTAAACGAGTGCTATTACTTTAACAGATATTAAATTTTGTGTAGACATACCTCTGCCACCGCAACAGTTATAATAATAATAAACATTAGCGATTGTTTGACGATTCTATCCCACTTGTTCTGAAAGGGCCACACGCCAACATACATCAGGTAACGTTTAGTCAGCGAGTACGATGGCAAGCTGAATATATCCATTTTCCTTTTTCATTCGAACGACTTTGCAAAGGGGTTGTAAATTCCTTTTAGAATAGAAAAACGGAAACTCAAATCGATGTTACTAGGTCAGAGAACAAAACAAGACTGTATACTTGAACCGAATGCTTGTCTGAAAACGTTCGAGTACGATTTCATAACAAGAAAATTGCGACAAGCTAAATTGAATTGATTTGCATTTGTAGATCTCCTTATTACTCGAAACTACCTATTTCGTCCACGATCACAATATAACGGAAATACACGGGTCAAAGAACTACCGACGGACGGCTGTCAGCCGTGCAACTGAAAATTAGTCTAGGAATAATTTATGATACATCATGTGATGAACTGGAACAGCCTTAGGGAAGCTTTGACTTCACGTAAATAAGCGTTCGTGCACGAAATTACTATTGATTTAACGTTGGCTACTTGATTATCCGAAACAATTTTGTAAGTTAACATGCGAATAATACATGATCGTATATACCTATCGTTTCGCTATACAAAAGTTCTTCTGCTATAAGAGGGCTGTTAAACATACAAGTCATTTTGGCGTGTACACTTGTTTCTTCTCGTAATTGTTGTCAAACGTTCACTTATAAGAAAACGATTTCCACAATTTGTCCTCTTCGTCTTGTAATATTTGGCTAGCGTTCAACTTAGATCAGTTACTATCTTTGCTCACAGAAGTCACTGTTTTGTTAATTTTGCAAAAACAGAGTCGATAAAGTGGATGAAAGAATAAGAAATTTATAATAAAGAACTTTATTATAAACAGATAACTTAAAATTATCATCATAACTTAGTTAACACCTGCAATAACGATATTTATTAGAATAGAGCAGTATTTATTTCTAGCAACTGTTTAATTTCAGATTGTTTCATTTACATTTAGAGAATAGTGAAAAGTATTAGATGTCTTTCTGATTGTTTTAGATGAACAAAGTGGTGACCTCGTGGGGAGAGGACAATGAAACCATTTTTGAAGTACTGCCACCGGTGTTAACCATGGCTATAGCGATGGCAAAATACATTAATGGAATATATCAAACAGAAAAGGTAGCTCACAGGAACAAACCAATAATACAACAGAAATGTTCATTTTTGTGTCATGTTACAGCTTAAGGAGATATTGATTTATATAAAAAATGATAACGAATACTTGAGGAACTCCCCGGAATATGACGTGTTGCATAAGTTCATGATGCAAGGAAGAAGGTTCCTTATAAGGTTCACACGTATGTGGAATAATATTAGAACATATTAATTTAATATTCGACATGTAGCAAAAAAGTACTGAAAGATAAAGAACTGTATATTAAAAGGCGAAGAAAGTTGCGAAGAAATGTTAAATGATATTAATACTAGAACTACAAACGGTTAAAATATATTTTGTATTAAAGTGAACGAAATCATGCATATAAATTTTTAAGAAAGTAGTGTTATAAATTTATAAAATTCCTATGAGAAATTTAGTATCGCTACTGTTAAAATGTATTCTTTTCATTTTTATAAGAATTCTGTAACTTTTATATTACAATTATGAAATACTACTATTGAGAAACGTACATATTAATTTCTCTTTATTTCTGATCAGTTTATTTAATAGTGTCGACGGTGATATATTTGACACCTTCAGTTGTGATGATCATTTACAATGAAATGCATCCCATAAACGGGACCGTGTTGAGAGAAACCATATACCAGGTAGACTACAACGTTGATACCGAGAAATATTTTTTCCCTATAATGCTTCACTCCTACATTGGAACCATCTTAACCGTTGCCATGATAGGTGCTCTTGACACTATGTACATGACCTTGATGCAACATGCTTGCGCTTTGTTTACAGTCGCAGGGTAAACAATTAATAGACATAAATACTTACCAATCACAAAAAAAAAATTAATCTAATCTTTTTCACAGATTTCGCTTCAAAACGGCTCATATCCTGAATGCAAATGTTCTGAAGGAAGGAAAAGACTTCAGAGAACATGTGATTGAGGATTTAACGCCGGAAGAGCAAAATCAAGTGTATAGGAAACTTATACTTGGTGTTAGGGAGCATCGGAATGCTTTGAAGTAAATGGATTAATTTAAGCATTTAAACTTGTATTTCTTTTTTTCTTTATAAAGATTTTTTTTTAGATACATACAACTTTTCCAGTCTATTTTCTCAGTTACCTTGTTCATCCAGCTATTTTTCAACATCACATGCCTCAGCATTAGTGGAGTTATGATAAGTATTATAATTTACACACCCTTTTCCACAAATTGTAAATAGAAACACATTTGTTACGTTTCATCGTTTAATTTTTATAGGCGTTAATAAAAATAAATACCTTACACAGTTTATGGAGGATATTCGTTTGGATGGTAGGACAAATGATTCACTTATTCTGTATCTGCCTTCCGGGTCAAAACCTAGTAAATCACAGCGAAAAGTTGTACTATGATTTGTAAGAAGAAAAATACGTCTTCAAATACCCTTATACAATTATTCAATTCAAATATACAATTATTATGTTCACGTTTGTTGATCAGATTGGAGTCCATGTGGTACATGTTCTTCAAGAAATCTCACGTGCTGCATCAATTCGTACTTATGAACGCTATGAAGCATTGCAAACTGATCAGTTTCAAGGTGGTACCTATGAATATGGAAACCTTCTTATCGGTAGGTATCAAATTTTATATAGTAATTAAATATTGTATTATCATTCAAATAGTGAACGATTTCTTCATTCTTAGGTCACTAAAACCGCTGTATCCTACTTCACCGTTTTATCATCGATGCGATAAATAGTAATAAAATTAATATTGAGCATAATCATTACAGTACAACGTTAGTATGACTGTTAATAAAAAAGAAAAAAGGAAGGGAATTGAAAAACTGTAAGTCAATATTTGTGATAAACTAGTCTATACGGATACCAATGTAAGCGAAACCGGCAATGACTCATTGCGAGGACCATAACGTTATGGTTCTTGAGGAAAAAGCCAATGAATCGCTTGCCCAATTTATACACAAAAGCGGAGCAGGCGGTTAACGGTTGACAGTTAGCAACGAACGTTAGAGTAATAAACACGTAAATAGTACCTCTTTTGAACATTTGGGACCCCACGCCCCTTCCAAGTCCTCTCACATTAATAAAAAGCATTTTTTGTGTAGGACTTTGATGATTTTTAGTTGATCGCTCAGACTTCGATCAATTTCTTTTTTTTAGTGCTATCATTAATTAAGTAGGTCGGATCTACAATGATCTGGCATGGAGTACATCACGGTACATAATATTCTTTACACAGCATTATTAACATTACAACGACATTATAACACTACTATAATACTATGCAAAATATTATTTATGCATGCTAAGCAAATACAGCATACTATGTATATTCATTAAGTATAACTTCTGTACAGTAAGATTCAAGCACGGTATTCTTTTTTGTTCTTCTCAATCTTGCCTTAAACAAACTATCAACAGTTTTTATTTTCCTTGCCACCATCAACTCTGTTCGTGATTGTAAAATTGTTTTTGCAGTTACCTCGGCTATCAGGAGGGTGAAGCAGAAGATCAGAACGACAGCTTGTCTCAGCACCTTCTGCAGGCTCTTCTGAAACGGCCATATCCCGATGATGGTCAGGAGACGCTTGTTTAATTGGTAGGCTGGCTGCTCGAAGAAATCCATGTCGACTATCGTTGCGCTTCATTCATTTCTTTGTCCCCCGTAATCTTAGCAGAAAAGTGGAGACAATCAGTAGGTGCTGCATAAAGAAGATCGATGAAGATTCGCTTGTTAAATCATTAAAGGTTCAATTAATGATTTAAGCAGTCCGTCACTTTGCATTCATTACGCGTGAAAATCCGGATTTCTGTTCCTTTAATGTTGAATGCATCCATAAAGTGACGGCCAATTACAGACGATTATCGCTTTCTTTTGTACTCCCTGAAAAACGTTTCGTTTAATGAACGAAACGATCGATTATGCCATTAAACGAGTTGAAAGCGAAGTCTATAGAAGAGAATTGTTCCCTGTGGCAGAACGATTTTCATTTTAGAGTAAGATAATCTCTTCAACCTAAAGACTTCTTTTGTGTGCTGTAACATGATTTTCAAGTTACTGGTTTCATTTTTGCGCAAGATTCCTTATTTGAAACATGTAGTACTTTTTAACCGGTGTTTGTATTCATTTACTATAATATTATAAACATATTAAAGTATTTTATTCGTTAGAATATATTGTGATAGTAAACAAGTGATGTTACGTTGAAGCGGTTCGGTAATAATTGTTTTTCTTGATCCAAGCAACAGTATCTGAGGTCAGATTACAATGTCTGATGATTTGGCATGGAGTAAAATTTTCTCACACATCTGTCGAGACAATAAACACGACATATGACTTTGAAAGACCTTTGTTCAATTTGGTAATTTTATATGTGTTCTTTTTTTGTAGCTTGCAGGACTGTACAACGTATGGGGAGTCAACAATGATGTGGTCATTGAATGCATGCCACCAATTGTATCAATCTTTCTTGGGATCTCTATGTACTTTAACGGAATTTTTAACATAGACAAGGTACCTTCACAGTCGACATTCAGAGTCGAACGCGATCATTTAATTTCTCTTCTACTCCAATCGCTAACAGAACATCTTTTTTTTTCAAATGAAAGTAACGTCTTACAATTAAAATAAAACGATGAAAGCACGAAGAAGCTGTCGCGAACAGGTTTCTGCATTCTTAAACAAAAGTTTCTCTTGCTTTCTGATTACAGATCAAAAAGGTGCTTCTGTTCATTAAACGCGACTGCAACTACTACATGAACCATCCAGAACATGTAATTCTTCAGTATTACAAAATCCAAGGAAGAAAGATTACACTTTATTATGCTTGTATGTCCAGATCTCAAAATGAAGAATTTAATAGTTTCTAAAATGTGTTACCGTGAAAAATGATTTTTATGGATTCCATAGATTTTCAACAGCAAAAAATCTTTTATTTCCATTCTAGCATACGTTTATGTAACATTGTTGATCTACTTAATGCTACCAACTATTCCACTGATAATCAACTTCATTGTACCTTCAAATCGTTCTGAAGGAACAACTTTTCTGTACGAGCTCGACTATGGCGTGGACAAGCAACAATATTATTATTTTATATCCATACATTCATATGTGGGAACAGCCGTGATTGCTAATTTAATTGCTTCTTGCGATACAACGTACATGCTTTATGCCCAACATGCTTATGCTTTATTTGCAATTGTTAGGTAAGAATTATTTTCTAATTGCTTTTTTTAATTTATTTGCATATAATCCGTCTTCTACAGTTATCGACTGAAAACAGTGCACATTTTGGATACAAGTAGTTTGATAAGTGTAGAGGATAATGGTTTTCTAGAAAAGTATGGAAATATTGATTTTTTACCAGGAGAGCAAACGAAAGTTTTCGAGAAACTATATGTTTGTATAAAAGAACATCAAAATGCCATACAGTCGGTATTTTCAGTGTACAGTAATATTATTCATTTTGTTCCTGTAATTAAAATTAATACTCTTCTTTTTAGTAGATATTCAAATCTTCTTGAATCATTATTCACCAAAACTATACTTGCTCAATTATTCTTTAATGTTCTCTGCCTCAGTATTACAGGAGTTGAAGTAAGTATAAATCTGTAGATTTAAAGCACTGGATTACTCTTTATTTTGAGTAAGCACTTTTTTACTTCCAGACCATAATAAAACTTGGTGATATACGCGATATGATGAGATTTGGATCGTTTACATTTGCACAAGTCGTTCATATATTTTTCCTCTGCCTTCCTGGGCAAAGGTTGATATGCCACAGTGAACAAGTTTATATTGCCGCGTAAGAATTAAAGAAAGTTTCTTTTCTTTTTTCATTTTTATGTGGCAAGCACTAACTCATAAGCTTATTCATTTAGATGCGAGGTAATGTGGTATATACTTCCTAAACAGTGTCATAATTTATATAAATTTTTGCTTGCAAAGACTTTAACATTTAACAAAATAACAGCTTTCAAAATGGCACCTATGAATATGGAAACATTTCTCAAGGTACTCGATTCTGATTGTGATTTCAAATGATCATAAAATCATACGTAATTTTATAATTATTTATATTTTTAGATCATTCAAACTGCAATGAGTTACTTCACTGTATTATTATCAACTACATAGATTTAAACAAACAACTGTGTCTTAGTTAAATATTTAATAAAAATTATTGGTACAATTCTGTTCCTCAAATTTTTATTTACATTACATCTTTTACGTATGATTCTTATTGTTCATACTGCGATGTTTTGTTGAGAAGAAATACACTTACAGATGGATAAATATATGAATATTTACATCAACGTGGTAAACTGCAATACAAAAGTTTAAACATTTACACATACTATTATGTCACACATTACACAATGTACTGTCTTAAAAATCAAATAACTTTCATATTATGTCTCAGAATACATTTTAATACAAACTTCTCCCAGTTTTAATTGTAATCTTATATTGTGATATAAGTTACATTATGAAAAATTATAACGACCTATTCATCGACGATCGTGTAAAAGATTCAGAAATAAGAAATCAAGTTCTTATTTCGTTTGTTAACATAACGTACATTTCACATAACAAAATGATTACCGTGAAAAGTAACATTCATGCTCGTAAAGAAACGAACTGATGAAAAACATCCAAAATATGAGGATCCAGATCTGGTGTAAACAGTAAAGTTTCTAATGTTGACGAGTACTTTTGAACCTGTTCATGATGCTATAAAGAATATAAAAACGATTAACATTACATGTAAAGAAAAAGTATGTTTTATTTTTACCGTATAATATTGAACATACAGTTAAAAATACTTGCTGTAATCTGCCTATAGTCCATTTATACCAATGAGTATTATAGTCTATACCGTCGGTATCACAGCGTCCTAAATGCTCCGACAGAATCATTATAAAACGCTGAAAAAACAGACAAATAGTTAATTTAATGTTTTCAATCATTTTTAAAACAGCATTACTAAGAGAATTATTTGTACCTGAAAAATGATAAGGAACAAATTTTTCTGGTCTGCTTGAGCTGTTTCCAGCTTTTCCTCCATCCTTTCTATGACATCTTCAGATGGCTTTTCCCGATTTCTGTCTTTATTACTATCTTCCTCCTCTGATGATGAACCTGATCTACTCTCCGCTCTTCTTAACTTTTCACGAGCTTCCGTTAACTCTATGCTCAGCTTTGTTACATGCTTATTTTTTTTTCGGATTATCAAATGAAGAATTTCCCAAATATATAATCTACAAGAAATACATTACTATAAATTTGTAAAATGTTACTACTATTATAAGATAGTGCTTTTTAGAAAATTATACATACTTAGTAAATTCTGATGCCATCTCTTTGGAGAATATCCAGTTAGCAATGGCACTACACTCAATAATTCCAGTTTTTAAAAATTTGTCAGTTAAAACTACCATCATCTGATAATGATTTTTCCATAATGCATACATATTTCTCAGAATGCATATTTGAGCTTCCTCCGTTTCAGCAAGAACCTAAAAACACAAAACTTTTTACATATAGCAATTAACTTCGTTCAATCAAAAATAATTTATTTGAAGTCTTACTTGAAAAACATAGTGGAATTTTCCTATCGCCGCAAAACTGTGACTAAAACTTTTTGAACCTAAATTCAATAACGTTTGTACAAAAACATCAATTTTCAAAGGATTGAAATTATTCGTCTCTTCGTTTTCCCTAGGACCTGGTAACGTGTTTAACACGTTGAGTACTTCTTCTGGTGTACACTTCCGTCTAATTGAAACAACTAACTCGTGAGCTGCTGCAGTACCCGGAAGTGAACCTTAAACAGATTTTATATAAAATAATAAAAATAAATTTCATATAACATTTATGAACAAAAACATTGAAAATATTGTAAACTTACTAGCTCCTTCTGAAGTATACTTATAAATAGGCTCTGGAGGCGCTGGAATCAATTCAGTGTATGATTCTGGCATCATATCCCGAATTCTTTGGTAGTACGATAATCTAAACGTAAATAAATTAATTGTTATGAGCCTAATCATTACTTATTCATAAAAATTTGATTTATTTAATTAAATATTTATACCGTAAGGCTTTAAGAAGTACTTCTCGAATAAATTTCGGACGTGGATGTTCTGGATCACGTTGCAAACAAGAATCCCAATCTTCCCAAGACCAACGGAACTGGAAATTGCTTAAATGATATGCAAACCACCATACGAAACGATCGAAAGCAGCAGCGGCCATGCTGTCGATACGACGAAACAAAATTTCTGTAGCTTGAGCTAAAACCTATATCAAATATAAAGCAAATGTGTTAACAAATTTTTACATTTGTAAAAATACAATAATACTACATCTTACTTGTGGCATTGTTGATGGTTGTAATTTACAAAGTTCAATCAAAATCGATCCATAGCATATTTCTAAATTCCTTGGTGCAGGTAATCTAAATAATTCACCAAATATTACTTCTACAATGCAATAATCCAAAGGTATCTTTGCTTTGTATGGAAAATTTAATAGTTGTGCTGCACTGCAATGTTTTATACATGAAAATTTTTAATTACATAGTTAAAATACTTCAAGAAAAAAACAATATGAAGAAAAAAAAACATACCAATCTTTTCTTTCATAAAAATAGTTATTAATAATTTGCCTCAAATGTTCTTCTATAAGGAAACGTTCTATAGCATGACTTCCAGGTAATAATGGTCCTTCAGCTGGACAATCTGTGTAATCGAACATGCGGAAAACTACTGTAGGTAAGGGGTAACAATAGGATTCATGATGCGGCGGTGGCATTATAGTAGGTAAATTGTGTTGCAATGCTTCACATAGTATTGAATCAAATGCAAGATATGGCCTAGGAATATGCTTCTCAGCCCAATTATCTTGTCTAAGTTTTCTAACTTGTGCCCATAAACAATCTAAATATTCTTCCTGAGGATGAGGTGTATCACTTGACCAAACTCTTAATGCTGGTTGATGCTTTTTACTTCTTTTATTTAAAAATATTTCTATTGTCACCATCAAATGATCTAGTTCTTGCTCTTTCTTTTCATATAATTCTCTCCCAACCCATGGTAGTGTTGATAATACAGCATATACATACCTATAACAGATAATACTAAATGATTATCAATACTAATGATAATAAAAGGAATCAATAATGTCACTTGTATTTAAAGATATTTGTTTTCTATATACCAATCACGCCTCACTTGAGGTACACCATCTTCATTAGCAGCATCTAACATATTGTCAAATAATTGCATTAAAGACCCACAAGATAAAACATGGCAATTTACTAAGTCAGCTAGAAATCTTAATGAGTATCTAGCTACATCCCATTTACAAGCTTTTAATGCATCTTTAAAATGCTTTACCATGTAGTCAACAAATTCACCACCAAAATTAAAATTTTTTGCATTTAACAATCCAACAAGCGTAGTATAGATTGTACATTTCTCTGGCATTCTAATAGCACATTCAGTTAAAATCCTAAGTATTTTACTACGAAATAATCCGAGATCAGCTTCTAATACAGAAGCTAAACCTTCAAGATTGCTTTCTAAAGATGATGTAGATTTTTCTCCCACTCTTAGGATAAGAGATTCAAGTCTGTCTTCAATTTCTTGATTTTCTGACACTCTCCTACGTTTTTTATACGCCCGTTCTGAAAAATGTATATAAAGACACTTTCTACATGTACAAAAGAATAATTTTCTAATCATTTACGATTTTTAATTTTTAAGGCGAGGATAATACAAGAAAAACAAGAATTTACCGTATCCATCTTCTTCTTCGTGAACTCTTCTGCGACTCATTTTAGAGAAATTTAATATATCGTATCAATCAGTCGTAACGTTTACAACTTAACTTTCATCAACACGATTATATTTTCATAAGTGTATGTACTAAAAATCATTTAACTGTAAAACATCATTGGGAAATCTAACCCTTCAACTCTCAATAACTATCTTCTTTGCAGTAAGTGGTTAAGAAGTGAAGCGTTACACGAAACATGTCACTAAAAATGAAGTAATATAGATTGTTATACCCTGTTTATTTTCATGGTATTAGCTATGGAAGTATCGCCTAGTGAACAAATTCGAAACCTTCAGCACAAGTGCAGGAATCGATGTTGCAGCTCTATTGTATTACTTTCTCGTGATAAATAGCGGTGACTCGCAAATAGGTTCTACATTTACTTTAACCTAAGCTACAAGTAGTTTCGAAGGAAAAGTTGAATTTTTTATTTTGTACTCATTTTATGCGATAATTGAGACAAAATGCCGGAAAGCGTAAAAGTAGAGTCGAAGACGAGCAAAGATACCAAAAACAGAAAGGAAGAGGAAAAAAATGAATTGGTGAGTTCGATTCTTATAGAAAGACCGTTTCAAAATGACTCTTAACAATGACAAATGCAAATTACTAAAGAAATACGCATTTTGTTTTATTATTAATTAAAATAATTTGCAAAACTAGCATAAACCAAGGTGAAAGTATCAATTATAACATTCGTTTGAATTAATTTTTTTTAGTCTGAGGAGGATAAGCTCTTGCAAGAAGAATTAACTAATCTTGTTGAACGTTTACAAGATCCCAATATCAATTTGCATTACCCAGCTTTAGAGTCTCTATGTAATCATATTCGTGCATCTACTACATCAATGACTAGTGTTCCTAAGCCTTTAAAGTTCATGAGACCTCATTATGATACTATGAAATCTATTTATGAAAAGATAACTGATGCAAAATCTAAAGAATTATGTTCTGATGTTATATCTGTTCTTGCTATGACCATGGGTGAAGGTAGAGAATGTCTCAAATATCGACTTACTGGAACTTCTTCAGCTATTGGAGAATGGGGACATGAATATGTTAGACATTTATCAGGAGAATTAGCTGGTGAATGGGATGAGCTTTCAGATGATGCAGAAACTATTAGCAAGAAACTAATAGCTTTAGTACATGAAATTGTACCTTACAACATGGCTCATAATGCAGAAACTGAAGCTTGTGATCTACTAATGGAAATTGAAAGACTAGATTTATTGGAGCAATATGTAGATGAAAGTGCTTATCAAAGAGTTTGTTTATATTTAACAAGTTGTGTACCCTATGTAGCAGATCCAGAAAATAGCACTTTACTTCATGCTGCTATCAAATTGTACAGAAAATTTGGTCAATATCCTCAAGCTGTGAGGTTGGCAATGCAGTTGAATCATTTACCACTTATTGAGGATATATTTATAAATTGTGCAGATCTGTAAGTTAAATTCTTTCTCAAATTAACTCAATATAAAAAAAAATTCTGATTAATATATGTTATCTTTTTTTAGTTCAGTACAGAAGCAATTAGCATTTATGTTAGGTAGGCAGCAGATTTTCTTAGAACTCCCAGAATCTACACCAGAATACGACGATTTAGTAGAAATAATGTCGAATTCTTTGTTAAATTACCATTTTCTCAATCTCGCACGCGAGCTAGACATAATGGAACCCAAAACTCCAGAAGATGTATACAAATCACACTTAGAGAACTCTAGATCTCTATTTGGTCAAGTGGATTCAGCAAGACAAAATCTCGCCGCTAGCTTCGTTAACGGTTTCGTAAATGCAGCTTTCGGTCAAGATAAATTATTGATCGAAGATGGAAATAAATGGTTATATAAAAACAAAGAACATGGAATGCTTAGTGCAACAGCATCCCTTGGTCTCGTACTATTATGGGACGTTGACGGTGGTTTGACACCAATAGACAAGTACCTTTACTCCTCTGAAGATTATATCAAATCCGGTGCCCTGTTAGCTTGTGGTCTCGTTAATTGTCGCGTGAGAATTGAATGTGATCCTGCATTAGCACTTTTATCTGATTACGTATTACATAGCAGTAACACGATGCGTATTGGTGCTATTGTTGGTCTTGGATTAGCATATGCAGGTTCAAATCGAGAAGCTGTATATGGTCTTTTGACTCCTGTGCTTAGTGATCCTAAGTCCAGTTGGGAAGTTATAGGCGTCGCAGGTCTTGCTTTAGGAATGGTTGCAGTAGGCTCTTGTAATGCGTATGTTACCACTACAATAATGCACGCCCTTATGGAAAAATCTGAGGCAGATCTTAAAGATACCTACGCACGGTTTCTACCTTTAGGTCTTGGACTGTGTTTCTTAGGGAAACAAGAAGCGGCAGAGGCTATAATAGCGGCTTTAGAGATAGTACCTGAACCCTTTAAATCAATGTCCACAACTTTAGTAGAAGTATGCGCGTACGCCGGTACGGGGAACGTTCTCAAAATTCAGCATCTGTTACATATCTGTTCTGAACATTATGAACCATCCAACGAAAAAGAAGACAAAAGCGATCGTAAAGATAAAGATAAGAAGGAAGAAAAAAAAGAGGACAAAGCTAAGGATCTCAGTTCAAGGCAGGCAATCGCCGTTCTTGGTATTGCTCTGATCGCGATGGGAGAAGAAATTGGGGCTGAAATGGCATACAGAACATTTGGCCATTTGTTACGTTACTGCGAACCTGTTATTCGACGATCTGTTCCTCTTGCACTTGGACTTATATCAGTTTCCAATCCAAAATTAAATATACTCGACACGTTGTCCAAATTTTCACATGATAGCGACGCAGAAGTAGCGCATAATGCAATTTTTGCAATGGGTTTAGTCGGAGCTGGAACAAACAACGCAAGACTGGCTGCAATGTTAAGACAGCTTGCTCAGTTCCATGCGAAAGACCCAAATAACTTATTCATGGTTCGCATTGCCCAAGGTTTAACACATCTTGGTAAAGGAACCTTAACATTGTCTCCTTATCATAGTGATCGACAAGTATTAAGTCCTGTAGCACTTGCTGGACTTTTAGCTACACTAATTGGCTTCCTTGATGTAAAAAATAGTAAGTAACTGAAATTATAGACTTTAAATATTATAATTATTTACAATAAATTAAATAAAAATAATTTTTATTTTCAGTCATTTTAGGTCGATCTCATTACTTGCTGTACACGTTAGCGGTTGCAATGCAGCCGAGAATGTTAGTAACATTTGATGAAAAGTTAAATCCTTTGGCTGTCCCAGTAAGAGTTGGTCTTGCCGTGGATGTTGTTGGCCAAGCTGGTAAACCTAAAACTATTACTGGTTTCCAAACGCACACAACTCCAGTTTTATTGGCATATGGTGAAAGAGCAGAACTCGCAACTGAAGAATATATTCCTTTAACGCCAATCATGGAAGGTTTCGTAATTTTAAGGAAAAATCCGGACTTTATACCTTAATTTTAAAACAAATAAATGGAACGTTTTTCATATAACATAAAAGAATCTAGTATGCAATGAAGACTATTATATATATATATAACAATTCTTTTAGCATATAATTTGCAAATTGAACAATAGATCGAAAGTAATCTAAAACTATTGTAAACTTATTTCTTACAAGTCACTGAAACAGAAAATAGTGAATAAACCAACAGTTTTAATATCTTTTGTATTTTTTCTTATTATATTAATAAAATTACATGTTTTTAACGGCAGTTATATACTTTAATAATTAAAATACTGATCAACGTGTAAAGTATTCAAAAACTAACTCTTCTACATTTACAAGTTATAAAAATAGTAAAAGCTTCGCTTATAACAGTCACATATTGGCAAGATCAGATGATAAGTAGTCAGTCGCATATTAAGTATGAAATGTAAATACCTAAAAGGTGGTCTCTCAGCTCATAATAATTTCTTAGTTATAAACAAATTTGAATCATTAATACGTAAAGAAGTCATTGTATACCTTTCAAAAAGATATAATCATGTACAAAAATGTAAATATTTAATGATTACACGATTTATATCGATCAATAAATCCTATTAAAAATCTTAAAACTATGCATCTTACACTTATACAATATATAAATAATTAATTATGATGTCCATCATTTAAAAAATGTATATAATGAAAACAAACTATGAAGTACAATATTTTGATAATAGCAGATATCTGAATTACATAGTTTGTTTTCGATTTATATAAAAAATATATGTTGATTTTAAGTAAAATACGAAGGCATTTACATTCGTTGTATTATTTTTATCTATAGAAATGTAAAAAAATATGGTATCAAATTTTACCATACGCGATAAGAAGTACTAATTATATTAGATTTCATCATTTAATTAAGTATGGTTTCCTTTAACGACATAGCATTCATTTTTAAGGTACTAATTTAGAACAACACTAATAAACGTCTAACATATCACTATAAAGCTGGTACAAATTTCATATTTATAAAAGCTTATAAGAATTATAAATTTTCAAAAATTAAAATTGTTCTTTATAACATACTTTAAAATATAAATTTTAATCGGACAAGTTTTTACTTTATTAGAGGAACAATACCTAAAAAATTTTTTTGTAATTGCCTATTATAGGTATTAACAAAAGTTTGCTTCCATGTTACAATGTACGGTGACCGGTGCTAAAACGTGATGAGGAGATTCTAAATGAGTCGTTGGGGATGGAAGACAGATGGATCTTCTTAGATCGGGTTCAGTATTACTACCAACTACTAATAGCGGTTCAGCAAATGTTTGTTGTTCAGAATCGTCGTGGGGTGTCATTGTACTGTATCCGTGATCGCTATCGCCACCCGGAGGTTTCCTATAGTTTGTGGAAACCTTGTACGGTGATATAGGCGTTATGCCGTCTCTTATAAGAGAATCTAAATTATTTTTTGTTTGTTCTAATTCCATAGGTTCTACATCGCCTTCTAGGTGTGTCATACGTAACATATCAGGTGACGTATGTATATGCAAACACTGATGTTCTAAACCAGACTGAACAGATCGAAGTCTATAACAAAATAACATTACCCCTAGTATTAAAAGAAATGCTAATATTCCTCCAGCTACCGGTCCAACCGATGGCCATTCATGTACTGCAATTTCTTCTGTTGACTGCGAATCTAAAAAATATATATTCAAAAGAAAGAACAATAATCAGAAATCATGTCAAAAACGTAATAAAACAAACACTTACTGTATGTGCCATCATTAAGTGGCATAAGAGATCCAAGAATGCCTCTAAAGCATCGAGATATATCGCTACAAAACGAAACTTGCAACGGCGTTTCTCCATCGTTGTCTATATGGCACCATTGACAACCCACAATACCCAAACATTGATTTTCTGTTTTAAATATCTTACAATCGATGGACGGACACGTTTTCAAATTTGTTGATTGTATCCAACACATTTGTGAATTCCCCCCTTGTTCATATTGTACTGGGCAAGGTTCAAGATCATTCATTTCATTTATGCCATACTCTGCGCAATTGGAATAGTACAGAGCACATTCACAAGGACATTCACATTCAGTTTGTTCCATTCTTTTGCAATTTAAACACGAGCGATCCATTGTACTGCATGGACAAAATGCTCTTAATAAATTACAAGTTACGTTAACTACTCCCAAAAATACATTGGTTCCTGGTACAGCTGCTACTTGGTATTTAACACAATGTTCACCATGAACTATATTAGTAAGAACTTCATCGAGCGAAGTGTTAAATTGATAATACCTTTGCACGGTACCATCTAAATAATTTGCGCAAGCCTTTTTCTTGACGAAAAATTCGTGGTTTAATATATCATTCGCAACCAACAATTCTTTATGAGTCAAGTGTTGTTGCTCAACTTTACCAATTGGTTCTAACAATGCTGGATGCGAAACTAAATATCCTTTGTCATCCATTAAAAAACACTTCACTGTTGAATTATTACAAAATGAAAACATTTCTTTTAAAAGTCTTGAAATAAAACCTAAAGCTACATCCATAGCTACAACTGCAATAACATCATCCCTCGTAGTTGATTCCGAATTACGATGAATAGTTTGACTTAGAGTAATAATGTATCCAGAACCATCGGTACCCAAATATGGAGATGTAAAAACCAATTTGCTAGGATGTTCCAATGCTTTTCCATACCACATTCTTCTTTTAGGATCAAAACCAGAATCAAGCATAATTCCTGGATATATCTCTAATACCCCACTTACAGTTCCAACAATATATCTAAAACACAATCGTTTAAATCTAGTTCTATTAAAAGTTTGTGTAAAATAATTTAAAATATACCTTCTTATAATAAATTTATTTAAAGCACTTTCTATATGTCTGCCTTTAAAATATCCCAACATTTCAGTCAACATAGTTACATCTGGTCTAACAGATTGATATAGACCAGGATTAGCTAGCAAACCTGTTATATCTTTCAAATATGCCATGTAGCTCTGCATTGTTACCGCGGTTCCGGTTTCTAACAATTTAAGTTGTTCTGTTGGGGACTGGAAGCACCATGGAGAAAGATACACCACTCCAGTTGCTGTAAAATAAATATATTATAAACACATTTCTTTATCAAGTGCACTGTCGTTTTAAAAATAATTAACTTACATAAAGACATAAGTTTATTATGATATGTACATAGAATGCTTTTGTCTGCAATACTATGCATTAACAGATCAAGACGGTGGTGTAAAATATTCATAGATAATGTTGGCACCAGTTTTGCAATTGGAAGTATACTTTCATTAGCTGCTGATACCAAACATACTATTAAATCCGTATATGATAAATGTGTCCATCGATACCATTTCTGAAACATAAAATCTGTATCAATATAAGTTTTATGTATATTTATAAATGTCAATGTACCTTTTCTCCTAATTGTGTTTTCACGTTTATAGTACCTTCATGTTTTTCAATCATCATTTTTACTGTTCCTGGGCTAATATTTTCTATATGATATAAATCAACTTTAAGAGGTTGATCCACCACTGTTTCTATCCGAGGAAAATCTTTGTGAATCCAAACTATCCCCTTGTTATCAAAAACTATTATGTATGCAGATGTACCGCCATTAAAGTATGTTATATCATCGAGAAAATTTCGAAGCTTAATGTCTAAGAATATCAATGCTTTATCTGTAATATGGCCAACTGATAAAGTCATTGTTTTACTGTACAAATCAAAATATGGATCAGATAAATAATAATCTTTCTTATGTCCTTCAGAACATTTTAAGTTAGAAAATAATTTTGAAATTTCAAAACCAAGTATGTTTTGTGTTGGAAGAATTAAAATATTATCATTGTATTCCTTAGTATTTAAGTGTAGTTCTTGATCTATAAAAGGAAAACACTGTATTAATAAGATATTATAAACAAGAAGTATTCAATTACACTGACCTGAAAGAATTAATATTGTTTTTATATAGCCATTTACTTTCCCTGAAGAAATCAAGTTTCTTATCTGTTTCAAATGTGACGTGAACTTATGTGTATTTGTTAGGTGTATAAATACCACTTCACCTTTTACATGTTGTAATAACTTATTATAATCAAATTCAATTGTGTCATTTGTTTCTAAAATTTAGAGAAAAAATACCCTATGAATAGGTATTAATAAATAGAAGATTACAATATGCACGATGTAAAAAGACTGCTTATATTACCTGTTCTAGTTAAGCTATGAATGTAACGTGCTAGTTGAAATTTATTGACATCTGTAGCTTTCAATAAACCATCCTTGCAATAAATGGAATTATTGCTAGAAAGGCCAATAACATTAATGTAGTCTGTATGAGACAACATGTCAATTATTGTCTCTGCTGTTATTTGAGCTGAAGTAATATCTCTTTCAGACATGAACATAGCATGTTCAATCAATAGCAATACATTCTTTTTTGGGCAATACTGAGACAAAAGAAGAGGCCCAATATTATGCCCTGCACTAGGTGGTCCACACATAGTAACTGGATACATAAAAGGTAATAAATGCAAGTTTTTCCATCCTTGATTTTTTAAATGTATTGCCAATTCTATAATAAACAAAATTATATTAGATTACAGAACTTGTAAGCTTCAAATAAACTTTTCTCACATACCTTGTGCAATTTGTGAGCAAAAATCAGCCAATCCATTTGTTGCCAGATCTAATCCATTTAAAGATCTAGAATAATCAAACTGATTTTCATTTTTTACCAAAATTGGTTGTACAATGTTATAGCTCTGTTTTAGAAGCTCTGCATAGGACAACAGCTTATTATTTAATTTTTCCACCAATAAACTGAGCTTCATGTTCAAGTTGCTCGAGACATTCATAAACTCTATCTCACCAAGCATCTTTTGAAACGATTTCAAACCAAGTTCCGCGTCTGTGATAGTGCGAAACTCGTTCGACAATCGAGCTACAATGTCTCGTAAACAAGTCCCATTAAGTGGTTCCGCATTTATCTGCTTTCGTAGGGTTTTACCGAAATGACATTTTGTATCCCCATTTAAATTTTCATCCGTTAAACTATATACGTTTATAAATATCGTTACGACGACAAGTCCTAATTTTAAGACTCTTCTGACAATCATTATATCAACTTGGCTCTGTCACGTAGAAAACTAAATTGATATCGATGTTGATGGCTCGAAATCTACCTAAAACTGTGTAAGAAACGTTAATAATCACAGTATTCAATCGACAATGATTAATTTGAAGAAAGAAATGAATGAACAATCATTCTGCTTTTTAGTTTACACCTGTTAGCTTGTAGTAACCTGCAAAAATTCGTTATGCCGCCATAACGACGCGGCTATCGCAAACAAGGTTGACAAGTATACAACTGGAAATATTACTTTCTTAGCCCTATCGCTTTCTAAATAAAATCTATCCGATATGTCCTTTGTATTATGAATATATTTCGTGGTTTTGATTAATTCTTTCTGTTGCATTTTATTTTCGATTATCTTTATTCTAAATTTTATGTACAAAACTCATGTAATCGTAGTTTTCAAGAAAATGCACCATATAATAATAGAGCTTAATAAAGAAGAAAAGAGATATTAATGAAGTAAAAAAATTAAAAGAGTAAAATTATAATTATTGAATTATATGAAAATTACAAATTTATCAAAAGCAAATGTTTAATCTACATTTCAAATTACAGCATCCTTATGGGATATTCTTTGATAAGACATATATAAGTAGTGTTGAAAAATAAAATGTTCCTGCTTTTGTATCAACCTATATGGCATGACGTACACGAGAATCATAAACGGATTTCAATTATTATGTTTTACAAGCTTACGGGATTTGTGATTTTATCGTAAAACCACTTTTTCATAAGAATATATGATAATAAAAAAAAATAAAAAACAGGAATTAACGCTGTTCGTCTATTGGTGATGGGAAAAAAACGAAAAACTACAATTTACAAAATTATGTATTTATTATAATAATATTTCAAGGTAAACATAAATTTAACTATTTCTTTATTTTTATTTGCTTACTTTTCTAATTTTTATGATTATAGTAATTTAAGAACGATAATGTGTAGAACTATTTTTTATAACTGGAAGTAGTTTCTTTCTCGTACTATACCAAATATTTTCTTTGTAAACAAAAATATGATATTTGTAAATACACAATTTAATATATCTAATATTTATTTATGATAATATACTGAAATTTCAATTATTTTAAAAACACTGTTACAATTATTTTGTAATGTATGAATTAATTAATGTATTGTTACTTTTTATTTCTAAAAATACAGTTGAAAAATGCCTGAAAAAGAATTTCATTTAATTTTTATTTCTTTGTGAAGAGGTTTAAAAATTATATCATATTGATTATAACAAAGTAAGCAAAAGAATATGTGTTATTCGCAAGTTTTTAAAAATAAATACTTAAATATAAAGAAGATTATAAAAAAATTATTACATTAAATTTAATATAAAGCTTTATGAATACATATATTTAATGCAAGCATGTTAGATTTCTTTCCTTTATGTCATCAGTTATATCATTGTTCTTATAACATATCTCAACTATAATCATTAAGAAATATAACTGATAAGAAGTAGATATAGATATATTATGTATACTAAAGATATTATTAAATATATCTAACATTATTTAATGTTTTCCAAACAGGTCACAACAAAGAATGGCTCACAAATGATCTTTTCTTTATACATAATGAGGTATAGATGTCTTGGACATGGATATCATTAACATAGAAGATGTGGAAACTGGTGTTCGTCCATCTAAGAATTCTACTTCAATACAATGCAACTGTATCCACTCCAGTTCAGTATGCTATATTGTTGCTACAGTTGCTACTCTGGCACTTTTGGGTGCAATTGTTTTCATCTGCAGAGATTATATTAAAGTGCTGCTATATTGGATTGAACACCAAAACATTTGGATTGTTACTGTAATATTCATTACACTGTTCACAGTGGTCTCATTCCCTATTGTAATTGGTTATTTATTCCTTATCATTGCCAGTGGTTACCTCTTTGGTATATTAAGAGGTATTGTTATGGTAGTGTTATCTGCAAACTTAGGAATAGCTATTGCACATGTCACCCTTAGTGCATTATCATCAAAATTACCTATTGGGGCTCTGTTACAAAGTGAGGCAGTAAGAGCAATTCTCAGGGTTATATCTGGACCACAGGCTTTTAATGTTGTGTTATTTGCAAGATTAACACCTATTCCTTTTGGTTTACAGAATACTATTTTTGCGGTATGTTTTTCTTTAGTAATATTTAATGCTAAAGTGAAAAATCATATTAAGAATAATGTATACATATTTAGGTAAGCAATATGGGTGGCATTCAGTATCACATAGCAAGTGCATTAGGTTTACTACCTGCACAAATCATCAACATTTATTTAGGCAGCAGTTTACGATCAATGCAAGATGTCCTTGAAGATAAATCAACAGCTGCGACTGGTTACATTGTGTTCTGTTTTCAGGTATATTATTGATATACAGAAAATTAAGGTTCATTTTTTCATCATGTTCAAAAATAATATGTAATTTTTTGTGTCTCAATTTCAGATTCTAATAGGAATTTCATTGATGGTATATGTTACACAAAAAGCACGTAGAGAACTTCAGTTAGCATTATTAGAGGCAGATCTTGCTTCAATGGCTTGATACATTATCAGACTTTAAAATAGTTTTGATAAACCTAATTAACTAAAAGTGAAGTTATCAGAAATTTTGCTTTTTCAGTGGGTATCTGCATGTTTCATACCTAACAGTTTCATTTACATTAATAATCATCATCTTAAGGAAGACATTCAGGAATTAGTCCTTTTTTTATTGTGTATGCAGATAGTTATATGATCTTTATTATGTAATTCTATCTTAAAAGTACTGAATATTTTGTGATACAAGCAATAATTAACAAGCGACTGTTTAATTAAATTCAGTTTAGCAACAATTTTTAGACAATAACAGGGATGGAAGTTTCACGTTTATATCACGTTTTCTTTCTTTCCTTTTTTCTTAAAAAGATTTGTGCCAAATCTCATTTTTTGCATTTAAAAATTTCCATACATTGCTCTCTTCTTTTCCATACATTTAAGTGCATTTATGTTTGCTAATATGTACTAATTTTTATGTGCTGTTAGTAATTTTGTATTTATTTATGACGCTTTCCTATAGTGTAATTTTTTTGCAAACAGGTCTTCCGAGAAATTAATTTATAATTAAAAAATGCTTGAAAAATTCGTTTAAAAACTAAAGAAAATTTAAAATCAATTAAACATGAAACATGAAAATTTTTGAGTGTTATAATAATAAACAACAATTTATTTAATCAGAAAAAAATACATATATGTATTGTTTTAAATGCTTAACTTGCGTGTCACGTATAAAAAATGTTTCGCCGTTGCATTTATATAAAAATATCAGGGAATACTTCAATGATATTTAGATATTAAATGACAGAAATTACCAAGTAAACTTGATATGCATTTTACTAGCAAGACTGAAAGTATATTAACTGAAATTGTAGGAAAAAGTGTTTATGTTAATTTATTATTATACCGCTGTTGGAATTAATATTTTTGTCATCTTTTTATTATAAAATTTATCCAGTAGTTTGAATTGAATTTTTTTAATTGATTCAATCGTCTAATTATCCAATTTTATATAGCTTTACATTATCAAAGAACAGTTAAAAAAATATTTGTACATAGTTAATAATTTCCACCATCTATGTATATTGTGAATGACCAGTTTCTTGTACAGAATGCTGTAACCAATTAGCATGTCAGGCTAAGCTATGTAATATGTAAAAAAAGAGGAACTATATTGTACAGATCTAACATAAATAATTATAATGACTGTATTAAATAAAAGTCATATTCACGTATTACGTTCAATTATGTTCTATTCTGTTTATGATACTTTTTTTGGTGTATCTCTAATGCCTTTTTAATAACTGCAAAAGTAAAATCTGCATCTTCTTTTGTTATGCACAAAGGTGGTTTTATTCGCAGCACCTACGTACATCGAATGCTATAAATATTCAAGTATTTAAATATTATAAGTATGTGACCATCATTTGCAACTTACATTTGCATGCAACCCTCCTTTCCCAACAAGAACTCCCATATTTTTGATATTTTCGAAGATCTCAAGCATATGTTCATTTTCCAATGGCTTTCTTGTCTTAGAATTTGAAATTAATTCAATTCCAATCATAAGACCTTTTCCTCTAACATCACCAACTAAGTTCGGGAATTCTGATAAGAAAGTACTGAAACGATTGATCAAATGAACACCGACTGTATGTGCATTCTGTTGAAGACCTTCTTCTTCTATAATCTGAGTTACAATCATATTTTAACTTATTATGATTTGTAACGTAACGTTGAGAACATAGAATTAATTTAAAAGTTAAAAATACTTGCGTCTAAGACTGTTGATCCTACAACACACGCAAGAGGATTCCCTCCAAATGTATTAAAATGCAACGAGGAATTCAAACTTCTGGCGATTTCGGAACTAGTAACCACTGCTCCAAGAGGAAATCCGTTACCTATACCTTTCGCCAACGTTACTATGTCCGGCTCTACATTGTGACCTTCAAAACCCCAAAAATGCTCTCCTGTTCTACCGAATCCAGTTTGAACTTCATCTGCTATACAGAGACCACCCTTTTCACGGACATAATTATATACTTTTTGCAGAAAATATTTGGGATATTGAACTGTTCCTCCTACTCCCTAAAAAATACATAATACTTATAACTAATAATTATAACTAAAACAGTTGAGAAAAGAATAATCAAGTACTTGTATACTCTCGGCTATAAACGCTGCTATACTATGCATACATGGCATACTAAAACGGAATAATTCATCGAATTCTAGAAAATATTTATCCGAGGCTACACAGTCCTCATTTCTACAATTACATGTTCTTCCAGTTACTTGTACAGGTGAATCTCTACATTTTGATCCACCCCAGCTACTCCTATACACATCCGGATATACTGCCTAAAATGATTAAACTTTTACTGTATTATTGCATACTTTTGATCGAAGTAATAATTTCTGTATGTTACTAACGTGTAAGTAACCAGGTGGTTGTACAACAAACGGATACTTCCATGTACTCATTGCTGTAGATGCCGAAGTTCCATAAGTTGCACCATGGTAGGCATTTTTTAATGAAACGATAGTGTGGCCGCGTGTGTAAAGCCTAGCCATTAAGAATGCTAACTCGTTTGCTTCCGATCCACTGTTTGTTAGGTATACTACCTTCAATTTTCCCGAAAACTTACTGATTAACTTATTTACATATTCGTATAAATAAGGATACATATAAATGGAAGATACGTGATTCAACTTCGATGCTTGTTCAGCTATAGCAGTTGTTATTTTTCTAAAATAAAATTTTTAATTTATAAATTTTTGAATATTAATCTTATCTATTCTTATTCTTATTTTATAATTGATTTACGGATGAGAATGACCAACAGATATGGTAGCAACCCCGCCAAACATATCTAAGTATCGTTTTCCGTTATAATCCCATAACCATTGCCTTCGGCCTTCGTGTAATATCAATGGTTCTTTGTAAAATGGTTTTAAAGAAGGAGATATAATTGATTTATGTGCTCTTTTCATATCTTCATAATTTGGACCCTAAATCGAAAGTAAACGAAACGAATTCTTCATGATGTATAATGTAGGAAAAAATAAATATCTTACACAAAGAAAAGAATCTCACCCTGTATTTAGAAGGTATATAATTATAATCAGGCATTCTTAAAGAATCTGTCCTATTTATGGAATTTTGCATACTGAACCCTAAGATAATAATCTTTTATCGGTTACTTGATTTAAAAACTTTGTGAATTGAAAAAATAAATTTACTTGAAAATTAATAATTTCAAAATCACTACTATGTAAAACTAATTCAAAGAAGAATAAAATAATAATTAATTAACTAATTAATACTTACCGCACTAAAAGATACTTACATCTTAGTACGAAGTCCCTATAGTACGACGAATTAATACGAACTGGAATGGATTTCACACATTTAATTATAAACATATTCGTTCAAATTTTATTTTCTAAGTATAAAATTATTAATATTATGTTTTGTTAAAAATCAAGGGTAATTATAAAATATATAAAGACGTGTTTCAACTGTGAAGATCTAACACTTACTATGAACATTTCCCGATTATAGATGCACATTTATTTTCGTGTAAATTTTTATGTATAAAACATGCATGTAGATATATTGAGTTCTGTGTACACAAAAGAGGTCAAAAAAGTTCATTTAAGAATACTAATCCATATGAAAGTTTCGCTATTAACATTCACGATAAATAATGTTGGCGTTAAATTTTGATTTATTACATTTCTATTAAAATTTATCCAACTATGAGCAATTTTTTGCTGGTTTCTAGAAAGCAAGAACATATTAAAATTATATTGTTATTACTATATAAACAACTTTATTTACATAGATTAATAAATTATTGTTCTGACATATCATCCTGAGATATTTGTTTCCTATCAGTTGTTTTATCACTTTCAATATGTAGTTTTTGAACTGTAACTGAAGTGAGCTTAAATGTAACTGGTATTTTTTCTAATACAGGATTTGTTTTTTGTAGGCATCTTATCCAAGATAACAGAGAATCTTTAGTAGAAGTACCTGTAGCACATAATCCATAATACACACCATCATTCTGTTCATGAATAGTAACAGGTATTTTAAAGTGATGTCTTTCCCAAAATGGAATTTTCAAATCTGATAAATCTAAAAATGAAGCAAAATATAAATATTATTACTTCTGTTATATAGAACTTAATATATTCAATTATTCAATTTATCTTACCATCATATTCTCCATAAACGATTTCCCTTTTTATTGGATCTCCCTTCAGTACAAAGTAGTCTATACTATATTTATCGATCCAAATTGTAAAAGGACCTTCTACAATTAATGATTTATTAGTTGGTTGTACAGCAAGCAGTTCTTGTTGTGATTTGCTCATAGCAGATATAACCCATGTATCATCAATTGCTTCTGGAACATCTTTTGTTCTAAATATAGTAATATCTGTCTGAAAATCAATGCTTGATATTTTTTCTAAGGCATATTGGGCAAGTACTTTTGGATCTGGTGATATAGATTCGGGAATTGGCCAAGGGTTTATTTCAGAAAATTTTGGCAACCAATAAAACATGGACCAACATTTTTTTATAACTAAACTATTTATACCAAAAGTATTTATGATCATTTCTTGCATTTCATAATCAGGTATAATAAAATTTGCTTCCATTTTGTTAAGAATAGCTAAAGCTGTGTCTTGATGTTTTGGAAAATGATACATCATAGCTTGGTATTTATTTATTGGAACATATACTTTCTTTGGAAATATATTAAATAATGCCTTGTAAGTTTCTAAATCTTTATTTACACCAAATTCATCCATATATCTTAATGCAGTTGAAATAAATGGTAATTGAACTTTTCTAGCAATATCTTCCTTTGCATATGAATGTATAATTTCTAAAAATGTTTCTTTCACCTTTCTTTGCACATTAAAACGAAAAGGTATAATTTCGTTAGTAGATTTATTTTTGTTGTATAAAACTTTATGATTGTTATGAAAATTATTTATAATCATTACTTGTATACCTGCACCTTTTTTAAGTATTAGAGAGTTATTAAATAAACTAATTACTCTTTTCATTAGTACGCTCATACTATTTATTTATTAATATTTTATGTAATATTTAATTTTCTATGTAATACCAGTAACGTCTCCTTATAACCTAACTTCGGTATTAATATATATTACTATATACGTGCATATGTCAAACTAACATTTTTAACAGGTTTACTATATGATTCAATAAATTTTAATAATAATTAATTAGCATTTATATCAATATATATTTTTTATTACAACGATATTTTTACATAAATATTTATCGAAAGCAAAGATCTGAACGCCATCTAACAAGAACTTAAACAGTAAATTAGCAGTAAATTATTTGGGAAAAGTAGTGATGAAGTGCTGATAAATTATAAAAGTTGATTTAGTAGAGGGTAAATATTATAAATTTCAAATTGTTGTCAAATCATATTACACTATATCAATTATTAAAAATACCAATAAACTTAATAGTACATATATGTATGTATATGTGAAAATTATTGTCATTGTTTGAAGTATTATAAATTAATGAAAACATTTATTTTATGAGTATTATAAATAATAAATCATGTATTAATAAAAAAAAGTTTCATGTAATTATAAATTGTATTTCAGGTTATTAAAGATAATAGATATCCTCTTTTATATTTAATATTGTAATAAATATTGATAAAATACTAAGATTAAATATAATATATAAAATTTGAAACATAAAAGAAACATCTTCATTTTTTCATGTATTATATGCATGATAAAATATTGTTAAAAAATGAATCCTCTATTAAAAATATTTTTATCCCACTGTTGGGCAAATATATATTTAATAATTGGAATAAGCATGGGTTTAAGCATCGGTATGATAATGATACCAGTTAATATCGACAATTATGATGAAAGTACAGAGCACTTAATACCTTACTCAAATTATCAAAAAGATTTGGATGAATATGAGCCAAAAATAAATATTAATAATAAGCCACAGCAAGCACAAAAGGTTTCTAAAACATTAATACGCCCAAGATATTATTCTACAGAACTTGGAATCAGAGAGAAATTGTTCATAGGAATAATTACAAGTCAGCAATACTTATACAGTAGAGATATAGCAATTAATAAAACAGTTGCTCATGTTGTGGACAAAGTACGTTATTTTATTTCTATACCAGAAGGAACAAAGCCTAATGTTACTCTTCCTGGTATAGTTGGATTCACAGATACTAGAAGTATTTTGAAACCATTTCATACTATGAAATACATAATTGACAACTATTTGGAAAATTATGATTACTATTTCTTGATTAAAGATATAAGCTACATTAATGTTAAAAGATTAATAAAATTTGTTACCAAGATCAGTGTAAGTCAAAACGTTCATATGGGTGTTCTTGGAGATATTCCAACTTATTGTTCCTTGGGTAAACTGATTAGTATGTTAAAACACAGTTCAACTTAATATCTTGTTAATAATAAATCATACATTTTCAGATTCAGGAATCCTATTAAGTAATTCAGTAATACAAGAACTAAAAAATAATTTAGACTGGTGCGTGAAAAATGCGAATTCCGATTCAGACGATATTAATTTCGGACGATGTATCGTTCACTCTACTTTGACGCCTTGCTCTAATCATATACAAGGGCAAAAATTTGTATACACCAAATTGCAACCAACATTTCTGTTTGAACGAAATTTAAAAGATCTAGTCAAAAACGAAGAATTTCTAAATTCACTCGTAATATATCCAATATACGATCATTTTCTTATTTACAAACTAAACACTTATTTTGCGACAGTAAGTTTATTGAACAAATTCAAAAGCAATTTACATCACTTATAACTTAATATCACATATATTTGGTATAATGATTTCAGACAAAGTTTATAGAAATTGAAAAAAAAATTTCCGATATTCGGGAATCAATTTTAAATACTGCACATTTGGGCCCTCTGCAAGAACGTAATGTTTCTTGGCCCATTGGCAATCAACCAGGAAACAAAGCCACTGGTCGTTTTGATATTTTACGATGGACATATTTTAATAAGACTCACGTATTTTTTAATACTGATTTTTCAACTATACAGGAATTAAAAATCGATGCTAGATTTGACATAAATCGAATAATTAATATTACAGCTTCTCGTATTATCGCCGATTATCAATACAAATTAAAATTCAATCGTTTACTAAACGGATATCAAAAGTTTGATGCGTCTCGAGGAATGGATTATATATTAGATTTAGAGTTCATTGATACCGAGAGTGGTAAAATATTAAGAAAGAGGACTGAAGTGTGTAAACTACTTGGTAAAGTTGAAATTTTGCCAGTTCCATATGTAACAGAAAACACAAGAATAAATATAATGTTGATCATAGATTCATCAAAGAAGGAGGATACAGTGAATTTTTTAAAACAATATGCTTTAGACTGTATGGAGAAAAAATACAAAACTTTTCTTATGGTGGTTAGTGTTTTCACATTCTTAAAAGTGCTTTCTTAAAAGAAAAAGAGAAAGAAAAAGAAAGTTCTTAAAAGATGTGTTTAGAAATTTTTTAATATCATTAATTCGTGTCTAGGTTCTTTTATATAATTTTGACTCTGCATCAAAAGGTAAAGAAGATATGTACTATGATATTAAGCAGCGTGTACTCTTATTAGCTGAAAAATATAAAAAACAGCAATCAAAAATTACTTGGCTTTCGATACGCCTACCAAATATTATAACTTCAATTGAAACAAATAAATTACTGAATATTGCTGTCACAGATTTATGCATGAGGAAATTCTCAGCCGATAGCTTAATACTTTTCGTCGAAACAGGAATGCAACTTCGATTGGATTATTTAAATAGAGTATGTACACTTTAAAGTATTAATTTTAACAAAATGTGTGTAAGTTAATTAAAAATTTAATATCTAGGTCCGTATGAACACCATTAACCAATATCAGATGTTTAGTCCAATTCCTTTTGTGGAATACCATCCTGATATAGTTCATATAAATGATATAAAACAAAGTGATACCGACATTAATCGAAATCACGGGAGATACGACGAATATAATTTTAATAATATTGCTTTTTATGTCAGAGACTACAACATAAGTATGTACTATTTTACACATATTTCTTTATTGTTTATTTTATTTAATTTATTTACATTTTTCGTAGTGCGGAAAACCATCGAGGCTAACATTCCAATAATATACTCTGATCGAGATATTTCATCGATCCTCAAACTTCCTCAGAATATTCCTATCACTTCTTTGTTTGAAATGTTCGTTTCTTTTAGTAATTTACATATTCTACGCGCAATAGAACCAGCACTCAAAATAAAATATAAAAATGTCGATTGTACTGATATTTCAACCAATATTTACAAGGTTTGTAAAGAATCAAAAAATCTTCGTTTAGGTCGGCGTAGTCAACTTGCCAGACTGATACTGGACTACCAAACTTATAAAAGTAATTTGCTAGTATAAATTATATGCACCATAGGAAATATTATTAAATAATGTTACTCTCACATTAAACAGAGCTATATGGTTTATGTAGTACAAAAATTTAGCCAATTTTAAATGTGGTTGTTGAATGAAATCATGAAATTTTATGAAATTTGATGTAAAGTTTGACATTAAAACGTTTTACATGTTGTGCATGTATGTAAGATAAACATTATAGTAAATACTTTATTGAATTTATACATTTCGTTTAAATAAATATTTTGTAAGTAATATAATAATTTTATTTTCGTAACACATCACATGTAATTCCGTACTTATAAAGAAGTTGTGAAAAGGAACGAATTATATGTATTATATATGATATTTAGATATCGAGAAATATTTTTCAAAATACGGATAATTAAATTAAAAATTATAGAATCGAAATGTTTGCCACTTTCTTAAGTAATACATAAAAGATTTTGGCAAGATTCCTACCTTTAAAATATATAAGAAAATAAAGATTATATAATTACACTAAATATTAGTCAGTAGTAATTGTACAATCCCTAATACCTTATAAATAAATGTACATACACTACATTACCACTCGTATTCGTTACATTTTTTCCATATATTTAATGCACAAGGAGCAAAAGCTTTTTATATTTGTATACAGCAAAATTTACTGCGATATATATAGTATATGTGGAGCATGCTTTCAAAATTCGTTATACACATGTTTGTGTTTAATATGGAACACAATTCAATTTTTCTGCTTCCTAAATCGGCCAATGTACCACAGTAAATAAAATGCCAAAAAAACATAGAATTTCCTTAAATCTTTAGATCTATAAAAGAAATTTATTATCCCTGCAAAGTATTGTATCAACAAGAAAGTATTTATTAACATCATTAAAATTATTACATATAACTTACCATTTACATTATTATTAATTGCTGTCAGATTCTGATTCTGATAATTGCAAGTCATCATTTAAAAGGTTATCTGGTATAAGTGGTGTAGGGGATGAGGCTGTACTATTCAGATGTCCTAAAAAAAGTGTTAAGAATTTATAAAATATGTTAAAAAAAAATTTACTTTATTTTCATGCTTTAATGAAAAATAAAAATATTCATAGTGCAAATAAATATTACCATTAGTTCCAGTAACAACTGGAACATTTTCAGCATCTGAATCACTGTCCGAACTATCAGAACTTGAACTACTTGAAGTAGAATCACTCAGAGCACCTTCGTCACTATCCATGGTTACAGGTGGTTTTATGATAGATTGAGTATTAGTTGCAGGGGATGACCTTGAAGGTGCAGATGAATTGATAGTTGGAAATGATCCAGATGATGTTAGGGGGCAGTCATCATTATCAGAACCAATCATTGGCAAACTAGCCAAAGTTGATGATGCCACTGAAGGTTGCACTGGTGAACTAAAGTTCTGTGTGTTTTTAGTAAGTTTAGAAAACATCTTAATATATTATTGTAACATTACTCAGAACAGGTATCAAAGAACTTTATTTTTAAAAGATAATTTTTTTTCCTAATTTCTTTTTTCTTATTAACATTAAAATAAATTTAATACCTATTAGTTGAAGTAGAAGGTGGACTCTTGCCATGATATGGAGATACTCTAAGTGGACTATACTGTTTTGGATGTAACTGAACACTAGGCTCTCTTTTCTTTCCACTTGTAACTTTTGTTCTTCCAGTTGCCCTTCCATGTGTAGGGCTCTTTTTATTCTCCACTGGAGTTATAGGCCTATTACTGCTATTTCCTCCAGAAACTCCTAAATGTGATTGAGACCTGGGTTCTGTTCTAAAACATGATGTAACACATTCAAATCATGATTTAGCAATAAGTCACAAAAAAATTACATACCGGGTCTTCTTCACTTGTATATTTGCTGTTAATTTTTCCAAAGTTATTTCTCCAGTAACCCTATCAATGATCAAAACACATTCTTTATGGTAGGGTCTTTGAGAGCCTTTAAACACTGTATGAGGAATTCCGGCACCATCTAAATGTGGAACAGTAACTGTCATCATGTTATTTGTTCCAACATCAACTCTTGCCATTTTAGAAACATCAACACTTGCTGGTTTAAAATCATCTAAAACCAAAGGAATCAATATTATAGTTGTTTAATTAAAAATCGATTATTTTCCAACCTTATTAATCTTTAATATCTCTTGAATTTGGTTTAAACGTATAACAGTGAAAGAAATTATTGTAGAAATAAATTTCATGAATTTAGGTTATAAATTTAAAAAGTTCATATACTAACATTTAAGTGTGTGAAAGGCTGTTGATCTGTTATTTGTAAAAGTTGGTCCCAGTTTGAGTTCCCGAATCTCAGGGCCCAAACCGAGTCGCTCTGCCATGTCACGCCCGATACCTTGGAAGTTTGTTTCGGGAAGAGAAGTAACAGATTTCATTGGGTATAACTTTATTAATCACCTTTTTGGCAATTTGAATAAACCAGGTGCTCAAGGCACATGAAATTCAGGAATAAGCAAGATTAACTCTTGTACGTTTTATTCGTTATTTTGCCAAAATATGGCAGAAACGCATACTTGCATTTTCTAGTAACAGCTGGTTACAATGTTGTTTCGCTTGTGTTATTACGATTAATTTACTCGCACGTATGTTTGTTCTGTTAAATCTGAGTAAAATAATTATTGTTAAAACTGTGCCTTAATGACCAACAAATACGTATGGTACAGGAAAGTCGAACGAAAATATCATAGCTCACACAATAGGATTCGTTGACCTAGTTCGTCTGGATATCTGCAGCTTTGAAGATCCACACTTACAATCAATTCATTTGATAATTAATCGGATATATGTTTAAAAAATTGATTACTGACTGAATTGTTTCGTTGTCTTCATCGGACTCAAGATATGTTACGATTAATCTATTCTCGAAGTCTCAGCCTATGATACCAGACTGAGGACGGGAGTTCTCATGAACACCCCCTTCCACTACGTACCCTACCGCAAGAGACGCACATACGTGAGCCAGCGTTTCGGACGACTTCGAGAAATCGAGAGAGAAAACAAATGAAAGTCTTTTTCTCTCGCTCTTGAAGCGCTGAAATCCAACCAATGTGGAAAGCAAGCCTACGATACGGGCCACGCGTAAATCTTGACTGCGTATTATTCTTATTTTTCGGCATACATAGTATATGCATAATTTTATTTGCATCTTTTTAAATAGTCAAAAGGTATATACAACTCTGAATTATAGATATAACAGCTATAAAAGTTCTCAAATTAATTTACGAATGTTATATCATACCATTTCATTTATTTTTGTTTAATTAATGCTTTACTTCTTTACACGCTGCAGTTCAATAAATGTATACGTACATACGCATGCAGTTAAGCATTAGCAAATAATAGTAGCACACAATAATTATACAATTTATCTTTTGCAATGTATAATAACATTTTTAAATTTCCCGCATATGCAAAATATTTTAATGACGTTAATAGCGCCATCTCTCCAAAAAGTGTCCAAACTGGTAACAAATATTTATCGACAAGTAAGCAAAAGTGGTAACTGACTTTGATGAGGGCTGCCATCTATTAAAGAAACTCGCAAACAACTCGCACATTTTGACCAACATTAAAAAGAGGTAGAAAAAAGAAAAACATAGCTGTACCACCTATACGATAAAGTGTCGAACTACTTCGTTAACAGTTTCAATCATTCTTCAATAGATGACGCTGCAAACTAAAGTTATTAAACTTATGACCAAATTAAAATTTAAATTCAGGACTGAAATGTAAGTTCCTGCAAAAGAAATTAGTACCTACATAATTTTTTAAATTAAATTTCTTTATGCTGCATCATAAAATTTCATTTAATTTATTGTTGAAAGTAAGACTCTGGTGAAATAAAAATTAAGTAAGAAGATAAACAAAGAAAGTGATTTTAAATTTTCGCACATGAATTAATTTTAGTTTGCAGTGTCATCTATTGAAGAATGATTGAAACTGTTAACGAAGTAGTTCGACACTTTATCGTATAGGTGGTACAGCTATGTTTTTCTTTTTTCTGCCTCTTTTTAATGTTGGTCAAAATGTGCGAGTTGTTTGCGAGTTTCTTTAATAGATGGCAGCCCTCATCAAAGTCAGTTACCACTTTTGCTTACTTGTCGATAAATATTTGTTACCAGTTTGGACACTTTTTGGAGAGATGGCGCTATTAACGTCATTAAAATATTTTGCATATGCGGGAAATTTAAAAATGTTATTATACATTGCAAAAGATAAATTGTATAATTATTGTGTGCTACTATTATTTGCTAATGCTTAACTGCATGCGTATGTACGTATACATTTATTGAACTGCAGCGTGTAAAGAAGTAAAGCATTAATTAAACAAAAATAAATGAAATGGTATGATATAACATTCGTAAATTAATTTGAGAACTTTTATAGCTGTTATATCTATAATTCAGAGTTGTATATACCTTTTGACTATTTAAAAAGATGCAAATAATATTATGCATATACTATGTATGCCGAAAAATAAGAATAATACGCAGTCAAGATTTACGCGTGGCCCGTGTCGTAGGCTTGCTTTCCACATTGGTTGGATTTCAGCGCTTCAAGAGGGAGAGAAAAAGACTTTCATTTGTTTTCTCTCTCGATTTCTCGAAGTCGTCCGAAACGCTGGCTCACGTATGTGCGTCTCTTGCGATAGGGTACGTAGTGGAAGGGGGTGTTCATGAGAACTCCCGTCCTCAGTCTGGTATCACAGGTCTCAGCAGCAACATTGTAGTGTAATGTCCCTGCCTAACGGAAGGAAAATGTTACTAGATTCATTTTCGGATCCCGCTCTTGATAGGAATTCGCCCGCAACTTGCACTATTGCCACCGATATATTGAGGCGCGAAATCTCAAAAGTTAGTTTTGGTTATAATGTGTTGCCACGTGTTTTAAATTTAATTGATGAGATTAGGCAGGGTTTGAGGAAATTCGGAGATTGTGAAAAAAACACTAATTTTATTACAACGAAACTTAAATCTAAATACTTACAATTTTGGTGTGGTACAATGTTGCAACTTAAACATAGACTGAAACAAAGATTGAGACTAAACTGAACTAGAACCAGGAGAAGATTGCTTATGGTTATTCAGATATTTATAGGAAACATTTTAGTATGCTCTTCGAGATGGGAGAAGATTGTTTCACACAAAGTCGAAAGGTTCCTAGAAGTTATCGTTTGTAAATTCCAGTGCTGTCATCGCTATCTGGCTTGAAGAATAAGCGAGATTTCTGATCTGTCTCGTGTTACTTTTTCGGTTTTAAAATACTTTAAACAAATTGTATAAGTATTTCATAAAGAAGTAATGTGTTAGTATTATAAGTTTACAAATATTTGATATTCATTCCAGTTACTTTTCAAAACTGTATTTAACTTCAATTTTCTAGGAACATTTTGACAGTTATGGGGAATTTATTATATTACACATAGCTATGAATTCGAAATGGAATAGATAGTTGAAACAATTTATTGCAAAAAATATATTTAAAAAAATGTAACAATTATACAGTCATATTATTTATATTTCGTTCAATGTTAATATCATGAAAATTTCTACAAAACATAAACAATATTGAGTAAGATCAGTACTTGGAATATCATGATAATAACAAAACTCATCAATAAAAAAACGTTCAAAAATGTATGAAACAACTAAGCTGATAACATTGTAATTGCTATTTCTCAAGCCGATTAATGTGATCATTAACAACTGTAGAGTAGTGGTAATATTTATCAGTAATTGTTGCCTTCTTATTTGGCTTTCTTTTTGCTTTGGTTGTAGATGAAAAAATATTGGCAAAGTACCCAATGACAATATTATAAGCCAAACTTTTTCACTAATCCCATACCCTTGTAGAATACCAGCAGTGAACAATGCCAATGTTATAACATCAACAATCTTGGAGTACCAGTCATATAAGATCCTTAAGTATTTTGCAACACTGGTTGCTGATGTAAAAAATGGAGCTCCTGGAAGCAACATTGCTAAAAATAATATGCTCTACACAGCATACACATTATTGGTGCTACTATGTTTGCTATGTATTACAGCGTGAAGTAATTGTTCCTTATCACTGAAGCCACAAATGTTTTTCTAGACTTAAGTTTTTGAAAGTGTTATTAAAACATTGATTTTTCAAACTATTCACCTACATTCATTCCAATGTTTAAAATTTCCAAGCAGGAAAAACAAATGTAAAAGGTAATGACATTTAACTTTCATTTTTATATATAATATAAAACTATATAGTCATGTCATTTTATGACAGATATAAGTTGGAACCTGCGAGAAATAATATAATTGTTAAGTACTTTACATTTTCTCATTAAAATAAAAATGATAAAAAGCTTCCTGATTATTGAACCCAGTATATATTTTTATACATAATTGCTTAATATGTATATCAATTGGAAAATATATGAAATTAATTGGAGGAAAGTTAATTATAAAAGGGAAGAAAAAACAGTTTTGTCTATGTCACTGCTCTTTATTGTTAAATAAAACTATGACGTTGGAATGAATATTACAGTATGCAAACAAGGTTTAATTATTAAACAAATAACAGTATAATAAAAACAAAAAGCATTTCTTATAATATTACAACAAGCAAAATTAAGGATATAAAAAATTATACAGCATGCATAAAACAAAAAATTAATATCTCTAGGCTATATTAACTATGTGCTAGTTAAAAATTTACACTGAAAAAAGCTATTGTTCAACTACTATAAGTTAACATTTGTGATATAGTTGGCTTGCCTAGCAAACATTTTACTTTGAGATCAGTGCACTGAATTATGATATTATTTCTCACCTGTTCCAACATAATTAAAATCTGACAAATAAACTAAAAATACTGTTTCTTCCTTTGGAGCTTCATACTTAATAATTAAGTACAATACCCTTAAGTAGTTTCATACCAACTAATCCTCTGCGTGACCCCCACTAATATATATGATGTACATTTTGGGGGCCCTGTACAGATAATGTTGCTTTAAAAATATACTAGGCAAATACCAAGATGCAAAGTACAATTATTAGAAGATGCATCCTTACCAAATCTGAGTACCCCGAGTATGGAGTGTGAAAGTAGAATTTGAAAAGCACAAAATGACCAAGTGCTTGTTTTATCATAGTTATTAACAAGAGATTTCATGCAACCAATTGATACAAGTAACTTTGCTAAATGTGCTAAGACGCTGCTTGGACAAACCATGGTCATCTTTTATTCACATACACTGTGTTTCTCGGTTTAATTAATCTAAAGTGATGTAATATATTAGATTTGATAAATACTTCCATACGATCACGATTAAAGTACAACAAAGTATGTAAACAATTCTTCTATGACTTGTTTAAAATTAGGATGAAATTATTGATGATCAAAATAATACCGACAAAACATTATCTTTCAATGACCGATTTGTGTTACGCTTGTATCTTTCTGAATTTGTTGAACTTCGTTAAAACACAAACCTTAACATAGATAGCAGCACAAACATCGTATTCTATATAGATGCGTTAATGGTATATGTGTATCTTGTTTGTGGCTCCAAATGGCTTCACTTATTTTGTCTCTCGTATTGGAATGGAAACGTAAATTCAGTACAATGAATGAAATAAAACTAATATTCGTTTAAACTTCGGTAATAATGTAAAATCAAGTAATAATAAAAAAAAAGTCGGTAATAATAAAAATAATATCCTTAATTTAATTTTTGTATATTTTAGGAAGAAGCATATGAATTATAATATAATGGGCAATAGGCAAAAATCATTGATTCAAAGCAAATAAGAACAGATTATAAATATATTTATATATGAAAGGAAACATGTGGTTGAACTGGCAAATTGATTTAGGAATGAGTTAAGAAGTTCTTTAAGTTATTGCAACAAAGAGAGTTTTTTGGATAAAAAAAAAAAAGGGTATGATGGAGATCAACGTCTTTCCACTGTTTAAAGCGAAGAGCGATTAATACATCATCGAAGCACGTTGACGCTTCTACTAAAAGTTTTGCAGTAGTACTGCAGTATTTTTACCCTTGACAACTTGTGTAATCGCGGTAAACGTTCGTGCGCACCCGACATGAAATCGTTACACTACCCTAAACTCTACACAAACTTCATGATATTAGAAATTCGGATTTTTTGTATACTAATAGTTCTTGAATGGTACTTATTAAGCAACCACTGGAACGTGGTTCATTTAATTCATGCTTTTTACTTTATAAAATTCCAAGTGAAAGACTTACCTCATGATCTAAGAAATCATTAAAAAAATCTTTCGATCCTTTCAAATCTTTAAATGATTAAGAGTATACTGTGATAATTATAAAAATATAAACATAATTAGTACCTTGGGAATTTAAATAGTACATTAAATATGAATTTTTGAGTAACTAGTGAGTGCTGCCATCTGACACTATAAGGTTCATGGCTATTTAATAAAGCAACATCAACTCTATTAATATTGTTGAGAGGGATTTACGAATATTAATGTTTCATGACTACAGATTACAATATTTTAAACATATTATTTTTATAAAAATATTATTAATATATTTGTTTAATTTAGTAATTATATTTAAATCTAATATACTTTTATTAAAAAGTAAATAAAACGTGATAATAAAAAATCCCATTCAAAAATCAGCCGTCCTGTTCATATGCCATACACTCCATAAATGCAACCACATTATTGAATAAGTACTTATTTTTAGTGTACCGTACTAGTATGAAGATGAATCTTAGTCATCGTCAGAGCAATTCTGGCACACTTTTACTGTTCGATTTTATTCTAACACTTCGGTGAACGATTTGACTAAGCCATACAATGTTATACGTACATAGTTTGTTAAAAATTGTTGCGGGCACTGATAACGAGTCGCTTAACATTTAATTTAACTTAATACCTTGAAATGTTAATAAGCAACTGTTTATAGTTTATCTATGTTTACAAACCCCTTTCTTAGATAACCAAATTTCTTCCACGTATTTATACTGACGGTCACTAAAAATAGAATTTTGCGACATTTTTACATTTCAGCGCCAGAGACTATTTTAAAAGTGCAACTGCATAATTAATTGTGAGGCAAACTATAATTCAATATTAAGTACATTTTTTAGACTGGCTAAATCTTTTATGAATGAAAAAAACAAAAAAATCGTCTTACAAAATATCTGTTATAACTTATTAAAATAAATTTTAACTATTTTAATATTTCTTCATGTAATTGTTCTTCGTATATGGATAATTTTTCAATTAATAACTATGATTTTCTGCTTGTTTGCGGTCCTTAACGTAACATAAAGACAACATATTATTTAAGTTATTTTCTTCCCGTTTCGTTACCGAACAGTCATTGTCTAACGATCAAAATTACGATGTTGTTGCAGTTAGATTACGTGACAAGAAAAACACGCGTTACCATGTTTTTTTTTTTTTATTTATCCATATTGACGATGCGAATCTGGATTTTCACCTTTGTACATGCTTTCGTGTTACCCAGAGTCCATTCTAATTATGCACTATAATTGCATTACGTAAAGCAAATAAAAAAAATCTTACACTTCTTTTGAAACGTAGTATATCATATCATTTTATAGTTGTTTAAAAAGGAATCGGTAAGCTACAATTTTCTTGATAGTACAAAAATTCTAATAAATGATTCATCAAGCAAGGTTCTCTTATGAAATATTAATAAAACAGTCGCAGTTCAATCCGTTTTACATGTTCAGGATGGTTACCAGCTAATTTCGGGTATAAAAATCATCGAACACTTAACGATTTGGTAGTAAATAAATTAAATGTATCTGAACTCTAAAGTAACAAGTATCAATTTAAATAAGTTTGAACTTATTATCTTTTTTATTACTCAAATACAAGAAATTGATATTAAAAACACGTAGAAAAACAAAAGGTTAATCAATGGAATTTTTATGCAGAGAAAACAGAGCACCCACTATATATATATATATGTTACCAACCGGCCATTCTGGCACCGGAACGCTTCTTCTATCCATAACATTTCAACGGCAACCTTGACATCGTACAAATAATATCTCAATTTATCCTGTACAATAAATGCTGGAATATAGTACACATTTTCAAACATCCTTGACACGTTCGACATAAGCTGGATACTCTTAGTTCCGTTCTTCTTAATCCGGACATTATTTACTTTGTAGGTTGAATGTGAAGAAGCTGAAACTGCTGGTACCTTGAATGGCAATTACTCATGCTAAGGGGTCGGAGAATAAATGAGGAAAGGTGTTTTATTTCCGAAAATCAGTTTAATAACGCTAAGGGCTTGGATCCATCTTAGCCGAAGTAGAGCTTCTATTTCACGTTGATGAGACACGACCGCGGAGTGACTGGCTTGTTAGCAAATTTAGTCGATGCTGCTGCCACACAATACGCATGTAACGAAGTAAAAAACAGGAGAGGAGCAGAGGAACAGAAGAAATTGTAATCTTGAAAGAGGGTCAGATCTCGAGACTTCATCGTCTACACTGGACACATGACACTGTATATCATCAGGAATATTAAAAACGGTTCCGAGCATGCTGTTATCGATCACTAATGCAGAATTGAACAAAGCATGCAATTGGCTTTCCGTTCGAGTACGGCTGTATCCTGCATGGCTTTACTAGAGCGGATACATAAACATCCTTGTGACGTTATCTCGTGTTGGTAGTGGTGTGAATCGAAATACGTGAAATACGTGGGTAAAAATAGAAATGGAAAGGTAAAAAATAAAAATCCCTTTTAATATGATCACCTGATGTGTGTTTCAATACAGAAAAATATTAAAGTTTATTTTGATACTTGCTCTTTCACTCCTGACTACTAACACTCGACCGACTTGCTCCAACACGACTCACACCCATACATTCATACTATAGACCATATAATAATATTCTAGGACAAAGGACACTCACTCGTCAAATACATCCTCACTTATATCAACACACACAAAATAACGCATGCTGTGAGTATTTCATAATAAATAAAAGAAGGTTTTACTTTTGTTTTTCGTTTTTCACATCATTCTACCTGTAGAGTTATATTCGCTGATGATTAAGGATTTTTATTTTTCATTGCAATGATGTGTTCTTGTTGTTTGGACCACGGGGAATAGGATACTTTAATAACTGATTCCACTCACGTTACAGTTTTGCTGGGTTAAAGACGATCGTCGAAAGTTTGAAAACGGAAAAGAATTTCCCGAGAGTTCTTTCTCTTCACTCGAGAGCTGCTCGATCTTTAATGAAACAATCGAGGAGAAATTTAATGAATTCCGCTTTCGGATCTTAAAACATGATGTGAAACCGTTAACTTCATCGACTAGTATCTGGTTCAATGTGTTCGTTATAAACGAAACAAGGTAAAAAATTTCTGCCGAGTCGCTTGAATATTTTATCCGAGAATAATCTGGTTGCTCGTGCTTCTTCTTCTAGTTATGATCTCGTTGAATGTATTTGACCAAAACTCGATGTCTGGTACCGACCAGGATTACCGCCACAATTTTAAGTGAAATACGACTAGTCTTAAGCTTAGGGAGTTAGAGTTGAGCACGTACCTAATTGCAATAAACATAAGGTCAACCGAGGCAGCTTCTTTGTAAATTATATCGTTACGACCTTTCTTGACCCTTGAATTTTTACCAGCATGACCAAAAGTCGACTGACCTAATCACTTTATTGCCTAGGTTATTCGTCAAGCATCACTCTCATCTATCTCAGTGTATCCCTTTCCACTCGCTACCTTTCCGATCCTCCACCCAACTATCCAACCCTTGCTGACTTCAAAAACACACCGAAACACTTCCGACCACACCCTCTCCAAACCTCAATATATAAGGACTTTATTCTTCTAAAATCGAACAGTTTTTAATATCTCGTTCATGATCCCTTATATTTTGTTTGCGTTACTTTATATCAAATTCCGTTTTTAAAATTAGTGTAAGAATAAATTATCGTTACAAGATTGCTGGCACATTGAATCCCCTTGAATCAGTGTTATTGTCGAACAATAACACATTCGAGGACGGTAAGCATCGGCACACTCAACGGCAGTCGATGTTAAAATTTTTGAACAATTAATAATTTGTGTTTTGGCATTCTAAACTGGCATGATACTCGGGGAATCAAACACCCGGGTAATCTTAGCACTTACGAACTCAGATACTTAATATACTAGAAGCACTCACGAATTTATGTATAATGCGTGAACGTTTCACGTGACTTCGTCGATCACGTCCAAAGGATTTTAAATAATCTTTGAAGGTGATGTACTTAAGTATTACGAACGTTTTCTTTAAATATCGCTTTGCAGCCTTGGTTTGGTCAAACGACCTCAAATTTTGCGGGAATTATGTATGTAAATATTTTGTTAAAGAGAACGAATGCACCTGTACAACATACTTAAATAGCTACTCGTAGCTTCGCACTCGGAGAACAAGATAGTAATAATAACAGTGTGCTGATACCCGAGATAACAGTAAATATAATAATAAAAATATTTGATCAAGGGAGTAAAAATTAGTTTGCGCAAAGTATGATTAATCCTTTGCACTCGAGACGTGACCGTTAGTCGTCTAATGATACCAACTTCAAAAATTTTCAAATTCGAAATATTTACTAAGATTCGCCTATATTAAACGTCATTTACTTTAGTTCAGTAATATACTAAAATTTACATATGTGACTATTTAACCTCTGAGCCTGACTAATGAACAAACTAACTAAAGTCTGAAAATTTACGGAATTATCATTTGATGACTAACAGTCACCTCTCGAGTGCAAACGGTTAACTTTTACATGCAGTGCCTATTTGTTTTACCTGCGTATGATATTCTGTGGTGACTATCTGTAACAATCGTCATAAAATATAATCGATATTACTCAGAATTGAAGCCAACGTGGACGTTGTTGACTTTCAGAATACTGAATCAATTTTTACTCGTTGCGTTAAACAATTAAGATTACTCGATTAAAAGTTGCGGAGATAGGATGGCACGTGACATTAACTACAGTCTCTGAAATAAAAAGCTTGCGACGTGTATGGTAGTAAAAATTAATACAAATTGTTTTCTTTGGCATTGAAATACGAACCGTGTAACACAATACCTCGACTAACGTGTCGCGTGATGAAGATAAAAGATCAATGCAAGTAATGATAACCGTAAAACGTACTTTTCACGGAATTCAATGCTTGTTACACTTCCATCCTTTATTTTTGTTTTATTTTACGAATCCAGTGTAGTTGCTAAAAAAAAAACATAAACGAAACAGAAAATATTATGCGATTGACGTTGAAAACTGCTAATGCTTTTCTTCACATACATTAAAATTTAAACTAAGACACCAAAACAAACTGTTTAGGGGTTTAAGTTTCATGGATTATATATTGCTTTCCAATCAATAATGATTCCTTTTCCATAGTGATACAGAGAAACGAAAAGCCAAGGTTCAAGTCGAAAATTCTGAGTAACGATCCATTTCTTTCAATCTACTTTTGTAACGATCATCGAGTACGTACTTCTGAAAAAAATTAGCTGATTATTGTGAAAGATAGTCGACGTTAGGCTCTCCGATGCGTGTAAACGGAGAAGCTATAAAAACAGAAGAGCGAAGGAAAAGCTTACCTCTCGGATATGGGCATGGAAAAGTGCATTTGCCGGTAGAAAATGGAGAAGAAAGTGATGACGGTGAAACAGTTTCATATAGACATACATGCTCATACAGAAACATTACACGAAAAAAGGAAAAAAAGGGAGATGTCTCAAGAGTCAATAAGTGACGACATCATTTACATGCACTGGGAACACGATGTTCCCTACGACGAAGAGAAAACACAAGGTAGTGGTTTCCATTCAGGTACTTTAATAAACATGTACAGTTGAACGTATTATTATTATTTGATGATGTACATATCACCTTTTGAACACGGGCGGACTCTGGCCATTTTACAATGACCGAGAAACACAGTAAAATCATAAACGACCTCGAACCCGCCTAATACGCATTGGATTAAATTATTATAAACTATAATTGGCAATGTTTCATATCATACAAGAAGTTACAGCGAGTAACTATTGTTCGTTTTATTTTTGCTCGCTTACTTCTGTTGTTGTTCCTTTGTTCTCTTTCCTGTTCGACATCATCCATTAGCAATTATTAACACTTGAAAAAAAAAAAAAAAAAAAAAAAAAAAAAAGAAAATCACGCACGACTGTTACAATGTGTCAAAGAGACTTAGAAAAAGATCGTGAAAATTTGTCGAAACGCGTCTTTTAATTTATTACTTCTTTTTCTATCTATGTCATTCTCTCTGCCAGAGTGCGATTCGAGTGTGCGGTAACGTTGCGGGAAAATGTTGTTCGCTAATATTATGCAAAAATGCCAAGTTCAGTTTCGACAGACATCCGTGTTGGTAAGACAGCATTTTATTATGCTTTTATTAGGCATGAGCGAATTTCTCGTATACAATCTCAGCTGATGTTAAACGATTCCATGCGATTGAAAAATATGAAATATACAAAAAGTGATAAATTTGTTTTAACAAATATAATGTAATCGTTTGAAAACAAACCGTATTGTTGTATTATGAACAAGACATCATAAAATAATGGCCATGCGAAAATGCAAGATGATCGATCCGAAACAAAGAATTTGCTAATGCCTAAACCCCACGTATGCATACATGTTTAGAGCGACACACGAACGTCCGTCTAATTTCTCGCACCTAAACCAAATATCGCACATACGTGCACACACACACACACACACACACACAACATACGTACACGCATCATACATACAAAGACAATACTCAACACACATCCGTGTACCACAAGCAACTTCGTTAATATATTCGATTCAGGCTCCACCAACGAACGGTAGATTAATACATGTATTGCTATCGAATATTACAGGCTATCGCTCTTCCCGACAGAGTGTATAATATTCGATCGTGGCGTTTCAACCCTTTATTTATTTGGCAGTAAAGAAATTAAGGAATTAATCTCGCAGAATTATTATGCGCGTCAGGGCAATAATGCAACGTGTCTTTCGACTAAGGCTTCTTATTTACAGCGCTACACAAAGAAGTCCGTTTGGAAATAAAGAGAGGACAGACCCATCAATGTAACTGCTGTTTTTACTTCGAAAACGAACATTTGTGAATAAGAAAAGAATTTTGTACACGATTTCTATTCGACAGAATGAGATCTTGGCTTGTATTTATGTATATACGTATTCAGTGAACAAAAGTTGTACGTAATAGTTAATTTAGAAGAGCGTTAAAGCCTACTAAGGATAAGTAACAATTGTTTTGTTTTGTTAGAGACAAAAGTTTTTACAACCTTTCCCTTTTATCACTTTCTCGTTCTTTTCTTTCACTTTCCTTCGATGACGTAAGACCGTCAGGTGCTTGTTCTTTTTACGCTTTTTACTTTTCCTGTCGATTAAACGATACATGATGTTCAACGATCATCGTATTGGTTTTCGTTCGCTTTAACACGTTCGCTACGAATACAATCGTTCTTTTCTAGTTCCGTTCATTCGATCATTAGCGAGACGCACGTGTCCATTTTAATTCGTACAATAAGAAATTAACGGTATTGCGTTATTTCTACGATAATAGCCTCTATATCTGAAACTATCTTAAGCAATAAATCACGCTGCGGCTCGAGGCAGAGCGAATTACCATTAAAAGTGAAAAATTACAGTGCGTCTAATGTACGAGCCACCACTGACTGGTATATCGCAGCGAAAGTGTTAATCAACGTAACGGGGGAACATTCCCAGCATCGCTTCAAACTGAAACCACCCTTCTGTAACATTACATTCTCTTGCAACCTTGCGTTTGTGTACACCACGTCAGAAGCGAGTAACACGCCATTGTATCGCCTTCGTCGTAATTAAGAGAAAGAAAAAGTTCGAACAGACTCAAGTTCTTATATTCTTCGATTTTGTTTCGATGCATTTAATAAAACTCATAAAAAGACTGCAAGAAGAGAGATTAAATTACTATAACCGTATTTGTTGAAATTCAGAGTATTTCACAGTTACGAAAAGAAATTGGAAATAACTCTTAATCCCAAGATAATCGATATTCGCAACAAGTTATGCTAAAAATTCTCCGAATACATAACAACCTTATCGTACTTATCAGTGTAATCCGATAAACGGCATGTCGTTTACTTATCAATCTATCGACAGCCTGATATATACGACAAATCTACACATTTAAAGTTTGTTAAAACTTTAGCGTTAATAAAATGAAGTTATCAGCACCAAAGTGTGAAACAAACAACAGCACAAAATTTCCTGTGGATTACGGTTTGAAGTGTCGATGAATCATCGACTGCTGCCTTCGAACAAATACCAGAACCATCCATATTCATGAGATCTCCTTTTTTCTCCCCCTTTAAAAGCGCTCCGAAGGCGGTAAAACGTGTGTGGATTGGACACTTACGGCGTTCTGCACTAGTTGGCGCAGCGAACGCACTATTGCACGTTCACAAGAATAACAAACGCGACCCGGTAAGGAAGATGATGCGTTCTCTTCGCTTTTTAGCCCGCGAAGTCTACAAGAGAATGTACAAAACAATCTAGAATAAAGTACTCTGTACAACGATAGCTTTGATTATCCGACACTTAGAGAAGTCTTTCGACGCGAATGTTTAACGAGACTGGACGCCCATACGCGTAATAACGCGATTTGAAATCCTCTTAACGTGGCTTACCGTCGATGACGGTAATAGGATCGAATCGAGAGGTCGCTAGCTAATCCGCCCGCAAGCGCGCGCGCGCGCGCGGGTAAATGGACGAGTTTGAGACTGAAACGTTTGCCAAATCGAGTAACTAATTAAGAATTATATCACGATCGTCACGCCACAGAATTCCACCATTTCACATAAACCAGTTTGAATCGAACAAACTGGAAATCGAATCGACCGTTTCGTCATTCGAATGGCATTCTTAATCGTTTCCTTAAACATACATACAGACGTTCAATCTATAACCGTAAATTATCACCAACCATCGATGAATCGATTAAACGTTAACTGCATTTTCTATCTCACTTTGTTGAAGATTCTTTTTAGATTAATGTTAAATTCGGATGATGAAAACCTTGACCCGGTTAAATTTGATTCGTGGTACTTGATACCCTGGGCGTATGTATTATATTATGTGTCTAATTATAGAGATCCGTTCTGAATTTATTTAAATAACCCTTGGGATTATGTATGCTCAAAAACTGAACGTGCAAATGTCTCTTTTCAATACGTTCAATGCCACCGTTGATTTTGCTTCAATGTCATGCTGCTTCCCGTTCGGACAAAGCAAAGTCAAAGATAAAGATGCAAAAGTTATATACGCTGATGATCAGTTTTACGCAATCGAACGTGCTGTAATTGCATCTTTTCGCGTGAGCTTTTCAGAACTAGCGTGAATTTCGATAACGAGGCGAACGATGGGGAGACACAATTGGAAAAAAGTTACTCGCAGCGAGAAATGCGCGTTCGAGCATTTGGACGTTTCAGCCTACGCCGGACATGTTCAATTGCAAAAGGGGGTCTAAATTATTCGCAGCCGGTAATAAAATGGGTGGGCGTCGCGAGCGGATGCATTTCCCTTTAAACCTTTACACTTCGACCGGATACGACGTCACCTGATTACAGTTAAGATTTAAAACGGTTCGCGGGGAAGTGTGACTTATGATGTGCGAGTATCTCGAATGAATGACTAGTTAAACTAACGAGTTTGTATACATATACGTATATGCTAAGTAATGTACCGGGTGGCGCAAAAAGAAATCGCTATGAAAAATAGACTTAGGTAAAAGCAACGGGTAAGTCTTTGATGCTTTTATATACGTACGTGTATACAATATTCTTATATAATCATTAATGACACCGACATTATTAATAGCTGTTGGTAATATTAATAATTATATAATTATGCGATATATACGGTGTATATAAATGAAGTAAAATAATTAAACAAACGCACGGAGTTTTTTAAAAATAAAAATTACTCGAATCCGGTTGTCATCAACAACGTGTGATTCTTCAAGTCCTGTCACACCATCGGGTAGAACCGAATAAATCGATAGAACGTATGCACCTGTGAAATGTAGCGATGTGTCGTGATGATGTATATTACATAAGGCGCGGAAATCCTATTCAGGAGCAGATCACAGCTGCTTCCGCTTGGCCATATTTTGGACCTCTCTTAAGTATACTTCTTTCGCCGTACGCGCTTACGAACTAGTGGTCGATTTTTTTCTCTTATAAAAGAAAACGCAGGAAACGAAAGAGAAAAGCTCGATCGGACGCATTTGTGAACCCAGTTGCCGTTCGAGGGACGCTTGTGAACAATTTTTGCGAGAGCACAGTAGTCATTAGCTTATTTGCAAGCTTCGAAAATTCGTCGAAGTGTCCTATCCAATCGGTGAACCAATCATTTCAAATTTTTTGCCTTTACTTCTCTTTTTCTCTGTTTTTTTTTTTTTTTTAATTTATTCAACCAAGAAATTTGACGTGGCTCTGCCGATTCGTAGAACAATTCGATTTTAAACAGCAGAACGCAGTCATTGGACCTTTCGAACTACCATTTATACAATCATAAATTGTCGAAAACTAAGTGGCCTTTGTGAACCGTGAAACAGAAACGAAACTTTTCGTTAAAAAAGAAAGAAAATCACTCTTTGAATATCATAATCAAAAATAAAAATAAGATACATGACTGACTCTCGTCTCGAAGTTAAGAGAAGGCTGAAAAGATTTCGTATCGCTTTCACGGTGTCACTTGATATTTAACCGTTGCGCATTGGACAGAAACAATTAATTTCGAACGTATTTCGAATATTCTGGATCCTCGTGCGATCGATACCGATTGCAGGGCACCGCATTTGCACGGTTAATTATGTTTAAAAACAAAAAAGAAATATAACAAAACGTAACAAAAATGAATAAAATTCTCGTTAATTAACGCCGTACACTTTGGTTCTGTGCGTGCACGTGTACATATGTAAGTGATACCCAGATAGGTTAAACTCGTTTAAATTAGATTTCAGTGAGTTAAGCTAAGTGGATGTGTGCACTGGTTTCAGGATTTAGAGCAAGGATTTGGTTAGGATAGTTTATAAAATTATGAAAACAGGTTTGAGTTGGCTCGAGCGAGGTTATATCAAATTCGGGTTGGGTTCGGTTAGGTTAGGTTAGTTCAAAATTAGGGTAGTGAATTTAGGAGAGGATCGCGAATCCTGAATTATGCGTGTGAATTATCGCCCAGTTAGATGGATAAGTTATACCTGACTCATAGTTTAGGTATTTGTTTCCAGTGTTACACATTTTCTCCGCATGCTCGTCAATTTCCATATATCTACATTTAATACTTTGCTACTTAATTTGCTAATCACGGTTATCGGATTTACGTATTTGCGAAATATCTCGAGCAGACTTAACCCTAAGAAATATACAATGTTTTCGCTTAATAATTTTCAACGACCAGAATTTTTAATGCTTTCACAACAAATCTAACCCTAACGTAACACGCAAATTTTTTTATTTCATTGCACTTCATGGAGTACGGTTTTAGAGCAATGCAAGTAACAATGCGCCTGTACAGTTAGCAAAAAAAAAAAAAGAGAAAGACACTTGGTCAAGGCTTTTTCACGATTACTGTTCTAATTTCACAATGACACCAGAAATTAACTATAATACCTAACTAACGTAACTTAAGTTTCCCAATCGTCTCCCCTTCATAAGCCAACAAAACATTAAAATATAACTAAAAAAAAAATAGTACCCTGCTTATATACAATATCGAATACAAAAATATGTAATTTTGTCTGTTTATATCACACTACCATTGCCCCCAATTTTACAACGCTATCCTTTCGAACCGAATTTTCGAAACATTAAGTTTCACTCTGTCGGTAATTACTAAACTAAAATCAGTACATAAAGAAATAAACGCGTAAAATGATTGTCGAATCCGTTCCTTACGCGAATCCCCGCACACAGAGCTTACACAGTCGGAGCATTCAATCACGACAAGCTGCTGTGTAGTAGTCTAGTCAACGATAATTGTCGTTACATAAACTGATTGTACCGACTAACGATCACAAAATGAAATGTAAGAGCCGGAATCGTCCGAACAGGGTATCACGATGATACACACACGTTGCTTGACTGAAGGGTACGCATTCAAGTTTATTGATAGCTACTCGTTTCAAGTATCAATGTCTTTTAGATGCTTCACGATGAGTCATTTGACACAGTGGAATCGTGTTAATGAAATTATTACTCTGCGAACCACTGTTCACAAGATATTTTGTGTTTTACGGTTTTTTTCTCAGCTTAAGAAAGCAAGATTTGCAACTAATAAGAGATGATAAATTACAGTTGAAAACAAGTGTATATGTATCTCGATGGAAGATTTCAATTAAAATACAGGCAGCTACAGCGTATACATATGAAGTTTCATGCAAAAATATGCAATTAAATTTGATCACAATTATACCCTGTACTTATGCAATGTACATCATACTATGTTGCAACGCGAAATAATCTCAACAGAGATTGAAATTGCATTAATAATAAAACAAAAAAAAGTTGCATCCCATGGTAAGGGGCTTATGACAATAAATTTCAGTTGTTTTTTAATGCGTTATCGGCAGAGTAGTTGAAAGATTGTTGTGGTGGAACGGCCAGTGACCTTTCTTTTGTTGAACGGTGATCAATGACTAGCTAGTTCAGAAAACTTGAACCAACATCGAGTGTTTTTCGAGTGTACTGCACTTGGGAGAAACCTTGAGACCGGCGCACAGCTTCCGTCTCGAAGAATGAACTATACACCTTGAGATCGATCGAGCTAAACGAAGCATCGAAAAGATTCGAATGTTTTCGAACGTTACTACTGCGTTGTTAATTTTATGATGTTATGAGAAAAGGAACATTGATTCATAGCAAGGATTCATCTGATACACAAGGGGACCACCCCCTCACTAATGCATGATCGTCTTTCAAAACGAGTTCAGAATTATTCAATGTATCGATGATTCAATCAACAACTTCTCCCTGAAACTTTTTTATGTTAAATTCGTCGATAAATTTCGAATTTTAATATACGAACCGAAATTTTACTATCGAATTATAATTTGCAATTTGAGAATTTGAATTTATCTCGCTGTTATTTCATTTGGTCGGAACCGATATTAATTTGTGGAATGGTTTTTACTTTTCCCAGGTTTTTTGACTTTTGTCGTCTCACGCAATTGAACTCTGTCAAATCACACGCGCTAACGAGCACGAACGCTTTCCAGCTCTTTAGACGATTCGGTGAATCAACCTCGTTCTATTTGTATTGTTCTCCTCGTTCGCCGTATCCCTTTGATGATTCACCCAACGCGACACGCGGATCAACACTTGTTCGCTTTATTTATATTCTATACTTGACTCCAGACAAGACACATCACCAGTTCTCGAGCAAAACAATTCCAGACGTTCAGCGCATAATGTTCGAAATCAGACCGGCACTCGAAGAACCTCGAAAGATGTAATGAATCGCGCAGCTTTCAATGAAAGCCTCAAATGTCAACCAGTGTCAACACGTTCCGCATTCAGAACGCCCGGGGCAATTTCTTCGTCGTTCATGTTAACCGAACCCATCCCAGGACTATTCGACACTATTCGCGAACAGTTAACTTCTTGCTTTATGGTTACTTCACTCTTTAAACGAACAGATATAAAATATGATTTTAATACAAATTTTTGTTACATTCAATTCCCTTTGCCAATACAATTTAAATTGATTATGTCGTAATTATTATCGGTGGCATGAATGGAACTTAATATTATAAGACAAAGTTCACTGAAGATACCCAGTAGGATTAGCTGTTTCGTACGATAAGTTATCGAATAACAGTCATCAATATTAAAAATTTGGTTCCAGTAACAATCGTTCCGGAGAAGACATCAAGATAAGAATAAAAATTATTCTGTTTGATTTATCAATCGTTAATATTTATCGCGTATCCTGTTTTTTCACCAACTCATTCTACATATCTTGATATTCGTAACGGAAACGTCATTTTTTCCGACTTCTGTTCATTAGCACGTATTCATTATAGTATTACTTATCGAATGTTTTATATCACGTATCACCATTTATTCGATCATTTATTTGATCGACCGAGTTTATGCTCTAAGATGAGACATTCAATTATACGTATGATAACACTAAACGTGGGGTAGAATTCGATATGTGTTTTTTTTTTTTATATCGTGATTTATATGCATACAGCTCGACTACAACTGGCTACGTAATTCTGAATACGCATCGTATATGCGTTCATTTCTAAACCTAGCTGAACGAAACTGCACTGGAAGATGTGCTTTCGGAGCTTTGTGCTAACGCCATTACTTTCACTCTTACCGACCGTGAATATGTTTTACGCGCACGATTAGGATTATGCGACGTTTACTTACTAGCAGCGCCACTAATGTAATTAAGTAACACTTAGCCAACGGAATGGGGAGATCTATTTTTTCCTCTGCCATTGATTCTATTTACTTTTGTTATTAGTTAATCTTGAACTAGTTTTGTTCACAGTTTATCAAATACATTTTCTGCTTTTCCAAAGTAAAATTTTTAATAAATTCAATACCAGTTCAAGACAAAAGTAAACAGAATCACTGGCAGCGATTTGGTGAGGAAAAAATAGAAAATCTACCCATTCGTTTGGTTAAGCGTTAATATAAATACCACAAGGATACATTATATTACGTCATAACTATATGCACTTCATTTTAATGCTTATGGATTACAATGGCTGAAGATGTGTCGATAAAAAAGTACACGGCACTTCTTTATTTTCACTGACCGCAATAATACCGTTGGCCATCGAAGGAAAACGAATAGTAGAAACTTTTCCTTGCTTAACTGTATGAGTCAGAAAGATCGGAAACAACTGATAACGAATTCTAAAACAATTATTGGAAACTCATTTTTTCGTCAGCATTTTTTTAACGATACTGAAGATATAGAAAGCGTCGCCGTTATCTTTCACCGAATGCGTGAGAAAGACAGATAAAAGTGAGAGGTTTTACAAGTGAGTCACGCCGTTTTTATCACGTACACGATTATTATATGTAAAACCACGTTAATTTATCATTGGCCTAGATACGTTAGCTTAAGAGCTGAATCAATTCTGCGGTTCGATTGCCCGGGAAAAATATCACAAAAATTGCCAAAAAGCATGTTTTTCGAAAATACTATGCAAATCGCATTATACATAGTGTGTATATGACTAACTTTAAATAGTATATATTAGATGCAAATTTTTCTGTATCATACACGCCCATGAATTAAATTTCAGATATCGTTTTCAGCAATTCACTCATTCAACGATATCTATAATAATACCCAGTACAACAATCATCGGGAAAGAGTTTTGTCTCTCTGATTCATTCATCAAGAATTTTTATGCACGAGGAAAAATCTACGTCTTTCCTTAATATATCTTAATCTTTCTGCGACGAACGTCTAACTAATTTCCTATTCATCGTTGCTGTTGATTCACCGTGCAATTTTGTCTTCGTGGAATGTTTGAATAACGTTGCGCCGGCTCTTCCTGGGGAATTCCGTGTGATAATTACAAATGAAAAATACCAAGAGATTCCTAGACCGATTCTGAAGGATATTCCTAGCTTCTGTCACTGGGAAATTCCTCATAAACGAAGAAGACGGTGTCGCCTCTTGGCATTGATTAAAACCTGTATCATACGTGGAAGTGTCATCGAATTTATCATCGATAGCTCTTGCTTGCGAGGAAATGTTAAGTAAATACGATAAAAAACGGACTTACATAAGAAAACATTTCAGTATGAAACACGTCACCAGCAGAGGGACCGGAAATATTCGGAAAGTACGTGAACCGAAAAAACGTTATGGTTATCGTTTTACATGATACATTGAATAAGAGAATGTTGAATCACTGAAGACTCGGTGAATCACTGAAAACAGATGAATAATACTCCCCTGGGTCAAATTTGCCGGTTTTATTCGTTGCAGCGGACGAAAACGCTAAGAAAGCAGATGAAACGTTTTTGCACTGTGAAAAACTGATCGCAAAGAAACGGTTCTTTTTTTCTCAAGAAGAAGAAATATTATAATAGGAGTGCGAGAAGTAAAGTGACAAAGGGTAAAAAGTTTTGAAATCTGCACGAAGTTACAAGAAATTGTGGAATAACAAAAAGAAAAATTATGCTACGAATATGTACACTTGTGTGGATCACGGTTTGTGCTCTCCTTCGTTAACCCTTTCACTCCTGTCGGGATATATTTATCCTGAATATTGTTCGAAAAATTCTAATTTTTATAAACTGTTATAAAATAGCATTGGGATGGGATATTTTACTAGTATATGTATCTGCTATGTATTTGACAAGTAATGACATCTAGAAGAAGCGATATTAGGAAAAATAGCTTCAAGTGAAACCATTATATTTTTCCTAAAATAAAACTTTTTAAAATCAGACGTGAAAAGGTTAAACGCACTCTCATAATGGCACTCGAGCCTCTCTCGAGCTCGCTCTGGTCCACGGAAGGCAGCATGTTTTCGTTCAGCTCTCCTTTAATCTTGCTAAAAAGAACGCCAGAGATTTGCCCTCCGCGTGACCGTAACGCTTCCACGAAAACACGAACCTCGTGCAGCCAAGCGAAACTTCCATTACAAGGACGAACGAACTTTGAAGAATTTTAATTTCGCCATGGTCTCGCACAAGTGCGTAGAAAAAATGGCTGCCGAAGGGCCATATTTTTTTATTTCACAATTCAGAATTCAGACTGGAAAAAACGATCGTTTGATGTACGAAAAACGATACACTTGGATTCAAAGTGAAATCAGATCGTCTCGATCGATAAATCGTAAAAGAGTTGGATTCGAAGAATACGCGCAGCCGATAAGGGTATCGAAGCACAAAGACTTCATCCACGATGGGGAACGACTATTGGAACCTAATACAACGCAGTGTCATCGAACAAGAGAATGTTTCCAAGAGGACAGATCATACTTTGTATTATTAACACCTGGACTGCGAAAAACGTAAAAGTACGTTGTGAAGTGAAGCGCAGGTCACGTAAAAATACGTATTTAGTAGATTTGTGGTGGATAGCAGGTGTTGTATAATTACAATGTATTTATATACAATGTCACACATACATGCCATGTATGTGGGACATATGTGTGTGTTGTATTGCTAGACAACGCTTCGCATTCTTTTTTTTCCACAAATTTACTGAACGACCAAAATCCCGCGCGGTTCACGAAAAAACGCCCGCTGCACGCGTAAGTTGACGACGAAATATACCCGCAGTCCAAGTGTTAAGTATTACGAGTTATACACGGTAGAACATCGATTACTCCGAGTATCATTTAACCGTTTGAGCGCGTTGAAGCGCTATCGCGTTGTTGTTTGTCACTACAATTTTCACATTAATTGATACCGGTTGTGTTCATATTAATTTAGGTTCTAATTAATATTGTTCAATTATGATTTTTGATAACATACAAATTAAAAATGATTTTCATTTTTTTGAGATAAGCGTTACACTGATAATTACAAAAAGCACCGTGTCAAATTCTGATTTATCCGAAAATTACTATGATATGAAAAGATAAATTAAACCCTTTTTTTTTTTGCTGAAAATTAATTTTTATATAATAATTAGAAATAATTATTGCTATTTTTATTATTTTGCAAAAAAAAATATATTATCGCATTTCATCTTGTACTTTTAGTTTGTATGCAAGAAAATTCTTTAGCAGTCAAGCGGTTAACCTTGTAACAGTAAAACAGGTGCGGAATAATTGTAGAACCATGATATACCAAACATTTTATAAAAATCAGTGGCTATCGTTTTGGTATATTCTGTTGTTAAGGAAGCACCTTATCATAATGGATTTATTCTTTTATTGATTCAGATAAACGACGTTCTACCGTATTACCTCCTCGATGAACACGCATAAATTTCAAGTTAGATTATTTTTGGGTCCCTCCGTACTGTGACGAGTTATCGACTGAGGCAGATTTCGCATGTGATTTAAATTACTCGAAATGATGGGTGGAGTGTTATTGGACAATTAAGAGGAGTTAAGAGAATTTCCGGAACGAAAGGAATGTCTGAAACGCCTAACCCGAGTGCCGCATTTGGATGTTTAGTACATAGAGGACTGTTGTACTCAATGATAAAGACAAGGTTGAGCAAGCAATGTTCCATTTCGAACTGTATTGTGTACAAAATTCGAGCCGGGAACGATAGTTCTATATTTATCGAGCATGTCTTTTTAATCTTATCGATGAGTTAAGCTAAAGAAACGAAAAGTACTTATTTTCATAACGCAACAGATACGTTCCGCGTGAGACTACATTTTTTTTTTTTTAACGATATCACAAACAAGTAACCATCGAGTGTACAAAAATATATTTTATTTGATTCTTTGAATGAACTTTATCAGAAGTTTATTGAGATACTTGTTTCAAAGAAAATGGAGACAATAAATATAAAATGGCCACCGATAAATAGATACTTCAGTAATAATGCGATACGTTCACCGATGCAAATCATACCCTACACCGATACTGAGTCACCGGAAACAACGGTTTCGATTCACACGGTTCCTCTTTTCGCTATTTACCTCATCTTCTCTCCATTGTTGTTACATTGTAAAAGCTGTTCGAAATTTTTCCGACATTCCTACCCTTTGAATCTGATACAGTTACAGATAATGGAATAAGAAAATACCAAGGAAATATGTGCTTCTATGAAGACACACAGTTAGATGCTAAGAGTTTGAGATAATAGTCTGACGTGGATAAGATTACTTAAATGTAATGTAGGAAAATTGATATTTTTAACTCTACAATTTATTTTCACATTTTTAGAATCACATACGATTAACTATATGTGTTATTTTTAAACAGGTTAAGAGGGATACCGTGCCCTTACCTTTAATTTTGTTCTTTTTCAAGTGTATACAATTTATCTGTTACTGATGGTATTTGAAAATCACCGTGTAGGAAGGACGGAATAACTATTTGGTCTTCAATAAATCACAATAAAACGAATATAATGGCGGCGAATCTTGGCATAACGTATTCTATAATCACATGGCATAAAGCAACTATTTTAAACGTTAATTGTACTCTATACGTAATAGAATATAGTGAAACTGATACAGTACAGTACAATTAATACCGGTCACAAAGAAATATGATTCGTTCTAATTCTTTCAACGGTCAGAGAATAAAAGGTCAATAGCAGTGCAAGATCGTCGCCGATGATATAAGGAATGTAGAAAAAGCAAGGAATACATGTTTAAAAAGATATATATATATATGTATTCAAAGATATATATAAAGTCTTGGTATCAAATTACATAGACTAGAATTGATAAAATTTTTTAAATTTCTTCCAATCCTAAAGACCAATCGGCTAATCCGATCAATCAGGTGACGTAAACGAACAAAGATTATGCTCAATCGAAGTATCTAACTCAACTGCTACGGTCGAAAGCGCTATATATGCGAGGGTTAAGTGTAGAGAGTTAAGTTGCATAAAAATTAGTAGAGAAAATATTAAGAGAATTGAAAAATAGAAATGCGAGTGCGAATAAGTCGAATTAGCCTTAGGCGAAGCAATCTAATGTATTTCGAGGAGTCCATGTGCTCGGTACGAAATAAGTAAGTCAATAGAACCGCTCACTCAAAACAATCAATTTGTTTTGATCACTCAGCATGAATATGATTAACATCGTGCTGTTTCCTCGTACAACTAGTTTCGTTATAATATATAAATAATTTTGGTCGTATATAGTACAGTAACGACTTAAAGACCAGTCTCGTTCCGGGCGTGAAGTAAAAAAAAGAGTTGCGCATACTAATTATTACTATGTTTGCCTATTAAAATATAATAAATAAAAGAAAGATAAAATATTTTTACGCCATTTTCTTTTAGTTTAAAAAACATTGCACCAGAAGTGAGCATATCGTTACGAGCTAGCGGAGTTATTTTTAATAACTTAAAAAGTCATAGCTGTGTGTACTTGCGTACATACGTGTTGTGATTATTATATTTACGTAAGCGTATCGTGTGTGTGTGTGTGTGTGCGTGTATGTACGTGTATACGTGCACGCGCAGGCACAAACACCCTCTGTTCTTATCCCCAATGTATACGGCGTGTATTTTTTCTTCACTTTAACGTAATACAAGTATAATAATTACAACATGCGTAATAGCATAATATATATCGGATATAAAACACCCACGTTTGTAACCCGATGGTGATGTTGATCACGATAGATACAAAAAGTACTTGCACTTGTCCAGTAATTTTTAATGGAACATTTTCTTATAGAAATACAATAGTATACAAATACTTTTTGTCAAATTAAACGAAATTTACGTTTAGAGCGAAGAAAATACTGCATTAGATAAATAGGAACACCACGCGATAGGCTCGAGGGCGGGGTGATAGGTAGTGTGTTTAAACCGCTCTCCCGCCCATCATAGACACAGAATATTCGAGAAAGTCCTTACGAGTATGCGGATTTCAAAGCGACGTGTAGTCGTTTAACGGTTTTCTTAGATAATAAACACAGCATTACATTTTTCTATGTTTTAAATAAAGCCTTTTTGAGTTTACGTTCACTGCTGCTCTCCAAATGATTCAATACCTTAACAGTTTTTGTAACCACTGCACATACCAAAGAAAAGAAACATTAACAAAGAAAAATAAGAACATATTTCTTTATATGATGTTTCAATATTTAACTTTTGCCTTAACCTCTTCGGCGACACCACCCCACCTGAGTTTGTAGACGCGTGACCGCCACTGTATCAAAGGATCTAGAACCGCTTGAAGAAAAAGATAGGGCCTAGTGATCTCGCTGAGTAACCACCCGCATACAAACTCTAATTTGTTGAACGGCAACGGGCCATTCTGTACGACGCTTAACAGCGTCCAATCGCACATAAACCACAGCAGTATGTGAACCAAATAAAAAACAAGTGAGTCCCACTCGAAGAGTACGCTAGCCGCCCAGGAAGCACAGGCACCTAACACTAAACACTCGCTAAGAGGCTCCAGAACAATCGTTGTGGGCAACATAGCCACCCTGAGCTTCGCCCACCTTCGTAACCTCGCCTGGAACGAATGAAGCTCACAATGACCGCTGTTTTGCAATGCCGGCTGCGAGGACACTGTGATACGCCAACCACGATCGGTCAACGACTTCGCGTAGAAAAAATCCTCGGCTAAGTACACTCCAAATGTCTTTAATCCGCCAACCTCGTCGAGCGGCGCTTTTCTCAACAACGCTGACATGCCGGTATGACAGTTTATCCTGAGCAAATCGGCGGCAAGATACATGCGCGACTGTACAGTGCCAAAAAAGATTTTTTCGTACGCCGCGGCGAAACCTTCGCGATCACAGGTAAATGGCATTTGATGCACCAATGCAACATTGTCGGTCATGTAATTAACCATGTCCAACAAAGTGTCCTCTTTCATCTTAATACCACTGTCACTAATCAACACGAATTCATGTTTAACTGCTTCGTATGCCGGCTGCATATTGTTGATCTTTGGATTCACACCTACGTTGCAGCCACCGATAAATAGTTTCGCATCCACTTCCGGATACTTTTCCATTAGTTTACGTACTAACATTAACACAGGATCTGAATCGTCCTCCACGCAGAACAGTAATTCGTAACGAGGATATTGCATGGTGAAGAATGTCTCTAAGTTGCTGAACAGATTCGGATCAACGCCCATTAGTGGCTTTATAATTGATACACCAGGTAAGGGTATCTCGTAAGTTGGTACTTGGATGACTTTACGGTGCAGTTTCCAGTGACCGGCAATCAGTGCCAGTACATGAACAATCCACATTACCGACCAGAATATCATAAAAAATATCGCGAACCCGTAGAGGGTATATATCATGGAGTTCATCTTCAAGCGAAAATCCTCGCATCACTCGAAGGCCTAACCTCCGAAGTTCCTGGGCTCTCCTCACAGCCTTTCTGTCTTTTTTCTCCTTTTTCTATAGTTGTGATTATTCGATCCTTTTTTCGTACCTATCGATCCGACCAATGATCTGTAAGCCCGCCATCCGCTTTGGACGTGTAAATGTTATTCGCGGCATCCTCGACGACGTTGTTTCCGTCGTGCCGCGATCACGAATGCCGATGTCGAAAAATCGCGCGGGCCATCGATGATGTAGCGTTTTCGATAACTTCCACGGTGTAGCACCGTTTTCACAGCGACCACAACGACGACGACGACGACGGCGAAGACGTGGCCACCGCTTCCAACACATTCACGCTTTAGCTCCCCCCGCGCTTCTTATAGGGTGGTTGGCTGCGTAGCCGTGCCTACGGCTACGAGCACTCGAAAACGCCGGCACGCTGTGCCGACGGACGTCTGCCAGGCTGTTCCCTACACTACACCTAACTCTCTCTTTCACTTTCCACCACGACAAGGATCGCCTTTCTATTCACAATCACTGACACCAGAGCACCCTCTTTGTCCCGCCACGCACCACCAACGATCCTCCCCAATTTTCACAGATGCATTGAACTTCACCCCTCTCGCGTGCTTAGGTTCGCGGACACAGCACACCGACCGGGTGCTTCGAATTTGTCGTGGTTCCTCCTTTTAAGAGGATCTTTGAATAATGTTCACTTGTTTGTTCCCTGAATATCGCATAACGTACAGAATCTATAAGGTAGACGTGTCTTTTCTTTCTGTATCTCTTACCTCGAGTTGTAGAACTTTCTTTAACTGACACCTTCGATGTTTGCTGTCCACACTCGACAAACGAGGTTCACCGTTCTTTCGGGTGCAACATGTAAATAAAGTAGGACATTTGCGGCTTGTGCTCATGAACAATGACTCTTCTTCCTTTCATAACGATGCGCCTACATGGCCTTGTCCTGTTCTGTTTCGACCGTAACTACGGCACTGCCATCGAACGCCGAAGCCTGTCATATCGATAACCAAATTTCAGTTAGCCGATACGAACAAATTACGATATGATCAGTGAATTATACAGGCGAAAGGGACACGAAACAATAATTTAAATGACCAAAAGCATCTCACGTACAACAACGCACCGTCAAGCGTCGACGGGATAACTGACTGCATGTGACAGCCGGCAGCTCACACGGCTAATTTGCTACTAAGTTCAGAGCGAACGCGTCGTCTGCCGTTATAACCAACTGGCGTTCAGCGCGCGTAACCCCACCGCTTTGATAGCTTTTAACTTATTCTTTACTGTATCCTACATCAATAATTTTATCAGCTTCTTTTTTATATTTAACATGTACACAAAAATATACACACGTTTACTGTCCTCAAATTATCTAAAGAGCTACATTCGAGTAATTACGAAATCGAAGGTATTATAGGTACCCGACTGTTATCGTGCTAAATCAATGAATTTATTAGGAATGTCGTTATCGCATTACTTGACTTAATCATCCATTTGGTTTACATTCGCGTAAATTGCATTATTGCCACGTAAATTATACAAGCAGACATATTAGCTTTACTAAGAATCGAAAAGCATGAACCGTGTGTCATGTACGATATAGATTATTGGTTGCCGCTTTGAAGAAAAGTAATTTAGTAAAAAATTAATTTACAAAAATGTATACTGATAAACATTTTTATATATACAAATTTCTAATTGTATAAATAATGATAAATGTAAAATGTTTTTATTTATGTACATGCGACTGAAATTTTTATGCTCTAAACTTCTTAAACAATGGATGCTTATTTGCTGTAGATGAACTAGGAGCTTTCTTGTATTCGTAATAAACTGCATCATCTGCACCAGACATCGATGTCATGTTCCCAGCCTTCCGTATAATCTGAAATAATGTATGTGATATGAATTGATACAGATCTTCTGATTAAATTAATGATATGTTTTTTAATAACATTAATATCACAAAACTTACTGGTCTTGGTCCTTCTCCAGGTATTCTCTCCTCATCCGCATCCATATCACTAGCAGATAGAACTTGTTGTAATAAATGACCTTGTTCCTCCAGAGATGTATACATCAAATCTGGTTCCTATTCGAATAATTAAAGAGATGAAATTTTAAGTGGCGAAATGTTAATTGCTCTATTAAATAATACATACTTCTTCCATCCCTGCAAGCTTTGTAATGACTTTATAAGCATATCCTTGATTCACAAGAAAACGCTGACGTTTTCTCGAGTAATTCATTTCCATCGTGTCTTGTGATACTAACGTATAGAAGAAGGCATTGTACTCCTCCGCAATAGCACCTGTAAAAGAAGTACTATAATACTTAAGATGATTAATTTATTATTAAATTGTTCCTAAAGGTGTATACCCTTTTTAGCTCTCAAGATTCGCCCTAAACGCTGTGCTTCTTGACGCCGCGAACCACCATGAGAGGAGATTTGAATTAGAACATTAGCTTCTGGTAAATCAAAAGAAGTGTCTGCTACTTTACTCACGAATATCGTGTTCACTTTGGTGTTGAATTTAAAATTTTGCAGAATTTGTATTCGTTCACTCTGAAATTGGTTGTGTTATTGCATATCACTGGCACAATTTTCACTTTTACTCGGTTGCATACTTACTTGACTAGTTGGACCATAGATATACGGTTTATTCATTTTAATGGCATAATGTTTTAAAGCAAAAACATTATCTGAAAAAACGATAGTTTTATCACCACGCCTTTCATGATATCGTATCAGATATTGGCAGCAACGAAATTTGTTAGGATTCATCACATAAAGTAACTGTAAATAAAAGTAATTGAAAATTGTTGATCATTGAATCAGAGTAGATTAAAGTGAAAACAATTGCTCACTAGCTTTTTACTCATTTTACAACCGAGATATTCCCTGTAAAATTCAGGTGTCATGGGACACCAAACCTCAGCACACTGAACTCTAGCGATAAAGCCTCTTTTTTGTAATTCCAACCAGTTAGCTTCATACAGTTTAGGTCCGATTAGGAAATTGAGATCGGCGATTTTGTCATCTTCCCGAAGTAATGTTGCAGTTAATCCCAATTTGCAATGAGACTGAACGATTGTTAAGACTCTTCTAAACATCTTAGCAGGAATTGTGTGTACCTCTAAACAAATAACGAATGTTAAATATTTTAATAAAGGATATTTGATCTATCAAAAAAGAATATTACCATCCAAAACCATGATTCCCCATTCCTGTTCCTGAAGCCATCGCATAGTTTGTTCCGCTTCCCATGAACGTTTCTGCGTGTGAGTGATCATAGAATACGTCGTGATTAAAATCCCACAGCCCATTGGCTTATCTTTAGCTTCGCTAGTGAATCGGCAAATCATTGAATCATCTGCTGTAGACCACATCTTAAATTGCTGTTTCCACTGCTCTACTGACACTCCAGAATTACATAATACCAATGCACGTTTTCGAACCGTGCAACAAGCTGTCACCCCAACTAAACTTTTGCCGGCGCCGCAAGGCAAAACTATGACGCCTGATCTAGCACGTCCATTTCCGAACATCTTTCTTAAACTCTTTTCTTGATAGGGTCTCAATACAGCTGATGGTTTCAAATCAATACTAAAAACAAATATATTCATTTTCTATACATTCTTTGGTGTTTTTTCTATATTTAAAGTCGTTTTGATTATTGCACTTACTTTATGTCTGGATTTACGGTATCATTACGAAAGTCATATTCTGCTAATAAAGGATATTCCAGTTCTATACACCTTTTTTGTATAACTTCAATTTTTTCCTAAAATGATTTGTTCATGAATATTTGAAACTTATTACATTAACCAGTATAAAAATACATACCTGATTTACTTCAAAACTAACAGTCTTTAATTCATGTTCTTCTTCTTCATCCTCATCCTCTTTATCCATTTTATCATAGAAAGTAGTTATGTCCTCAGGTACAGTAGCTGTTTCTGCTGGAACTTGATCACTAGTTGTTTCTGTTACTTTAGTGGTTCCAGTTGGAACATTGGTTATTGCTTTTGCTCCAAACTAATAAAAATATAAATTATCTGTGATGTGTACCATTAACTGTATTGCTGATACAAAAATATTATTACCTGTGGTGCTTTTGTTTTATTTTGAACATTTGTAATTACTTCATCTTTTTCATCTTCTACATTTTTCTTCAGTCTACATTCCTGGATTACTGGATCTTTCAGTAGCTTTTGCAATACTTCAGGATATGGAGATTCAACAAAATACTTGTTGTGCTTTAATACTAACTTCACCTTTCCATATGACAATGTACACAATTTTATAAATTCTATAATTCCATCAGGAACGCTAGTTTTACTAAGTCTTTTTAAATACTCTATTATGTCATGTGTTTGAAGACCAACACTGACAGCAGCATATAAAGAATAAGCAGTTAGTTTATACTGGAAAATAAAATTTAGGTTATTAACATTACTTGCAGTTATTATACATAAAAATTTAATGTTCTATTATATTTTTACCTCATGAATGTGTTCAGGACGACATACAGGCTCTGAGATAGCAATTAAAAAATCATGAGCATGCTTATATACGGGTGAAAAAGATTCTAAAAAGATATGACCATTTGGTGCCTACAAATTTCAATAATGAAGTAATTCTGACATTTGGAAAATAAAAAATGTGAAGAATTAATCAACATTAATATCTTACCACCCAAAGAGGTCTTGAACCATAATCGGGTTTTAATATCATTTGTGAACGATAATCCTTTGCACCAAATTCATCTTCCAATGCTGTTTCATCTTGTTTTTCAACATCATTTTTGGCTGCATCAGGTATACCTTCAGTTTCATTATCATCTAAAGAATCATCATCATTGTACTCTTCTGGATCTTCCTTACGTTTTTTCCATTTACCCCTATCTATGAGAATGAAACAATAATTATTTTCATTGCAATATCAAATAAGTTTATATTTATCCATACTTTAAATAAAACACATTTCGTATAATATGAAACCCAAATATATAAAAAATGTAGAAATAGTAAAGCTTATGATTAAAAGTTGTAAAATTTTTTAATAAGATAAATGGTAGATCCATACCATTATCCTTTTTGAAACGTTTCGGAGGACCCATTATTAAATATAGATAACTCCTTTTAACGTTAGGTAATAACTTTCTTTGATTTATTTACAATCTAAATCGTAATTAGTATCTCAACTAAAGCACATTTCGCAATTTTAGTGATAGAGGGCGGAAGCGTCGAAAAAGATTTAACCACGAATAAGATACAATATAGAACGAACACCAGATAAAATTTCGTGTAGCAAATATATCAATTACGGAATCAAGATTTTATTTTGTGCTGAATAGACAACGAAAATAATATGCAAATGCGTTGTTGTAATGTTTTTGTTTAACAGGGAAGATGAAAGATTACGTATATTCGTAACAGAAAAAAGATTTTTATTGACAACATGACTAATAAAAAAATATAAGATCAAGTTCTGTAGATTGATATAAAATATTTTCAAGGGAACATTTATTCAGCATTCTTAATTATATTTATTCTTCATTTATTCCATATCAAGGAATATTGCTGTTTGGGGGAAAGTTGTTTTCATTAACTATACCTAAAGAAAGAAGGCAAACTAATGCAGCACCTTGTTCTGCCCACTTTTTATTCTTTTCCCTGGAATGTTTGAATAAACAATATGAAATATAATTGCACGAACAAGATAAAACTACTTAATACATTACACAATCTCTACTATTACCAGAAAGATGATCCGTATTTCCTTCCATCGACGGTGACGACGGATCTGAAAAGCGTTCCCTTATTCAGTGTATTATAGTTTGGTATTTTTTTCCTTTGAGTTTGTGTCCATTTATATAGTATAGTTTTTGGCAAATCAAGATCTGTTGCATAATTATTCCTCAAGAACGCGCAACGCATTAAAATTACATCTTCTTCTTCTGAAATTTTTCTTTTATTAGATGGCTGATCTCCATCTTGCTTTTCATTTTCTTTCATAGGTGAAACTTGAGACCTTCCTAATAAACCTTTTTCTTCAAATTCTTTTCTCCTTAAATGACAATAATTGCTTAAATTCCATACATCACTGAAATGAAATATCTATTAAATTCATAATAAATTATCATATTCATTCCAATCATATAATTCATACCATATTTGTTCTAAAGTCTGAGAATTTAGGAACTTCTTTCCTATTGGTGATTCTTGCTGTTCCCTAAGAATGTTTTGTATACAGTATTTGGTGTTAGAAGGTGGATTGTCATAATCTACAGCATATTTTAAATATGATTTTATTACATCTTCCATAGGAAGTAAACCTTCTTTATTAAATATTGAACAGTTCCATTCAGCTGCACGTGCAAGCATTACACTACTACACCTTGTAATTTCCTTAAATCTGTAATTATATTAACTTTAAAATTCTATAAACAGTAATATACATGTTTTAGGACCACAATGTAATGATTATTACTTGAAAATATCAGAATATTTTTGTATTTCTTTTGAACCTCCATTTGCTATAACTGGTATAGAAAGTCTATTAGAAATTTCTTTCAGAACTTCATTACGGTTTGCATGCTGTGGTCTTTCATTAATAGTACGACCATGAACTGCAATTGCTGATATACCAGTTGATTGTAAAAATTTACAGAGTTCCAAAGTTTTATCTAAATCTGGCAATACACGTATTTTACAAGTTACTGGAATGCTCAAATTATCTATTAAGGTTTTCAAAATGTTTGCAGCTGTTTCTGGTTCTTTCAGAAGAGCTGCTCCCATTTTTCCTACCAAGGAAAACAATTTAGGGCAACCCATATTTAAATCGATTCCAGCTATATCTTGTTCTACCATTTTAGCAACTTTCAATGCTCTTGTTGCATCGCAAGTACCAATTTGTAAAACTACTTTATCTCTTTCTTTGAGACAGGTTCGAAAAGTCACTGTACCATCTGTTTTATCTATGTAATCAACTGTTCCCAAAACATCTAAAAGAAGATATAGCAATGTTATTTTTATTCTTTAAATTAAATACTTTTTCAGTAATATTGCAATACTAACATTTGCTTACCGTTTTCGCGACGAAATGATCGTAATAATTTCCAGTCTATTAGTTCTTCAGTGTACACTATATCAGCACCGTAGTCAAGTGCAAGAAGACGCATAGGAAGGGTGCCGATTCGCACCATAGGAGCTAATATAAGTTTATTTTCATAATTTAATCTTGTTCTTTCCGTTGTTATTGTTACTTTTTCGTTCATTGTACTGTCAATACGTTATTATCTTTATTACGAACTTGTAAGTGTAAATCTTAACTATTTAGCCAAAAAGAGTCAAAACATGGATTATGAGATACATAATTATATGTAATTTTCTTATCATTAATTTTCATCAATGCATAATGAGAATAAAAATATCTTTTCTTGTAGACATTACTACTACGAATAAGACTATCTAGTACTCTACGCTTTTTCACATTACATAAACCACAAACGAGGTGCAGAAGAGATCTCACACTTAAATGTATTTTTTTGTCCAGTAGTCTGATTTATAAATTTTTACTTATATATGTACATTTGCAATTTGGTTTATCTCTGCTTCTGTATGTAGATGCTGAACATACATTATCTTGTAATTCTTCAAAACGTGATATATAAATTTGAAGAAACCATTTTATCTTTTTATATGTAAAATTCAGCTTATTAGCTGTTTTTATAGGATTCATTTATAAAAATTCACAGAGGTGACTAAATAATTTTAACATTAATCCTTGATGACGGTACACATGGTATTATTTTACTATTTATTGCAGATGGCAGCTTCATTATGATCATGAAGATTATGATATACGAATTATTCAGCTATTCATCTATAAGTTTCATATTTTATGATCGTTAACCATAGAATACTTTCAAATTTGAACGCCAAAATCGATCAACTGTCAAACAATACGTTGAGACTAATATGGTACAATTGTCCCTTTGTTTCATCGATTTAGCGATTTATAGATCGCTTAGTATCTTCTATGTGTACAGAATATTTCCGTAAAAGATATTCAGTCAGCTTAATCAAAGGAACAAAGAAACGAAAATTTTGATAATGTTTACACCGTCGAAGTCCTCAGACGCAAATTTTATTAATGTGACTCTGCTGAATACACCACAGCCACAAGCAACTTCGACGGTACAAAGAAAAAGCACGTAAGTTTATTTCTCTTTACGAATTTCATATTTAGTATTGTTTAATTGATATGATATGTTCGAAATGTCAATTACGTATTATTTAATAAAAGTCAAATATTCTTTTTAGATTAGAAAGTAAATTTCTTGATAAAGATGTTAACAAATCCATTTATAAACAACAATCTATGATGTATAAAAAGGATATAGCACGGAAGACTGATGAATCATCTCTTGGTTTACTTAATAACATATCTTCCTGTGAGTTATTTTGTTTCATACAAACTATGGTGACTGTTTTGTTGGATGACCAATTTTTGTAGTTTTAGCAGAGGTAAGTGGAATGGAAGATATAGACAAGCAAGATGAAAATAAATTGGACGCAGAACGTGAGCTTGCTAGGAAGCTGCTTCAGAGATGCAGTGATATAAAAACTACATCTATTATATATGGTAAAGATTTCATTTTGTAAATATAACTTTGTAATTATAAAAATGTATTATATATGTTTTTATTGCAGATACAAACAAAGAAAATAATGCAAATATTCAAAACTTATCTACTGATATTACTTCTTCAACTTTAACTAAGTCAGGTCAGTTTGTATGTTCTAATCAAACTAATCTTCAGAATGAAAACACATATTCAGTTGTTAATAAAACAAGCAGTGTAAGTGAAATTTTTCTTCATCAATTCAGAAAATTGATCAGCAAGATTTTTATGAACTTAATGTTTAGGTTGTCTTTGAGCCAAATGAGATAAGTGCCCGTTCATCTGGCTTAAGCAAGAGTTCAGAGAAAGGGTTGTCTTCATCATTGTCAAGTAAAAACTTAAATGCAATAACATTTGATACAACAACAGCTGAGTTGATGGCTCAGTTTAACAATGAAGAATTTCGTCCTGCTTCTGAAATGGCTAGTCAGATGTTAGCTGATGAAGAATCCTGGCAGCAGAATTATCCTTATGCTCTTCCTACAACAGTTTCTGCTGAAAAAGAATACTTAAATCTATCTTGCTTTTCGGGTATCATTGGTGAACTAGATTTATCAGTAGAGTAAGTTTCTGAAGCTATATATTCTCTATACCAAAAAATATAACACACTGATATTTCAGATCGTGTGCTGGGCGCAAGGTATCTGTAGATGAATTTTTCAGAAGGAAATGTGGAAATTTCGGAGAGTTGTCGGATAATGCGATCGAGAGACCAAGTCTAGGCTTATCTGTAAATAGTCCAAAAAAGAGGGACCAGCTTATACCTCTGGTCGATTCTACTATTGTAACAGAAGGTACTTACATTTATTGAATCGAAACTTTTGGTACATGTAAGAGACTGTTCTTTTTTATAGAATCCTCAGTTGGATCTTATACTAACAAAAATAAAACTCAAAATATTCCAAATGCTACGAAATATATGGAAGATCAAAGTATTATGAGTTTGACTAGTATTGCTCAAGCACTACAGGATATTGATAATGGTACACCACGAAGATTGGTGGATCAACTTATCATGGCAAAAAAAAAGAAAAAGCTCGTGCAAATGCAAGAAGAAGATCCAGTCAGAGATACTTATACATTATTACCTTCAAGTAGAAACTCTATGCCTGTTACCCCAAGTAGGAACATGAATAATTTTAAAGATATAGGGTTAATCAACTTTTCAACAAAATTATCTCTAGACAGTAAAAAGGTGAATGAAACAGTAGATGTTAAACATTCTATTCCACGAATGCTATCATATGATTCTAACGCGGGTGTAAAAACAAGTTTTGAAGTTGTTTGTCAAGAATTTAAAAAAGAAACAAGTAATGGAAATTTGCATTCTTCTTACAATCAAGGTACAGTTTTGTCTTCCAAATTTTACCTTTTAATCAATTAACAATGTAATTAAAAATTTTTTTTACCTGATTTGGTTTAAGAAGGAATATTAATTTTAGATTTTAAGTCATTTTTGGAAGATCCTAAATTAACTCTTCCAAACTATACTGTAGAAAAAAAGGTGTCTCCGCGTACTTCGAAAATTAATGCATTACTTAATTATGAGAGAAAATCTCTTAATCTTCAAAAAGAAGAAATAGGAAAGAAAGAAAAAATAAAACAAGAAGATGTTTCTTATAAAGATAATTCAGAAATTGTTATACAAGACATCTCAAATTTGCATGAAATTCAATCTGATGTTAATAGTATGATACAAGAATACAATTATGATTCCACTTTATTTATATTTGCTTTCTTTACGATTATTAATTTTTATTTTTTTGTAGATGTTATAATTGGTAAAAGCACAGAAGAATTGTGTAATTGTATCGTTAGTATTCCTAAAGAAACTAACATAGAACTTCTCAATAAAAGTGATAGATGGATCATTTGTTCATTAAACGTGAATCAAGTACAAGGCGATAAACACAATGTTCGCCTTACATTACCAAAAGATGTTATTCTTATTAAACCAAATTCGAAACAACACGCAAAGGTAAAAATGTAAAAAAAAATAAACTTAACATTAATAATAAAAGGTAATTATTTCAGATCGCGGTAATAGTGGTTGAAATGAGCAAACCAATTATAGCAGTCATAAATATAAAAGTGTCGGATATGGTAACAAGGTCTGAACGGATTATGAAACATATCATTTGTTTCAAACCTGAAAAAATTGATATAAGTATTTTGAATCCTTCCGAAAAAAGGGAATTGGATTTTCATTGTATTGTTCAAGATAGTGTGACAGCCTTACCTATTACGATAAAAAACAAAAATAGCGTCGATGTTCCTCTTAGATTTTTTATATCACAGGTAATGATTCTATTTCATTTTTTCCATTAATTTTTTATGTTCTGTACCATTTTTCTTTCTTATGTAATGTAGGATGGACCAACTGTATTCAGTTTAGAAAATTCGGAAGAATTACAATGTGTACTCAAATCGCAAGAAGCATTTACTACGAATATTCAGTGCAAAGGTATCTTACAGAAAAATACAGAAATGCAACAATCTTTACAGCATTATAGCGGTATTTTAACAATACAAGTTAAAAATTCTTCGGAAGATAATATAATGATTCAAGAAGTTCCTCTTGTTGTACAAGTAGGAATTTGTAAGATACAAGTAATTGATACAGACTTGCCATTGGTCGTTCCTAATAAAGAAAGCAAACCATTGACTGTAATTAATCTTGGGTCAATACCAGCGTTTATATCTTCTTCATTTGTTCAAGATATCGAATTAACAAATAATTTGAAATGTTTTTTGATACAACCACAAAATTTACTTGTACAACCTAATGAAACCGGTTCCTTCCTTGTTACATACAAACATCAAAATTCTGACATTCCAAAAATGTAAGGAAGCATCTTGTAGATGTAGTTGCAGATGATAATATACTGAATTTAACTTTATTAATTACAATTTGTATTTACAGGTATGGAAAAATCAAATTAACCACTATTAATAGTGCTCACTATTATTCTGTAATCGGAGAATCGAGCACATATACTGAAGCGGAAAATGAAAATTTCGTTCGTTGTGAAACGCCTCAGTATTTATCATCTGTTAGTTCTCCATCGTCTCCAAACAGTGTGACATCGAACAAGTAAATTTAACTTTGTATATTATATTAAATTGAAATGAAGTTCCACCTATTAATGTTTGATATATATTAATAGATCTGGTAGAAATTCGCCTCTTAGTTCAGTATCTGGATCAACTGTTGCTGGTGACAAAATTCCTATCAGAACAACTCACGCCGCTTTAGTATGGAATAGTGTGAAAGCAGGAAAGTCGGAAATTAAGGAATTCACTATTCGCAACACAAGTAACAATAAGATTAAAATTCAAGCTATTATATCGGATAACGAAAAAAGCTTTCGGGTAAAATGTAATCCACTGTAAAATTAATTAATAACTTGCACTTTTGAAAACTTTGGAAATTTTTTTAGTTTCTTCGAGAACGACAAACAGTTGGTATTACCATGGTATTAGTTTTACAAGGTTCAGAAAGTAGGACCTTATCTGTTGTATTTAGCCCTCATCACATAGGCGCAGCTATAGGAAAAATAATATTCAGACATTATGAGCCTAAAAAGGAAAATTCTGAATCTCGCCCTTCAAAAGTGGTAGATAAATTTACTAAATGTAAAAATTCATAAATTAATGGTTGCTTAAATTACTCTGTTATATATTATTTACAGCTATTTTTATACGGCTACGGTGGTTATAGCAAGGTTGAAATTTCTGAAGCATTCAAGGATACGAGCGGAAAAATGTGGTTGTCGCTTGGTACTTTAAATTCTGGAGGATCGTTAAACGCAAAGATTAAATTGCAGAACACCGGTGATTTGTGTTCTTATATTAAAGCAAAGCTGACACCAAAAGGTATCTTAAATGAGCACTTTATAAATAGTTTATTGCTTTTCTAATCCGTCTTTGATGATAATTTTAGCCATATATCCTACTATGGTATCGAGTTGGCAAATAAATCCTACTGAACTATTACTAAATCCAAAAGAAGTTCAGTGGATAACTTTGGAATTCCATCCACGAAAAGAAGACTTAGCATTACTACAACGATCTGATGTATCGCACGTAGGAACGTTATTAATTACTCATGGAGATGAACCTACGCGTTGGCGAATTCGTAGGTGAGTAATCATTAAATTTAAAAACAATTCTATTTTAAGTTCTAATTGAATTATTAGATTATACAATAAGATGAAAGAAACTGGTGAGATGAGTGGAAATGAAAATGAAGCTTTTAGAAATATAGTTCATCCGATATGTAAAGCTTTTCCTGGAGAACAGTTAATGTCAGATATTAGTGCTATTCGAGATTCAGTGGTAAGTAATCATGGATTTACTAATTCAATTGATTATTAATTAATAGATTATTAAATTTAATAGTATAAATATTATCTAGCAAAATCTTGGAGATCTTTGTCGAGGAATTCGTCAACATGAAATAATGTTAACAATGGAAGTACATGCTGATGAGACTCTGTCTATTCTTCACGATAATGCCGACGAATCGCAGATGTTTTATTCTTTGTGTAGTGACAACAGTCGCATATATGAAGGAAATGGAGAAAGCTTTTTACCCTCAGAGTAAGTGCTGTCAGACTTCTAAGTGTTGGAAGTTTTTATAAAAAAATAAAAAATTTTCAGGACATTTGTCGGAAACAACACGCTTTATAATGATAAGAAAATCGATAACTTCATGGTTCATCCATCAGCTGTAGTTTTAACTCCACCGATCAGAACAGAAGCGATTGTAATGCTAAAAAGTTCTTGCACTGTAGCACAACCGTTTGAAACTTCCTTATCAAACACAGAGTATTTAAGTGTTGTACCTGCCGAAGGAATGATACCTGTTAGAAGAGATTTCAAATTGAAAATACAGTGTAAACGAAAAATCGAACGAAATTTCAACGCGATTCTTGAAATTCATACAGAGAATAGTAAGCTTGATGTACAAATAAGAGTAAATGTTAAACGGGCGTAAATTGAGGCTTTACAATTAATTCTTTTTATTGATGTATTTACTATATAAGTAAACTAGCATTTTTATATAAATAATATTTTTATTATTAATAAATTAGTTTTCAACAAATTCGTTTCCTTAATTATAGCTTAATTTTCTTTGTATTTGAGTATTTTGTCAAAATATCAATATGTGCACTGTTTATTTTATATTGTACATTGTATTCTGATTGAAGCCTCTGTATTATTTTAACCATATTTTCTACATCATTTATGCCACAATGTAATTTTCCATGCATTGGAATCTTCAAAACCGAAAGCATATCTGTCAAACTTCGTGGAAAATATTCTGTTGCATCACAAAAAGCACCCTTTAGATTTATCCACTTCATGAATTGTGCAGGTACTTGCATATTTTCTAGTTTACATTGATTTGGTAACATACATTGTAGGTCCCAATCACCACATGTAACAAATGCACAATCATTCCCATCTTTAAAGTAATTATGTTCCTCTAACCAGCTACAAAATTTTGCAAATACCTCTGGAAAACCAGGTTGTTTATCCACCATATCTTGAATGATTCCAGTAAGTGATGTGCAAAATGAGGTAAGTTTAGGATGAACCCTTGGTTTAACATATTCGTGAAAAACATTCTCTATTTCCCAGCTATTTGTAGACACTGCTGCACAAGGAAATTCGATAATCTCTTGTGGTTCGATTTGTTCATGCTTTTTACAAGTAGATTCGAAGTCTAATACAAGTAGATAATTGAAATGTTGCTTGATTTCTTTAGTTCCTTTGTAAATGGATCGAGGATATTTAGTCAAAACTCGCTGAGCCATGATTCATTAAGCTATTGACAATTACGTACTGAAATGAAAAAAGAAATAATTCAAAGTATACACAGTTGTTGAAATCATACTTGAATAAGGTTAAGATACAAACAACTCACTGAGTGAGAAAATAATAACAAATTTTCAATACTATTTGTTTGTTTATAACTTTAATGAAAAACTTTGAAATAAATTACTTTAGTTTACACGTAATATTTCTTATGTTATGGTAAGAGACTTATTCTAAACCTGCATCGGATGTTGCCATGGTTGGAACGAGCACTAACGAAGATCACGTGATGTGCTAGATTTCAACCACTTTCGTCCTATAGTTATTATTGAAGTGGAGTAGACATTATGTTGACATAATGGGATATCAAATAAACTTAATGATTTCAAAAGTAAATTATTGTAATATCAGTAATCGATAACCTGACCAAGTTTTTTCAATCGATTAAGTAACGCATCACCTCTCTTTATTGTATTTTGATAAGTTAATCCTCTATCGCATGATGCATCAGGTGCCTGACTTCTGTTACAACCGGCGGCGCTAACCGTAACAATCATTCCAGCCACTTTATCGATTTTACAATGCAATTTACCGCTTGCTATAAAACGTGCTATTTCCTGTTCTATATATTCTTCTGTTATCCCGAATTCCGTTGCCATTCTATTTAGATTAATGGTCCTATATGCTTGCAGTAGCTGAGAATATGCCTTTAAACGCATCTCTCTTACATAGTAACGATAATGAGAATGAAGCAAAGGATTAGTTTTAAGCTGGGTTTCTATCCAGGTAAGATTTTCAAAGAACTCTTTATAATGACAATCGTAAAGGGAATAAAAAAATTCTCTGTAATGAGGAGACTCTATGAGTAAAGCTTGTTGTAAAAGGCCGTTGTTGTTAAACTGCGAATTTAGTTCTGAACGAGATAAGGAAATCATTCCTGATAGTATGGTATATTCAACGACTTCTTTAAATGGTAATAATTCGTAAGATTCAAAGGTAGGAATACAATCCAATAAAAGGGTCACAGCACGAGAAAAGTTTCGTGTTGCAAGACAATAGACAGCTTCGTATACTTTCAATTTATTTCGACAGCACCAATTGCTACCTGACGCATGACATCCTTCCATTAAATTCGTTATTTCGGTGATTGTTTTTCCCATTAAACGAGGATTATTTTTTATATATGCTATTCTAAACAAACCGAAAGCAGCTTCGACTCTAATGCTGATTGAATTGGTTTCATCTTTCAAAATTGAGTTTGCGATTTCTGTAGCATGGTCAAGGTTACCGATTTTGCAAAAGAACTCGAACTTTTCTTTCCAATTCTTTTTCTCGGAGTCTTCAAGGCTCGAATTATCGGATGACGTCAACTCTTGCCATGTAATTTGGTTTTCATGCTTCATCGTGTTGAGAAGATCTTCGTTAATTTCCCAGTCGAATTCTTTACATGCATCTTCGTAATAATAGCTCATGTTTTCACGTATTATTGTGTCGAGAAATTCATGTTTTAAGTTTTCGTCATTTTGATATTTTTCCAGAGTCAATTTAAAGCGGGTCTTAATGAGGAGTACGTATTCGGGAGTACTGTGGCATAATTCTGAATTGTTCATGATTCCTCTCCCTGATCTAGTACTGTAATAAATATTGTGTACAAGTCTCATGTGCGGAATGTAAGTCTTTTGTTTTAATTTAATCCTGTTTTCCATTAAAGATTCCATAACGATTTGAACAATAATTGCGTTCTTCCATGTTAGATTTTGAGGTTCTTCCACCAATCATCGTGTTCGATTCAAATAAACAAAGGCGCGCTTTTACTATTTGTAACCGGCACTCATGAAATGGGCGCCAAGACGTACATTCTAACCTTGCGTTTCATTTTTCAAGAAGTTTACAATAAAAAGTTGAATTACGGATAATGTCAGCGGATCCTATACAGTCTATCAATTTACCATGGTAAAAGCTATAATAATTGTGTTGTTATAGTACCAAAAATTATATTTTTATTTTATTTGTTCTAGGGTCGAAAAGTATCGACCGAAGAAACTGGACGATTTAATATCACACGAGGAGATCATTAAAACTAGTCGGCATTTCGATTAATTTTGTAACATAATCAAAGCGTATGCTTGTTTTTTATTAATTCGTTTGTTTATTAAATTACCATACTTTTATTGCAGTAAACAAATTCATTGATGAAAACCAGCTTCCCCATCTTCTTTTCTATGGACCTCCTGGTACAGGAAAAACCAGCACAATACTTGCTTGTGCCCGTAAATTATATACAGGAGGACAGTTTAATTCAATGGTTTGAATATTCTTTATATATAACATTTTTATTTTACATAATTTATTGTATTGTATATAATTTTTACCATGTAGGTATTAGAAATGAATGCGTCAGATGATAGAGGTATTGGTATAGTTAGAGGGCAAATTCTTAGTTTTGCAAGCACAGGCACAATGTACAGGTCTGGTTTTAAGCTAATCATCCTTGATGAAGCTGATGCTATGACAAATGATGCACAGAATGCTCTTAGGAGAAGTAAGTTGGTACATTAGTGGTTTCTTTCAAGTACGAAGAATAAATTCTATTGAAAGATTTTTTTAGTAATAGAGAAGTATACGGACAATGTAAGGTTTTGCATCATATGTAACTATCTCAATAAAATCATTCCTGCACTTCAGTCACGTTGCACTAAATTTAGATTTGGCCCACTATCTGGAGATCAAATTTTGCCAAGGCTTGATGCTATTATTAAAGAAGAAAAGTGAGTGTTAATTACATCCAAAGATTGATAAATGGTTTAATAATATTTTTATATATACTTCAGTTTAACTGTTTCTGAAGATGGAAAGCAAGCATTGATAACATTGAGTGGAGGAGATATGAGAAAGGTTTTGAATGTCCTTCAAAGTACATGGCTTGCTTTTGGTGCAGTCACAGAGGAAAACGTTTATTCCTGTGTTGGACATCCTCTTCCAATTGATATAAAAAACATTATCAATTGGTTATTGAACGAATCATATGAAATGTGTTATTGTAGTATCCTTTTTATTTCATAAATTTCACTTATTATCAACCTTTAAATTATAGTTTCCTCAGCATGTGTTTATACAGAGATACAGGACATAAAATTGAAAAAAGGCCTAGCATTGCAAGATATATTAACAGAGCTTCATTTATTTGTAAATAAAAGTATGTCTCGTATTTACCATAAAACGTCACAATGTAGATACCCAACGGTTAATTATTTCGTTTCAGTTGAATTTCCAGATTCGATACTTATCGATTTGGTCATTAAATTGGCTGAAATAGAAAAGAGAGTATCTATTGGCTGCAGCGAAACTGTACAACTAAACGCTCTCGTTTCAGCGTTTCAAGATGCTCGCGATATCGAGATTTCCTAGTGTGCATCACTCAGGGATCGAATTCTATCGAGGTAACATCGAATTTAAAGTATTACACGTCCCGACGAAAAACTTTGTGAAATAGAATCCAATGAAACATACCATTTATCATTGTTACAGTGTAATAAATAAAAGATCGATATTTTTAGACGAAAACTGTACACGTAACCCAAAGGATCCCTTCACGCTCCGCCGTCCATTTCGTTTTTTAATTTCCTAATAAATTACGTTCCTTCACGAACGGTATCAAATCGATGAGTCAACAAAAATAAGTTGTCGAAGCCTGGATCACAAATCAGTCGAGCCACCTAAGCGAGCTGCGTGCGTGTGTGTGTGTGTGATGTTCGTAAATTTTTATTCGATTCCGTTCGTGTAATCTCGATTGTCCTTTCACATACTCGGAACAGTTATAGAAAACTCATGCTTGAAACGATAAGTTTTACTCGATGACGATCATTGGAGGTGTGCTAGATCCAGAGACGCATATACGCGTCTGGGGATCACTGGTGATCAGCGCGTCCAGATTGGACAAGATACATAATTTGGATAAATGTCACTACTTATCAATTTTTCATTATTACCATCGTTAATGCAATGGTGTGAAGAAATTAATGCATTATAAACCATCTAAAAATATTTACACACTGCAACTTATTTGTTGTAGGTAATATTTCAAAGGTATACGTATCGTATACCGGGCAAACCCTCTAAAACTGGCGTGGCATTCAATGTGTTAACGTGTTAGTACGTATTGAAAAAAGTTGATGCGGTTTTGCGCTAGCAAATCAATTTACATCGTTGGCACTGGTTAATGCGTTGTACGTTAATGTTACAGCCGCGGATGAAGAGGCTACTTACACATATCGTAGCCCTGAAAGCGTGTCGAAACCACTGAAATTGTTCTAGTATCACCGATGAACCTGTGTCCAATCTCTGCAAGTGGAATAGCCGGACTCTGCTACGGCATGCTATTAGCCCTCTCTCGTTTCCTCTCGTTCTCCCCATGCAGCATCTCGCACTTCATCAGCAGATACAGGTTCCCCATCTAAGTTTGTACAAAGTTTTTTTATGTCTAAACAAAAACGTTGTACAAATTTCTCCTTTCTCAGTGCTCTCTTTTCCGTTCACTCCGCTGTGAAAACGATTCGGTACCCTGTCATATGTATATCACGCTTTTTCTCATGCAAACTATCCTAATATTTCAGTGGACCGATCGGCGGAGCACGGATTTATCGTTGGAAAAAAACAAGCAGACTATAAAGTTTTTGTATTCCCGGTAGCAGGAATGAGTGCAACACGTGAGGGATTTTTAAGAGAACAGTTTTTTACGACGAGGTTAATCAGATTTAATACAACTATACGATACGGTTGTTCTAGGACAGGTCTTCTTTTTTGGGTTTCGTTCTAGTCCTTTTATGGATCGATAAAACGGAGTGGTAGGAATGAGATATTTATGTATTAATCTATCTTGTAATCGGAGAGTATTCGATGTAGATATAAGACGACCCAAACTGTTCTTTTTTTTCAGGAAAGGATACGGGGTTTTTATAAACTTTAAAATGGAGAAGTAGGGGTTATTTTGGGTTAGTGGTTAGTAAGGGATGAGGTGTTACTGACAAGGTTCGGAGATGACTCGGTGAAATCATCGGTTATCGGGGAAAGGATTTTGGGATGTTTATTGTAGGATGAGTAGGTAGTCTTAACTTAAGATAATACTATGCGTTGGCATACGAGAGGAAAATTTGGAATTCAAGGAGTACGAGTGACTTAGGGATGGATCAAAGGACATGGATGAATTATTAGTAAGCGGCAAAATCTTAGGGTAGTTTTCGAGAATCGGCCAGCCAGTTGTCTTATATCCGTCACGGTCGTTTTGTAGCCCCGCACATCGGGATCGATTCCTCTGTTCCAAGGGGAACAAAAAGGTTCCCTCGAATTGATAATTAAATAATACTCATGCTCGATATCAAACGAAACTTTCGGCTTAATAAGAAGTTGGGTAGGGTGAGCGCGCGCGCCCTCGCTAGCACGTCGATCCTCCGAGTTATTTCAGCTTGAAAACTTGGCGCAGACGTGCCCTTAACTTTCCGCTTCGAAATAACTAATTCAATTAGTATATCAGCGCCGCTAGACCCTTCGCCTACTTCGGTTTAACTACATCTTTGCACGGTGTATCTAATCTTCGCGCTAACGTTAACTCTTGCATCGCTAATCTCTTGGTGAACCTTCCTAGGAGAGAATCAACTGTTCATCCTGTTTTCACTGCAGATAACGCTTGTTACGAGAGAATCTTGGTATTCGATCCGTGTAATTATTTACAGCGCGAAATACGCTCAGTACGGGGACTGGCAGACTTTTTATTAACGCGGCAAGTTTCAGCGAAGACGTTACAGCAGAATGTTTATGTTCAGTCCGTAGGTGGTAAGACTTAGGATAGCGGCAATGTTGTAGACCAAGGCTCTCAACGAGGTCTGATCGATAAATGTTTTATTGCTTTTAAATTCTAGTCCCTATACTACATAGTACCACTCTTATTTAAAATTGTAGTCCATATACTAGTGGATACGAGATTATCATAGAGTGCGAATATTAGTAATTCCAACAAAAAATACTTTCATTTATTATATGTATAACACAACACGAGGAAGGTCCAACTCTGACCGAATATCACCAGCTTTGTCATGAGACTGATAAAATGTAGTGGTTGAAATTCCTACGACCCTGTCCGGGTCCTTTAGTCCCTTTGTTCTGTATCTTAACGTTTTCTTACTGTTTAAATTGCCAGTAGCTTGGGTTCTTAGAAGAGACCCTTCAGAAAGTACTTTAATAGAAAGCTGGTTTTCGGTTAATTTTTGCCTCGCAATATTTCTGTATTCAATTTCTAACCATTTCCTATCCCATACTACAACCCATCGTCCGTTTCTAAGCCCTGTATAATACCACCGCTAAAGTCTCCTGGTAACTTTACAGATTTCAACTTCCCAAGGACTTTCCAGATACAAGTGTCTAGGCACTCGAAGAAAGAAGTGTACTCTCGGCGCGGGTTGTACCAATGTCGATACAAGAACAGAAAGAGGGAGCAGAAAAAAGGGGTAGAAACAGAAGAAGAAGAAGTAGTAGAGGTAGAAGAAGAAATAGAAGAAGAGGAGAAAGAAAATGCAGGAAGCCACTTCGATCGGCCATAAATCCAAGCGATTCCTCTCGCGGCAACGTTTCAATCTCTAACCATCTAGATACAGGCAATCGAGCACGAGCCTCTGCCTACACATGTTCCACGATATCCTGGTGTATCCTCCTGGTTCCTGGCTGTCCGCGATCGCTGTTCGTTCCCCGCTAAATGATGTATGGCCTTCGAAATTCAACGGCGCGCGAGAGTCACTCAAAAATCTCGATCCCGCCGAAAGCCGATGACATTTTTCTTCGTTTCGTCCCTCGTAACACGTAATAAACGTTCGCTCCTGCGGATGAATACGCGAACGTTACACGATTTTGACGAAGTGTTTGCTCACGCAGCGAAATCGATCCGCCTATATCGGGGAGGGTAAATCTTTTTCGTGGTCCTGTTTAAACATGGAACATGGAAAACGGACTTGCTCCCGGGGCCATCGATCGCGATGAAATTGTTGCTCGAATGTTAATAGTGCGTGCAATTAAGATTAGCAGGAATGGGCGTATGGAAATTAAGAAGCGAGGATGGAACCACTTATCGTATCAAAGAAGAAAACATATGTCAGCTGTGCAATAATAATGCTTGGGAATCGATAAAGCATGTAATAGGAGAATGTCCGATGTACGAGGAATTTAGACCGCATGGCCTCAAGTACGAAGGCATCATAAGGACCCTTGTAGGATTGAAGATGACGTAAAGAGGATGCAATGCTTTACGAATGGTGTAATAAGAATGATTCACTTCAATTATCGATATTTCTAGTGTTAAGAAACAGAGGTGAAACGCTTCAACGATCGAGGAACTGTCCCTCTGTAATAGAAAGGTAATCGACACTCGTACGAGTTTCAAAATTCGCATCAATCTTCGCATCGACCTGTGTGTTACCTGTGTAAAAAGATTTGTCTTCGACAGAATCACGGTGCATAAACGAGACTCGCAAACGGGCAGCAGCAGCTCTACACGGGAAGGACTAAATTATGGCGATGTCGTACGGTGTTCAGCGCGTGGAAGGATTCTTGAAATCATCCGAGAACCTCGGCGGAGGTCCCGAAGCTCTGTCTACTCCAACAGCATGATTGTAACGCTCATTAAAATTCAGGGTTGAGCTGAAAATAGCGTCGAGATCGCTCACGGTGGCAAGGACGGGGTCCTCCAACGCCGACATTAAGTTCGTCTCGCGACGAGCCACGTCGTAGCTCGAAGTAAACGAAGAAGGAAAAAAGTAGAGGCGAAAAGGAACCCGTTGCTCCGTTTTCTCACGCGCTTCGGTAATTTAGTCGGCGTTTAAAATCGCGTGTTTCACGCGAATACTTCTTCTGGTCGGTTTATCGATTTGTTTTCTGTTTTAGGGGCAGCTCGGACAGGATCCTGTGACGCGTAGAATTTGAGAAAGTTGCGACGAACGCTTGTGGATAATCCTTGAAAGTTTCTTTCTGCGTTCTGTGATATTAATCCTTTGCACTCCATTGTCGAGGGTGACTCGACGTCAGTTTTTATTACGGCAACTCCTGTGTCGACATTTTTAAAGTGCCATTTTAAATATAGTAGCGGACAAAAGTTTAAAACCAAACAGTCAACGAAATTAAACAAATATAAGTTACAACAAAGTTTGAGAGCCATGTTTAATATAATTAATAAAAACAATAAGTACCAAGGAATTGTCCTTTGAAGTGAATTTCAAATAAAGCGTAATAGGGAGTTATTGGCAACAAAATTGAATATTAATTCGGAGTACAAAGGGTTAAGGCGTTGTTCAATAGTATTTTTATAGGGCCGCATCAGGTTGTTGTATTTCTTTTTGTGCATCGTTCTTTGGCGATTGATTTCCAGTCAGTTCAAAAAGAATAGGATCGCGTGCTTTATTTTTAAATTCAATGTATGCCAATGTAACACGTTTCCTGGCTGTGAAGCTTTGGCAATACTTTGAAGGCCGACTAATTATCGTGGCATGAATCTTTACGCGTATCCCCTCTGCTTTGTGTATCAACCAGCGTCTCGTTCTCGCAGTTCAACTGATTGGAAAACTGTTTCCAAGCTTCTTCCACTTTTACTTCTTTTTTTTTTTGTTACTTAAATTCTGCGTTAAAGCGGAGGCAGGGAAAGAAGATAGGAAAGCTTCCGGGGGAAGGGGGTGCAAGGTAGTTTGCAGAAGACTGGAGGTAACTGGACTTTTGCAAAGGAAACGCGATACTTTGGCTTTAATCATAAAGAGGAGGTAACGAGCGATTGGACTCTTAGTTCTCGTTGATTCGTCGTTTCGTTACGTAGCAGAAAAAACTACTCTCCTCTTCATTGTTTCAGAAAGTTTGGATCCTGTTTCCGCCTTCGATCCCCTCTATCAACAACAACCGATAAGCACATCTTTTGGAACGATACCTCTAGAAACTATTCGGGAAGCTGATTATCAGGTGTGATGTCTTCGAAGCCGAGGAAGAAAACTGGTATAGGCGATCGTTTTAAAATAGGTGAACATCGAGCTGAAGGTACTGTCACGCGAGCAACGCGTTAGACTAAATTCCTGAGAACTGTGAAATCTTTATTGATCGTTCGCTCCTATGTATCACGTATTTTTACCCCTTTCATCTTTTCATTTTGATGAAGGTTATACAAGTTTTAGTAGAGCAAGTAACACTCAAAAATGTCGAGAATATTTCTAGAAAGTTGTAAGAACAGCAAATGATTAGATACACAATTTTGGACACTGTTTAGCGATTATTCCTTGAGATTTATCAATTATTTGTGCTTAGATTAAGGAACGAGATCAACCTTTTAAGAATTACGCGACGAAGAAGGGTTCGAGCAATTCTTATTTATGTATTATCGTGGGTGTAAATTATATGGTCGATTGAAGGAAAGAACAAGTAAGAGATTTGTGCGTCGAGAAAACACAGGTGTTTCGTTCCAGACTCATCGAGTGAGCACGGCACGCTGAAATAGGTATACGGTGGTGCGGCTCGATGCTGATCGCGGAGCTTGACCTGGAGAGGGAGTACGATGAAGGGGTGGAATTGGCGTTTGGAGGGGGTTGGCGTTGTCGTTAGTGCCGTAAGACGACGTTCAAGAGCCTAGGACCACTTTGAGCGACGTATGAGCGACTATCATTGTAAACAAGGTTCGGGTTTAACTTAACTCGTTCTCTTATCTATCCTTAGCTATTTGTCTTTTCTAACTCATACGCAAAGTGTCTTGTATTTCAGAACAAACAAACAAATGGATAAAAGATGGGATCACCACGATTTAAATTGTAATTAAAAAGACACGAACGTTATGCTGCGATTCAACCGAATTGTTTTACATCTATGGACGTCTGTTACTCGTTGTTTCCGTTCGAAGTAACACTGGAATCCAGACAAAAGGCCGGACCACCCATCCTGTAGCGAGATTTACATTCTGAAGCATCGACGCGCAATTAAGGAAACAGTCTGGCCTTACATGGCCGCATGCTTGGCGGATACTTTTAATGGAGGCTTCTGAGAAAAAAAAAAACACTGGCACGCTCAGAACACCAGCCCCGTCACGTGAAATTTAGTATCATTATGCGACTTCTTCGAGGCGGGACAATCTCACAGCATTGTCGCGGCGAAATGACGGCCTGGTCTCGCGTCAGCTCCGTTTCTTCGCGCGATAAATTATGAAACGGCTGAAACAGTGGTGGATACTTTCTCGTCCGCGTGTAAATACGAGTTTGTCAGGTCCCTCTGTTTACACTGTTAACGGTCTCCTGTACCACGAGGATACAGAGAATACGGCGTCAGTTTTTGAAGCCAACTCATCCTGTGGTTATCTTCAAGGATTACATTTTCTTTTCGCTTTTCGCAGTCAAAGTGCTGCTCGTCCAAGGTCATTCGACGTTAATTCTTTATATCGTCGTTGTCAAACCGATATCATATTAGTTAATCTTAAACTAGTACTGTTCATAAATTTCCCAAAGTACGATTTTTAATAAATTCAACACTAGCTCAGGACCAACTAATAACAAAAGTAAATAGAATCAATAGTACCGCTTTGTCGAGGAAGAAATGGTAGATCTCTCTATTCGGTTGGCCAAGTGTTAAGTCAGGATCGCCCAATCTTTATCAGAGGTCACGCGTCATCATACAGATCCTTCTCCTTTTCTGAAAGCTTGTACTATGACACTGAACTGTGCACGTACGCGTTTGAACCTCGTTATAGCGGTGATACACACTTGGGTACAGTACATCGATATGGTATCAGAGTTTGAAGGCGTACGTCTCGCATTCCCGTCCGTCGGGTCAGACCGCTCGCGTTAACGGTTTATTTATATAAGTAACATTTCGTTAGCGACGGAGCAATTACTTAGCATGGCAGACAGGGGACAGGAGGAAAGGGTGTAGAGGCAGAGAGAGGCTCAGCTTTGTGGCTTGTTGTCTAACTAATTCAAGAGAAGCGAACTGCCGCGGGTCTCAATCGATAATTCTCGCTCGAATCGTTTAACGATGCTTTTATCGGTGTCGTTTTGATATTGGTAATTGTTATTCTCCCTCGACCGGACGATTACTCTTCTTAATTAATCAGACCGTTGGCATGCCTCCTGTCCCTCTTGCCAGCTGAATTTATGCGTCGAATACACTCGCCAGCCTTCGCTCGAATATCGATGGCGTCGTGGTTTTCTTTTAATTATCTCTACCACCACGGCTCGCCCGCGACGGCCTAAAATTCTACTCTCGGTTGGAAACGGTCCATTTACGCGCACGTATTTGATTGCAGGCCATTCGAGAGGAGAGAAACGTTCACAAGCGGCGTGGAACAAGAAGCGACTGCGAGCACAGAAGTGGCTAGGAGGAAAAGTAGGACGGGTAACGTCTTCTACTCGAGCAGACTCGACCGTTTCTCTTCTCAGCCCCGGCGAGAGTGTAATAGCCGGTTTTCGCGTGCTCGAAATAAAATTTTACTAATATTCCCTGCCGCGATACGCGCCTATCACAGCGCCAGCTCGCTGTTAATCGTCCATTCGCCTCTACCCCTCGACGCTGCGCCGCTCTTCAGGGTAAATCGTACAGATTCAGCATTAAATTGCTCTCCTCGTACGCACCCACAACTTCCGCCTTGGTTTCGTAAGACCTGTAAAGCGTCGTTTTAAAGAAATCCTCAAAAATCTTCGACAAACCATCTTCGACATCCACCATCCCCCCTTCTATTCCTCTAAATGAAGTTGCAACTTCATTAATAATGCAACAGAGTAATACAGTTGTTCGGATAATCTAAGATTACCCTGCGTATCGGTTTCCAGATCAACCGAGCGCAAGGATTTTCAAAACATTCTACGCTGAGACCCTCCAATCTACAAAATTCTCTGGCTACTGCGTGGCCCGGAGGCCACTCGACACACCACTGGTCGAAGGGGGTTGACTGATCTGGTGGGGATAGAGCAGCTGGGGTGGCTGGAGCTCGAATGCGAGCCCGCGGTACCTACACGCCGGGTTCTGGGTTTGGCCGGGTCGCGCGGCGGGTCCTGCGCAGCCAAAGAGACAGAGACAGAGACGCGTACACACGCGTACATAACCCACACTCTCGCGTGCCCACACACACACATACACACCTATATACGGACAAGAAGAGAGAGGGAGAGCAATCGAGACTGGGACGAAGGGGAGAAAAGAGAGCGGAGGCGAAGTAGCGAAGGCGAGGCGAGCAAAAGCGAGAGCTAGCTGGCGAGCAAGCAGCTAGACAGCCAGGCAAGCCTGAAGGCAGGCAAAGCAGACTGGCAGACAGGCAGGCAAGAGCAAGAGCACAACCACCGGGCTTCAGAGCCACCCCCCAGTCATCGTCCGCCACCCAAATCGCTTCCCCACCACGGTACCGCCGCGCTTGGTACACCCCTCCTCGGCGTTGCTTCTTCGCGCACTAACTCCTACTCCTTCTCCGGTGCTTTCAGCCGCCTCGTTCGTTCGTAAGCTCGTTCGTCCGCCGCTTCGCTCCTTTCCTACGGTGCCCTCGGTCGTTCGTCGCGGTTCAGAGTGTGAACAAACAACCAGCAGCCGCGCACACACACCTGTTCTCTATTATCTCCGCCGAGTGACGAGGATCGTGCGTGCGATACCGACCGAAAAAACGGAGAATCGGTCGTGGTTAGGAGAGAGAGAGCGCGGTGGCATGGTCCTGTCGGTCTGTATCCCTCGTCAGATTGCACCGACCTGCCTCTAGTCGCGATATCTCGGCCACCCTTTCAACCCTCCGTGTCCTCGCGCCTCGACGCGACGCAGCGGCGGAGACGAGGCTCTGTTCGTGGCAAGCAGGGTGCCCCGTCGTTTGGTCAACGCGACACCCTGGCCTCTTTGGCGAGACGTTCTCTCGTCGGTTGATAAACCTCTCTGCGGGAGAGGGAAACGCAAGGGAACGCTGTTGTACGTTTCTGTGCGTCTACGAGACGGGGTTGTTAGTTGGTACTGTTGGTGGAAAGTGAGGGAAGAAATCCGTTCGCGTGGGCAAGTGACGAAGGGATGACGAGGCGCGACGCTGCGATAGAAGGGAAGATACGGCGGCTGTGAGGCCCGGATAAGCGTGCACGTTGTGACGAGGGACGTGTTCACACGCGCGCTGTGCTCCATCGGTTGCCAAGCCGGCCCTCCTCGCACCAGGCGACGAGAACTTCCGTACATAGGCCGGTCGTTCAACGTGGCCGATCCTTGGACATGTAAGTACCATCGAACCTGTTACTCTTAACCCGTTTAAGGGACACCACGAACGTAATCGCGTTAGATGTTTGACTAAATGAGTGAAGTTAACGCGCCGTCGAGGTTCACGCGGAAACGAGAGGATGGTTTGAGTCGCTCGATCTCGCTACCCCGTTCTCTCGGCTCTTCCTACGAAAGCTTGGCGGTCCCAGGGGATCGGTCGAGTCGAAAGGCGAGCGAAAATCGGCGAAAAGAGGCGGCGATAGGAGACGATCGATTTGTTTGGCGGAGAGCGTGTGATACTGACAGAACTCGAACACGCGAGTAAACACTTGAAGCTGGGTTGGAGAGGAGAGGCGGATAGATAGATAGAGAGAGAGATAGAGATATAGATAGATAGATAGAGAGAGAGAGAGAGAGAAACAGGGTGGAAAAGGGGTCGACTCGGAGGGCTTTGGAGAAGGAATTTCGACGTAATCGGCCGACTTCCCTGGAGGTCGGCCGAATAAATAGAATAAATCTGCTCGAAGGAGCGGAGTAGACGGTGAGACGAGACCGTTCAAAGCACAGGGAAGATTGCGCAACTGCGAATCGAAAGCGGGAGAGAAATAAGGAAAAGAACAAAAAATACGTATACATATATATATATACATACATCAGGTCAAGATTGCATGTCCGTCATAGCGGTTATCTTTGATCAATCAGTTTATTGTAAGAAATTTTTGTACAACTGGCTCTTCCAGTTGAGACTGACGAAGAGAGAGAGAGAGGACACTTCGATTATTTCTGATGTAAAACGGGAACGAATAGAACGCGTGGGAGATGTAGAAAGAGTGATCCTTTTAGTGCTGAACCGTGTCAACTTGTGCACGCGTGAAATGTGTATCTGGCGAAGGGGGCCAAACGCGGCGTGAAATGGTATTCGGAATTGAAAATGCTGGGCGTACGTCACTTTCTCGTAATGAAGCCTTTCGGCAATCGCCTGTTAACACTTAAGCAACCGAATGGGGAGATCTCCCATTTTTTCCTCTGCCACTGATTCTATTTACTTTTGTTGGTAGTTAGTGTTGAATTTATTAAAAATTGTACTGTTAACAACACTAGTTCAAGACTAGCTAATAACAAAAGTAAACAGAATCAATGACAAAGGAAATAATAGTGAGATCTCCCAATTTTTCCTCGACAAAGCATTGCCATTGATTCTATTTGGTTTTGTTATTAAACTGAGTTGGTCTTAAACTAGTATTGTTCACAGATCATCAAATACATTTTCTGCCTTTCCAAAGTACAATTTTCAATCAGTTCACCCCACGTCAAGATCAACTAATAACAAAAGTAAATAGAATCAATGGCAGCGCTTTGTCAAGGCAATAATGGGAGATCTCCCCATTCGGTTGGCCAAGTGTTAACACACACACACTACATATTCACACATACACCTATTTATATTTACATACGTAAATAGTATTGAGCAAAAAGCAAAAATGTCGCGATTATCGATCTTTGCTCCAACAGTTTCTATAAAATTCACACCTCGTGATCAATCTCTATCTCGTCTTCAAAATCACCGTACGAAGAGTTCTTCTTTACTTTCCCCTCAATTTCTAGCCGTAATTCTTAACGATGCTACTAAAACAGAAAGGCACATTCGTCTGCTCGCGCAGAATTCAACCTGCTCCGATTGCGTTTCTCCTTGCTCGCGAATAAAAGTCTCACCGTCAGAAATTGGTATTCAAAGCTTAAAGAGGTTTCCACGAGAGGACACGTTCGTTGGGCGGTTGTAAAACTCGCAAAAAGGCCGGTTGCCGTGCCGTTTTGTCCACGGATGGTAGGAAACAGAGGCGTGCCTGTTTGTTACGGTTACGCGACCAGCGAGCACGGTTATCTGAAAATGGATTAACGTTGCTCGCTTGGCATATACATACACAGGCGCGCGCGAGATTTCCAGCGTGTCTGCTAACCGGGCAGCTTCTCGGCCCTGCCAGAGGTCTCTTCTTCGTTTGCCGTGCACGCATCGCCTCCGTTAATTATTTTCCACGCCACGGACGTGTGTATGCCTCTCATCGATGTTCTTATCGTCGGCGTTGCTGAATCGACGGAGTAATTCATTTGCCGTGACAGCGACGGACGCCTAGCGAGCAATTTCGTAAGGCGAGCTTCGTTTCCCGGAAAATTACGAACAAACGGGACTTAAATTGATAATGAAAAGGTTTACAAACGCAGATTAAAATGATGAACGATAATTTCGAATAAAATTATAATATTCGTATTCTATAGCTGGTGTAGAGGTGTCGCGAAAGAGTTGAACTTATTTTAAACGGAAGAAAGATACTCTGATTGATCCTCCTACGTTAAACAGGTTTCGTTTCACTATCTTTAACGAAGGAAATGCACGATGCAAAACCTGACGCGATAGCTTTAGACTATATACTTTCACGGGTCCATGAAAAGAACAACGCTGTTTGTTTAATTAAATAAAATATTGCTCATCGATCATTTGTCATTTACTTAATAAAGTACCTAGTTCTAAAATGCGTACCGAATCATTACTGAAGCAGCTATATTAAACAGTAAATAATAACAATATCTGATCACCGTGAAACGAAAATCATTTCGCTAGGCATCGGTTTGAAGCCGGAGCAGCAGTTCATCGGTAAAGGATCTACAGGCTGGTCGGTTCCTAAATAAGGTCAAGATAGTATTTCATTCCCGTCTCCTATGGCTACTATCGTTTTTAGCCGCGTTTCCGATAACTATCCGACCCCTCGAACTCCACCAGGGGTATGCCCGAATCGATTCGAACGGCAGCCGGCTTTCGTCTCGCCCCGAGGTATTTAGGGATCGAGTATCCGGAATTAAATTCGACAAATGCGAGCGATCATTAGGGATCCTGTCGTCGGCAAAGTGTCGCACGGCACGGCTGCCCGTATGGCATTGGAAACTAGCCTAATCTCGTTCAGATCCTCGTTCCCCGGGTGTCTAGGCCAACAGTTCGGCGAGCATTCTTCCATTTGTCGTGCACGAGTTTCCAAGATGGATCCCACGTACACTTTTCCCGATCCACGGGCCATAAATCTTTACGACGCTCGCCCCCGTGCTACTCGATCTTCCGTGAAGATTGTATTTAATGAAGCGTTAACTTCTGGACAATAGGCACGTTTACTTTCGCGGATTAACTTGCCCCGCGCTGCCGTAGCTAATTAGATTCCCGCGAAGACGAAGATGTGGCTGGCCTGCCCGGCTTAACGAGCTAGAAATTGAAAACGTCTTATTATAATTTCAACTTCACGCGAACCGGCAGCATCTTGACACTCTTTTTACTTACCGTACTGAATCTTTTATAATAATAATAATAATAACTATATTCAGTGAGAATATTTGCTTCATCCTGAAAGCAAACCACTGATTAACATTGTACTCATACCACCACCCTGAATAATTGGTCCCAGATAATGACAAGGATCCTCCCCTGTTCATTAATATCAATCCAAAGCAAGAGCGAGACTCCAATCATTGCGAATACGCCACTCCTCTAAGACCAAATTCATTAACAATAAATTCCCATTAAATTGTTCACATCGGTGTGATAACCTTCAAAATTCTGAAGGTGGCGTTAACTCTTTGAGGCATAGGATTTCAAAGGATAAATAGAACCATGTTGCACAGAAATTTTGTTGCGTTTTAAATTAAACAAAATTTGTATATTTTTATTTAATAATTTTTAATGATTCAATTGAATTTGAACAACTGTTTTACGTAAGCAAGACTAAATATAAACTTATGCGCATGCAGCTATTGCAATATTTTCGAGGTGGGTCTAAAAATGTTTCACCATGCATTACCATGCATCAAAAAGGTGGGACATTTTTAATCCCACCGTGCCCCAAAGAGTTAACATTCTTTTAAATCTTTAACATGTTACAGTTTATCTTTAGCAGCGATTCCATTTCAGAATTATTTTAGGTATCGGAAAATCGGCGAGAGTTGCCGGTATGGTGGAGGAATTGACGGAGAAAGGATTGATCGGCCGGTAAAGGAACGATCGCCTCGCCGGGTCTCAGAGTCGGTCGATTTTCCCATTTCCTTTCTGCCACGTAGGCGGCTTGTTGTACGGTTTATACCTAGGCCCGGTAATTGAGCGATTCGATGTCGTACGACCGGTCGGTCAAAGTTGCATTATCGATACGAATGCCTTCAAAGCGTCTCCCCGCCGAATCTTATCTCGCGAAGTGAACGTCTTGACAGTTTTCTCTTATCCGACTAATCTTCCCTGGACTTACTGCATTTCTGTAAAACCTCCCCCGACGTTCCTTTCTTGTTTCCTCTTTCCTTCTGCTATCGTTCGGACATTTAGCCGAGAAACGGTTTCCCTTCGTGGACGTAGAACTTTGGTGTTCCATCGGTAATTTCATATCCGCGTGAATTGTTCCTGAGGGGAGAACGTTTGAGGTTCTTGTTCGTTCTTTTTCTTTTTTTTCTCACACGCAGAGGAGAACAGTATGTAAAATTCAATTACAGGCGAGATCGACGCCTTTTTTTCTAATCCTTAAATGCATGATTCCTTCTTACACCCTGAAAAAAATATATTATGTAGACATGTACATGTTAATGCAGAGAAAAATAAAGAAAATGTTTTTTTTATAATTTTTTTGTAGTAATTTATTAAAAAACCTTCTGTTGCATATCTGCAACCCTATGCATTTACTAGAAAATAACACTGATAAAAATACAAATGCATTATCTCAAAACAAAATAACTAAGATAAAAATTATTTTTGTACATACTTACTTTTGGAAATCAAATAATTATACAGCAAAACAGCGATGCAATTTACACCTATTTCAGATTTTTGATAGCCTTCGATTTGCTCATGTCAGGTTCACAGTTGAAAGTCTTGAAAGAAAAAGATGTGTTACCGCTCTACAAAATGTATCATGTAGATAATGATAATTCTACAACAGTATGCAGTAAGTAAATACTAATGACTTTGAGGCTGTTCAAATGGTATGTTGTAGTATTACAAACAACGATATGCATTTAAGGGTTAAAGTACAACTTACAGAAAATAATTAAGCTTGAATCACCGTAACCGGCGGTAAGAGAAGTGGTTGAACATTCCAATAGATCTAGCCTGTTCTTATTATGATCCTATTAGCTCGTTGATCTCTTTAATGGCTTCCCAGAGCTGGCTTCAAGATGTCCACCCCGAACTCGAGCATTGCCAAGCCACGGTGTTTTTCGAGAAACCGTGGATCCAGTTTTCTTGCGAGCCACGCAGAAGGAAGAAGTCGCTTCCAGTGAACATTTTCAAGGCTTCTCGGAACTTCTTTACGATACCCTGGTCAACGCTTCCGGCAGGAAACGGCACCGCTGCGGTAACTCGTTTCGCCTGCGTTCATTGTGCATGGAGATCCAGCTGCAGGGCCAGTCAGAGCCACCGAAATGCCGTCGCCTTAGAACTTTTTCACCCCGGGAGCAGTTTCACTGTCATTGATAATTATTCCATTTCTTTGGAACACGTATTCTGTTAAACGACTATAAACCGTGGGAATTTCAAGTTTAACAAAGGGGACTATTAAAATTCTCATTCTGGAATCCTAAAAATTCATCGATCACAGTAGACATCGAAACTGCCTTTTTGTCTACCCCTGTAGCAGTTTCAAAACACTGCCGAGGAATTCTTCTGACAATCGTCTCTCCTAAAAGGGAACAGAAACAAAAATTACAATTCAATTTCTAATTATACGGAAATTAAATAGAACAGAAGTTTCTTTTCGTCCAAAGAGATCGACTATAGCCTTGGTTCTAGCCGCTAAGCTTCTATCGACAATTAATCGGGTCGGCCGCTGGCAGAGGCGGAAATCACGCTGGCAGAGGAGGCCCTGAAGCAGAAGCCCGATCGCATTTTCATTGGCCGTGAACCAGAGTAAGGGACTCGAATGAAACGGCTTGTAGAGGCGGCCACGGTGCACGGGAATTCCACGTCGCGGGCTAGGACTAATGAAATCGTTATAGTTAGCCCCCCTTTGAAACGCGGGTCGCGAAGAATTACAGCGTAGCTCGCTTTAATAAGAGTCTCCCCGCGACCATTCACCGGTTACGCGGTCCCGTTTCCGGTGAAAAAAAGATATCGAGCAGCTCCCTTTTGCGCACCGCGAAAACACCGTTACTCTGATCGATTTGTGGCTGTTGCAAATAGAAAAGAGTGTAGAAGGAGAAGGGAAGGGGATAGTGGTATTTCGTCCTGGACTCATCGGTGAGGGTTACCTAGCAGGCTCATGAATTAGACACAGGTCGGGACAGTCTTAGGAAAAGACAGGTCGGAACTTGTATATAGGGTGTTCGAACGAAGCTAGGAGAAAATTGAAAAGGTAACTCTATGCAACATTCTAAGACGAAAATCAAGAGTAACAATATTGCGTTTGACGCTCTGTTTATTAGTTATAAGCAACTAAAGAAACGGGCTATGTTACGCCTGGGAGCAGGCAAATGGGGCAACACGTCGTAGGTAACGTCACTGCCTACGTAGTAATACTCAGACGTAACTATGTGCGAAATACAGCTTACCTTCGAATCGAAGAAATTCCGTTAGTAATCATGCGAAGCAACTGATAGGTGTTAGAACAATAATCTGTTTCATCTTATCCTGCTTTTCCTATTCAATATAGTGCATGGCCTGTTCTCGCATCACTGTTACTAAGAGAGTCCCCAGACACCGTACAGCAATCTCCTCAGAGTAACTCAGCGTTTACTTTGCTCTTCGCACCTACAGCTCCAACGTATCACAGTCTTCTAATCTGCCAGCGATAACAGCGGCAAGACAGGCTCCTATCGTATAACGAATATAATCTCGAGCAGAGTGTGCGAACGGTCCCCGGTACCCAGCGCGGGGTAAGCTTGGCCCGGACAGTTCGATAACGTTAAGGGGTCGATCGACGGATCCACGGACGACTTACCGCAGCGTTTACTGGCCTCTACGGAAAATATATCGGCGAAAGCTCCGCTGGGGTCAGTTAAAGCCGCGGCTTTAATGGCCGCGGTGAACGCGCAACAAGGGGATACACGCGAGTACACGTGTTCGCGCCACGGTAATTCTGAATCGAGTTAAAACACGGTGCACTACCCCGTATCTTTTCCCGACGATTGCTGCAGCTGTCGGCGGCCATCCCGTTGCACGGAGACAGATAACGGCTGTGCCACACCTCGTAAACTCTCGCAACGACGGGGACGCGTTTTAACCCCGTGTTATCGTCATTGAGTAATCTGATCTTCGAACAGTATAAACGCGGTGAAGTCAAATTAATTGCACGGGGGTGGGGAGGGGGGCCTCTTTCAGACGCTGCCGGTCACGCGGAACGGTTCACAGATGCTTGTCCCGGCGTGCAAAAAGTTTTAATTGAAAAGCGCCGACCCGTTGCTCGCGAATCGATTTTGAGAGGCTGCGAGCGCGCGCGCGCGCGAGTTGCGAGAGAAATCATTTTGTAATTAAGCGAAGATTGCGCTGATTGTCCTGCAACCGTTTCCTCCTGGACAGAGAGACCGAGACTCTTCTGTATAAATATTCTCTTGCCGGTCGATCCTGAATTTTTGAAGAATGGGGTTTGTCATGAGACTAGCAAAACGCAGTAGTTGAAATTCCTACGATCCTGTCTGGGTCCTTTACTCCCTTTGTTCTGTTTCTTCACGTTTTCGTACTTCATAAAATGCTTAGGTTCTTGGAAGAACTCCTTCAGAAAGCACGTTAAGTGAAAGTTGGTTTTCAGTTAATTTTTGCTTCGTAGTATTTCTGTATTCAATTTCTAACATTTGTTTCCATCGCACGATTGATAAATACGCGGCTGTCCGGAGACACAGTATCGTTGATTGGTCGAGCTGTCACCACCATTTGATCAGTGGGATTTTTGGGTCTGAAAAAGAGAATTCAATTGGTATCCACTTAGTTGTCAATCAGCCAGGATTAATACTGTCATAGTAATACTGTCAATATTTCAAGGATTATAGAACTCGCCACCGTTGGTTACACAGTGGCAATTTTCAGTGACATTTTGTTGACCAACTTTTACATTTTTCTTTTTCGCGCCATCCTCCCTCGTGCCGTTGTTTTCAACCATCAAACCCTTTGCACTCTAGAGATGACCGTTAGTCGTCTAATGATACGCCTATGTTAAACGTTATCCAGTTTATTAAGTAATATACTAAAATTTACACGTATGATTGTATAACAGCTGAGCCTAACTAACAAATAAACTAACTGAAGTCTGAAAATTTGCCGAACTATCATTTGGTAACTAACAGTCGCATCTCGAGCACAAAGGGTTAAACTCGCGTAGTCGATTGCTTAGTGACTCCGGGAACCTTCTCCATCGAGCGTTCCACCAGCTTGATGATTCCACCCTGCTAATTCCATGATGAGTGCATGGTGCCAAAGGGTGGCGGGGGCCCTGTACACATGTCCACTAGCAAAGCCTGAAACGTGGCGCACGGCGTGAAAGCTTCTGGTTTGACACATCTCGAAGCAGCTTGATGCCGATCGGTACACAACGGATTCTCGTAGCTGCGTAACGCTCTCTATTACGGCGTGTATAATCGACCGATCGACCGAGAGCAGCTTCCCAGAACTGGCACTCGATTCGTATCCGGCCATCTCGGCCGGATATGCGATTCAGACGTTTCGACGGTTTCCGATGTCCTCTCTGCACGAATTATTACACTCTGACCCGCGTTGATCCGCTTTCCTTGTCCTGATCGGAAGGCCACGATCAAAGCGATGCCCAAAATTTGCTAAACTAAAGGTGACCGGTTACCTGGTAACGTTTAAAAGGTCCTTATCATTAACCCTTTGAATAGTAACGACGCAACAATCACGTCGTCGTGCTACAAATCATTTGCAGTAACGACGTCACTGTTGCATTTTTATATTTATCTTAAAGCAGTGTGAACGTATATGTTGAGATCTACTTATTTTTGTTAGTGAACTACTAAACTAGTGAACTAATAATCTTTGTATAGACATATCTTTGTATTATATCATAGTTTCTGAATTAACATAATATAAAGTATCAATATAATAATAAAAAAGTTATTTAACGAATTAAAAAAATCTCACTTTTTAGGACCTGTTGGATGTTTGGAAAGTTACTGCTCCAAAGGGTTAACAGAGCTGTTTAGTTCTTTGTTAACGTTGAAGATACTCGTTGATAGAATTTTCGCTGTCTTCATTATTCTGTAATCAGTATTATTACCCTGAATATGGACAATTTTTGAAGTTGCAATTTCAGTGATAGATCATTATTTCTTCTTACTACTGATGCGCGATGGACAATGTTTATGGAAGCAATTGGAAGTGATAGGGAACATTTAGAAACGTCTAGAGCGATCAGTTGATAGCCAGGAACCGATTTTAGAGGAAGCGACCACTAACTGACCACAAGGTGGAAGCCGTCCAAACCAGGTACTTGGCCAAGGGGTACTTGGAAGTGTAGACCAGCAGTTTGGACAATCTTGCTTGTTGTACGCACACGTAGAAAGTTAAGGGGTGTATAAGTATCGTTTGAATCCAGTGAAATATGAAGAAGCCACCCATCTCTTCCACGGATCTCAAGGAGTGAAGGTTAACCTGGAAAAATAGCTATCTCTCATCGGCTTCATAATTCGAAGTAACTTATACGGATCGTAATAAGGTGCAGCAACATGTTTCTTACACTATTTTAGAATATACACGATACTTGGTCACATATTCTTGTACAATACATTTCCATGCTAAATTCCATGTGCTCGTAAGAATGAAAACTCTTGAGAATTATTCCTTTATCATAAAAAGGTATAGCATGAACACCGTTTAATCCACAGAACCCAAGGCAAGCATCATACCGGAAGCATCAAGGATGATGATGAGCCTTCACACCGTATTGCACTCAAAATGCAAGAGCGTTTGTATAAGCTGCAAAAATAAGGCGGTTGATTACTGGGTCCGGGTTAGTGGCGGCTCGTTTAACGTGGAAAAGGGGAAAAAATTCGTACAGGATAGGCGTGCGAGGCATGATACGGATAGAAAGGATGGGGGAGAGAAAAAGAAAGAGAGAGAGAGAGAGAGAGAAGAAAGAACGGCAGGTATTTGCGTCGCGGCACGAGTTCGTTAAACTAATATTCATACATCTTGGAAAAAGTGGGTCAGTCGCTTGGTCCGCATGTATCAGCCTATATATACACGTCGCTCGTTTATTACGTTTCGTGCGTTTCGTAAGTTTTATTAAGAGCTGCGACGTGAAAATTCTGCGACATTATCGCTGTGCCTTGTCCACCTTCGTTTTCCTTGTCAGCCAGAGGAAGCCTTTTGCCTTCTTCCTGCTTTTTTCTCTGTTCCGTTAAACGTCCGTGTGTTCTCCGCGTGTGTTCTCGTTGTCATGTTAACGAAGTTCACACGCGAAAAAAAGGGGCAGACTTTAATTCTCTCTGTCTCGTTTCCTTCCCCTCCTTTGCGTTATAATAGGGCTGGTCTAATCTCTCTCATTTTCGGCCCGATGTCGCTGCAAGATAAACAACAAGCGTCGTAGAGGGAAACGAGATCGCGAACCGAGTCTTTTGTGAAGATTCGGGGATCATTAGCGAGCAGAAAGAAACTTACCCAGGGTAGTGGATGCGGGATCTGATCGAGGATTTGTTTTATTGGACTAGGGAGTCTTCTGTAGGCGGTCGACAGCTTTCTACGATCGTTTTTTCTTTGATTTTCTTTCAAGACACCTTGATTGCTGTTGTTTTGTGTAGTGAAAATCCTTGAATTTTGAAACTAACCGATACATTCTTGGCACTATCCATATTCCTCCTGTATCCAACATTTCCAAATATCAGCATATCAAATAAATTTTTTGCAGTTAACATTAATATATTCAGATAGCAAGTATACACACGCTTATCCTCTTAATTTTAATTTTACTATATATATGTTATATCTGTTTTTTCTTTTTACCTACTGCTATTTCCTATCAAGCACTTGCTGTTACTTTATTCACTTTTCTTTGTTTTTATGTTTACCTTGTAATGGGCATCTGCAAGTAAATAAAATAAAAATAAGCTACTTAAAAGGTTAACAACGACAACATATCCAGTATTCTATCTCCTAATCGAATCATCTCGATCGGTTCTTTCCCCAAATAGACCTCTCAGAACCACCCTCCTTTCTCACCCCATTAAACGACATCTACCTAGACATCTACAGTCTCCTCGTGCCACAAGTAACAGCCCCTAACCCAAACCAATTTCCATAACAGTATGAGGACAAAAACGTCGTCCCTAAGATTCTCTTTCATCACCCCTCTTACCTCATAACTATAATATCACACGAACCACATTCAACCCCCCAAAACCTGTTCGAAGAAACGTTCACCGGCGACGATTGGCTTTCTTTGTCGGTCGGTTTACTCCTCCCTGACTTCTTGAACGCGGAAGGGGCTCGAATCGGTCGGGTTCCCGGGATGACAACAGCTCGATAAGGCATCGCGCGCCACTCCGGCGATTCTAATACCGGTTTGACACTCGGAGATCGATGAGAACGGGAAGGTATCGTGCATCGGCGTAGGACTCGATAAAGAAAATTATTCAGCCGGCGACGCGTTACCTGTGGTCTGACTATAAATCACGGTCGCTGGAAAGCAAAGGCCCAGCCAACGATAATAATCCGTGGAGAATGACAGAGCTCTCGATTACAGTTCCATATTGAATTTTTCATCGGATCCCAGTTACGCGGACAGCCTCTTTCATCGTAATTAGATGTTCGGTCTGACTCGGTGAATAACGACACCGTGAGCCGTGCAAGCCTGCCTTCTTTTTCACGCCTTCCTCTCCACCCCTTCCGTTTCTATCGTCCCACTCTCTCTTTCTCTTCCCACAGGATGCAGCGGTGGTGTCTTTTATTTCCTTCTTCGCGATATGCCGGGACACAGAGTCAGCTCACGTTTCGTGGGCTGTGCGAGCAGAACAGGTAACTCTCGAAGGAACTCCGGCAAAGTATCTTGTATTAAATTACAGACGGCCAGGCGTAAATCTTCGCAGAGGCGAAACGAGTGAGCGAGTAAGCGCACGCGGAACCAGGCTTCTTGCTCGCGCGATGAAAACTTTCTGTTTCTTTCTGCTCTTCTTCTCTTTTCTTTCTTTCTTTCTTCCTTTCTCTTTTGGTCGCTCTCTTGCCTGCCTCTTTTCATATTTTTTCTACCCTCAAGTTTTCGAGGCAGCTTTGTATAATGGACACCCGGGCCGGGTGCATCCTCGTGACGTGGAGGATCGGGGTCTCGCTCGTGTCACAACCCCCAGATGTTCTTAAAGGACTAGAAAGTTTTTAAAGCAGGATCGCTTATTAATTCCCATTCTCCGTGCTCCGATATCCATTGTTATTCCTTTCCTTTCCCTTGGATTCTCCATCGGTGTTCTCTGAAAATTAATTGGAATTATTATTCGTTCAACGATGTCTGTCATATTACATATGATATTATTCTGAAAACCAATAAAGAGCCACTCCCGTGAAATCATTTCACCTTTCCATGCTCGTCTGATGGTAATACGCGTACGCTATACAGAATATCCCGTGAAAAACTCGCTGGAGGGGAATCATCAACAGGGATCCACTCATCCAAAGCAACCTTCCTGCTAGGAATAGGGGGGAAGAGGCGGAAGAAGAAGAAACCCGGAGAACTTGCCAAACTCCAGGATACGTCACGATCAAAGCGAAAGGTAGCTAGGCTTTGTGGGCAGGATGCGCGAATAGGGACAAAGGAGCGAGCTATCGCGGCTACGGGAATTACGTTCACAAAGCGTCTGGGCGGAAAAGAAACGGCGACACTGCGGAATCTGGAGAGTATAAAATGGAAATTGTTAGGAACTTCACGCTACGCTGCCGCAGGCACATTTAGTTATCGCTCTTTCTCTGTATCGATACCACTACCTACCTTCCTTAAGTCTCTCGCCGATTGGCGTGCTTCACGATGCTCCAGAATGGGTGACGATTTGTAGAGGAAACGAGGAGCATCGATCGACAACCTATCGTGATTCTTACTTATCGTTCCATCACCGAATAGTTCTTTCACCACGTTCCCCTCTCTATACGTGGTGTTCGCACGAAATTGGGAGAAAATTGAAGGAGCAACTCTATGTAACATTCTAAGACGAAAATCAGGAGCAATAATATTGCGTTTAGTGCTTTGTTTATTAATTATAAGCAACTAAGAGAACGGGTTATTTTACGCCTGGGAGCAGGCAAATGGGGCAACACGTTGTAGGTAACGTCACTGCCTACGTAGTAATACTCAGATGTAACTACGCGTAAAACAGCCCGTTTTTTTATTTGCTTATAACTAATAAACAAAGCGTCAAACGCAATATTATTACTCTTCATTTTCGTCTTGGAATGTTACATAGAGTTACTCCTTCAATCTTCTCCCAGCTTCGTCCAAACACCCTCTATAACCAGGTATTATTTTATAACGTCGTAGCATCGTTCTATTGAAACCTGAAAGGTATATTTTGATGAGATTCGCGTGAAATATTTGATAAAACTGGCTACACTTAAAATTAGGGGTCTAAGGCGTTCGAGCTTTCGCAAGTATATGCTTTCTCTGATATTTTAAGCGGTTAAGTTTTGTTTATAATGGCTTTAGCACGTTTGTGACAACGTTATCGTCTCCGAAGCGTTTCGAATGCTCAAAGTTGGAAGAATATTTCAAGAGGTGAAATGGTATTCAAGAAAGAAAAGACGGATAATTGTAGAAAATACATAAAACAGGCAGACTTTATGGGTTGTTTAAGTTTATAGGATATTCGTTTCACCGTTACCATATCTTCGGTTTTTCCGATGGCAATTTTATCGATCTCTTATTAAGCGCTGTCTGTTTTCTGTTGTCTGTGATACTATTTTATAACGGTTTCTCTTGAACCAAGAAGAAGAAAAGGAGCAGAAGAAAATACGTAAGTTACAGTAACTACAAATCTGGTGATGCTTTTGTAAGGACTGATACGCGAATGCATTAAAAATAATTGAAAATGGTAACGGTAAAGAAAGACCCAGCCTTTTGAACGGAGGACCATCATCGATAGTCGTGAAACTGTCAGTTCGTTTCTGAAGAGCAAAACGTATCCCACGTGGTAACTCTCTCTCCATGTCCACGCATTGTCTAGGCTGGCATTTCCAGCACAATGCCAGGATTTTCTTTGCCGTTCGCGACACAACACCGACGCAATTCTCTCTTTTTCACGTTCCATTCCTTTCACCGTCTACGTTCCGCTTTAAATCCGCCGTTGAACAGCGCGAAGGGACACACCGTATCGAGGGTATTCCCTTTGAACCGCCTTTAATAAAATTGAAGTCCCGGAAACGATCTCTCCTCATTAATCTTTTTAGCGGAGGGAGAGCCGGTCGAGGCTACCGCGCTCGTCAAAGCGTTTATTTCCGTCTTTCGCCTCTGGTACCGCTACCATCGTCGCTATCTGCAAAACACAGAAAGCGGGAGAAAAAAAGGAGAACCAAGCGGGAAATAAAAAAAGGGAGAAAACAGGGTGTAAAAAGAGAAGAGAGAGGGAGGAGAAAGACGCCGCGGAGGAGGAGGATGGGAGGAGAACGAGGTTGGGATGGGGGGGGGGGTTCGGAGAAAAAAATGAAAATCCGCTTGCTTCGAAGTGCTTTCAACGAAATTAGAATTTCAAAAAGGTCAGGTTAAATTTTCCACCCCCTCTCCGCCATCGCCTCACGGCCACAGCCATCGTGTGACCTGCCCCGATTATTAATTTCTTTTTCTACCCTTTTTCGGGTGACGCGTTTCCCTCTGTCCTCCTCTCTGTCCCTCCCCCTACGCCCTGTTCCCCTCCTCCCCGTCTTTTCAACCCCCAATACATACATACACCTGCTTCTTTTTTTAGTCCCTTGATTCTTCAACGTCGATGAAGCGATTCGTCCCGTCTGCCTCATCTTTATTCATCGTGTACGAGACGGCCTAGTACACATTGTACATTACTCCGGCGAACTATTAATTCTCGTTTGACACTCGGAGACCGATGGGCCAGACACGTCCCCGGTACTTTTTACGGGATTTCCATGATCGATTACCGGTCGCTTGCACGGAACATATGTATCCTCTCACGGTGTTTTGCCTTTCCCTTCCTTCCTGGATAAGAGAGTCGACCCGGGGCAGGGGGGGTGGGTAAACCGACTCTACGCTGCGTCGTGCACCTTCAGGATCCTATACATACATATTTACATGCGTGCGTGTTTGTGGGAATGCACGGATGCGGCTGTTTGGATGGAACAGATCCAAACAAACTCCATCGTCGTTTGCATATGACCTGTATCGGGTTAGACGCGGATACGTACCCTGGACGACTTCTCGCAACCTGGGGGAATGATACCCGGAGATTTCTGTGAGATATCGACGAATAAATCGTAGAAACTTCGGATGGAGAGTATTGTAGGATTGGCGTCCGGTGATCACGGTTTATGGGTTTTTTAAATAGCCTAGGGGAATAAGAGTTTGCCGGTCAAGTCTTGGATAGCTTAGTGGTGTTAACCCTTTGTACTCCTATGTCGAGTCACACTCGACATTTTTAAAGTGGCATTTTAAATATAATAGCGGACAGAAGTTTAAGACCAAACAGTCAACGAAATTAAACAAATATAAGTTACAACAAAGCTTGAGAGATATGTTTAACATGATTAATAGCAAAAATAAGAACCACTTAAGGAATTGTCCTTTTAAGTAAATTTCAAATGAAACACCTAAAATACTAGGGAGTTGTTGACAACAAAATTGAAAAATAATTCGGAGTACAAAGGGTTAAAGCAGTCGCCTGGCAAGCGGAAGATCCTGGGTTCGATTTCCGATCTAGAGGTGCTCCGAACATCCGACTTTTTTCCTCCTACTGTGTTGTCTGTGTCGAATACGGATCCCCTCCTTCTTCCCCGCTTTCTCACCTACGAATCACATTCGTTTAACACCAGGACATAATACAGCAGCAATCCAATGCAATTGATTCGGTCAATTTAGCGAAATTGTTTAATACGAATATAATTACGTAACTCGAACGCTGATCCTCGAGGGTATTACGCACACTCTCTCGTGCACCGACCTGAAATTATTACAATTGCAATTTCGAACGGGAAGCTGAACTGAAATTGGAATGTAAAAGTAAAACGTGGAGAGAGATAGAAAGGGGAGGGGGTCATATATCAGACCAGGGCGCTTACTAATCTGCTAATCTAATTTCTCGACCGGTGGTCGGTGTCCTGTACCGGAAATCGGTCAATTTCCCTCGTCGCTCTTTCCACTTACTACCCCCTTCACCAGATCGTCTTCTAGCTGTCCGTATGGTAAATAAGAACGCTCGCAAATCATCGTCGAGTCTGTGGCTTTCTGTTTCATATAGAATTACGTACAGTAGCGGACAAAAGTTTAAGACCAAATGGTCAGGAAAAATAAATTAACTGATTAATAAGAAATAACAGAATAATCCGGCAGAATAACAGTTAAAGTAGAATCAAAGTGTAGTCTGGGAATTAGTTAGTTACACAATAAATTAGTCTAGCTCACATGACGATAAAAATAAGTACACGTACAATATTTGCATACCATAAAACTGTGTTTTGCGTTGTCTTGTCTTCTTAAACTTTTGTCCGCTACTGTATTTCCCCGTGTATTGCCGAGCCACTGTAGAAGATTTCGAACAATATCGAGCGGAGCCAGAGTCGGATTCCAACGACGAGGAGGCCCGGAGGGGCGGGAGGCTGAAATGAATTTCACTTCGGCGAGATAATAACGAGCCATCGATAGATTCCGTTGTACGTTTAAAATTCTCGAACAACCGGGCCAGATTTTCTCCGGGAAAATTGTTTCATCGCTCGATGAAATTAACGGCTTCTCGGTCGGCTGAAATAGAAAATTGCACGCTGTTGTAATTGCTCCTAACCGGTGTTAGAATCAAAGACATCGATAATGATCTTTTACCATCGTCCTTTAACACTTGCATGACGATGGTGGGATTTGTGGTGACCCGTGGTCGTTTGGAGTTAGAATATATACAGTAGCGGACAAAAGTTCAAGACCAAAGGGTCAAAGGAAATAAATTAATTAATAAGAAATAGCACGGTAAATAAAAATTGTATTCTATGCTAATCAATAAATAATGTTCCATCGTAATCTAATTATATACTGCATGGTGTTCACTGGAAACAGCTCTTGACGAGTCAGACTCGTCAAAGTCTGCAGTGGTTCGTGAAATGAATCACGACCCTAACTCGTCACTGTATGTCAAGGGGTTAATAAATTTGACGCACCCGACAGATTGGCAAGGCCTTGTAATTCGAATTGGATGCACAAGGAACACGGTGGGACCAGGCGAAACTTTTAATCATGCGAAACACGTCTTCTTAACGCGGCCAAACCTTCGAATTCTTCGAACGGAGCGAGGCGGAGGGCGGGTTTTGCGAGCAGTCAAATCCGCGGCCGCTTAGCACAAAGTACATATTTAGTTTGCGTGCTTATGCCACGGGGGCTACATGTAAAATTCCTAGCAACAAGAATTTCTAATTAAATAATTTCCAAGTTCCGCCGGCCGCGTGAATTGCCAATCTCCATAAAACGGTAATACTCGTGTTTCCCCCAGACTCGGGGGCGCCGGTCGCGGGGGGCAGAGGGGGTGGTAGAGAACTCTAGACATGGCCGTGTACAGGAGATATCTGCTTGCAGTTTTCAGTGCGCCGCCGTTGTTGTATACCATGTGGAAAAGCCCCCTGTGAGACCCGGACACGTATAGGGTGTTCCAGAGTTATGGATGCAAACTTGCTCGGTTAATAGAACTCCTAAGAGGGGGCAACAAACTTTCGATAAGATGGCGGCACGAAGAGCAAACGTTCCACGGACGCGAACGATTCTCTTTAACCCCTTGACACACAAATAAAACAGAATTTGATTGTGTCCGAAAAATACTACTTAATTTGGCTCAACTGTATAGAGTTACTTTGCAAGCTTAGAAACAGAACATTCTTCCAGACGTCATTATACGTCAAGGGGTTAAACGTGAAACGGATGGTCCGTCATGTTAACAGTTGTTTGTTAAAAATTACTTTTTCGTTGGAATACCGTTCGACAAAAACTGGATGGCGTACAAACACCGTGAGTGGTATCGATTTTCCTTTGCGCTAATAGAGCGACCACCCATTGACGGTGTACAAAAAATTATTCTATTTTGAAGTTTACGTGTCAGTTGTTGACACGCGGTACCACAACCTGTTCGACGCCATAGAGAGCACTGTGTGTGTACATACGCGTGTATCGTTTTTTATTTCTCACTTTCTATAAACCCCCTCGATCGAGCGATCGTGTATATTTTCCTGACTCCGAAACGTCCTGTACGATCCGTGAAATTCGAACCGTGTTCTTTCGACGCTTTTACGACACGCTCGGGAGCCAGGAAATTATTACAATTAGGCGAGTACGAAGCGGGTCGAGCATTACAATACCGAGGGAATGAAACAAAACGCGCAGTTAGAGTTGGGCAGCGCCGATTTCGCCGATTTAATGACGTTATACGTAGATTTAGTAACGGCTGGACACGTGACAGCTGCATTAAATTCTCGCATTAATTTGCCGGCTCTCTCGCGAGCCAACTGCCTCCCACCTCCCCGCCCGACCTCCGAATTAAATGTCCCGGAACCGATGGAGGAGGAGCCATTGCGATTTTTTCTCTCGCGTTCGCTCGCTTTTGTCTCGACCCGCTTTTTGTCCGCTCGTGCGATTATTCGCGCTACGTTTCGAATTTATCACTGTTGATTCGGTTGGACCTTTTCAAAGGCGGCCTGAATAATGTCGAACGAGAGCGTATTGACAAAAAGCTGGATAATTCTGTTCCTTTTCCCTTCTCCCTTCGCTACGCCCGGCCTCTGCTCGTCTTTCCCCACCGGGTCAGGTTCTACCCTCTTTCACAATTTATGGCAAATCGAAAAAACGGCACCGTTGTTTCTAGCGTTGGGAAAAAAAGGCCACAGCATTGGTGAGACATGGAACAGAGGACGACGTTGTGGATTGTAAGCGATTCCCGTTCAACTCGATTTCAGAATGCTTGTTAATTTGTTAATCCGGGTACAGGGGGCTGAAACGAAAAAACAGGTTTACGTGTTTATTCCATTCTTTCGTTTATAATAGATCAGTTTACGTTACGTGTACCATGTTCCACGTTGACGTTTTATTTAACACATTGAATGCTATAGGGGTCATCGGTGACCGACGCGTCCAGATTGCTAGAAATACATAATTTAGACAAATGTCAGTACTTATCAATTATTCATTATTACCATCGTTAATGCAATGGCATAAAGAAATTAATGCAGTATAAAACATTTAAAAACAGTCACACACCATCACTGATTTGTTGTAGGTAATATTTCAACAGTCTATGTATCGTATAATAGAAAATTAATCATGGCACCACCTTGTAAAACTGGCGTGGCATTCGTCGTGTTAAAGGGTCAACAACTTTTCGACAGGCATACAAAACGATCCTCGAAGGATTGATTGTTTTTACTCCATCATAACCGATCGCAGTCGAACCGTGTCGTCGAATCCACCGCGGCCATCGAACGAAGGTGCGATATTTATTCGCGTCTCGATGCTGCGTCTGAAAGGAATAAAAGAAAGCTCAGAGACGAGGGAGAAAGCGCTCGTATCGATCGTTGAAAACTACAGCCGGAAATTCTAACGATTTTTTTCGACGAAAAATAGAAAGGGGACCGAGGAAACAAATCGCCAACTCAACACACTCTATTGAAGTTTCGTTGTCGATGCTTTTGGCTGTACGTCGACGAAATTGATCCCGCTGTGGAACAACGACCGATTCAGCAATAACTTATCGTAGAAACTGATACACACCCCTACCATTATCTACGATACTCCGTTTTCCGATACGCACCCTCCTATTAAAAACGACGATGCGTGCACGCTTTCGTCGAGGAACGCTGCTACCAAGTTCGACTTCCGATTGAATATTTTCATTCTGCAGGAAACGTTTCACTCGTTTGACGCTTTGAATATTCCCTAGCTGGATGATTATGCTTCTTCTTCCTGTGTACTCTGTTTGAAACACTTGTTTCGGATAGAAAAAGTTCTTCGTCCGCTCGCTTGCACCTGCGTGTACAAGAATGTGACTATTATTTCTTGTATGCATGAATAACTTACAGTTGCGGACGAAAGTGTAAGACTGCATACAAGGAAAACAAATTTTAGCAATCATAGTGAAAATTATAGTAAACTGTCGAATGTGTAAGCACCACAGTAAGTTTACCACGTTTCTATGCAAAATTATAAGTTGGGTCATTTTGACACCCTTGATAGTTCTAATGTTAAAAAAGTAGGCGAAATTTGAAGGAGCGAATTCCTCTACGTTAATCCTCCTTGTTCGCGAATATCGATATTAAAATCTGACGAGTGATTCGTGACGACAATATCGTGATCTTTGTACCATTACGTTATACGTGCTTCTTACAAATGAATCACGTTACATTTATGAAAGCGATTTCATGCGTGGGAAGGAAGGGAACGATCGTATCGATATTTGAAACTGACTCTGTTTCATTTGTCATGCAACCATACTCCAATCAACCGACCGATATCCGAACCGTCGACAAATTCATTTTTTCAACGCTTAATATCTAAATGGCAGCCATCGCATTTTGTTACCGAATCGGCTGTATTTTTATTCCTTGCCGAAAGTTCATTTTTCAATACTCGTCTGGGACACGTTTCGGATATCGAAATTCGCTTAATTCGGTTAATCAATGCCGCTATATCTGTCGATCGATTCTTCTCTTCCTGTTCCCTGCGTACACGTATCCACTGTTCGTAAAGAGGATCGATCGATCTCTTCTTTATGATCGAGACGTCAGCTTTTTCTTCACCTCGTAAAGTTTTCGGTGGGTGATGAACCTGTTTAATGCTGTGCAGTAGTTTAAGAAGGAATCGGCGATATCCTGTTACTGCGACCTGGGAGGAAATGTTATGTTCGTTTGACGAATTCCACTCTTGAGGCGGCAACTCGTACTGCGAGTCTAACTACTGCAGAATATACACACATATATATATATGTATGTATATGTATATGTATACCCTGATATATGTATATAAGGCGAACAGTCGTTACCCTGCTGTTCCGGAAGTGTCTTGAGCTTACGGATGTCCGAATATACCGACGTTGTCGACAAAGCTTTGTCAAGATCGAAACTGGCGTCGGGACGATAATTTTCCTCCTGTTCCTGCACCTCGTCTCGGTGCACGCGTTCAGCATTGTCAAATTATTGTCGCTTGGTAATACTCGTCGTCGAATGACAGCACAGTTGTGATGATGTTGAAAAGGTACATAAATTCCATCGGAACAAGTTTCACTGCTTTATGCAAATGCGGCGACGTTCGCGATGGGAGGCACGTCTCTGTTCAGTTAGTCGATACATACCTAGAGGAACAAAGTAGATAATGATAATTAACGTTCGAATAAATATTTATGCTTCGAGGAAGTGTAAGCGTAAGCGGTGATTACAGTAGCGGACAAAAACAGTTTCTTTCAACCCCTATTTAACCCCCTTATGGGTGGAATATTAAAAAATCCTTTCTTAGTGGATGCTTACGTCATAAAAGGAACCCATTGTCAAAATTTCATGCTTCTAATTTCAGTAGTTTAGGCTATACGATGATGAATCAGTCAGTCAGTCAGGACATTTTTTTTTATATGTATAGATAGCATGACAAACAAAATTTGTATTCTATGCTAATCAGTAAATAGTGTTCTACCATAATAACAATAAAAATGATTACACAGACAGTATTTGCAAATTATAAAACTATGTTTTACATTGTCCTCCCGTTTTAAATTTTTGTCCGCTACTGTAAGTTGTAAATGCATCCAGAATAGAGATTTTAAATTCAGAGGATTTTGTTTCGCGGAAGCAAGACACTTTTAGACGACGGGGCAAACGATAAGGATTAATTTTTGGGGGCATCTTGATTTGCCAGATTTCACGAATTATAATATCCGTCGAGAGAAGCGTTTCTGCATTTTACAGCTTGCGCGCCGGTGACCCGTTTGCGTTACGTGTCTTGTCTATAAATCTCCTTTTTACGATACATTATTCAAGCTTGACACAGAAAGCTTGATAAAGAGGTGAAAAAAGGAGAAAAATTAACCGAAATCGATGAATGATCTTTATGCAATTTACCCTTCTGTAATTTATCCTATAGCAAAGTGCTCGATAATTGGCCTATGGTATCGAATGGATAAATATATACACATAATAGCCAACCTATATTTCGATGAGGGCGAAGAGTTTTCCAATCCACATTCGCTATGCTTAAAGTGCTCTCTGCATTACAGGTGCATAAACCTCACAAGGTCTGTGTCTATGCATATATTACAGTTAGATGTAATTGATTGATGTTATATTGATTTCTTGCTATTGACATCATCCTTCTCTTGTATACTAATTCATAAGTATCGAATAATTCAATTATAATAATAAAATAATATCGAGTAGAATTACATTGTATTCCTTAAGGTTTATGCAAAGGGTTGAACAAAAATTAGTTCTGTTGAACAGATCGTTTGGATAACGAGGGGATTATCATAAATGGTCGCAAGAACGACGAGGTTGAATTTTTGTCTACAACAGAGTGCATCACTGGCGCTAGTAGTGAAAACGATCACTGGTAAGGCCTGTCTGCATGTGCAGCCTGCCGCAGTAAAAGCCGGTGACCTAAATGTCGCCTTTATGCCAGGGGCGTATCTGTCATACGCGCAGGTGCACCCTATCCCACGCCCGCCCCCAGGATATTAGCAGTACTCCTCTCGACAATTTCTTCCTCATTCTCTCGCTTCTATTCTGTACCTCGCTTCCTTCCTCCTCTGTTTTTTGTCTCCGTTTCTACACACCTTTAATTTCTGTTACTAAAATAAAAGATTTATCCGGTCCTCTTATCTGCTATCTAGCTGTCAATTCATCCATCCATTTACGTCTATCTATCCGTCTATCTAATATTTTTTTATCCTCACTTGGACGTCCTTCATTTTCTGCTCTACATTTTTCGTTGCATCTTGCCACGATGCCCCGTTTTTCGCTGTCTCTCCCCACCATACTTTCCTTCCAGTTTCTATTTTTCTTTCTTTATTTCCGCGCTATCTTTCCCTTCTTTTATTCTGCTCCGTTCGCGCGGACTTCGCTTTGTACGAGATCCTCCTGAAAAATTTACGACGCGATAAATCATTGTTCTCTGGAAAAGGAAGCATAAAAGAATTAGATCGCTTGAAAATGATTCCAGCCGTCACCTGCCATCCGATCTCTCTCCCTTTCCGTAACCGTGTCAACGGTACACCATACGTAAGCGCATTGGCTGAAAGGAGAGGAATTAATCATCTCGTTATTCTTTAACCGGCGACTGTCTCGTCTGCCCTCTCGTGTTACATTCCATACCTATCCGCGGTGGATAATATCACGGCAGCTAAACGGCTACAGATTTTCGCTAACAGAAATTTGATGTTGCCAGCCAGATCGAACAATTACCCTTTACCGGATAACAACGGGCTTTTGTTCGCCTACAAGCTCTTCGTTAACTTCGACGGCCACGTACCACCTATCTGCGTGCACGCGTGCGTGTGCACACTGTTGGATTCATAAAACGGGGGATTATTTCATGTTTCTGAGTTCTCTCATTCGCATTCATCGAGGAGGATACGTGTAATACGGCAGCTTCTGTTTCTCTCTCTCTCTTTCTCTATCTCTTGCTTGCACACTCTTTCTCTTTTTCTCTCACGTTTTCTCTTTTTCTTTCTTTCTCTTATTCTCGCTGCTGCATCCTCTTTGTATTTTTGTTTCACCCTGAAACAAAAACCATGGATAAAGAAATGTATGTATAACTCGAGATGAGTTCGGTACGTAGCACTGCTGCCGCTATGTTTCAAGCGTGTAACTTGGAAAACGGATTTTGAATATTGCATAAATTTGAGTTCGCAGATATCTGCGTCCATGCAAAAGCGCGAGTATCTGTCTGCACCTGTATTTTTCATTAGAATATTTTCCTCTCTAACCAATGCGAGAGTTACTATGTCACAAAAAAATAAAAATTTCAATTCACGATAATTTTGCACGTTCCCGTAAACGCGCAACACTTTTTTCGGATTATTTCGGGTGTGCAGAGAAAATGTTGCAGTACAGTTAATGGAATAATCCGAGCTCCTAAATTAGTGGAACATAGAAGTGAACGTGTACGAGGTATACGTACAAATCTCCGTTCGTAACGGGGAAAAAATATTTACTGCACAAAATTTGTACGAAACAGTTCGACCCCAAAAAACACGAGCAAGTTTAAAATGTAATATTGTTAACGATAAATAAGCCGGTTGAATCCGTGTATTGATTGAACAGTATTTGAAACCTAACTTTTTTGGAAGTAACTTATGGACGCGAATCGTACGGTCGTTTTAAAGCAATAACCGAGCCAAGTGAAAAGTTAATCAACTGCTGCCTACCTGCCTTCTTCTAGCTATCCTTCTTTTTTTCGCCTCTTATTCCAACCCTTCTAAATCTCTTATCAGCCTACCTCCCTCTTTGCCTCATTCTCCGTCTCTCTTGTCTGTGCTCACCTGCTGCATATTTCAGTCGTTCTTAAGACGCTTAAAAAGCACCAATGTTTCAAGATTTTTTCAAGATCCTCAAACATTTTTCAATTCAAGCGAAATATATTTAGAGTTACTCGAATTCTGTAGCAGTTAAAATTCTTGAAAACTTTGTAGACGTTAAAAGTGAACAGTTTTGTTCGTTGCCACCATTATATCATGTTTACTTTTCTCACCCATCATCCACTTGTTTCTTTTCGAATCGCATTAATAATTATACCTGGAATAAACGAAAATTTGAGATTATCTGACAACAGTCTTTGGTTGATGGCAGGTCAGTGTTCCTGTTTGAATAATCCATACCACTCAAATATAACTAAAATAAGTGTTATTGATCCAGTGGTATTTGCGAATCTGGTCTCTAATATTCACGAGAAGTTAGCTAAAATTACACGCCCCCTTCCCCGACTTGTATGAAATAACGAAAACTATTGACTTCGGTCGGTAAAAGGGACACGTAGCCAGAGGGCACGTGTGAACTATGCATTTTATCTAGCTGCATATGTGTACATATTGTGTGTAAACACGCTAGTAGGCAAGTCCATTAGTCATGTACGTGATTAAGAAGGATGGTCTAGAAATTTTTCATCCACAAACAAGTCTTGCTTTGTCATCTTCTTTGTAGCCGAGATAATGTCTTGCTTTAAGATAGACTTTCTTGGTTTGGCTAATTTCCCTTTCTCCTAAAAATACTTCGCCTCTGTTTTTTACATCCACTAGCCGACATCGCTTTTGTAGGTTATAAGAGAAGAAAATATGTGGGTCTCCTAATCCTTCGGGCAATAAAGCAGTTTGAAACGAAGCGAATAAAAATTTTGTGAAGCTTTCGTCGTACAGAATCGTACAGATGGATCAGTATTACATACATTACAAAATTATGCTCTTCGCAGTTAGCTATTCTGTATTACTCCCTATTTGTAGTTTTATAATTGTATTTAATCTTGATTTCAGTTGCTATTGTATAACTTAAACTTATTCTGGATTCAATCGATAATGTAGGAAGGACAGTAAAATGGTGAAGAATTCCGGAGTTCCAAAACTAGTAGGATAAAATGATATATCGGATGGTATGTAGGTCTACTTTGAATCTCGGCTGTGTTGGATTACCCGAATAATTTACCAACAAATATTAGAAACGCATTTAGCGCGATAGTCGCGACATAATAGTGCATCGGTGGATGCTGTCGAGTTGCGAATTTCGTCAGTGGTGTTTCGTAATTGCGCATCGATTTTTCGAGGGGTGTTTATTTGAGGAGTGACGGGGATAGCTGTAAATTTCATCAGACATCCAGCAAGCTTTCTGATAAACAAGCAGTTCCGTGAAATAAATGCACGAATCGCATATTAATACTCTACTCATGGAGAATGCATTATGACTCTGTCGAATTTGGTAGGTTCTATTCAAAATGGCGGTAATTGACAGTAAGATAATTTATTGGAAATATGTGTTTTAATTTTGGTGATTCCAAAAATGCCATTAAAAATGAAATCATTACAAAATGAATATTTTTTTCATTTCGTATCGTCTTTCAGGAAATTCTGTGAAATCATTTTTATCTAATTGTTAGCAGAAGTGATTATTCCGTGATTGATTTTTTTCTCTCGGAGAGAAATTTGACTTGTCCGATGGTGGTCGAAGTACAGGCCAGAAAAAATTACACGAGAACGAGCAATCGAGCAGGTATCCAACCGTTTTGTTCGTAATTAATTCGTTTCGGCTGAGCTGCAAATAACTGCTATTTTTACGCGTCACTTTTCGATGTCAGTTTTCATTCTCCATAAAAATGTGGTATGATTAACATTTTTTATTTTTTAGCCGGATGAAATATATACGTACTGGGAATAAATCTGTGTCTTTGTGCCGGTGACTCTTGACGTTTGTCAATTTGTGCAGCTTTGCTAGAAAATTTTCAGAAAGGACACTCGAAAAAAAATGAAAGAGCAACGTGCACGTCATCCCGCGTGCAAAACTTGCAGGCCGGAAATTGTTCCATCCTGATTAAAATGTTCCTGCCGGTTTGTTCCTCTACTCCTTTTCTCTTTTTTGTTCCACCACGAACCGTGGATACGTCGGTGCACAAAAAATTCGGCGGAGTCTCGGCCTACGGCTACGTACTTATAAAACCGCAAGATAAGATTTAACATCGGTTACTCGTTTTTATTTACATGAGTTTATTGTTTTCTCAAAAACAATTGACGCACCACAACCAACCCATTCGTTATTTCGCTTTATTTCTCCGGTAATTTCGTGGTGGTACTTTGATTACCGTCTACGGTACGAGAGAAGAAAAGGAGCCAGGCTATAGTCGCCGCTGTCGATGACACCCACATTCACCCACTTAACTATATCTACCTTGGTCTTCGTAGCCTGTCTGCACGAGTGCAGCTATGTCTTTGTGTCGTCGCAATCACGAGGAGCGACGAGCACCATTACACCAAGGCATGGAGGACGGCCACGACGACCACCAGGAGTTGGGAGGGGAGCACAGGGAAGAAAGGAGGAAAAGAAGTCGTAGATTAATCGGGGACGCCTAACAATCGCGTGGTATTCTTCGTTCACGTGCTGTTCCCTGGCTCGACTCCCTTTTCCGCACGAGAGGACGAGGCCTCTGAATTCGACGAGGTAGCGGGGCGAAACAGCAAGGAGAAGAGTGGAAAAGTAGAGAATAGAGGGGAAAAAAGAAGGAAAAGAAAGAAAAGGAACGGGATGGAAAAGGGCGGAGGATATATATATATAATGGGGACTTCTGGCGTGGATCGAAGCATGGCGCCACGCGTACGTGTGTTCCTGCTGATGTTCTAGCAAAAAGCTAAACGTCAGGACTTAGCTATATAGTGCACCGTGGCATGGTGATGTATGACACGCGCACAGAACCGGGATATGGAACCGATGGAGTGAGATTACCGACGACAGATAAGATCCTGATGATGCCAGGTCGCGCCAGCCACTCTTATCCAGCCCCTGATAGACAAGCCTGGTAATACATGTGTTTGTTTGGTTGGTACGATCGCGATATGATTACATAGTGGGTGGTATAAGTTGTTGAAAAACGGGGGATTGAAAAGAGGGTTGAAACTAGCTGACCCAGGAATCTCTGACGATGAATGTACTGGTGTATACATTGTGGAATATACTTCTGATTTTAAACTACTTCTGTTTAGACGTTTTAATTACACGAACATGACGTTCACTTTGGAAGCATGACCGGGCGATATTTTGTTCCTAACATAAGTTGAACAGCTTGGGAATTAGAAGGAGAAGCGGTAAATCGAATTTGTCAAAGTGCTAATGCCTGTTACATTGCCGGTGGCCTCGGTCCAACCACGAAAATGTAATTGAATCTATTTTCGGATGCTCGTGAAAAAGGTGAGGCCTGGAATTCTTGGAATTTCAAAATCCCAATGAGCTTGGATATTTTTCAATTTCAACGGTGTAACTCGATATCGAGCGGTAAGTATATTGGGTTATCGGGAAGGGTTGCCTACGATCCACGCTGAAACTTCGACAATGAGATTAATAAGAGAAGACCCCAAATTCTATAAGGTCCAATTTCTGGTCTGACATCTAGGTGAAAATTGGATTTCGCAGGTTTGACTTGTCTCTCGATTACATCGACGTTTCTTCGTTATCGTCGTGCAGTTTTGCTTGCTGTTCTGAAAAAATATGGGGAAAGGATTCTAGGGTGTTTTCAATGAATAAAAATGAAAGTGTACAATGAGAATACGATGTTACAATTCAGCTACATATCCGTAGGATGACGCAACACGTTGTGGTCAGAAAATGAGGGGCGAGCTTCGGAAAGAAGGAACATTTATCAACGGCGTGCTATACATAGGACTTGAATAAATTGACTTTTTGTTGTGGCATACGTCGCCGCGGAACCGATGGAAAGAAATTACCAGCCAGATAAAATCCTGATGATGCCAGGTCGCGCCAGCCACGGTTTACTTACTCAGCTCTCACCACAGAAAAGCCAAGATGGCTATGTTTGATCCGCCGAGATTGCCTGCACTTCTGGCCGATCAATTGGTCAAAGAATCGATGATAAACCACCAGGAAGGTAAATAAAGAAAATTCATTTCGCGCAGGAGAATTAAATTTAGCAAATACCTTGTTGTAATTGCAGGAATACGGAAACACATTAAGTAATTTCAGGAATTTGAACTACAAAGTAATAGAGGGAAGAGGAAAGTGAAGTTAGCAGCGGGCTTTAAGGGGAATTTCCAAATGCTAATCCAAAAGCAAGTAATGGGGTTGGGATGTTCGATGATAAATTGGTGCATTTCGTTATCCGACGGGATAAACGATACAGTGGCTAGCATCGAAGAAGCATTGAAATTTCGATCCCCCTCTGATATCGTCCAACCGGCCAGTATGAAAATTTTATCTCGTCCTGCCTCCTGGCGGCATTTTATTTATTTAATGACCTGGCCATAGGATGTAATTAAATAGCTTGCTTTTGCTGCGCAAAACGACCAGGCTTTCGGGCAAATATTAATCAACCGTGGAAGGATGGTGGGGAGAAGGGAGAGGGGGATATTCCGTTTCGCTAACGACTAATGCACAATCGAAAAGCGGCCACCAGCGAATATAATATTGCAAAATACACCGTTGCCGCGTTTTATTTATAAGCAAGTACTCCACATAGGTTTGGTTGCACCAAGCAAGGTTCGCTGTACGGTCCAGAAAGTTGATTTTTGGCAACGACGGGCCACGCCATCACGTACAACACTTATTTCCTTCCCTTTTCACTGCCTTCTGGCACTTTTCCCTGCCAACGTCCAACTTCGTTCAACCACATATGTGCAGCTTTCCTGTTCCACGAATAGATAGACACATTGCATCTGCCTCGTAACACCCGAGGGATGGTTGGAGCTCTGCAACACCGGAGTCTACAGATGGGGCTTCGTAGCGATAAAAAAAATTTCCATCGCTCGTTCAGCCCGCAAACTGGGCCTAGGGACTTTTCTATGGTACATTGTTATAAGTCTCCTTTAATCACTTGCGTTTCTAATATATAGAGCATTTGGTCACACTGAACATCCACACTTTTATTTGTTTCTAGATTGAATACGTATTTATATGGATGATCCTGTTTCGCGTTTAGCGTATGTCTGATCATCAACTGACCTCTACTACTTGCTCCGTCAATGCGTATGAGTTATATCGTTTCAATCGAATAAACATGATGATATCCCAATACCATACGGTATACAGCAGCATTTGGAACTTAAAAAATCTAGAAGGTGAAATTTTTTGTATACGACATAATTAAAATCCAACACATTAATTATGTGTAACCATTTTGTTCCCAGCATTTTCGTCCTAAGCAACTACTAATCCGAGCAAAGCCTTTCCATTTTCCGCATAGCAGTTTTCGCCTTATTTATTACCAGTGATTTTTAATATCACGTTATTGCCGCGCATCAGTTACAGCAGCAGGGGAGGCTCGTTACGAAGTCCTTCGTGTGGAAATTGACTTACCCCTTCTCTGCCTCTCTCTCTCTCTTTCTCTCTTTCTCTCTCGCCCCTCTGTGGTATCACTTATTCTCCGAAATCTTCACTTTTTCCTGGCACCATTCCCTGGCCGAGTCGAAACCGACCATTCAATGGACAGAGAGACCTGTAACGAGCCATAGAGCTCATAGACGCCGGACACAAAGTGACGAAAACGGGATCCGGACAGACATTGTCGAATATTCGAATTGAATGGCGCTCGACGTCGATCGGTATCGGTTCCATGGTTGAATGGAGGGAACTACCGGCAGATTTGGACCTGAAAGGTGAAACGGATGAAAGCGGCCGCGAAACTCTTTAGTTTCGGCATCGAGGCCGGTACAGGGTGAGAGGAGGCATCGATTTTCGAGGCGTGCATATCAATTGAGACAGAAAGATGAGAGAGAGGGGGGGCGGGGCAGCTCGGTCGCGGCCGCAGCCGTGCGAGAAGCTATAATTAAGCAACAGGTTGTAGCTTCTTCGCGGAAATTTATGAGCGGCCTCCCCGATGGGAAACGATCCCTACAGTTTTATTGAATTTTAACTCGCCTACACCCCTCTCCCCTCTCACCCTCTCTCTCCCTCTCTCTTTCGCCGCAGCTGCCGAGGCTCTGGGCTCTTTTTCGTGGACCAGCAGCAGCACTCGCATCGATCGACCGCCTGGGAACGGCAATTGATTGTAAAAAGGCCGTCGCGTGATCAATAACGCGGAAAGAGCTGCCGCTTGCCAACCGGTCAAAGGTGAACCTGGAACCGTTTCGGTGCCCCTATTTTCGGGAAGATTAAAGAGCAATCGGGATGGCAAATGTTAATGGAACACGCGGAATGGGAAGTTTTCACAGGATTCCTCCCCGGTTGCGCCCTCAGCTTCCGGCCAAGAGTTTTCTACGCGCGACCGCCCAGCAGAGATATTAATGAGCTTTTATCGGTGTACTCGCGCTGCCAGGAATAGCGATACGGATTTTGGTATACTCGACGTGCATAAAGGAGACGATAAGAAGTCGTTGAACTGTCTCTCTCCAAAGTATTCAAGAATTCAAAAAGTGGATCCTAGTGGACCCATCGGTAGGGCTTACCTAGCAGGCCCGTACCTTAGACACAGGGATAGGAAGGGATACTTTGGAACTTGTACATATAGAAACCGTGACGGACTCGAATACTTGCGACAAAAGGTCATCGATTGATCCCTCCTAGTAGCGAGGGCAGGAAGGTCGCCGCAAGTACTTACCACAAGTTTTTTTATCCACATAACGCGTCGTCTGTATTACAGAGTGCTACGAAAAGGTTATCGTAATTACAGGAAACAAGTCGCTCGAGCCACGTCGCCGGGATAACGAGGAGAATACCGTGTGCATACCCTAGCGCACACCCCGATGGAAAGAATTTCGCCGCAGCAGGTCCAATTACAGAAATCGCTGGCGCGATCAACGTATCGAGCACGCGAAGGAGGCCAAAATACACGGCCAATTTGCGTGGAAGGCCGCGGCGATACAGCCGAACTGGAGCGCGAGAGGACCGGGGGCTTCGGTTGTTACGCAGAATCGTTCCTTCCTCGGCCGCGTTTCTAAGTACCGGCGCACAGCCATCGGGATCCCTGAAAGCCGTGGAATCGTCGATCCGCGATCCGGCCCGCCTATTCTTGGCCGACGATTCACCGGCCCCAATTTCGCATCGATGGAAACGAGCGTGGATCGAGAAGAAGGAGAACAAACTGAGAGCAGGACGAGGACACGTGGGAAGAGGAGGGAACGGGAGGGAGAGACGACGGTTGATCCATCGCGAAGAGGTCCTCTCAATCCGCAGTCGATTTTCCCGTGCACCGACCCAATTTCGAAGCCGGTGCGGGCAATTTAACCCAGGCCCGAGCTGTTCGTCGAACGTAGTCCCGTTGGATTACCGGAACGCCGTTATAACGGTCGAAGCTGATTTTAAAAGCGCCCGGAGACACTCGTCCCGCTCGCTTTCATCGTGTACCATTGGCGTGAACCGCCATCTTGCGTTGTTTAACCCTTTGACTGCTATGGGCGCGTATATGCATCTTTGACGAAAGCTACTCGTATGAACTATGGGCGCGTATACGCGTCTCTGGCGAAAGTTACTTGCGTAGATTATGGACGCGTATACCAAAGTTAACGAGTTAGTACAGTTATGACTGAGCATCACTGTGTAGTCATTGATGTTACCGTGTGGCCCCATTTGCCTGCTCTCAGGCGTAAAATAGCCCGTTTTTTCAGTTGCTTATAACTACTAAACAAAGTATCAATGTAAATCGTTTTAGAATGTTGCATAGTTACCCCTTCAATTTTCTCCCAGCTTCATCTGGACACCCTGTATAATAGAGTATCAAAGTACTTTAAATAAGAGAGTATTTTGTTTAGTAATATTAAAACTGCATTTCCAGCAGGCTGTTCCTCAAGATTTTTCTTTGTTCACCACTTACGACGGGCTGCGTGAAGCCTACGTTCATAATTTGTAGGCATAGTAGAATGTCGCTCGATCCTGTGGATGTTCAGGTTCAACCGTTCTCCGCAACCGGTCGCATTCCCCGTCTTTTCTGTATTCAATTGACCATGCACGCCTAAGTTGCTCGCAATTCCAGCGACACTCGTACGAGGCGGTTGTCGTATATTCGCGGGTCGAGTCGGGCTAAATTACCATATTCCAGTCTCCTGTACGTGTTCCTGGGCCGCGTTTGGCCCAGATTCCGTACAGCGACTTAATAAACAGAGCCCTTAGCGGCACGCGTCTCACGCAGATTCTCGCTTGAAATCTTGTTATCCTTCGCGAGATTTACCTGCGTTTAGATCCATGACACGTTGCTTTCTTTTCTCGTCTATCGATGATGCTTAAAAGTGGGCCGTGAAAGGAAAGCTTATTACGAATCTACGAACTGGATAATTGTTTTTCTTGGAAATCGGGGTACACTCCAATTTTTAATGATAAGTATGAAAGCGGTTGAATGAATTAGCATAATCCTGACTGCTATTTCTTGGAGTTCCTAACTTGTTCTCTATCTTAATAATATAGGAATTCTTACTTTTATTTAAAGAGAGAGAAATGGTAGGGTTCAGGGGTGGGTAAAACAAAGTGAAGTTCTATCTAAGATCTCTAAACAGTGAGAAGCAAAACTTGAATGAATAGAAGAGGCTAAAGGACACAGTTCGTTAGGGTCCTCTAATTCTTACACACAGGGTAAAACACTTGACCCACATAAATATTTCTTCGGGGAGATTGATTTTTGTTTATTCGCTCAACATTTTTAATAAATACAATTGTTTATTTTGCAGGGTGAGGGGGCATGTTGATGTGTCGGCGGTTGCTGCTGATCGCAGCCGCGATCACGGCCTCGATCGAGGCTGGCTCCGCTAGTTATCATCCTGGAATTTCCTCAGACTATTCTGGATATCCCGGTTTCCCGGTTTATCCAGGTTTAACGTCGTCCGAGTCCTTGTCCAGCGCCACCACCACGCCGACAACGAGTCTGGAGAATGTGCCCGTCTGCAGGTATAATTAAAATCTGGCCACTTTATTTTATTTCTAAACGAATACAGTAGCAAACAAAAGTTTCAGACGAGAGGGCAGTGTGAAACATAGCGTTGGCTCTTTGACCTTAAACTCTTGTCAGCTACTGTCCTCAATGATACATTTTCTCAGAATAGTCAAGCAGTTAACCCTCTGTCACTCCTATGTCGAGTCACACTCGCCATTTTGGTTTTCCTTTATTTATAGAAATTGTATTATTGTTTAGTTAAAAAATTTAGAAAATTCACAAATATAAGCTACAATAAAGTTTGAGAGCTGTGTTTAATATAATTAATAAAAAAAAATCGTTTAAAATGTCAAGGAATTGTGGTTTGAAGTGAATTTCAAATAAAACACCTAAAATACTAGGGATTTATTGGAAATAAAACTGAAAAATACTTCGGAGTGCAAAAGGGATTAAATGTCGATGAGAAAACCATAATTCTGTTGCAACTCTGAAACAAGGTGAACCTGTTGGGGATCTTGTAAGAAACTTTGTATATTTTACAAAGTAAATTTATAATCACCCCTTAATACCGAGTGTTTATATTCTCGATCGATATTTTCCTGCTCTTAGTCTCTGGTTACCCTTTTCGTTCGCGGTGCTCGCGAAAATAGGATTAAATCGTGATCCGAAATCGCGTCGATGGCGCGCCATTAATTCGTACGCGTGTTCACCGTTGAACCAAAACGATATATCTATCGGATCGAGATGGATTCGAGGGGATACATATTGAACGTTTTATTTGCATTCCATTTGCAGGCCGTCCGAGTACCTATGCGGAACCGGAAACTGCGTCGCCCAGGACAAATACTGCGACGGCGAAAATGACTGTGGCGACAAGTCTGACGAGCCGAGATATTGTACCCGTGAGTCCTTTGTGATCTCCGACCACCATTCCTATCAAGAATTTTAATTCGCCTAAAATCGAATGGCCCTGTTATTTTAACCCTTTCGCATTGGCGATCTAGTTCGCCGCAGTTGCTCTAATGTAACAAGTGCAGTTTACATTTTTAATAGGAAAAGATTTGTACAAAATTATATTAGTTATTCTAATAATATCAGACCAATTACGGTTTACATATTTTTAGGTATTTACATGTTTACAAGATGCCAGATGTATCTGGCGTTCGAAGCGAAAGGGTTAAGCGGTGCACTCTGTATTCTATATCGTATACTTTTACTCGAAACCGATTACACGTAAGATTGTTCGTATCAATTTGCACGATACTGTACCCCTCTGTCTCGCTGTCCAAAGCGAAACAGACCCATCGTACCCAACTGCAATTGCTCTTCCGTCTGGCAATCCCCGGCTCCCTAACACGGTATCAAATCGGCTGAAGGGAGTAGGGGTAGAATAGTGGAATGGCGCTCGTGTATCTTTGCAGGGGAGGGGTCGTGTAGTGGAAGGATTTTTATTTTTGTCCTATGGCTTTACAGCGTGCAACAGAACCTTGTACGGCGACGTCGGCCGGACCTACAGGGTGGAAGTTCGCCGGCCGAGGGAGGATCGACTGCCATTCTTGTGTCATCTCAACTTCACTGCCGCCGGGTCTGATCTCGGAGACCTAGTTCAGGTGGGAGGCAAGAAAAGGATGTGTGTGTGTGAGCGTGTGCGCGCGTGCACGCCTCACCGAATCCGTAGAAAATAAACGCTGACTCGTCGCTAGAGTGGAGGAAGACTGTCACGGGTCAGACACAGTAGTGGCGGATAATAATTTTTTGTCCACCCTTCCTAGGGACACGATTATACACACGCGCGCGCGCGCTACACAAATGCGTAGGGAGAATACAGTAGCGGACAAAAGTTTAAGACGAGAGGAGAATGTAGAACAGTTTTATAGTTCGCAAATATTGTCTATACATTCCTTTTTATTGTTATTATGGTAGAACGCTATTTATTGATTAGTACAGAATGCAAATTTTGTTTATCACACTATTCTTTATAAATTAGTTTAATTTCTTCGACTCTTTAGTCTTAAACTTTTGTCTGCAACTGTAGATTACCTCCTGAGAACGGTTTTTGTAAGTTTGTTCTGCCTTTTTAATCCTGTTCCTTCGTTTCTTTATATTTTAGCGCTGTTTTAATTTTGTTACCTGCTTAACGCGTACCTAGACCGAGTTACCGCGGAGCTTCTTCTCTCGTTGACCCTTTGGCATCGAACCGAAGCAAGATTCTTAATATTAATTGTCTCGTGATATTTTCTGGGGTATGCTTCGTCAAACAGTAAAACGTTTTGTGTTGACTGTTGTTAAAAGATCGGTGTTAAAGGATTAACAACGCGGTTTAATTGCAAGGATCTTCGTGAAATTTGTGAAATTGCAGTTAACATTCGACACGTTCACCGTCGGTCGATTTATATCCAACACGTCGGAAGGATGTCCAGATGGTTACATGACCATCCGGGAAGAGGGTCGCCCAGCGACCGGAGGCCAATGGTGTGGAAGCGCATGGGGATATACCGTGTACTACAGTGAAACACCTTCCATCAATTTAACTTTGTATTTGCTCCGGCTATCTGAGCAGGTGAGCATAAAACTCCACTCTTCGCTTTCTATTATTAGAAAGTTCGAATCTTCTGTTACGAAGCTGCAATAATTAATGGAATATTGGTATGCACGCGTATGCGATCATTCCGTGTTTTAATTAAGTGTTAATCGCCAACAGGGTATAGGCTATAATTTCGACTTCAAGTTGTCGTACAAGTTCCTGAGACGTAGCGAGGCGCACCTCAGATACGGGAATAGCAGTATGTCCACGTGGCGGGGGGAATTGGTGAACGGCACGTATTGCGATCGTGTACTAACCAAATGCGACACACGAGCCTGTCGACTTCAATCGCCGAATTATCCGGGTGTTTATCCCAGGAATGTCACTTGCTATTATCGGGTGGAGCAAAATCGGGCGCCACCCGGTCATAGGGCGTTGCTGGCTGTGAGTCAACGGAACAGCCATAAGATACACATCAAAGATCAAATCATGAAATATGATGGCAGCCAGAGGATATTAAGGTATAAGGCTATCGTTCATCTAATTAACCCTTTGACTGCTAAATACCACCGGTGGAAGTGCTCCGTGCGGAAGGCGCTCTATTAGCAATTGTCTTGCTCTAAATGGGAGTGAGGAAAAATTGACAAATGCATATACACGTCCATAATCCACGCGAGTAACTTTCGCTAGAGACGTCTATACGCGCTCATAGTAGTCAAAGGGTTAAATGGAATATTTAATTTTGCTTGTTATAATCGACTAACCGCATGCGTTGGATTATATTTGACGATGTAGAGTTTGGGATCAATGCAACTTGGTGCAAGATTATTTGACGGTCTACGACGGGGGCTCCACCTCCGATAAGGTGTTGGTCCGTCTTTGTGGAGGTGACGCGGTGCCAGACATAGTTAGCAGCCATAACACGATGCTTTTGGAGTTCCACACGTCTCCGTACGACAAACCCTTTCATCCCGTTCCTTTGTCGTTCTTGCCGGGCTTCGAGCTCGAGGTTCAGGTAATTTCCAACGGCTTCTAACTATACGTTCACCGATAACAAGATCTTTTTACGTGACGGTCCGAACTTATGAGATCATCTAATGGTCTGTAAAGGTGCTGTTCGTGGACGAAAAATCCCGGAGTTTCGTGAAGGAAAACAACAACTGCGACTTTTATATATCCAGCGACGAAAGTTCTTCGGGGATCATAGAAAATCCCAAACACTCCTTGCCTCCAAACACAACTTGTCGCTACCATTTCCAAGGTAAACCGAACGAGATCGTTTGGTTGTCTTTCATTAAATATTATGCTGCCAGTGCCGATGCTGCTGCAAGCATCGACGTTGCAACCGACTGCAACGCGAAGCTGCTTATTTGGGACGGCGATTGTATGCCAGATAAATTAATTACTACGCGAAAGGTGCGACTTTCATGGTATCATTACAAAACAGTTCCTAGAGGTTGAACTTTTGTTAGCTATATTAATTACTTGAATTCACAGAACATCACATTGATGGGTCAGTTTTGCAAGGATGACACACCTCGGTTGTGCGACCATAGTTTGCTACGAAACGGAAGTCGTTACGCGAGACCGTGCAGCCTCGCAGAGAGCTACGTTTCTAGCGGCAGGGATCTCACCCTGGAACACATACTGCGTCAAGGAAGTGCACTTTATCCGATAAGCTTTGTACTGCGTTACGAGTTCGTGCACGAGGCGGTTTCCTGTAACCATGTGTTCGGTTCCGCATCAATTTCATCCACGTCTTCCACATCCTCTTTATCCTCTTCATCGTCCTCCTCTTCTTCGCTTTCGTCGCCCGTTAAAGCGGGGAAATTCGCGTCGCCGAAAAGTGTGTTCTTTTACGGTCGAGGTGGTACACAGAACGTTAGTTGTGTATATCGTTTCGAGGCCGAGCCGGATCACAGAATAGAACTGTCCATAAGCAAAGCCTCGTTCGGAGATAAAGGATGTTCCTCTTATGTGGACCCGTTGGTCAATCGATGGACGTGTGATCGACGGCTAGGAGATTTCATGAAACTTGGCACCGCGGAGTTGGTCGTTGCCGAGTATCCTTGGCAAGGAGTGGAACTGGTATTTCTATTTTAATCCTAAATTCATGAACGTGCATAAACATTCGTCTCCCAGACGAATATATTATATTGATGATTTTTGTTTTATAGAATACAAGGAGCAATAAAACAAGCTTTAAATCTGAAAAGTTGTAAATTGCAATTGGTTATTTTGCATGGTCTGTGAGACTGAATGTTTATGAATCTAGGGTTAATATTGCTGTTAAAAAAAAAGAGAAAAGAGTAGTTAAAATGTTTATATAACTTTTATACTATCATCAGATAGTAGTTTCTTCACTAACAGTGTCCTTATGTTTAGGTTCGCGATTGTTTGTGTTCGAACGTAAGCGATAAAATTATCCTGAGAACCCTGACGTCCAACGTGGTAGAGGTCCGGTTCACGGTGACTCTGATGAACGTCACCCAGGACTACAGGGACTTCTATTTCGAAGGGGAGTATCGGTTTGTCGCGCTGGGAGCCGAGATGAGTGAACAGGGTTGTTCGACAAAGCTTGAGGAGCGACGATTACGCGGGACCAGCGGTGAAATTTCCCTCAGAAGTCCCTTGCCGCGTGTGATTCCTGGTGTAGCTGCCGTAGAAGAGATTTTGACCAACACAGAGGATCTTACTGCGACCCAATGCGTAAACGAACCATGGCTGATCGAGCCTGAAGACGCACGGATCAATTATTTGTATTTAAGAACGGCCGGCTATAGTATTACGTTGGATAACGTCGAAGAATGTACCACGCTGAATAGAATTGTCGTCTACTCCGCGGCTAACACCAAAGACCGTAGCGTGATATGTCCCGAGGGAGGTGTCGACACCCCTAGAACGGTGGATTTTTTTTCTGGTGGTTGGAATTATAGCACCATTAACGCTACAGTGGCCATGGCACAACATTCAAGGAGCTTCGTCGTTGAATTCGTGCAAAGGGAGCCTGGATTCTATGCTGTTACATGGATGGCCATTTCTAAGAGGTCCCCTAATCCGAGTGTCGGACCTAATGTTTTCACGATGTTGCCCCACGAGGATTGCCCTTACAGGTAAGATTCATTTTTTATTGTATGGTTCGACGATGTATTTTTTTCATGTATTTTTACTCTACAGATGTCCAGAAATTCAAGCGTGCATAAGTTCAGTCCTATGGTGCGACGGAATCCGCCATTGCCCTTCCGGTTTCGACGAAGAGGAAGCCAACTGTTCTTATCGTTTCGGAGTTACACTGCTCTACGTGGCTGTAGGTGCCGGCGCCCTAGGTATATTTCTGATCCTGCTGCTTGCCACTGGCTGCCTCAAGTACTGCCTCTATCGACATAAAGCTCGCAAGAAAAAAAAGAATGTCACTCTGAACGTGAACCATCTGCATGTGAATCACACTCATCACAATAACGGTTTGACCGGGAGTCGGCTGAGTGGACGCTATAATCTCGCTACGCCGCAAGAAATGTATTTGGAGAATTATGGAAAGGACAGTATTTGTTGACAATACGCCATTGCCAATATCGAGACCACCGTGTGAATATTACAGGATTTTTTAAATACGCCTACCTCGTTGGCCTCTCTGGATTCCCCTCCCTTACCCGCGGAGAGAATGGAAGCAGACGATGGTGATCGTCGACCGAACGTTTCCGCCATCTGGTGGCGCATACGCGCGAGAAAAAACATATACGCAATAATCGTATTCAATCTCTCGTAGACCAATTTGAAGGCATTTACGTAACCGAATAAGCGGGTTCTCGAGTTGTTTCGAAGTCATCGATAGTGATCTATGCTTTATCTTCGGTTAATTAACGTTTAACTTTAAGTTTCACGAAGCGAGAAAGCGTCTGTTCTAATGGCGCCTTTTAAGTTTTAAATGACAAGTTAAATTACTACTGGTACCACGACGCTTTAAATTTGTACACAAATTTTAAATATTAAGAAAAGGAATAGATCAAATCGATGATAAGTGTTCGCACTGCTCGAACAATTCGTGTATACGGTTTTCAATATAAAACCGTGGTATCACAGTAGTACTAGGAACACACGTTTTTAGATTAACAAAAAAAAAACGCGTGATAACGAGAAGGAAATAAGGAGGTATACAGAGCATGAAGGATTATAACTAAGAAAAAAAAGAAGAAAAAGAAGAAAAAAGAGCAAAAAGAAAGATGCACGGTTGATACATACGAATATATGCTTTTAAAATGAAGTAGGAATCCGTAATTTACAATCGAAAGATTTTTATCATGGTCGGTTGCCGAGAAATGAGTGCCACAAACGTCCACGACGAGAAACGACGCAGAGTAAAAGTGGCGGGAAGCGGAGGGAATTAATAAAATTCGGCATAAATCGCATGTGAACATCGAGGGAAAACGAAATTGCTGTGATTTACAGAAAAAAAGAATTAAGAAAAAGTATAAAAAGCCTGATCACAATTTACGAAAAAAGGTAAAAAAGAAAAACCACCAAAAAAATATGTAAGAAACAAGAGATTATTTTGACTGATATTTGCCACTTTTAAAGCCCATTTTACTCTATAATTTTATAAATTATCGTGTTTGAACGACGATATTCATATGCAATTTATTCTAAGGAGTTACATGACCAAAATCAATCAATCGCGTTATCATTGACCCTCCTGTTCCATTATCAAATCGATGTAATCTGCGTCGATCCGTCGATAATTCCATCACCTTTTGTAAAAAACAAAGAAAACACGCAGCCACTTCGATAATTAACGCGGGAGTGTAATGAAGCCAACTATCTGCCATTTCGAAATTCAGTTCAACATGAGAGAAGGATTTTGGTGAACCTACGCTTCCGATATTTTAAGCTCCTGCGTTAATTACGATCCTAAACTATCCAAATTTCATAAGTCGTTAACGAAGATGATATAACATATAGTTAAATCACACATGTAACCTAGATTTGATATTGATGCGCGAGGCTTGACTGGAACGTAGAGATTGATGTATAGTTGATTACCGTTTAAATGAACGCAAAGACGAAAGGAGTGGGCAACAGATGAGAACGAAAACGCATACAATTGTAACCCTATTACGAAAGTGTTAACTACTAAAAGAAAAACAAGCCATTTGTTTCACGTACGCGCACAAAGGATATACGTACGAGGAGGAAACATACCTACATACATACATACCACATACACATACGTATGGTAAAAAACGCGTATAACTTACGTCTGTATGCTGTGATAGAAGTAAGCGTATCAACAATCGGAAATAAATTTCTCGCGTGAACTTGGTCTCAATCGTGTTGTACCCTTCGGAACCTTATGACGAAAATGCAATCCTTTCCCGTGTGTCCTATTTTCTCCTGTGGTTTTATATGGATAAGAGGAAAGCATTCGTGGTTATAAGAGGATTCTATTTTTGAATGAAAATCACGATGTATTTAAACGAAATGTGGTCATATCTGAATGCAAAGGTTTCCATAAAGAATCAAGTGCAGTGAAAAAAAAAGGTTTCTTTTTTGGCAAAGCCCAGATTTTATTATTTAAACCAGCTCTCGGTCGACCTTCGAACTAACGAGCACATTTAGTTTCTTACATCCTCGTCAGTTTTATTTGTTCTGTTTTAACATTCAAACAGTTTCTTGAAAAGACACGCTTTTGAAGAACGATGTCGGTCAGCTATAAATATCATCTTTGAAATGAAATGTTCAATGTCGGTCACCAGAGGCTCTTAGCAATAATTCATTCGAGTTTATTGAAAGTAAGTACTCTTTGAGATCGTTCCTTTTATTCATAGCCCTATCGTATAACAAAATCTCGGGGTCTCATTTTGCTTTCCTTTTAATGTTTCGTCTTTCACAAGGAGCATAGACTTTTTTCGAAAGGGATTGCTTTCATAAATGAGTTACATTTTGTTTTCATAGATGACCTTACCGTATCCATCAATAAATTCTTTTATCGACCATCGATGTTTTGATGTTCAATCAATGTTAGTTAAATTTTAACAAAGCATATTCTCTAAATTCTTGAAGGAAGGATTTGTTTGATGAAGTTGTTCTTCTTCAATGGATAATTCGATAGAAACTCATGAAAATACAATAGGAAGCTGTGCTAGAATTCTAAATAAAGGACAGTGGATGTTAACTCCAATTCAGCCGCTTAATCATAGAAATAGAATATGGATGTGTAAAATCCGGTGGTCACCGAGAGACGTCCATCCATATTCTAGTCTTAATTGAAGTTCATCAATCAAATCTACGAATTTGCTTTGGTTTTGAACAGACATTACAGTACTCCCTTTGTTCGTTAGTGCCAACACTTTGCAGTTAATCAACTGGTATTTTTGTGAATTATGATTTTCGTTCTTATTAAATAAGATATTCCAACTGACCATAATATGTAAAAAATTACTTTATCCATGAAAAATATTAATAGAAGATTAAAATATTTCAATTTCTTATATTTGGAAAAGAATTATACAATAGCTAAATGTTGTGATCACATGTGTATATATGTACATATAAATATAGCCTCTGAAGTCTTAATTTAATGTATCATCATCGGGTATAATTCAGGTACGTTGCATGATCAATGTGAAAAAGTTTATTAACAAACGTTCTTATATTACAGCAATGATGAATCGATGCTGGGCCGTATTCCATCAGCAATGGTTGCATTCGTTGAAAGATGATTACGTTTGCTAAGTTGATTCGAACATTCCCACACCTAAGAGTAAATTTCTTCGGGAAAAGTGTAGCGCCAGCACGGGTGTGTTTTTTGTTGCGAATGTTCGAAGAAGATATGTGTCCGCATTTGTTTTTACATCCGGATTGTGGGATACGTTCACATCCTCTAAACTCATTTCTTCCGCGAGTTTTGTGAAATCCCATAACTTAATCGTACTATCTAACGATCCTAAAAAAATAATGAGCAATTTTAGTTTCTCGTTTCTTCGACATCTGTTAAAAAAAGATACGAATATAAAATGCGACTAACCGGAGACTAGTATATTTCCGTCTCTGCTAAATGATAAGCAATGAACAGTACCGGAATGATTCGATAAGGCAGCGACTAGGTGGCCGTGTGCTAAATCCCAAAGTAAAACACGGTGATCCGCTCCGGCTGACGCCAGAAATCGCCCTTCTGCAGAAAAAGCAAGGGAGTAAATCGGGGCTTTGTGGCCTGTCATTAATCTGACTTGGCTGCCGGTTACGCAGTCCCATAATCTTACTGTCATGTCGCTGGAACCAGTTGCTACGTAGTTCGAGTTCGGATGAAACTGTACTACCTAAAAAACGAATTTGTTTCTTGCATTTTTGTTTATTTACTGTGATATTTTTGTTTATACACTGTGAACTTTTGTAAATAAACCTACATCTACATCCGAGTAATGACCGGCAAATATTCGTAGTGGCTGATGGGAATCAGTTGCCCAAAGTCTGGCAGTTTTATCGTGGGAAGAAGTTGCAAAATAGTAACCATGTGGCGAGAATCTTACACACCATACTGGGAACAGGTGTCCTTTGTAACATACGACGCACGTCCACGTGTGTAAAGACCATAGTCTCACTGTAATAATATAGTAACGTGATAATCACTGAATACATTTAATACACTTTGGAATATACCTGTACTATCTTCTGAAGATGAAAGAAGGAGATTCCGATCTGGACTAAACGATAAACTGTATATAGGACCATTGTGTCCGAATAACGACCTCGATGTTTCCGCTGTGCGATCATCCATCATTCTTACTAATACGTCATCTGTATTTATTAATCGCAGTGTAAATATTTATAATATTTGTGATATAATAGATAGATAAATTATTAAAGACTAGATAGATAAATCACCTGCTTCTCTATCAATGTCTTGTAGTTGTTCCCCTGTCTTCATCAGTCTTAACTTTTGTGGAACTAAACTCCATACTTTTATACAAGAATCACTGAATCCAATGGCCAGTAAACTTGAGTCTTCCGCTATTTCAGCCGCTGTCACACTATACCTTGTATTAGATGTATAGTTGCGTTTGTTTGATTCAGAAGTAATGTTTATGTGGACTTACGTATGAACTGCATTTAACAAAGTGTAAAAACATATAGATGGTAATGTGTCCGGGCCGAGTACAACACGTTTGGATGCTTCTCTTAATGCTTTTACCTTCTCCAACTTATCCGCGTCTTTTCTGTACTTAATCATATGGTGTTATTTTTAGTACGTGTGTACAATAAAAATAAATTCATCAATACAATTCCTTACAAGTTAGGTAAAGGCATCCTACCAACAGGTGGTGCATTTGGATCTGATTTAGTTTTCTTGGAAAATAACGGATCCTTTTTAGCCTTTTTCTTTTTCGGTTTATCTCCATCTGCACCACCTGTATCATCCTCTTCTTCTTCAGTTGGGGGCATACACTGAATGTCTGGTTCCTTCAGAAGTCCATAATACACTTTTGCCTTATTATCTAAATCAAAAAGATATTTTTTATATAAAATTTGTTTAATATCTTTGAAGTTAAACAATGGTGGAGGTATAATTACCTTGTCTTGTTGCCTCACCAACTACTGCACCTGATGTAGCATCAATTTGTTGTTTGTTTCTTGCTACTCCTTCATACATATCAAAATAAAGATGCTCTTGTATAATGTTTAACAATACACTGTGCTTTTTCTCTTGTAAATGTCGTTTTAATATTGAAAGAGTATCTCTTGACATTCTGATGATAAACTGATTAGATCTGTAAACCATCTTATGCAATAATGTTTTATTATAATTATTTAAATTTGTAGTTTATTAATGCATACTTAAAGGTATCAGTTAATTCATTTCCAGCCATTTGTTCACGTTTCGTCACATTAGATAATCTCTTTAAATCATTTTGATAATACTCTTCCAAATTTCCACCAAATTTTTGTAATAATTGTTTTGCTTCTTCAGAATGATTATTATAAACCAGTTCAAGGTACATATGTACCAAAACTGGGTATAAAATAGTACCCAATTCATGCTGTTATTAAACAAGAAATGTATTTTTTATATGCTTAGATATTTTTCATTAAGTACATAAATTTACCTTGTATATATCTAAGGAACCCTCTACAAATTTTTTTAGCTCGCTATAGGCTTTTTCATAAAGAGCAGGATCTCCTTCACTCTTATAGGCAGAAAGAACACTGTTCACTTCAGAATCAGTTTGTTGAGCTTCATCAGGGGAGATATCTGTCAGATTTGCCTCCTTTTTAAATAATTCCTCTGTTCCCTTTAAAAAAAAGTTTATGAATCATAATTTAATCTTAAAGTGAAATTATTTATAAAAAGCTAAAAATATTCAATAGTTTTTAAATAAATGCTCAATGTTTATATTATGGTTTGAGGTTAGAAAATATTAGGCGGTAAAATTTTGTAGGAAATACCTTTAAATTATACTTTCTAAGCAGTTGCAAAACTGCAAGCATAGTGCTTTTATCATTCTCCATTTTCATACAATTATTATGTCAACAAATCGGAATATTTATTAACAAAACAGATCACATAAAAAATAAAACAACTCCACCATCCGAACGCGCACGTAGGCGCGTGTATACAGCTTATTGTCCCGCAATTTCTCATGATTAATACAAGTGGCGCCACTGTCATGTCGTTTCATTATACATATATTGTAGCACATGAATATGCATTGAAATAAAGTTAAACAATACGATGTATAATTTATTTTTGAATTATAGTGAAATGATAATCCAACATTATCCAACATTCGAAACATATTGTATCTTTTTTCATTAAATAACCATATTTCCCTCCTATTTTGATTGTTCCTTTTCGGATTACAGGACGAGCGCCATCTATCACAAGTAAGTGTAAATTCGTATATTTGCGAATTTCAATGATACTATCTTTATATTTTTTATTTTTAAATTACAAAGAATTGTTTTTGTTCTGAGTATTTCAAGAAATGTGGTTTTCTTTTACAAATGGTTCTTTTGGTCATCTAATATGAATGTCACGTGATACCATTTTCGCGGGCTAATAAGGAAATGTAACAATTCATCTTTAATTGTGAGTACTTAATAGTTTATCTGTTTTACAATAAATAGGAAAGACGTTAGGATATGATAGGATCGTAAAGTTAAACGAGCGAAGCAATCTTCAAAATAATTTATTAAAAATGTTGCATATTCGATATTCGAATCGGTAATCAATAATGGTATAATTAGTAACTATATGCATATTGTGTGAGCATGTTTCCGGAGGTTCTGTTCAAATGTTTTGTCTGGCGGTGATCGATCCCCAATCGTTCTCATCAATCATTCCATAGATGTGCCATTCAGGTCAGAAAACGCGATCTCATCGGTAGAGCTATCGGTTTTCTCTTTTAACTGTACGTCAATACTTTTTAATTTGCGTTTCGTTAATGCATTGATCTAATTTGCATGTTCCAGGTTGTGGTTTAGGATGTTACCGAGTCATCAAAGTATGTATTTTTTTATATAGTGTGCATTAACCTGAGAAACACATCTATAGCCATTCTGCATAGAATTCACTTTCGTAAACGTGTATGGTGCACGAGCGCATGCGCTCGTGTGTTATTGTCGGACTTATTCTTGGTTCCACGCTCACCGTAAGTCAGATAATTTGTTTTTACATCGCAATGCATTCTTTCTGCAATCATTCGTTTATGCGAACGATTATTTATTTGCAGTAACAGTGTCAGGAATCGAGAAAGTTTCGCTGTCTCGAGGTATTAAATGTTTATTCCTTTTTGCATATTTCGTGCTGTGGAAAATTTATTTGGAAAAACTTAAAGAATCGTTTATGATGTGTAATTAAATCTTCCAACAATCTGAGTGCAAGGTAATGAGCGAACAAAGAGAACCATTGTGCATGGAAAGAAAGCACTTCGAAAATATTCTTCGTAATACGAATAAACCGTTGTACAAGAAGTTTTGAATCAAACAGTGATAGTTTCCACAGTCGGTAAGTGTCATATTTTGTGTTTGAATTGCTTATAGCAAAGGTACATTTAAAGTAGAATACAAATGATTTGTGAAATAGAAAAAAGTAAGATTATAAAAGACGAATAGGTTTAGTAATGTGGAATGTTTTAAGGAGGTGCATACCGACGATTTACCGACTGTTACACAGTATCACGTGATACCTTATGGAAATGATGGCGGAGGAAGCGGTACTTAATGTTTACTTGATACTTTTCATCATTCGAAACGATGATTATTGCGGAATGCCGAAGCGTTAAAACAGTAAGCGTGTTCGGCAGTCTTCGTAAAGAGTTCGGAACTCATAAATGTTCTGCGCTACAAGGTAAACCAGGCCTGGCACAATGGATATACATATCTTCGGAATCCAAATCGTTTCTCACACTATATCTCCGTTATCGTAGCATAAACAGTGCTCGATAATTCGTTAGTTGCATGTCAATTCTTCGACGAACAAAGTTAGAGCACAAAATGGAAAGAAATGATACCGATTCTAACTAATGAACGAAGTTTAATTACTAACTAACACCACGGATGGCGTCGTGAGCTCTCTTTTGGTTAGAACTGTAACTTTTTTTTTTATTATTTTGTACTATAAATTTATCCTCTAAAGTATCGACACTATACGATATGATTATGTTTACGTTGATACTAATCTATTTTTTGGAGACTGATACTGTGGCGAAGAATAATCGATTTGGGAATTCCATACGTGAACAGGCCTGAAACAAACATTTTATGAGCCAGTTTTGTAAACCTTCTGTTTACGCCTCCAAGCTTTTCTTTCCTCTGTTTCATATTTTTTCGTTATTTTGCTTTCACATGTAACAGTTTGTCGAGAAATGAAGATTACTAAACTTAATCGTCTTGTGCAGTTTCTCGATTTTCACGATTATCGCTTCGGCAACACTTACGTTTACTTATGTACATAGACGCGCGCTTATCGGAAGTCGTGCATATGTAGTCAGCCTTTTATCATTACATTTTTAATCCTTTCGATCCTTTCATTTTTGTTCTATTTTTGATTGGTTATTCCCTGACGATATTTAAAATTACTTATTAAAAATGAAAATAGAGAGAGGTAAGTACTTCCGAAGTTGATCTGATAATGCGTAATATCGTTAATCTTCACCTAGTTTGAAAATTAATCACATAATATAATTTAGGTATCGTACAAAACGAGTGATGCCTGACTTTTTGCGTCGACTTTTCGTTTCTTAATCCCAGCGCGCTCATGGATATGGTTTACATCGTAATCAATAACGTCTAATCGTCTACATAGTTATTCGTGATCTAGAATTAGTTAAAACTCGTACGTGTATATTTTGCATTTATTTACAATCGATTCGTTTGTAGTCTATTTACACACACACACACAACCGTTCCCGGCGGCCATTGGCCTGTAATCGCGATAAATTTGCTCTTCAAAATTGCAATTCGAACTTCGAACCCCTCGAAAACTCAGTAACGTCAAGATTTTCAAATTTCAGGATGCAAGGACATTTAAAAGCTCTGGATGTTAAAGCGATGAGAAATTAAAGGATCATAAGTATTTGAGGTTATAAAGATTTAACTTAATCTAAGCTTCCGTTTACTCAGCTAGTTGTCCTCCTGTAACGTCGTTTCGTTTTATCGTAGACGCAGAAGATTAACCCAGCTACGGTACACAGATTTCAAGCAACATTAAATCACAAATGCTGTGTCAAGAGATTGCCTCTAATTAAAATCAACGACAGGAGAAGCGGACGCGGAGCCAGCATGGTGGAGAGCGTGTGCACGATTCTCTGGTTGCCGGTTTGGTTCGTTTGCAGTTGTCGCGATTCCACGGCCGATGGCCCTCGCCGTGCGGGTGTCTCTAAACACAGAGGGCCGCGTTTTCATGTGCGGTGTCAATAAAGGTTTACGAATAAATTGCACCGCGGGAGCGGTTCGTTTGCGTATCGGTTCGAGCCAGTCATGGCAATAAAACCTTTATTGTCCCCCTGCACGTGAACAACGCGGGCCCATTTGGTGGGTGAAACGTAGATTCCCCGCGCACAAACTCGTTCAGCGTTGTTCGAACGTACATTTCCGATTTTCGCTCGGGACACTAGCGGCTTGTCCAACATCATGCCAGTTTTCGTGTAATTTGTGTTTCTTAAAAAATTGTTCGCCGCCATTTTTTTATGGTTTTCAATGAAATAAATAGGGATTCGCGAGAAAAATGGGTTACCGTGTTTCAATAGGAAAGATAACAAGAAATTAATGACAAGAGAAGCAAATAAAGGGAATGTTCTTTATATAAAATTCGAATTTTGTCATGCCTCTGGTATAATTGATTCGATTAGGACTGATTTGTCCTTCGACCTTTCATCTATTAATATGAATATAAAAAAATGTGAACATCGTTGAACGAAATTGTGCGCCGGAAACGATGGTTGGCGACTATGTCGCGGAACGTAGCGTTCGCCAGATCGTTTCGCCGTGGTAGCTTATCTAATGAAAGTCATACTCGAGGGAAAAAGAGAACCGCAGCGCTGATTCGTCCCGCGGACCGTTCTTCAACTTCTTCGACCTGTTGTTCGCGAGCACACGACTTCCTTTCGTTCCCGTTCATCATCCGGAAGCTTCTGATCCCTCGTCGCGGGGGTGGGTAGGTGGGAACGAAACGAGAACTTGGCCCTGAGCGATCGTCCAGCAATAAATCAAACAAGCCTCGCCACTTGCGCGGAATCCTCTTTCTAACAGAACTTTTCGTTATTCCTTTGCTTCTTTGTTTAACACTTAGCCAACCGAATGGGGAGATCTCCCATTTTTTCTGCAATAAGGATGCTGCGATTGATTCTATTTACTTTTGTTACTAATTAGTCTTGAACTAGTGTTGTTCATAGTTCGTCAAATGCATTTTCTGCTTTTTCAAGGTACAATTTTTAATAAATTTTTAATACGCGATGGACAGTGTCTGGTTAGGTGTGGCACTGCACGGCCAGCTAAATGTTAATAGGCTCCCGATCGCTGAAGTGTTAAGTCACTCGTAATTCGTTGACTTGATGTTGCATTTTGTAGATCGGTTGTGGAACCCATCGTTCTCGAACGTACGATAACTTTTCCTTGGCAGCTTTGTTGGAAAACAGAAAAATTTCTCCTATTGACTTCGTTAATCAGCAGCTGTTCGTAATCACGTAGCAATTCCTGTCGTCTTGTTCTTTCTCTCTAAATCATCGCGAACGGTGTCCATCCCTCACTGGGGTTGACCTGCCCTCTCGAAAGCGTTTCAACGAGTCCAATAAGAAATGAAATAATGGCAGTGAACCGATATATCGCTTGCATCGCTTGGCAAGAGCAACAATTTATAACACGAAACTAAAACGTCGTCAGTCTTCGATTCTCTGGGAGTGTGCGCGCCACGGCAACCAAGAACGACCAAGAATGGGGAAACCGACGGAGACGGCTGGTTTCCGGTCACGGCGCGGCCAGTTCCAGCGGACGTGCGCATTATTGGTCCCGGCAAACGCAAGAAAACGCGACGAACGCATCGAGAAACGCATGATGTGTGGTATGGGGTGAAAGGAACGGTGGGCCTGATCGTAGTTTCGTTGCCAGTGAGTTCGTTCTCCAGCGAGAATTACAATGTAATCATAGTCGCCGATTCGAATCCAGGCGAAACGCAGGAGAAATAATCTTTAACCCTAGATAACTAAACTTGAATTAGTATTGCTATGTAACTAATCATTCGACTCGTAGACTACGAATTAAAAATATGTATATTCTTATATTTACTTTATTCATCTCAAATGAATTAGCGTAACTTAAGGGAAGTGTTATAATATTTTAATTAGAAAATAGAGAAGTGGTAAAAAATTAGCGTTTGCAATCTGGGCAGATCTGGAATTCGTAAAACTGGCAGGGGTCGGTAGTCTATTAGACGAATGTTTAGTTATCTAGGGTTAAATAACGTTATCACGGAAATAAGAAACGCGCGTGTTTTCGACAAGTCTTCTCGTAAGGACGAAATCCGGTGATGCGTCGACGAGAAAGTTCCTCTGTTGTTTCTCTTCTTTTCATTGTGCTGTCGACCTTGATCGCTCGTACTTAGGGCTGCGGACGTTTATGCGTTTACAGGGACGTAGAATGCAAGTGAGGTGTACGCGAGTTGTATGCGATACAAAAGGTATAGAAAAGTCGAAGAAAGCAAGGTGCGCGTTGTAACGTTTAACGAGGGTGAAACGAGCAAAATTTGCACAGACGTCCGCAGTCTCCTCGTGTAATAATTAGAACTAGCGTCCAGTTCAGCGACAGTGGCGCCATCCGTGTAGAGGAGATCTTTGTTATCCTATAAAATCTTCCAAATAATTTACATCTAAAAAATTGTACGTCTGAAAATCGAACGAATCGCTGTTCCATCGAACATCATTTCGAGTTTGTCTGGTTTGTTGGTATCTCCTCTGTGAAAGCACCATCTGTGGCTCGTTGGACGCTGTCAATATGGTTGCCGCTCGCGGGCGAACCACTTAAAGCATAGATAGAATCAAGAGATTCAGTGAAAAAAGTGCGGCTCCACGCGAGTACATTTTAACGATTGTCTTTGATCAACGTGTAATGGAGGGTCGGTTGATTTGAACGGTCTTCGACTGCGTGTGGCTTTCGTTCTGCGGACACCCGATGGATTTTTCATTCTCCAAACGCGCGGTTGGGTGAACACAGGCGACAAAACGATGACGGCGGTGCTTTCGGTTAGCTGACCGGGTTACACTTCGTTGGGATCGTTTTTCGGCTTGCCTCATCTAGGTTCCCTTCGTTTCACCTCGAATCTTCTGTTAACCTCTCTCTTTTCTTCATTTCTGTTTCTTTTTATCTATTTATCGCTTCTCGAGCTCTACGCTTATCGGCTAATAGTAAAGCGGTTTTGGAACAGGTCTCTGTTTCCAGCGGTTAATTCTGAGGATGATTTTGAAACTACCTATAGCTGCGACTTGAAGCAGGGATTTGAGGAGGTTCGACGTTGTCAGGGACTGGGAGCTTAAAACGAATTATCCAATGAATACGTTGTGACTTCTACCTTTTAAACCAATTTGGAAACTTTGAAACGACCTGTAGCTGCGAGTTTAAGCAGGGATTTGAGAAGGTTACACGTTGTTAGGGACTGCGAGCTTAAAAAGAATTGTCCAATGAAAACGTTGTAACTTCTACCTTGTAAATCAATTTGAAAACTTTGAAACGCGCTGTAGCCACAAACAGAGACCCGTGCGTAAACGTGTCGTGTTACAAATAGCTAAATAATCAGTTATGTACAAGTATGAACATGGTGTACAAGTTACGGCGTCGGGTGCCGTCGCGGCGCCCAATTCTACGCGTCCCCCCTCCCCGAAAAAAAAAGAAAAACGATTCGACGCTTTCACCCTTCGTTCATGTCGATTCTTCGTCCCCGACGACCCCTCTGTCCAGGGTGTAACAATCGTTATTAAACGGAGCACAGCTCCGCGGAAAACAGCGTTATATATATCACATAATTTCAGGCTACCATTAGTTCTACGTCATTTTCTTCGTACTCGTTCTTCCCGAAGTCGTCTTAACTCTAGCGTGACAGTATTAAGTCGCCTAAAACGGTAATCACTCGAAACGTTTGGTCAGTATCTATAGTTTCCGACTTCCTACTCGATCGCGTTTCATCCTGATAAACGTCGATCAACGTGGATCAACGGGAAGTAACCTTGTTACCACCATTCATCAGCCTAACCGGTTATCGTTACGCTTACATTTGCTTCGGCTTTGGTTTCAAGTAATAATATTAAAAATTTTATTTTCAGCGCCTGCGGTTGAGCAATTTTCTTACACCAAAATGAATTCCAGTTCCAATGGAACATCGAATGTATTCGCAGATTGTGCCCTAAGACAGGCGCTTCAATTTTCATGTTTGAAACTCTCATGCTGGAAACTAAGGCAAGTACGACCTCCTAACTTCTTCTGACTGCTACGCGGTGCTAGTATCGCTGGACCCCATAACATCTCTTTCTGTTTTTCCTAGGTTTCTCAGCGTGATCGTTAATTCACGTTAACCAAGATGAAACTTTGTCATGGTTCACCTGAACACAGCGTGACTTCGATCGAGTATTTTATAGAGGATCTTCCACGGTTACCAAAAGGGAACAGGTTAGAGAAAGAGAGAGAGAGTGAGAGAGGAGCACTTCGTCTCGTGCTTAAAATCATGTCTCCTACCCTTGTTGAGGTCACTCCGACGAACGATTGAACGACTATAGTGCGAGTATTATTTTGCTGGTTCTCTGCTCGACGCCATGGACTGTCGTTTTCTGTTCTCCTCTTTTTTTGGGGTGAGGGAGGAGGGGGTAGGGAAGGTCAGCGTTAGCGTGACAGTATTCCAAGAAGTGTTCAGAGACATAAGTTAACTACGTAGCCTACTACCAGCGAAACAATATCACTAGGATTTTAATTACTTATTGTCCTCGTTTAAGCAGCTCGATTCCTCGCGTTTCAGAATATTTCTAAAACGCATTGCCTTATGCTCCCGGAGCAAATAATAGCCAATCTGGGAGTATCTAGATCAGTGCTAAACTAAGGTCCGTTTAGGGTCCACGATATAGAGAATTTAAAATGTAATTGGTTCTTTCGAAAGAATTCAGTGAAATGGTCGGCTACAAATCGACCACGGTTAAATATAAGCATTGAAACACAAAGTAAGAGTCTTCGAAGCAACTCCATTCGTGAAGCAAGCACTGATCTGAACTCTTAAACAAAAAATGTACAAGCACCCATCGTTCTTCGGCATTTTTATCTACTGTCGAAGTTCCTACTAGAATTCCAAAGATCGATTGCCAAAATGCATCGGCTGCAACAGAATCTCTGAACCTCGCGTACTTCTCCGCAGGTGAAAGAGGAGAACGAGAGGCCTGTCCAGGTCGTCGAGCAGCGAACCGTCCTTCAAAGTAGAGTCTAGGTCTCCTACGAAGTGTTCTGGAGCAGTTCTGCGCGTTACGCGGAGGCGGGCGACGTCGTGGCGTCGGCACGGGCGCCCCCTTCAAGAGGAGGCCACCAAGTGGGATGTGACGACGCCGCGACGAGCGACAAGCGGAACGATCACCGTGGGCGATCGTCACACGGTGGTCACCCGGTCGACCTCTACGTATCGCACAGAACTGTCGCTGTGTCAGCAAATCACTTCCTTCCCGTCGATGATGGCTGTCTCCGAGGAGATGCTCTTCAGCCGATGCTGCGATATCGACCGGTTCGTGCGTTGTCTGCAGATCCGCCAGATCACGAAGAAGATCACGCCGACGATCGTGAGGATCGCCAGCAGACCGATGGCCAGATGCAGCGGGGGCAGCTTCAGGAGAACCGAGCAATGGGTGAGGGCCTCGTCGTAGCCTGACGGGCAATGGGTGACTCCGTCGCACCACAGGGACGCGTTTATGCACGCGTCCAGCTCTGGACACCGCTGCTCGCAGTCCCGTGGCATCTGCAGGCCCGCGGTCGATGTTACCGATGGCCTGGAACGAGGTACAAGCGACGGGTTTAATATTACCGCTTTAGTGTTTCACGCAGAGACTGTGAGACAAGCAATGGTTCTTTGACACCTTTTTAATCGCGGTTAAATTTCAGGGCATGCAAAGTAAACAGGAAGGTTATTCATCGAAAGTAGCGGATTGAATTGTCGTTTACTCTACTTAATGAGATCCGATGTAATGTTTTTTGAATGGTTTTAAGGTGAAGAATTTAGGATAAACTAAGATTAGCTTTGTTAACCCTTTGAGTGCTAAATACTCATGGGGGTCTAGTTAAGGTTAAGTCTATTGGTTTGGTTTACCTTCTAGCGAGCTCTAGCCAGGTGACCGAGTAGGTGTCCGGTTCCTTCACCATGAATTCGACAGCTATGGTCCTCACAGGGTCTTGACCTGGTGCCAGGATCATGGCGTTGCTGCTGACGGCCCAGCCGTCACTGAATACCTCCACCACATGGTGTCTGGACTCTGCAGGTGGCCTTGGACACACTGACACGTGAAGCGCGCCACCGGTATGTACTACGATCCGATTTTTTGTAGCACACTTGCTCGTGTTGGACATTATCGTACCGTGCATCTTCACGTACAGGTACTGGTTCGGGCCTGGGTCGATCAGCCACGGATGTTTCTCGCAATTTTTCTGAAAGCGACGAAAAAAGGTATGTATATGTAGGAATGCGATTGAGTGGATACTATTCTAGGAAAATGTGAAAAGTGCGACACCATCTTACCTCGTCTTCGTCCATAATCGGTGTCTTGTACTTGATCTCCCCGGATGGACCTCTAACCCTTCGTTTCTGCATGCAGGGGCTGGTCTTGAGGAAGTCCCAGGTGCCCTCGAAGAACAGGTTGTTGTAGTCGTCCAACGCGTCCATGGACATCACCGTGAAGTGTACCTCGACGATGTTCGACGTCGACTTCACGTTCATCGGCAGTGATCGGTTCGAGCAGAAGCAGTCCCGTTGCACCGGGGAAGCGTTCGGCCATGGAAGATCGAGCACCTGTGGATATCGGGATTTGGCTCGTTTACAAATTAATTAGCCGACGGATTATTATAATTGCAAACAAACGCGCGACGCTGGTGCCCGAGAACATTAGCGTCCCTAATTGCGCTTTAAATTCGCGAACGCGAAACCGTGCTGGTTATAAATTCCAGAATCGATAACGAACTCGAACGAATAACGAGGGTGGGGTATTACGGGGGGATGGGGACGATGACGGGGGATGGTGCAGGTTCACAATCGGAATTTCAGATTTATTTGGTTGGTTCGTTCGCCTCTGATCATCGTTTACGCGGCGAATTTCTGATAAAGTTTCGACGAAAATGCGGCCCCGTTAATTACGAACCCCATTCTCGCGGTCGTCTAATAGGAGAAACTATCGATGGTGGTTCTTTCGATGGCGGCCCGGAAAGTTTAAATTAAAATCGTTGCTCATTTGCGGCCGGCGTTCCAGTCTTCTGGCTCTTAAGTTCAATCAGTGACACCTTATGAATTTATAGGGTGGTGGGAAATAGGTATTGAGAGTGGATACAGTCGGTAGCAAGAGTATTCCATTAGTATGGAAATTGCATGAGCAGCGTGAAACTTTTAAATTTTAATTATTGAATATTGAATTTTATTATACATGTAGTGGTAACCATTAAAAATGACATTTTAATGCAATTTTAAGCGTCACGTATTTATTCAAGGTACAGTAGCGGACAAAAGTTTAAGACGAGAGGATAATGTAAAACTTTTAAAATAATGTTATTTCTTATTAATTAATTTATTCATTCTCTTTGACCTTTTGGTCTTAAACTCTTGTCCGCTACTGTATAGGATAGATACAAAAATCAAAAGTATCTACTTTAAATATATATTTTTCGCTACCCTAAGAATTTAGCTTCGTCTATAAAAGGATATTATTATAAAAGATTGGCTGCTCGCGCTAGATCCTAAATTAAAATCCACTTCATACAAAGTTGACTGTTAATGTTGTTAAGAATTCTTTTATATTCATGAGTGCTATTAATTTTGCGTCGACGATTAGTTGCTGGATAAGACTGTATACATTGTGGATATCGCCCGCGATTATCCGAACAACAACGTGTTTCAGCTTTCCCGGAACCGTACAGTTGTTCGTCGAGTTAACAGTTGTATTCACGAAAGATGAATGGCTCCTCGAGCGCACTCGCGTTGTGCAAATACAAAATGGGGCAGGGGCCTTTTCAAAGTTCGACGGAAGATTAATTGGAACACGTGACTGTGGCATATTGTTACGCGTAGAGGGAAAACGGAAGAACGAAGAATGAACTTAAACCTTTTAAACGGCGCAAGGTAATTCTAAAGTAATTGAAATTATAGAACACGGTACATGTAAAGGCTTGAAAGAAAGCCAAAAATAACTATTACAAACACTTCAAGGAATGCTTCAAATAAATAGTTATTTACTCTCTGAAATCTTCCACTAGAACAAAAGTGATAGAAGATAATTCACTATTATTTTATAATATTTTATGAAAAGCAGAAAAATATTTTAATAAAATTAAATATATTATTATTAAATTAATAAAAAGTATTAGTAAAATATTTATAAAATATTTTATATTTTTTATAAAACATTGCGTTGCAAAATGTTCCAAAGAATTCATTAACGGTACTCATTTACATTTTTGCTAAAAGCTACAAATTTGCAGGAGAAAACCGCAGAATATTGAAGAAATTCGACGAAACCATGGAACAGCTCACCTTCACGGAGAAGTTCTCGGATCCCACACAGAGCAACCGATTATAGTCCGGGTTGGAGACACTGCGGCACGTCCGGTTTCCGTTCAGCAGCTTGTTGAACCGCAGCTTCACGATCTCGTCGTGCTCGCCCTCGAACCGGTACACGCAGCTGGAAAATCCGTTCTGGTCTGCACCCTGCTGCCACTTAATCGAATTTACATGGCCGGTCGGCCACGCAAAGGAATCGCTTTCCCGATCGATACTACATCGAGGAGATTACGAGGAGGCCGACCGGCCAACGACGCCTCTCGTTTGCTAATCGACCAATAAGCAAAGCGATTCCCATGACCGATCCGATCGGTCTTTACCGCTCTGGTTCATATCCACAGGTTCCTTTCTAACGATTATCTGCCGCTTCTAAACGAAATCTGGTCGACCTTCCAGTCCTCTGACGCATAATGCATAGATATAACTTTTTGCGTTCGAAAGGCAACTGTTAGTCGCCAAATGATAGCTTCACAAATTTTCAAACATTAATTAGTCAGATCCTTGAGCGGAGTTGAGATTATTTCATTTAGTAGTTTAGTTGGATTCAGAGTTATTTATTTTATGCTGCTTATTGCTATTAATATTAGTCAGATCCGGAGGTTAAATAGTAATATATGTAAATTTTAGTATAAGTGAATCTTTGTAAATGTCTTGCACTTGAAAATCTTTGAAGTTAATATTGTTAGGCGGCTAACAGTAACCTCTCGAGTACAAAGATAGAGAAACAGAAGGGTGGATTTTTTTATTGGTGTGCTCAATATGTATTAATGTACCCCCTCGCGTATACGCTTTCTGAAACTAGAAATATTTACAGGAACTCGTCGTGGGTCGCTTCCAAATAACGACACCAGCCAACCGTTCACGACTCACCACGCTTCAACCTCTCGCATCTCTGATCATGGTGCGTGACAATAAATGGGAACAGAGTAAACGAGGATGGAGCTCTGTTTGAACAGCAAACAACGATACGATCGGTGCTCGACGCGAAAAACCGTGCTGCGTTTATCGAAGATAACGATCGAGCAGCCCCTTATCGAGGAAGACTTCCGAAGGGGATGTAATCGGCTGTCTTGAGAGTGCGAAGGGTGCAAGGGGATCGGCTGCGAAAGCGTAAAGTCCGCTTTATGACCCCATAAAGCACGATGTCCGGCTTAATGGCCGGCCAAGGAAGCTACCGTGAGGGTGGGATCGATGAAGGGTAAAAGAATCGATAAGTTCTTGATGCAGGGTTGTCAGAAAATTGAACACCGACAGGACTGTGGATTTTAAGAGTGTCGATGTGTCAGTTCAGTTTTCGAAGGGTTAAAGAATTTGTTTAGCACGCAGCCAGTCAGAAGCTTCGCAGGTTGAATCGAGGGAAGGTTTTATAATAAGTATGGTCGACGAGGATTTTTTAGATTTACTTTTGGCAGGGCGAGGTGTTTGAAAGGGTGGAGGGGAGGAAAAATTTTTAATTGAAGAGCTTGGTGAGGATTTTTTAGGATTACTTTGAAGAGGGTGAGAAAACTGGGAACATGGAACAGACAAAAATTTGTGTTAGGGGAGGTTTGTGGGGAGCTTTTAGGTATTATGTTGAAGAGGGTGATAAATTTGGAAGCACGGGATAGAGGGGAAATTTATAATATGTTGGCAAGGATTTTTGGGGATTACCGTGAAGCAGGTGAGAAACTTGGAAGTGTGAAACAGATGGAAATTCGTGGTACAAGAGCTGACGATATTTAGGGTTAGGTTCGTAAAAAATAAATGAAATCAAGTATAGAAATAAGTATAAATACGGTAAATAAAAAAATGCTACAATCAAAAGGTCACAGTAACAGCGACGAGTTACTGAAGCGGTATTGAAGTCCTCAAGAAAAGGAAGACTCTTCCTCTTCCTCGATCCCGATGGGGGTCGAGGAACTTCGCGATAGGGGACGAGAAGCGAAGGGAAGGTTAAAAAAAAAAAGAGAGAAAAGAAGGCGCTTTCGTCGCGATGCACAAAGGGACTATTTACGGCCGGGTATCGCTTTTGCAGGTGAAACAAAGAGGCGAGTTGCTGACGCGCATCTCATTCGAAATCGCGGAATCGTTTGCTCGTAAAAGGCGCGTCTCACGTTCAACAGAAAGAGTTTGTCCCCGTTAAGTGTCCCTTCGCCATTTTCTTCGAGCCACCGTTCAAACGGACAGTACCCCGCTTATAACCCCGCGTGCCTGGTTTCTTTCGTTAGTTCTTACTTATTCAGACTGTTCCCGACTCCAGACTTCCATCCTTCTGTGTTTCTTCCTTCAAGTTCGACCATTGTTTTAATAACATTTTATCGCGATTTGTTAGGCAGGCGTGTGAAGTTGAAATCCATCGATTAAACTGGATAAACGTTGATGGACAACAAGAATTTCTTATTTTTTTGGGGACTTTCACAAATTTCTCTCGTGTGTTAGAATTATCTAAAATCTATTGAAGCTATTATAATTTAAAAAATATTTATTTGCAATTTACAAAATGCAAATAATCTTAACTCATAATTTATAATCCTTTGATTAGCCTAAGATTATTTGTCCAACTTTAAATCACTGTAACATTTTATAGAAAAAGTTGTTTTTTTTTCATTCAAAAGCAACAATGAAAAGATAAAAAGCGTGGTGGGGAGAATTGGCCTTGGACGACGTAAATCTTCGCCCGAGCTATAGCGAGCATTTAACGGCTCGAGCATTGCCTTTCACTGCACCGTGTCTATAGCGAATGTTGGCTGTATAGTATGAAGAGCATTGCGGTATCGAGGAAGCGTCTTGAACAATATCTAAGTGGCGGGAAAGTGTTCTCACCTCATATTTTTCGCGCCGCCGCGGCCATAAAGGAAAATGTCGCGAGGCGCCTGGAACCTACGGTCGGGATAGTGATCCCGGTTGCGGCTGTAGAAGATCCTCGAACAGGGTCCGCTCCCGTATGGATCCCCATCCTGATGGAGATCGACGAATTCGTAGAGAGCGCGAAAATTCACTGGTCTGCGAGATAAAAGGAAAAGTTCAACGATCAACGAATGCATGAGTAAACGGGTAAATTTTATTTCTCAGTTTTATTTAGATGGCAATTGCGTTGAAAGAACAGTAAATATTTTTATTGGTGTCTTTTCAGATAGCAACAAAGAATTAATATTATCTATTGATAAAATTACCACTTTAAGTCACCTCTTTTAATCCGTTAAGTGAAAAAGACAAGTTAATTTATCAAGAGGCTTATAGATATTCTTAATAACAATTCTTTTACGTTTGAATGCTTAGATAATACTAATTCTTGTCCATTTAATTTTCAGATATATTTGAACGTCAGAGAATTATTCGATCGATCGATTAATTGGATCCCATGTTTGTCAAGTGTTTTCTTGTCAACAAAATGTTCATCGTAATACCATCAAGACTTCCTGTACGTAATTACCACATCACTTCTATGAAGCCTCGTCGCCATCGTCATCATCATCACCATCATTATCATCATCATCATCACTACCATCGTCGCCGTATAAATACCCACCCTTTGGGCTAAAAATAAACGCGATTATTCAGCGGTACGCGTAACAGGGCATCGATACCAGCCCTGATAATTATCGGCATCAGGTTGTCGACGTCTGTCGCCGGGGCGCTTCGCAAAGGGGGATATTTACATGATATTTTACAGTGGAGGCTCGCGTGTCGGAGCGTGATAGCCATGCGGAACGTGGATGCGTCGCACGGTCTAGTTAATTCTTTCCGCATGATGCAGTCGCCCCTTTCCCCGGCCTTTATTAACCCGTTAAAAAGGGGGAAATTCCCTGATCGACGTCCTCCCCTCTTCACCCGCCCCTCGGTTGTGCGGTCAATTAAAAAATGACCCGTTGCAGCGTGCACCACCACCACCGGCTCCGCCGTTTTCCTTTTTATCGGTCCCTGCTCGATTTAATTGAACTCCGACTCCGGTGGCTCTCTAATGGCCTGCGCGGGAAATAGATTTTCCAACGGTGCCAGCGCGGAGAGCTCGAAGGGATGGAAGAATCGCGCGGGTAAAGGGAACGAGCTTCGCTTAGGGAGGATCGCTCGATGTTATTTTGTTTTCGGTCAATTTGCGCGGAACGGAATTTTCTGTACCGCGAGCTTGTTAATTTGTTTGATTGTGTACAGTTGAACCTCGATAACTGGAACCTATATAAGAGGAAAATTTGAAACGCTATGAAAACCTCTGTAAGTTGAAAAGAAGCTTAGTTTACTTCAACTCGAGTTACAGTAGCGGACAAGAATTTAATTATGTAGAACATAGTGTTATGGTCTGAAAATATTTGCTGTACATTCATTTTTATTGCTATTTATTGATTAGCATAGAATGCAAATTTTGTTTATCATGCTGTTCCTTATAAATTAGTTAAATTTCGTTAACTCTTTGGTCTTAAGTTTTTCTCCATTACTGTATCTGTAATGTCTGATACTTATGGTGACGTGAAAGTTTAACGTTTCACGTTTCTAATCGTGTATTCTTAATTTTAGGATATTCGAAACGGCGTGGACCACTTCTGATCAAGACAAACAACTTGGTCGTTTGAGGAATCGATTTCCAGTTCATCGAAGAGTCTATTCTTGGCTGTTGCATTGACGAACCAAGCCCAGGAGCTGCCGCGACTTCCAGTTGGTGCTCGGAAAAGGTTATTTCTTACGTTGTAACTGATATTGCGGAAAACGAGACGAGGAAAATGAAGGAAAAGGGGTGGCGGAAATGAGAGGGAGGAGGGTTGATAGTGAAAACGTGCGAGTGCAGCAGATATTGCGCTGCGTCACCATAAGACCTCTGCATTCCTCGCGTGTAACGTTTCGTATCGATTCCGCGAGCCCGGTGTCACGAGCAAATTTCGTCCGAATTTATATTCAACGCCCTTCCACCCCTTGAGCGATCAGGAAGAGAAGAGAAAAATAAATGGCACGAATCAGCCCTGTACGCAGTCTCTCTCTCTCTCTCCCTCTCTGTTCCCCCTACTCTCTTATTCTGCTTCTTGACTAAATTCTCGTTCGATCTGCTTGAAAAAGTTTCCACCCCTTCCCGACTTTCATTTCATTTTCATAAGGACGCGCCGATTGGAGAAAGCTTCAAAGGGGTGCTTTTATCGGTTAAAGGGCTAAAGAGGCTGCTCTGCACCCTTTGATCTTTTCTGTCTCGTCTACGATCACCGCGATTAATAATCTCTGCTTTCTGCCGATAAAACGAAAGTGGATGAGGAAAATTCGATTTCCACCCTTTAAAGGGGAACCCGTGTACACCCTTGAACGGGTCCAAGCAAATAAATAGTTCACGCGACGCTGTGTTTCTCAAACTTTGATCGTTCGTTGAAAAAATTCCTAAAATTTTTATTTTTCAACCATCCTGAATGATTCACCGATCAATCTTTGAGAAAGCGAATACAATTTAGATGCGCTCGAATAGGATTCGTTCTTTAAGTCGGAGATTGTCGGACGCGAAAGAGTGGGGCAGGAAAAGTCGGGGCCAATAAAAGCTCATTTCCCGCGGATATTCTCTGTGAAATCTCTTTACATCGGCGCTCGAGAGAAAACATAATACGCGGCCGTGTCGATCGATAGAGCGCGTGCACGTGAAACAACGCCGAGCAAAACGGCACGCGGCCTGTAATTGAAACGGAAACCGCTTTGTTCCCCCCACCCCCCGCCCTTTCGCTCTTCGTCTCTTTCCCCCTTTTCCCCCGTTTCATGCAATCGAGTTACACTCGCCTGAGAGCCGTTGATTCGACCATTCGCATCTCGATGGTCAGGCTGCTTCCGCTGGAAACGAAGCTCTCGCCGAGGGAACATGGTCGACTGATGTTCTGTAGCATGGCATGGTCGCAGGTTTTTGGTATCTTAAACATAACAAAAGATCAGGAGAATTTTTAAACAGACCCTTTCCGTAAGGTTTGCAACGTTGTTCAAAGTTCTTCTGAAAGGAACCTTTCGTTAACTTATAAATTTTAACACAAAGCCGATCGAATGGTGAGATCTCCCCATTCGGCTGGCCAAGTGTTAAAGAAGGAAAGAGAAGATTATCGGTACCTTGTCCTTGCAGTAGCGTGCCAACATGGTGGTGTTTCCTGCGGGACGAGCTGCTAAAAGATGCGACGACTCAGTTGCTCTGTCCCTATGCCTCTGATGTTCTTTCTCGCTGTGGAAAGCATACCATGTTCCTGAATTTAGGCTGAAGTGTGCAATATCGAATAGCATGCGACTAAAAGAACTGTTAATGCAGTGGAAATCGAACCGGTATTTAAAGCTTTAGCTTTGTTTTACAATCTTTGCTCTAAAATCTTCCCTGATCAATCATCGTAACAAACTCTAACACAATTCATTGTAGGTGAGTGAACAAACCAAGCGAGGTCGTAGCACTCGGACAGCGGCATCATCTCGCCATCCCACACCATGAGGGTAGTAGAGCAGTCCTCGTCACCGCTGGATAGGCTGGTTCCCACATGAAACTTCAGGATCGACAGCCAAACGCGGAACTGTGGTTGTGCTGGCCTAGGTGCAGGACGTCTCCACACTGTTCCCGGCCTTTGCTCTGGGAATTTCGGTAAAGGACGCGGTGGCGTTGGGCTTGGAAGCGTAGGACCAGCACCACGAAGATGGTACAGGCACGTGCTGTTCCTAGGCAGAGAGTGCCGCGGAGATGCGAGCACTCCGCCCCCGCTCCCCTGCAGCCAGAACTCGCAGTGCTTGTTCTTGGCGTACGTAGGCGAGTCTGCATCTACGAACTTCACCTGGAAGCACGATTTGGTTTCCTTGGTTTCTCTTGTTGTCGTTGAGAAGATGAACTAGAGTTTCGAGCTGAACTTGGGTACTTGTGGAACTGTTGTGGAAAGTTCGGTGTACATTTTTGATTTTTCAGTTTCTAACTATAGCAAGGAGTCGGTAGGTTGGATGCTTAACGTGATAACGTACAGTAGCGCACAATATAAAGTATAGTACCATGGTTTATAAATATTGTCTGTACATTCATTTTTATTGTTATTAAGGATTAATCGTAGTTTATTACTTGTCTTAGGAGAAGTTCACCGGTTTTAACAGCCCACGAAAGAAGAGAGAACGAGGGATGCTTCCTGCGCTTTGAAATGCATTATTCATTCCGGTAAAGCTTCATTAATTTTAACATCCCCAAAGAAGGGAAGAAGAGAAGCATTCTTCGATCCTAAAATTCATTAACCCGTCTACTCGTTCCACCGAAAGAATGGCGACCACGGTCTACCCGGCCATCCATTTAAATGCTATCCGTGAGCGAGGGGAGGGTGGCTCACAGCCAGGAGGTGTAAAGCACGTTGTTCCGCTTCCGGTGAATGTTTGAAGAGAATTACCACGTACTTGCACTTCTAATTGAAAGCCGTGGAGAGAGTGAGGCGGCGTCGGGTGCAGGAACGTGCCGTAAGGTGACGTAGTGAACTCGACCAGGATCTCCGTACCGCTGCTGATAGCTTCCGGCACCGGCTCGCCGCCCCCGCAGAATTTTAGGATCACCGGGTCCCGCGTCGTGTAGCCGTCGTACACGGTTACGTAATCCTGTGCGTGAAACAGAGGTTCCATTTTTAATACTAGATTTACGGACATTTCTTGGACATCTATTTCTAATATACATGCAGGGTGTTTGGTCGAAGTTGGAAGAAAATTAAAGGAATAACTCAATGCAACATTCTAAGACTAAAATCAAGAATAACAGTATTGCGTTTAACGCTTTGTTTATTAGTTATAAGCAACTAAAAAAACGGGCTATTTCGCACATAGTTACGTCTGAGCATCACTGAGTAGTCATTGACATTACCTACCGTGTTGCTCCATTTGCCTGCTCTCAGGCGTAAAATAGCTCGTTCTTTTAATTGCTTATAACCAATAAACAAAGCAATATTGTTACTCTAGATTTTCGTCTTAGAGTGTTGCATAGAGTTACCCCTTCAATTAAAAACCCTAGTTCAAGACTAACTGATAGTAAACAGTAAATAGAATCAATGACAGAGGAAAGAATGGGAGACCTTCTCATTCGGTTGGTTAAGTGTTAAGTCTCGCGGATAAAAACACCTACGATTTCTCGAGTCGCTCGATCCGATAGATCCGCCCGATTCCATAGCTCTTGGATACGTTCGTAAACTTTCGACCGCCATTTTGGAATCCCCGTGTTATCTTCCTTATCTAACCCGGCCCCATAGTCTGCCAATAAATTCCGCTTATCAAGTTAGAGCAGCCGGAGGGGTGCGGTAGGTGCTTTCATCCCCGATTCGAATTTAGTTACTCTCCGTCGCGGATCGATAAACGCGGCAAAGGGTTGGTGATTTAAGAAGCACACCCCCTCTTCCCACCCTTCGAATTACCATGAGAGCGTAACGGCCGTTCCATCGATACTACGGTCACGTGCGGCCATTTCCCTAGCTGGCCATCGATGCCTAGAATTTATCTGGATCCCGGGTCAATTTTCACGGTACGTACCTGAACCACGTCGCAGTCTTTCCACAGGCGAAGTTCTCGGGGCGATGGTTCCGCTTGGGTGGCCGGCCTCCTCGCTCTTATGGCCACCAATTGGCCCCGGGGCTGTTTCACCGAAATTAAGGCATGTTTCCCCGGTGGTACGTCGTGCTGCCTCACCTGTGCGGGACCATTAAAGCGGAAGCAGCTTAGACGGTGGTAATGCACCACTTTCGTTCCTGTTCTCACACATTCGATGATAAACGGAGTGGCTTTCCTTGGAGTACGTTCAGTTGCAGTGAGTTAGGGAAAATTGGACGTTAGTTTTTAGAAAAGAGGATGTCGATTGAATTATTAATATCGAACGTTCGTTCCGTGTCGAATTAAAACGGCATATCGATTAGAAAAATTATGTAGGTTCGCAGAAGCGTGGCAAATCGAGTTACTTGCCAATCAAAACGCCCTTCATAATTGCGAATACCCGATCGAGCGTCCCCCATAGAAGCACGAAGGCTTACACGCCATTGTGCTCTCTATTTTTTTACGATATGCTCGCATCAAATCTCCACCCTGCCCCCCGTTCCGTGCCTACCGTCTTAATCAATGTTCCTTATCGAACGGTTATATACCCTTCGAACATCCCTCGTGCCATTTTACTTGCTCCGATCCAGGTTTAACGGGCTCCTTTACGCGCCTGCTACCACGTACAGTAGCGGACAAAAGTTTAAGACGAGAGGACAATGTAAAATATGTGTAGAAAAAGGGTACTTAAGATTATTTATTATTGTTAATATGATTAATGGCAAAAATATACGACTCTACAACTCGGTTTCCTATTCAACTACTATTAAATAGAATGTGTATTTTCGTTGGTTCTTTGGTCTTAAACTTTTGTCCGCTACTGTATTCCCTCACAGCGCAACGTCCTATCCTCGTACGGTAGATTCCCTCTTACGATTATTGATAAAATGGTACCGAAACGAGTGTCGCCTTCGTAAAACAGGTTCCGCGGAATTTCGTTGCTCTCATCGAAGCGTATTTAGCACTTGAAGTCGAGCTTAGTAGCCAAACGGAGAATAAATGGTTCACGGGTCGAACCCCCGAGATGCAGTCTCGTAAATTCTCGTCGGGACACCCAGCGTTGTTCGAATGGCCCCTCTTCGTTTCGACTCTGCGAGCACCGATCCGTTCAATTTGCTTGGCCGCCGCGATTTCGCGGTGAAATACGGCTTCTCGGATTACCAGTTCTGTTTTGCCTGTCTCGGAGAACGTTTTAGTGTCACCCACCCCTGAAACTTTCTCTCTTCCCCTCTCAGAGTGAAGAGCTTTGTTAATATTCATTAGCGGAGCAGGCGTTTCCCATTGGACGAAGATCAAGGTTTTGTCAATTGTAACGAAGGAGATTCGAGGAATTTGTTCGTCCAAAGGGATATAGGACTAAACGCACGAATTCGTATTCGAACTTGGTACGTATTTTTTTATGGTAAAATAAAAGTTTTACTTTGGTTACATGGTCTCATTTTCAAACCTCTTCTGGATGCTTTTTTAGCAGACCAACGTATGGCTAAGAGTTTTTATTGATGATTCAGGTAGCTGCTAGTTATGCGAAAGACACGACACACCCAAGGGTTACGTAAACACCAGAAACCGACCTATTTCCGGTCACGCTGCTGCATCTCCTCGCGCGAGCTCGAGGTAGGACACCATTCTTCCTCCGGACAGCTACATAAATTTTCAAACAGCTCGGTAAGAAAGCCGGTCTTCGAAATCGTCGTCGTTGAACCGCTCACCGACAATTTATGATTCTGTATCCATGCTACGAAGTATGAGGAAGGTAACGGAGTCGCGAGGCTTCCGGTGTTCTTTTGAACAATTTTCTAACTCGATACAAAGTAGTACACGAAGGGAGATAAAAATGGTAACCGTCCTCTATGACAAGTAGCTGGGTAAAGAAGCGTTCGAGAACCGTAACTCGGGGCTCAGACTACTTTTCTAATTTATGGTTCCCATTAAAAAACAGTGTACGAAGGCAGTTGCAAGATACCACGTGGGATGGGGAAACGATGGAACCGTGTAAACATCTTGCGAAGCGTTCCTGCATAGAAGAATTTTTCAAGAAACTGCTCTCCTTCGACGAACTCACTTAATCCAGGGACTTAAAAATTGGACTTAAAACTATATAACTATAGCGATACACTTGACAGAACAATTTGGTAAAACGATGAAAGGGAATAGTAGAGAGGGTTGAAATTCCTTTTGAGAAAGAAAAGGAATTCCCCTGGACCACAATTCTTCCTCCTGAAGAACCTCTATATTTGGCGAACAAGAAGAAAGTTGTAAAAATTGTTCGCATCGTCCTCTGGTGTTTTCTGTTCAGGGGGCGATTGCTCGAAAGTTTTCAGGCGGCAAGACTCTCCTACGGGACTTACCGCGTAGTAGCAGGTGAGATTGCGTGGGTACAGTCCGGGAAAGTTAGGCGACTGCAGCCTGCACTTCTTCCGGTCGCAGTCGCTGAATATGCGGGAGCAGTAGGTACCGGATATCAGGTCCCCGAGGTATTGCTCGGTGCTCGGTTTCGTCGTGGTCGATGGCTGCTCGACCATTTGCATCGCCATCGAGCTGTTCGCGTAATCGCTCGACGATGTCGACATGCTCGACTCCGTCGACGCTGGCGTCCCCGACGTTTGCGTTATTCCTGCAATGATAATTTTTCCTTTCGTCGAAAACCGAGCTGCTCTGTAAAGCGACGTAATTTTGTGTGCAATGAGAAACAGAAAAACAACTTTTACGTCAGCATTATTGACACAAGGTAGTGCCCATTCGGTTTCTTGTGATGTAAGCACTGAATTCCTTGGATTTAGGCGAATATTTGTCAACTTCGTTGCAAATTAATAGGAAGCAAATGTTAGAAAAATTTTCAATCGCGACAACCAATAACGTTAGCTGCTTAATATAATATTTATAATAACAAGGTTAAATAGAATGAATGTCAACGCTTTGTCAGGAAAAAAATGGGAGATCTCCCCATTCGGTTGGCTAAGCGTTAAAAAAGCTTACTTTAGAAAGGAATCAACTTATGCAAACTCTGTCTGTTCTTATCAGCCAGCGGATATCGACTGAAGATCGTCCGGATGAAAACAAATCGCGTTACCGGAAGCGGAAGATCCTCGAGTACGTACCCACGAACGGATTCCCGTAGCGCACCACGGCGTCCGACTTCCTGATCATCTTGTACGCCATCCTGAAGTCGAAATTGAATCCCGTTTGATCCTTGCTGAGCCTGAGCAGCTTCAGCGTGATGGAGACGGTCTGCGTCTCGCTGTAGTAAATCGCGGGCCCCCAGGAGGTCCCGCACCAGAGGCCGCTCACGTCCGGCCGTTGGGCCTCCGAAATTTGCAGCGACCCGTCCGGACAGCCCTCCGTGGTGAACGACACGAATTTCCCCAGGGTGAAGCTGTCGAACGTCAACTGGAACCAAGAGGAACCGAGAGTTGTTGGTCAGACAAACGGAGAGCGATGCTTGAAGAATGTTTGGCGGATAGTTTTAACCCTTTGACTGCTATGGGCACGTATATGCGTCTGGCGAAAGTTATGATTATTTACATTGGATTATGGACGCGTATATGCGTTTGACAATTTTTTCGATCTCCCATTTAGAACAATACAATTGCTAATAGAGCGCCGTTTACACGGAGCACTTCGATCAGGAGTATTTAGTACTCAAAGGGTTAAACTCGAAAATTCGATTAATGTTAAATCTGTTGGATTTTTTATCTAAATTGCATCAGCTGCAAAACGTACTCGTACATACCCATAGCTTACTGTTTTCATATTTTTGATCAAATCCAATATTTATTTATTTATTTATTATTACATAAAAATATAGTATGCGGACAAAAGTTGAAGATCAGAGGGTCATAGAAAATAAATAAATAAATCTTTTGTCCGCTACTGTAGCTGTTTGTATTGCTGTTGATCATTCATATTCATCCAAAGCATTCAACGATAATAATCAGTTCTTTAACGTTAAACAGGAGGACCCAGTGAGGCGCACCGAATATCTGAATAGCAGAGCTTTTCATCTAATTTCCCTTGGCTTGGTGTCGTGGAAAGGCTCGGCTCCTTTGATAAAAACGGTAAACACGCGGGAGCAGCCGGCCTCTGCCTCTGCCAAACAGTCGCGCATAAATAAATTTCGGCGTCGCGCGGAGGAAACTTTCGCCCGTGGTTCTCGTTCCGTGCGAAAGTTTCCGGAGTCGCGAAACGTTTGCCGTTTGCTCCACTTTGGTCTAACCGGTGCGATTCTGGCAATTTGCGTTATTAAAAATTCCGCCGTTAATCCTTGCTCGTCAGGCAGTGTCGTGGTTTCGCCGTGTTTCTCTCAGGAATTCGCTTCCTTTCTGTGAGTAAATGCATATATAATAATAAATACAATTTATTTAAACAACAACCATTAGCACGATAAAACAACGAAATATAACATAATTGTTAATCACACTGAAGATCGCTTCGTTCTACGACCCTCTCTCTCTCTTTTCTCTCTCTCTATGATTGCTGTTATCACATTCATTGTCTTTTTATTCATTTCACCCTCTCACTGCTCTTTCTATCTATACCATGCATATGCAAATCACATAGATCACACATTCGCTACACTTATTCCACAACACGAACCTTAATGTCTACTCATAGATTATCACACACACTCGTCACACTCATCCTTCCATACAAACCTTATACTCTCACATACCCCATACTCTATGATAACCATATTACCATACTTTCTGATTGTTTTTCATTCGACCGTTTAATTTTTTTCCAGATTTGAAGGGAACCAGGACGCTCCCTGATGATCCTTTTTAATTTATGTTGGAAAGCGAACCGTGTTTCAATGGAAAGTACTGTTCTGACGGCTAGGAATTTCGATGGAACCTGGAAGCTTCGATTTTGCAAGGGTTTTACGAGGTAGGAAGGTTGTACGCTTGCTTAATCACCGTATGCTCGTCGCTCAGAGTTTATGTTAATTAGTAGCGCGGGTACTTGGTCGGGGAGGATAATCAAAAGAAGCTTTCGAGGAACTTACCTGAACGATGTCTCCCAGGTCACCACCCGGCGCGCTGAAGGTGAGCTTGCAAATGTAAGGCACCTTGTCCTCCTTCGGTCGATGGAGCTCCAGATCGTATGTTTTACCCACGTCGCCATAGTACGTTTTGTTGCATGCTGAAACATTCAAACACAAGTTCCATTTTCATTTTGTTATCAAATTTCAGGCGTATCTAGCCATCAGTTCTGTTAGAACTGTTTAAACGGTAAAATATACATTTAAACTTATCATTTCCTTATAATTGTAATTTTGAAACATTCTATGCATCCAAAGCTAGAAATTTAATTTTTTAATTAAATTACCATTTTTTTTCAGATTCTTCTTCATGTAAAACTATAAATTTGAGATACTTCGCAAAAGTTTCCCACCAAAATCCCGTGTAATGGCCATTCGATTCGATAAAAGGGACTATCGAGGTTGATTCGCGAGGCAGGCCAGGTAAAGATTCGACAGAGGCGCTCGATGAATTATCGATGGCCCCAGGGTGGTTTCCACCCGATCGTTTTCCGGAGAAGAATTCGATTCGCTATGGTCTCCAGCTTATTCGACTTTATTGGGAAACACGAGCTCTCGATCAAAGTCTATCCTGGAGGAGAAAGTACTCCGTTTTAGACAGCATTGTGTCCAACGTGTATCGATCACCTGTTTATCGAAGGTAATTATCGAGCATCCCTCGAAGAGCTCGGTGTTAGTTCGTTTTTCCGATGAATAGGCTTTGAAATATTCATTTTCTTGTAGAAAATTGATAAAGCGATGGGATTTATACTGAAACTAGTTGCTTACATATTTTTATTTCATTTTCATTTGCATATTTTGAAACGCTGTAATTGTATGAATATTCGGGTGTTCTAGAGAAATTAATCTTTTTAATTGCTTCAACTGTACAGTTTAAAGTAACACGATTCCTGACCGAGCAAATAATATTGAGTAGAGTGCATTGAACAGATAGAAGAGATCGTTGAATTAATTTTACGATTAAAGTGCTACTATCTGTAATTAGAGTTTCATTTGAATGTAATTAAGGGATAAGTGGAATGCGTTTATTTGTTGGGTGCAACAAGGGTCTGAATTTGAATGACCTGTAATGGATGTAACAGTCATTAACTTGATGAATGCTGTACTCGTATGTAAATCGTGATACTTTTAGTAAATTTCACGAAAACATGTGTACACTTGTTTAATGGAAACGGGATATATTAAATTTTCACCCACGTGTATACTTCTACGTGTTCATTTAAATGCATTGTAATTATAATAATTGAACAAGTCAAAAAATACAAGCACGTACAAGTATAAACGTGTAGAGAAAAGCAATAACATGCTTCGTCCTCGGGAGTTCTCTGGTTTAAAGCTTCAGCTTAGCCTCAGTGAACATCTAAGTATTCTACAATTAACCTTTCTTAAGTTCATTGTCGCTAACAATTTCTTTATTTCGATAGCATAATCGTTGAAAGATCTCCATCGTCTGTTTCAAAGGAAACCGAAACTAGCCCGCCGCTTAAATTACTTTGGCTTCCTCTATCGCATGCTCCGTGCAGAATTACATTGTGCAGGACGGCTTGGTTACAATACTAGTTCATTGTGGGGCTTCAAGGGCTCATCATGGACGTATATAGGATGGAAATCGAGGCTAATGTCGGTGATGGACCAACACGCGTGCATAGGCACACACACAGGTGGGTCGATGGGGGTGAATGGGTCGAGAACACAATGCACGCCATTTCCAGGCATCGGGGTCTCATTCCTAATCAGAAACACAGTTTGCTTGGCTAATAGCGCGCCTGAAATCTGGCTACCTTGTCTTCTGCGCTGTAACCAATCGCTGTAACTCGATCCGTTAACCAATTTTCATCCATTGCTGAAGTGTTCACCTGTGTTAGTTTCACTTTTTGCAAGTTGTAATCGAAGCTATTGTTTTGGACTATGCCAGATATTACTTAAGTTTTCTTTAGTATTTCTGTATGTTATGAACTTAAGCACAGAATATTTATATTTCCTTCAGATGAATATTGCATATTTGTCCAAGGATTATTTTATTTTTATTGTTATTCCAGTGCAATAATTTACTAAGGAATATTCTACATCTTCGAACTCACAGGAAATTTAATTTCAGCGCTCGAAATTCTCGAGCCACTGTTTGTTCGCTACTATTCAATATCGAAACCTCCTCTGTAGCTCGCATTCTTGATACAATATACAGCGATGACCACCAGAGGTATGCTTGCTTTATTTGTCGCTCGTATTCCCGCATCGTTATACTCGAATTTTGACGGGAGCGTATAGTTTCGTGAAATTATCCGTTTTTATGGGATAATTAAAAGTTTGGTATTGAAACTGTTCGTGATGAATACTGAGTTACCTCTTAGCAAGAGAATTAGCAGAAATAGAGAACAGAGAACAGGAAGGTTGAACAGCTCTGTGAGTAGCATCATTAACTACCACTAAAATGGTCCGAGTTCGAATCCTGTGTACTACATGTGTTTGTTGGTAAAGGTATTTTCCCTTTGATTTACTATGAGATAATAGGATTGAAAAGCTTTTTCCTACGCCTAAAAAATGAATAAAACGAAGTTTCCGGACGTTTTTCCAAGAAAATCCATCCATGAGCCTGGGGCCCCTTGCAAGTTTGTGGCTCCTCGGAACAATCGGGCCAGGTGTAATTCAATATACGTCGTCGTTAGGTTTAATGACAGGATTCAGTATTGGAAACCGATAGTGTCTGGGCAAGCCCGCCGCGCCTCTCTGCCGAAGTATTACGAATTCAGCAGGTGCATCTGTTACGTCAAATTACGAAAGTTCCCCAGCAGGGGGGCCGCTTGCCAGCTTCTCGGCTGCGTCTACCGCGGCTGACTAATGACTGGCATCAACTACTTGGCTGCATTTCACCGCGCGCTGGATATATGCGTTCCTCCTCGCGGGGTGTTCTGAGGCGATGGTGTGTCTGACGAATTATGGGCTTTTGTCACTGTTCAAACGCAGTCGACCGTTCGCGCACGGACAGATCGTTTCTCTTGAAACGTCGTTGCAGGAACAGGGAGACAGGGACAAGGGGGGCAAAGAGAAAGAAGGAAGAGAATTCTTGCTGGAACCGTCGTGATTAATAATTCCTCTTGCGTGTCTGTCTTCCCCTCACACGTCTCCCTGCCCCATTTCCGTCGCACCACTCTTCATCTCGTGCCATACTCCTCTTGTTCGTTCGCCTCCTTCCTTTATACCCTCATTTATCTCGATTCCTCTGCCGATTTTCCGCCCTCCCCTACCACCGAGAAAGCGGTACGAATTTTTTCATTGCGATTCCAACTGTAGCTAGAGTGACAGGACCCAGGAGTGACCCGGTTTTCACGGAGATTTCCGCTTTCGTGGCGTTCTAATAAATCCCCGGGCAGGTGTACCTATCCCTCTTTCTCCCTCTCCCTCTCTCTGTCTGTTCTACTTCACTTTCGGGCCATATTTTATTACGCAATAAAATATGGACTCCTCTCGCCGAGTGCTTCCCCATTTATCGCCAGGACGATTACGACAGCCCGTGGCGCGCGACACTAAATCACAAGGCGAGCCACGGTGAGCTTCAGCTTTGGCAACTTTATTTTTCCTCCCGATGATTTTGTTCTGTTTTCTTGCGATTGCTTTGCACAGCAGGATGGAATTAGCCAATGGAACGTTTCATCGAGTCTCGAATGGAAATTTCTGCGCTCTTTAACGATACTCTGTTTATTTAAGTTCTTTAAAAATATTGTTACCGGTATCTGTGATAATGTAAATCTATTATTTTTCAGAATCGATCGCGCCTGAACGCCGTTTTAGCGAGGCTAAAAACCGGACAGATCAGCTGAGCAGAACGGAGAGAAATGGTGCAGAGCAAAGAGGAACGACGTCACGGTTCGCCAGCAACGAACGTCGCTCGTTCAACCGGAAACCACCGCGTGTTTCGCAACATCTACCAGCGGAAAAGGGACGCGAGAAAGAACGCGAAGAGGTGGACGGGTAAAGAGATAAGCAGGAGGAACGTGTCGCGACTGAGCAAATCCGCGATAAGGAATTGTTCCGCGGAAATAGAAGGTGAATCTCTACGAGATCTCATGAGCGGAAAACGCAACCGGAAGTAGGGATCGAGTTTATTGGAGCCGCGAAAGCTGGCTCGCTGGCGAGAGCTAATTTCTTGATCCTTTTTACGGGGTCCCACAGATTAGAGGTAGAAAAACCTCGGTTTATTTCACGTTTCGGACGGGATGGTCCAATTCGAGGCCGCGATCCGCCATCTTAGACCGCGAAACGAGTCTTCTGACGCCAGGACCGGCGTGACCCTTTGTGGGATCGGGTTCAAAAATTTTGCGGGGCTTAAATTTCACAATGAGGAATTATTTATTATACTTCAGTCTGTACAAAGGATATTACATATTATATATTTTTTGTAAGACGAATATTAGATTATTTTCCCGGCTTTTTTTGCCGCCAAGTCTTTGATCACGTCATCAAAATTTATTGAATTTGTTATTTCGCTTTCTATTGAAAGAATAATTAGAGATGTAAATCGTTGTTAGCGTTTTGACGATCGCAGATAATTTTTTATTAGTTTCACTACAACAACAGTAATTTGTATCGCAATTAATAGATTTGGATGTGCTTCCGAAAGATTGTTTTTCGTTACAATAAAATATTTCAATGCAATAATGGAAGAGAAAATCTTGCACTCATGTAGGCGTGCAGCAAGCTGTCATTGATTATTGGATTACGTGATTGCATTTTCTACACACACTCGAATAGTCTATACACGGGGGCGTGCAAAATGCCTGATGAGTTTTCGTAGACCGCGGGATCTTCCAAAATGCGGGGCCGGGTTCCGGCAAACGCGCCGGTCCTGTTCGGCGCGATAAAAAAGCCTGGCAGCCCGGTAAAAAGGGTTGCACGCCGCGATATGAGATACTTTTACGAGCGCCACAGGATTTTCTGCGGGATATACCAGGTCGTTGCACGAAAGTTGGTCAGGTTTATGCGCTTTCCGGTCTCGTAGCGATCGCACGGGACACCGGAAATGGATTTCAAACGATGCGTCCGACGATCATGGTGGCCTGAAATTTTACTCTTTCGTAATAGACTTGCATTAGGGGACACGTTCGATTAAAGTTACGCGGGAAGCTCTAACTTTTGGGGGTAATCGATGGGAATAACCAGTTTCAGAACAATTTTGCATGCTCCAAACGGATTTAGGATGATAGTTTGTAGTCAAAGTTACTTTTATTCGTATCTTTATCGTTAAGCGAGATTCGCTTTGTGTCTCAATTGGAATTATAATAGTGTAAAAATGGAATTGGGTGTATATACTTTTTCAAGATTTTTCTATTAAAATCTCCATAATTAACCTTTAACTAAACGAATGGGGAGATCTCCCATTTTTTCTGCGACAAAACGCCTCCATTACTTTTATTATTAGTTGGTCTCAAGACTAGTGTTGAATTGATTAAAAATGATATTTTGGAAAGGCAGAAAATGCATTTGATGAACTGTGAACAATACTAGTTCAAGACCAACTAAATAACAAAAGCAAACAGTTAAGTATTAATATACAGTTATTGTTTTTCAGCCATCTCGAAACGACGAAATCTTCAAACCAAACTCTGAGAAGCTCCTGCAGACAATCATTGGATACGATGGTGGTTATCAAATTCTAAGCACGACTCGAGTCGATCGAATCCGCTGGAAGCCTGTTGAACCCATCACCTGGTCCAGCGTACATCCAATTTGGCGTTTCCTTTCTTGTCGCCGGCTCCCGGTGAATCCAGTTTCTCCGGAGGATCCATTTGCAAGAGAGATGTACCAAGAGGACGCCGCCACATCGTCAAGGGAAGCCAATACGGGGACACCGTGCGATCAGTGGCCTATCAAGCGGAGTGCTTTTGCGGCTTCCCCCGGTGAATGGAAAAAGAAAATCATTCGCGGGACATTTGATCGCGTGAAGAAGAAGACGGTGCGAGAGGGGAAGGGAAGGGAGGTGTAGCTGGAAAGAGATTCCTCCTTGATGGAATGTCTGCGATCATTTGGCTTCCATTCTTCCACGGCAATTATGCCCCCTCCCCCTCCTTTCTCGCCGTATTTCGATCTCCTGGCTTTCAACGATGATGAATCTTCCTACTTTGTTGGAGAGGAGGATCGGTGAATTTGTTAACACTTAGTCAACCGAATGGGGAGATCTCCCATTTTTTCCGCAACAAGGGTGCTGCGATTGATTCTATTTACTTTTGTTACTAGTTAGTCTTGAACTAGTGTTGAATTTATTAAAAATTGTACTTTGAAAAATTTATGAACAGAGTCAATGCCAGTGCTTTGTTGAGGAAAACTTGGGGATCTCCCCATTCTTTATTCTGTCATTGATTCTATTTTCTTTCGTTACAAGTTAGTCTTGAACTAGTGTTGTTATACTAGTGATTTCTACTAATAGGGTTTCAAATAGGCTGGTGATTATTTCTGGAAGAAGGTCGAATCTTTGATTTCATCCTAATTTTTTGCTGGAACGAAATTTGTTAGTTTCGTATTGAAAAGAAGGCAGTTCCGTTTCCGTGCTTGCAATTAACCAGGGAAAATTAGGAAAATGTAGCCGAAAATAGAGATCGGGAGGGGGGAGGATTGGGGGTTTCGAGGCGTTGTTACGCGTGGCTGGCGTATCGCCAATCGCAAACCGGCGCTAGTTGGCAACGGGGATTCAACTGCAGCGTATAAACAAGCTGCACCCTCGCCGACTGCTCGCGATTACCCGTTTAGGGTCGCGACGAAATAGTGCCTAGCAAGCCAATGAATTTCCGAAACTTTCCAGCTGTGACTTCGTTCGTTCCTCCCTCACTTTCTCGAATTAATGTGCCTCAACTCGAAGCTTTTACCTGATAAGAGTCATCGTCAAATATTTGTGAACGTACTTCTGAAAATTTCACGCTTCCATACGTCGTTCATACGAATTCCATGAAATTAAATATTTTCTTTTAGAGATGAAAAATATTGAAAACCGATGATTCGTTATAAAACAAAGCAGATTTTTAGTCAAACAATTTTTAGTTCTTCATTGATTCGAACACCTTTTTTTCCAACATCAATCACGTCCTCCACAATTTTTATGAAATTATTTTTACGTACTGCCAACAATATTGAAGAATTATTTTTTTCAACGAAAAACAAACGTCCTGAAAAAGAGTTGACGAGCGAGTTTTCAGCGAAAGAATACTCTCCGCCACATCAAACGCGTTTTCTCTAGTTTCAATCACGTTTGCACAACTTTCATGGAACCGAATATTTTTGGTCGCTTTAAAAACGATACCGAGATACAATTTTTCTTCTGTATACGAGATCAGAGAGAATCATCGCCTTTAACGCGTCACGTGAATTTCATTTGAAAGAAGGCAGGAGCGAGAGAAATTCGTCTAGCCGTTTATCGGGGGTAGACCACGAGGGGTAGCTCGTACAGTAGCGGACAAAAGTTTAAGACAAGAGGACAATGTAGAACCTAGTTTTATGGTCTGCAAATATTGTCAGTACATTCATTTTTATTGTTATTATGGTAGAACACTATTTATCGATTAGCACAGAATGCAAATTTTGTTTATCATGCTATTCCTTGTAGATCAGTAAGTTCAATTTCGTTGACTGTTTGGTCCTAAACTTTTGTCCGCCACTGTATACCCGGCGGCTAAAAGAGAATTCAGAGATCGTTTCCTGTTCGCTCTTTTTGTTCGCCTCTTCCTTGCGTTCCTTTTTTTCTTTTTTCCTCCCCGTCAGACTTTCTCGTTCGAAATATTCCTGCCACCGGCGACAAACGCGCGAACGAACGCGCGAGGATCGACGGGAGAAAAAAATGGAGATAAAGTACCGACGCACGGATAAGCGACCGGAGACGATGGCTGCGGGGGTGGATGCAGCCCCGTGGGTGCTCGTTTTCAAAAGGATACCAGCTGCTTTCATGCTGCGACCGTCGCTCTCGAATCGAGCCTGGAAAACACAGGCCTGGAATTTCAATCGGCGTCGTCGCGTCTCGAGAACCTCTTCCTTTTTTGTTCTCATCCTCTCGCAAATGATCCGTGGTAGGGAGGGGTTTAACGAATGTTCTGATTCCGTTTACAGTGTTCTCCCAGGGAAACGCGTGAACGAGGAATCGAGAGAGACTTCAAATTTTCCAAGTGATCAGCTTTCTTAGAAAACGAGGTGTCGAAAATGGTACCCTTTGTGAGCGTTGGTTTAAGATTGGGACAACCTTATTTGATCGGTCTTGGTAGTTATAGCGTTAAGATTGCCTGTTCCAGTTCAACTATCCACTACGAATAGACCATCCAACGTAACTCTCCGCTTTTAACTTGACGTTACTTGTCTGACAAATTTTCCAGTAGAGCTGTAAAAGGCTGTAAAAGGGGAACCGTGTCCATATCTTTTTTTCAAGGTTCAGAAACCTATGAACTCCCTACAGTTCAGTACATAGACAGGAAAAATATGAAAACCAGCCGATATTTATTTTCCTTTCAGTCGGAGACAGCGGGTTAGCGGTTGATAAATGGCGAAACAGGGGGACGGGACGGGGTTGGGGGCGTGTTCTCATTGAAAACATTACGTTCACCATGGTTCCCGTGAGCTGAAAAGCGTCGAGCACCCGTCGTCGACGTCGGGCGTCGCGATGCGCGTTGCGAATAGCGAAAATCTCACAAAGATGCGCGATGCGCGCAGACTGCCACCCCTTTTCATCTTCCTCGCCACCCCCGCGCTATCCCATGGTGTTCTCTCGTTACTCGTTTCATCGACACGTTTACCTAGGCGCTTCGAAAAAACCGAATTTTCTGGGTTCGTGAATTTTTTTCCTTCTTTTTTTTTTATCGTTTTTCCTCTTTTTTTCACAGCAGCAGAGACAGTTTCGAGCAGATGGATGGCTCGCTTTAACGGGAAAGTTAAACTCGTTGCCCAGGCTGGGTGGTGGTGCAGCGTAAACTGGCACGTATGAATTTAAATACATCTCCATGGAAATGTACCGAGTGTTCCTTTTTTTTCTTTTTACGACGCACCACCTCGGTCGTAAAAGAGTTTGTTACCGATATTATACAGGGGCACTGTAAAAGTGAATCTGGTAAGTAACGAGGAGAACGGAGATAACAAACCAAGTTCGTTGACTCTGTCTCGAATTTTCTCTCTTCTGCCGCGTTACCATTTTCTCAGAATTTTCATCGTTTCTAAGAGAGTGTTCTATTTTCACAGGTTTTCCCCTTCACCCTTGGAAAGAATGCAGAAAGAGAAAAGTATTTTTCATCATAATTGAAGATCTAGTTATATCTGTAAGCAAGGTTCTAAACGGTATTTTACAATGTCCATCAATATTTGAACTCTGCACTCAATGTGCAATTTTTCTTTGTTATGTACTGAATAGTATTTCACAGTGTATGGCTTTAATTCCCATTAATACCAAATAAATAAATATGAATCTGGGCAGAAACAGTAATTTTAAGGCGATCTCTAACCCAATTGATCTTCAATCGTTTTCGATTGCCACGTACAACTTTCCAAATGAATACAGACTGTTATCAAGTTTCGACGTTTAACGCGATCTACCCAAAACGAGCTCCCAACCAACCACCATATCGGTACCTACGCTTTGGGAACCTCTGATCCACCCCCGTGCGAGGCTTTCAGTCGTTGGCTTTGTCCCCGATCGCTGGAAAACTGTAGATTACACCAAGATTCCGAATGCTTGGCCGCGAGTCGCTGCTTTGTTGCCTCGCGAGACAACGGGGGATCCGCGCGAAAAAGGATCTCCCCCTGGTTGCGTGTGCACAACAGCCGAGTTCGCGATTCCTATTAAATAAACTGCAGCCAGACCCACGCGCAGCTGCATTTAAGCGAACGAGAACGACTCCGTTGGCTGGCTGTTTTGTCCCGTAATGGCGCAACGGGGCTTTTGTGCTTACGCAAGAACGAGCACTGCCTTCAATTCCTCTTCCTTCTTGCCTTTCACCTCCTCCAACCACCTCGCGTTCGACCCTGTTCCACTTTACGGATTTTGTCGATTCGAACCGGAAGCCCCGGCGAAAAGGCGTAGCGCGGAAAAATGGCACCGGAAGAAGTGGCTTCGTTTCACCCTTATGGCTCTACGTGTGCCTCTCAAGCACCAAATATGTATAATTAATAATATAAATATTGCAATCAAAATTATGTTACCTCTGAAATGAATAAAGATTGTTTTGAATGACTTTAATATTATTATTTACACGTCATTGTAGCACTTCATGTTTGATATTTGAAAACTTGCAAGTCAAAATATGACGAAAATAAGTTAGAGTTACTGATCAATATTCATACTTAAAAGTAGGAGTGTTAAGGATTAAACTTGACCCCTCTTGGCACCCCTTTATTAACACTAGGTTTACTAGACCCGTCAATTTGACGGATTTCTGACTTCATGAGTAAACTTTCCAAAAACAATTATTGATTGTCAAGAAAGGGGCACTAACGCAAGAGTTGGGACAATACGTCACCTTAGAAATTAACATTTATCATGCTATTCCTTATAAATTAGTTTAATTCTTTTGACTTTTGTTCGCTACTGTATGCATCACTGAACGAAACAACGTTAAACGTGCACGGTGTTCAAGCTTTCGTAACAGGCATGCAAATATTGTGAAACGCACGTAAAACGCTTTCGGTAAAGCGTGGACGCTTATTTTGGAACTTATTTCAGGATGCCATGAACGAACGAGGAAGGGGAGGTTTATGCGGTGCACAGAGAAGTTTTACGTAGCTTGCGCTTCGTGTTTTCTGCTTTGAAGTCGGTTTCTGGGCCACAGGAATGCGTTTAAAAGTTGGGGAACAGCGTGTTCATCGAACCATCCGAGATTCCTGCTGCCTAACAATTATCATACACTTGAATCCAACAGAATTCTTGGGAAAAGAGGTTTGAACACGAATCGGGAAGAAAAATTTCAAACTGCTGTCCTTCCATCATTCAACGCTTTATATTGTACTGCATAAGGTGTTTTTCTCAAAAAGGTTATCGTTTTTACTTTTTATTAATTAATATTCAGAATGAAATACTTTTTAAGTAATCAAAGGAACGTGATATTAAAGTCGTTCGTAATTAACGTGTATTCATTAACATTACAAAGCTGCTGGAAAAAGGAGAAGAAGAAAAAAAGGCATCAGCAATTCGCAGAGTGGCTGCACCACGACGGAAGCGAGGGATTTCTCCGGTGGCAAAAGGGGATGGCAGGTTGGCTTGACCCAAATGGGTCGTCCAGTTGGCCGTTGGCCAGTTCTCTGTGTTCGCACACTCGGCATTCTGGCCTTTACTTATATTTTTCGATATCAATTTCCCCGTGACCGATAAATTAATCGGTTGCCAGTGGCGACCCCCTCGTAAAATATTGAAACGCGTTGCCGACACTGCCGGAGAATTAAATTCGCTTTTACGTTGGTACGAAAGGGCTTGTGCAAGCCGAGAAGAACGATGTAAACGAATGGGCTGCTGTAAACAGCGAAACGCAGCGGTCCAGCAACAGCTACACGCTCGTGAATCCTCCGTTTTCTTTTGTTCTAGGTTTCTGCTCGGTGGGTAATTCCCTATGTGGTCGGTAAATTGATATTTTCATAAATTTTGTTGTTTTATAGTTTGGGCGAATTATGTGGGATGACTTGAAAGAAAAGTTCAGGTTTTTTAACGGTTATGCGATTTCATCTCATTTTTTAAATAAATTTGTTGTTATCGTTATTGTTAATTTTTGTTGTATTATTTGTTTATGCGATAGATATTAAATAGTTGCGTTTTATGAGTCGATTCTGTTATTGTAATTAATTATAGTCTATGATTCTACTTTTAAATTGGTAACAATCGTTCTGACGCGAGAAATCGTTTTAAATTCATCTGGATTGCCGCGCAAATTATTAGCAAGATCCTAAACCTATCACAGCGCACCCTTTGTACTTACCGATAGTCTCGGCGTCACTCTCAAATAGACGCGTACGAAACGTTGTTGCGTGGTACGATTTAACGCTTTTTTCGTGGTTTTGATTAAGTTTTTGATTGAATTCGAGTGAGTTTTTGTGAGAATAGTGCTTTTAAGTGAAAATGGAAGGCGAAGTTAGCTGTGACGACCCACAGTTTATGAATATGTTGGAAACCTGTCTACACATGGAGATCGAGAGGGGTAGAGGCACGGTTTCTGGTAAGTAAATTCTCTTATTTTATTATCATTCATGTTTCTTTTTGAAGAAAATATGTGACAGTGAGAAGTATTTACTATTTTGTTTATATAATTGATGTTTTTTGATTGTCGGAATCACATCGACACTTGTTGTTGCGTATATGAATAACACGTATATAATTAATTATAGTTAAGTATTTGAAATAAAACGTAGGTGGATTTCCACTTATTCAATGATTTTATTTTCAATTCGAGATATTGTTTTATTGTAATTATGCAAGGACAATTTTAACTCAATTTTTAATGTCCCTGCGAAGATATGTTATTTTGTTTCTAACATATTCGTGTGTGAGTGTATGAAATCGATTTTTCGTGAATTTTTACAAGGTCTCGAAAATGAGATAAAGAATTACAAGGTTAAAGTACAGTCGCAATTGCAAAGTAGAAAGGAATTGAGAGAAAGGACAAAAAGTGCACAGGAAAATATTGTGGTTTTAACAAACTCTCTTGTCAGGTATGTAAATCACGACAGTTATTTAATTTTGGATAATTTTTTGAATATAATTACTTGAGAACACTGTGCAGACACAACAAGTATCTCAATGAAATTGAAGAGAAACTCGGGCTAATGAGAGTAAATCAGGATAACGACTATAAAATCATGAAGTTGGATTGCAAAGAGTATGAAAATGTTTATCAAGAATACGAACAAATATGGCGGTCGTATCACGTATGTAGTTTTGGTTTGATTACGATAAGCATACGTGGGAAGACAGCAAATGTTTCTAATTCATCAATTACGATATCGTTTAGGAGAGATACGAAAAATTTCCTCTGGCAAAGATTAGAGAAGAGGCAAGAATAAATTTAAAGAAACTTCTAGTTCATAAAATGTCTGAGGAGTTCAAGATCGATCAGTTGCAGAAAGCTTTGAAGTCGACTCAGCTGATCACGTGGCTCAGAACGCGCGGGAAAATCGTCGAGGTTGCGCGCGCAATCGTCGACCATACGAAGCACCAGGAACGTTTGAATGGTCTTCATGGAAAAATCGAAGATTGTAAGAAGGAATTGAACGTGATTAGAATCGAGGTTTATTTATGTTGATTTTCTGTAAATTTCTGGAATATTTAATTTTTTGGTTACGATACGGTTCGCTTATTGTGCTTTTCCTGGTTTCTTATTAGTTGGCTGCAACGTTGAAGAAACAAGAAGAAGAGAGAAAGAATCGGACTTTAAATCTGCTAAAAATGCCACCGCCAAAGATTCATTTCTCTCACATGCGAACGATTTACGGGCGTAAATCGAGGACAAGCTTCCTGGAGGGTTGGAAAAGAAACGATGAGAATTCCATGGGTGCTCTTTCTCGTTTCGTTCTTTAGAATTTCTTTCTCTTTGTTTTCTTTTTATCGTTTCGCTATAAGTGGCTTGTTTTGGGAACAACAGCAACTTATACGTCTCTATTTTACGAGCCGTCTATTGTTTGTCACGGCGAGCGCGACAAGCAAGTGTAAACTTTTATGCTCCCTTAAGATCTCTTAGGTCTACTTACACTTTTATATCAATAACATACACTTCTCGTTTTTTAAATTGTGATACTATTACACGCATTTGCACTACGGCTAATAATTATTCGGCATCTTTTAATCAATCTCACACTAAAGTTCATTGTTAGCTTAAAAATCTTTTGTAATCTTATCTAATGGACTCTGTATCTTTACCTCTGTAAATCAGTCGGCTTATAGCTCGTAAATAAATAAATTAATAAATGAATTAAAAATTTCCTGCAAACTCAGATTCTTTATCGGTGGACACGTTGATGCTCGAAGAAATGTGCCAAACCGAAGAAAACATCGTACAGGCTCCATCACCATTGCCTTCGACTGTATCCCAAGAAGACCAGAATCCCGCTTACGACCGGCCAATCGATCCGAGCGGTCCTTTCCTGGACCAAGAGCAGCAGCAGCAGCAGCAGCAGGAAGTGGAGCACGAGGACGCAGCCAGCGAGGTGGACGGAAATGTGGCCTTCCAGCCGATCGATGCGGTCGAGGAGGAGGAGGAGGAGGAGGAAGTGGAGCATCGAACGGACCAGGAATTGGAATACTTGGATCAACCATCCAACGTTTCCAAGGATAAGCAAATAAGTCAACATGACGAGGATCCTGAAGAGGGGATGATTGATCAGCCCGTGGCGAAGAGAAGGAGATTGTTCCTCGACGAAGGAAGGGCTGTAGCGTCGCCGGTGAATATTTTAGCAGTGGAGGTGAAGAAGAGCAGTTCGCTTGATCGATTATCTCGTCCAAAAATTACAAAGGTCGAGAATGTGCCCTGTTCCGTGTCTCCATTCAAGAAAATGGAGAAGAGTAACGCGAGGCAAGGTATACCGGAAGTCTAGAGAATTGGTTGAAGAGAATGGGTACTCTTACCCGTCAATAAATAAATAAATAAATAAATATTGATTTAGCTGTACCAAGAAGAAGTCAGCTGGTAGATCAGTCCCCTAAACTGAGAAAGTCTCCTCCATTCAGCTGGTAGATCAGTCCCCTAAACTGAGAAAGTCTCCTCCATTGGCGAAGATGTCTTCTCTGAGAAAGTTCAATAAGGATAATCCTAATCCCTCGAGCATGTTCACTCCGCATCGCTATGATTACTCTGACAGTAGCGTCATGAGTTTCATTATGGGTAACAGTATGGTTGATCTGAAAGGTACCATCATATTTTATGATCCAACTTATCGATTCATTTTTCGGATTTATTTGGTCGTCTTCTGATCTATGCATTACGTTTAGACGATCAGTTATCATTCTGCGAAGGATCTGCTCGCAATTTTTGCGAGTATTCTAACATATCTCCATCTAACGATAACGTAGAAATGGACGCAACTCCGGAGGGCAACGCGATGGAACCATCGACTAGCGGAGCTGACAATTTTCCAAGTAATTACAATGTTTCATATCGAAGACAAGCATGCTCGTTTACATCCCCAAGTACACCATTACTTTCTTGCAGAATTTGACTTCAGCAACATCTTGAAGGGCGGTTCCAACAGAAAGAATTTGTTTTGAGTCTTTTGTTTCTCTTATAAAATTAATCATCGTTTAACAACAGCATTTTTCCTGTAAAACATCGTTCAAACAGAATAAAATCGCGTGAAACAACCAGAAACCAGGTAGTTTCTTCCGTGGTGCTGTAATAAGGCTGGCTCCCGTTCGTTTTCCGTCCGAACTGAATAATATTCGAGCGAAATTACGCGTGCTCGTAATTTCCACCCTCGACAGTCGGTAAAAAGCGTCCGGAGCCACGGTTCCGCCCTAAGAAACCCGGGAAAAGGAAACATGAAAGGCGCGGACGGGGTGGAAAAGAGGCGCACGCTGGTCTGCAGAGGGAGAAAGGAAGAGCACTCGGCTCGACGACTGGAAAGTAGGTCCTTTAAAGCGCCCCTTTGTGTGCCACTCTTTAAAGACCATTGCCACCGACATTTAATCTTCCGTCTGAATGTTTGTGAATTATTTAAAGGACCACCGTGCACGGTGTTGTGTAGTTAAACGGTGGCTGATCATTTTTTCGATGTGGCTAACTACAGACAGTGAGATCTTTTCGCCAACGGATGTGAATGCTTGTGTCTTTTTTGTGGTACAAGATCGGTTTCACCTTGTGGAACGGAAAACTGAAGTAATTTTTGTGTATACTCATGTGTTTTTGGAAGATATTTTTTATGTAAATTTTGAGGTTTGGACAGAGTTACTTTTGTATCAGTTTCAATGCACACGTAAGAGAGTTCCAAACTGCAATTAAGAACTGGGCCATTTGTTGATCTCTTCAGAGAGATTTTCTCTATGGGCTAACAACTCCAGTAAACTTCCATTTAGGTGCAGATTCTTAAGGAGAACAGCTTGGATTTGAGTTAAAGTTTCTGAATTCTAAACATTTTTATTCAGCGTTGTTAACCGTAATCAGGATCTTCAACAATTTTAAAAGGGAACAGCTTACCAAAGATTTAAACATAAAGGACAGGATAATTCTACGAAAAGAAGGATAAGATTAAAATTAGTTTCTTGTCCTATCTTTTTTTTTTTTCCAACGAGACTCGCTTGTCGAGGAAGACGCACGATGAATACCGAGGTTCGTGAACTGTAACTTCTTAATAAAATCGCTAACCCACCCTTTTTGCGAACGTCGTTCTCGCTCTTAATTGCTTGAACCGGTATAATTGATATAAATTAACCAGGTTCGCGGGGAGAATTCATCCCAGTCGCGAGAAGAATACGAAAGTTTATTATTGCCTATCGTAATTTCCTACCAACGGACGCGCATGACTTCCGGCGACCAGTTATGAATGCAGTTTATAAAACTGGTCGTATCCGTTGATGATATATCGCCGGCTTACTTTCGAACTTCCGACGTCGACAAAAATAAAGTGGAAAATTTAATAAAAAAAAAAAGGATTTTGCAGACGGAAACAGAAAAGGAAGGAAACCGGATGGAGGGAGCTTAAGGAAATTCATAATTGTACGAGTCAACGTCTTTGTCTAATGAAAAATGGAGGAGCACCGTCACAAGACCCTTCTTTAAAGAAGATGATTTACTACGTTTCTGTAATCTTCTGAATACTATAATTTACATTTGGTTAAGTGGATCATAGTAGAGGAAAGGAATACAAGTTCGGAATTGGAAAATAAATAATTCTTTTTTATTACATTATTAAAAAGAAAATGGAAATCATGTAGTATAAGGTGATGTGCATGACCGTGTAAACTGTGGATTAAACTAAATTATTTTTTAGGAGTTTCGTCTTTGGTTGATCAATGAAGCATAATACGAAAGATAACAGCCTTCTGAAGAATATATAAAGCAGGTTTGTATTCAAAATTGTACAACAGTCAATTGTTTCTTTCTTGAGTCTGTCTGGTGTTTAATATTACTTGCTTATATTACAGTTATGTCTGACCAAATATTTTATTACAATTACTGCTCTTTCTCTATACAGCTATGAAATTATTTTAATTATTTCATTGCAATATTATAACAGATAACCATATATTTTCCCACAATCACTGTCCCCTTTATACAATTGTAATTTTATATCATTGAATTATCCCATACTGCATTGCTTAATTATATTATTACATTGCTCTGTTTGTAACGAAATCCAACCCGTTTCCACATTAGCCCAAACAACGTATACCCCATCAATTTTGCTGACCGCTAATTTTCTATCTACTCTACAGGGGTGAGCTTGTTTTTACTTCCGGCTCGAGGATCCGCTGCCACGGGAACGTGACTGGAATCCGTTCCCGCCATTGGCGAATTCTTCGTCGACCACCGCTGAAACCGGAAGTCTTCCAGTTAGGACCATCCACGACCCGTGGCAACCCGCTGCAGCTTCATCGAGTCCGGTAAGTACACCATCGACTTCACTGTTTTACCAGCGGCTCATGTGCTTTTTCCCCCCTTTTTCCACCTTCTGCGAGCAATAAAAAGGGAGCAGAATAACGTCTGAATCAGGTAACCGCGGTGTTTTACGACTTTGTCCGTTGAATCACGATCGTGGTGGAAAAACGGGGATTGGGAACGAACCACTGAGTCAGCTCGAACCTTCTTTACCTCGCAGACGAAGGATTCTGCGACGGTTTCGATGGAGAATCAATTTTGAACCGCAGTGACTCAATATATTTGGTTACACGCTTGAATATTGCAAAAGCTGCCGCGTTAGCTTTTGCGTTTTCAAACTCGAGAACAGCTGATAAAATCAGCATTTCCTTTTTTTAACACTATAACTACCAAGACGGATCAAAATGACCAATTCGTAATTTTTCATGAAAATTTGATAAATCTATTGCGATACCTACACCTTTGTAAATTTAATATGATTTTTGATATGATCATTACAGTTTGTTTCCTTCGTGATAGGTATTTCTTTAACATAATTTTCAATTTGATTTCTTTATCAGAAATAGGTATATAATAACCGTCGGTAGTTATAGTGTTAATTAGTTGTGGGTAACATTAAAAGGGCGATCTACAGAAGAAGATTTATCGACCCTAAATATCCCATAAATTTTGAATTGTGTTATTATACTTCCATTAAAGGCCAGTTTGAGTCAAACGTCAATAAAGTCTGAAATTTTTATGTATTCAAAGAAAAAGTTAAAGAATCCACAATATCTTATAATCTTATTGAATCACAATATCATATATTGGGGGCATTTATAGTTAGGGAAAAGAATTTCCTGTAATACGTTTAATAGTTCTTAAGAAACTCCTCGTATTAAATTCATCGATAAGTTTTTCATAAGCATTCTAACACTTTCTAGCAATTTTATACAATTAGATGTAAGAATAGGGACAGAAAAAAATTAATTATACGTTAATTATTATTTGCTATGATTACTACCTCTCTTTTCTGTAATTATACATGTAAAAGAATCGATTACAGTAATAAGATAAACGATACAAAATAAGAAATCTATAAATCATCAGCTTCTCTTCATTGTTTACGGGTTTATTTTGTAAAAAGATTAATTTTTATTAGCACCATGATTATTTTGGATTCACGACCATTGGTCAACATCATTTTTAATTACCGTGCATTTATTTTTACCTCGAAAAAAGCAGTAAGAACAAATCAATATAACTTCACGCCAAATATTAGTGTCAATTGAGATAGAATAATGCTTTAATTTGCAAAAGAATATATAAACTATTAAGTTAATTGTTATTAACAATTTGTTGGTATCACAGGGTTACAAAAAAAAGTGAACAAATAATGAATAAGAGGGTTTTACAATTGAAAAATCACTGTCTCTGATTTCGACAGCGATCGACGGCGAGCCAGAGATCGGTCAAGGGTGGGGGGACACTCGGGCTATATAAGGAGTGCCGGAGCGCGATTTCACTCATTTGCGTTTCGATGCTAGGATCGGAAACATCGATCTTATCATTTTCGAAATTTTTCAAGGTTACCAGTGAGGTCGTGGGGGACCAACTGGCACCTATGACTTTCCAAATTAATTTTTCTCTCTTCTTTATTCCTTTTGATTGTCTTGTTTTTTTCTCCACTACTCTTCGTTGGATTCTTTCTCTCTTTCTCTCTTTCTCTCTCTCTCCCTTCATTTCTCATCGATGGGTTGTCTCTTATTTTTCATCGTTGGTTTATCTATTCTTATTTCTCATCGATGGGTTGCCTCTTCTTATTTTTCATCGATGGTTTATCTATTCCTATTTCTCATCGTTGGATCGTATTTCCAATCGCTCTATATTATTTTGCATTGTATAATAACTAATTTGTATAACATTATTTTTCCTCTTCCTTTAGACTGAATTTTAGGAAGCAGCACTTGGTCTTCAACGGAATTCTACCAAGGACGACGAGGGATGCGAGCGTTCTAGTTATAAGTAGTATTAAGTAACTTTAAATAGTATTAAGTAGTTGTAACTAAATATAAGTAACCCCAACGTTTTCCCTTCTTCCTTTCACCTTCCTTTTACATCGATTCACAGGTAAACAAGACAGAAGAATTCCACATACACCAAGGACAACGAGGGATGCGAGCGTTCTAGTTTTAAGTAGCTTTAACTAAATATAAGTAACTCTAACGTTATCCTTTCTTCCTTTCACCTTCCTTTTACATCGATTCACAGGTAAACAAGACAGAAGAATTCCACATACACCAAGGACAACGAGGGATGCGAGCGCTATAGTTTTAAGTAGTTTTAACTAAATTTAAGTAATCTTAAGATAGTTTATAAGTATGTAACATGTACTGTGAGCGGTTTTCGCACAAGGTTAGCTTCTTTAGGTTAAAGCAATAAAATAAAACCACTTTCCCTTCCTCCCTTCCGTTTAGTTAAAAGAACAATTAATGTTCTCGCGTTCACAGATCCGCAATCGTTTGGTGTCGTCGAGTTTTACGTGGCGCACTCGTTCGTCGTCGTGCGACATGCGCTTAATGATTCCCTGCTGTTGTAAGACGCACTCACGAGCCACTTCAACCTCGGCCGAGTCACGATCGCCCATGTTTGCGCAGCGGTCGTTGGAGCGGCGTTACGCCGATGCGGTCACCGGTGTCCGGCTGGGGAACTGCGACCCTGGTCGAATGGTGCCGTCGTTGCACCCGACCAGGGTTTGGTCCTGCAGGTGGACGGGTCTCAGCGCCATGCGCTGGGGGCCCCGGCATGCTCCTTCCACTGGTCGCTGTGGTGGGGCGCGCCACCCGTTGGCGCGTTCCTGCTTCCGTTAGTCGGCAGGGGTGGACTGTCGGATTCATCTGCAGGGCCATGCTCGAACCCTAACCGGGCCCCGTGGGCCTCTGCGGCGTGGCATCGCTCCAGTGACTCGCGTAAGTCGCGACATGAACGTCATGCCTCGGTCGAGGGCGGAGGACTTGCGAGTGCGCATTCAGCAGGGAATCATTAAGCGCATGGGAGTGCGCTGCGGACTGCTTGACGATGTTGGCCAGCGATTGCGGATTCGTTAGCCTCGGCCGCGACCGCGACCTTTTTCTTGCTCGCGTTCATCATCATGTTTCCCCTCTTGTATCTATCACTGATAGAGTTAGTGTTGCGAAAATAAAGTTTAGCTTTCCGAACCGTATCCCCTTTTGCGAGACACATATAATGTGTCGTTAGCTTCACTTTTGTAACTTTGCTTTAAGCTAAACAAGCGCAGCTTTGACATGCGAAAGCTATCAGTAGGTTAAGTATCTTAGTAATATAACGATTGTACTAGTATGTAAGTCCGAAATTCACTCTAAATTTTATCTTCTGTATGTTTGTTCATTTTCAAAACCTTAGAGTGAATTTCGGACGGGTCTCTTACGTGGTCACCTCCTCGCGGTGAGACCTGGTAATTGGTATCGTTTTCTGAAAGTTAAAACTTCGGGAAACGATACCAAGCTAAGAACCACGAGTTAGATTTATAACAATTTTAAATAGCCTTAAAGTATATAACTTCCCCTCAACCTGTTTCCGCGTACCCACTCGCCACTGGGGCACAAATAATCCCCCGAGCTTGAACACGTGCGCCGTAATTAACCAAACATTACAACTCCGCTTTAGGACACGAGCAGGCCGCTAAAACGCAGCCACGGATTTATATTCTTCGCGGTGTTTCCGCCGCAAATACTTTCTTGATAACGATGATTTACGATCCCGTTTCTTATTAGCCTCGTTATAACAATGGCTTCGCGGGACAATGCGCGCGTGGACGATGTATTTATGCGAAACACCATGATGGGAAGTTTGATCAGTCTGACGGTTTATTGCGGAATAATTGTGCGGTCTGCTTGCGCGCACGCATCCCCCGCTACCCTTACCCAACACCCACCGACTTCCTACCTTGCGTTCTCAGCGACTTTGATATATTATCCTCGTTCGCAGGCCAGCTTATCGCCGCAGCGGGAAAAGCTCGCGAGCTTTGAAACCCGAGCCCCGATTTATATATTTCGCGTTTCGTGCGGCTAGGTTAATTGTTATCGTCCCGACGGAGCCTGTTCCCCGAGAAAAGTGGCTCGATAGGAGGGCACTACGTGCGCTTTTTGCGCGGGAACGGATTACGAGTGATTCCAGGGGAATATTTTTGAATAATTCTCTCCTTCGTATTTTTATTATCGCGAACTTATGAAAGTTTTCTCTTTTCGGGAGTGAAGAGGATACGGTGGAATTTTATTATGACGGGGTTATAACGTAATGGAAGTTCTAGGGGATTCAGACTTTTTATCTTCAAAAGCGGTTTTCAACGATATAATTGAAAGAAATTCCGATCCATGGGGCAGACGTACAGACTGCCTTTCCATTAACAACCCGATTTCATATCCCCCGTATCTCTCGATCCCGTGAACTGTTGGAGAGCCGCTATTTCAAAGCCGCTTCTCCCACGGCAAATTGGCAGGCAGCTAACGTTTTCGAGTTTTATTGCCCTCCATCTTCTGCTCGAGATTGAAACTCGAAGCCGGTGCAGAAGAAGGAAAGGATTGCTTCTGTAGGAAGGGGAGTAACTTTCTGCGACGACGCGTGTACAGATACCCCTGGAAATGATATTGTATCTTCTTCCTTCCTTAACCCTGTAGAGTACGGTCTCCTGCTGTAGGATAACGGGTCTTTCGTGACCCACGAGACTTTGCAGTTTTATAAGGGAATATAACGAGGTGTCGATCAACGATTTTGCTGAAGTGCGTTTGAAATTATGGTCGCGTAATTAAATATACTACCCCCTAAAAAAATATGGAACTGAGGGGACGTAATGGAAAGAATTGACAAGTAATAATTCACCATTATATTAAACTTTATTGTCTATAACGTTATTAAAATATTGCGTGACTAGGTTTGAATACTTTGAGATTCGAGAAATGAATGTTAACTAAAAATCCGCCTCGTCTTCCTCGAAAATTAGGGACACATCAAGAGAGAGAGAGAGAGAAAGAGAAAAAGGTTTTTGCGAGGTGCATGGGGCCTCGAACCATATTTAATTCTTTTATTACACCCAGGGTTTGAGCACTCGGATTTGAGTACGTTTTTCCTCCACTCCGTATTTCCATTGTGCATTATACAACACAGAAGATAAACCCTTATAAGTATGACAATGAAATTTGTCCAGCAAAACTGGACAGTGGACCGCAAAGGGTTAAGAGGGTATTTTATGTGAAGTAAGAACAAACGAAAGTGCTCTCGCGCAACGTCCTCCAGTCCCCTCGCTCCCATCGTTCATAGTTTCGCGCCCATTCGATATCATCCTTGCCCTCCATTTGTAAACGCGAATCTACAAATTTATTTTCGCGATAAATTTCGAGGTACCACTTCTTCTCGTTTGAAATATCGAGTTCCACCCAGCGGAACTGCTTCTTCCGACTTTATTATCGCCATAAAATATCTTTCCACGAAATATTTGAAAATATTCTTGCCCTCCTTACGTAAGAAGTTCCATCGTATACGGCTTGAAACTGGGTTATCAGGTGATCTTGTGCTCGCTTTCCCCATTCATATTCCATTGTTTCTTCGATAAGAACGACGGAAGTTTCCGCGTAACTCGGTTCACGATCGCTTGCCACCCCTCCTCTTACCACCCCTTGAAATCTCCTTGGTAGGAGAAGGATCGATGTAAACGGCGGGAAAGTCGTGTCATTAATTTTTCCGCCTGTTTTCCCCCGGAGCGGAGCAGGGTCGAGCAAACAGGCAAATATTTTTGCTTGGCGCGGTCTTTGACTGCTATGAGCGCATATATGCGTCCAACGAATACCATTGGATGTAGACTATGGACGCAATTGCGCGTTCTGCGAAAGCATGCGTATGTTCGGCAATTATTTCTCTCGCATATATTCAACACTCGCAGAAATCTCACACCTCGTTGCAGTGAACAAAGTAATAGTAATTGGATTGTGTACTATACTAAGTTGTCGCTCGCGTGGAAGTACTTCGATTTCAATTTTAACTATTTTCTAGAAACGTCCAATTTTGCAAGCCCTTAATTTTAATTTTAACCAGAAAGATAAATATTTACTAATTTTTATAGTGCTTGCTTCAAAATCCTTTGATTTCAATTTTAACTATTTTCAAGAGACGTCCAACTTTGCAAGCCCTTAATTTTAATTTTAACCAGAAAGATAAATATTTATTAATTTTTATAGTGCTTGCTTCAAAATCCTTTGATCTCAATTTTAACTATTTTCAAGAGACGTCCAACTTTGCAAGCCCTTAATTTTAACTTTAATCGAGAAGTTAAATATTTACTAATTTTTATAGTGCTTGCTTCAAACTTGGCGAATTTGCAAACAACCTTTCAATCCCTATTTAACCCCTTTAGGGGTGGAATATAAAAAAATCCTTCCTTAGTGGGAGCCTGCGTCGTAAAAGGAACTCATTGTCCAAATTTCATGTTTCTATCTTTAGTAGTTTAGGCTCTACAATGATGAATCAGTCAGTCAGTCAGGACATGTATTTTTATATGCATAAATTGTAATATGATCCATACTGCGAGAAAAAGTAAAATGGCAAAGTAAAAGTTGCGGCCACAATTTGCGTTCGGGCTGATAACATTCGTCGAACGCGATTTCGCTTTGTTAAACCGTTCCATCCGACTTCACCCGGATGAAACGGACGAAATTGTTTCCGGTTCAAACGAAATTTCTTTTCCCCCTCTCGTGTCTCGCTTCCTTTTGATTTTTTTTTCAGATGCATTCCGTTCCGTTTGTTCGGTCGCGGGCGATATAGGATTGGATATTATCGAGTTTCCTTTCAACGATCCACGGGGAGAGACACGATAAATCTTGAGGGTGCGGGACGTTTCTTAAAGGATAAATCAGGAAAATTAGAGGATCGAAATGGAACGAGGGTGGGAGGGAGGGGGGGCTTTTTTCGTCGTCGAGGATTTCCTGGACAAACTACCCCCATTTTGTCACGGTCTGTCGATAGCAGACCGTCTGACTAAGGGAAACATCCCTTGTCATGGACCAAGCAATTCCGTCATGGATCTCGTAGAAGGACGATGCTCGTTGTCGTCCACGTTTATAATTCGGAAAATTTATTCTCGTAATCTTTACAAGCTCAACGTGAACCTTCTTCCAATTGCATTTGGTTCTTCTGTAATTTTAACCCTTTGAGTGTTTGAGTGGCCCGTGCTCTATTGGCAATTGTGTAGTTCTAAATGGGAGCGAGGAAAAATTGACAAATGCATTTACACGTCCATAATTCACTCGACTGACTTTCGCCAGTAGCGGATAAAAGTTAAAGACGAGAAGACAATGTAGAACACAGTTTTATGGTCTGCAAATAATGTCTGTACATTCATTTTTATTGTTACTGAAAGCTGTTTATTGATTAGCACAGAATGCAAATTTTGTTTATCATGCTATTCCTTATAAATTAGTTAAAACTCTTTAACTCTTTGGTCTTAAACTTTTGTCTCCTACTGTATACGCACCCATAATCCACACGAGTAGCTTTCATAGCAGTCAAAGGATTAACTTAGTTTCGCCGTTTCTTGTTTGGTCTTCGTTTATTTATTTTCTTTTTCTCAAAAAGCACCTAAGCAGCGTTACTCTTAGCACTGGATAGTTTATTCAAATATTGGTATGGAAAATTTCACACGTGGTTATAAACCGTGAAACGTATGAAAATATTCCATGCACGATTTAAGCTCGGAACGAAATACACAATGTCCCGACGATTCCATTAGCATTGGCCGTTGCATTACGAGGAGGGGTTGCTCTCGTCCCGGCCTCCATTGCGAGGGGTTAAATCGCGTGGAACCAGGGCCAGCAGCTTCGAATTATTTACACCAAATGGCGGAACGATGTCGCACGGCCATCACGCGGACAGCTCGTCGAGCTCGATTAATCTCTTCTGGAGGAGGGTCACGTGATGGATATCTTCTTCGGTGCGATGGCGGTTACCATTTAGAAGCCATTATTATCGAAGAAGCTTAATTAGGATTTACCTAATTTTCCCTTATTTAGAGGAGGATTTATGCGTGACCCCTTTAAATCTTGTTTAACTTCAACTCTTAAGTTCAAGTCTTCAGCCTTGAATATCGAACCTTAGACATTGTACGTGTGAGAATCGTCTTTATTAAATCTCTCTGTCTCTCTTTCTTCCTCTTCAAAAATTTGTTTGATATTATTGAAAATGAGGGTTTATAATTACTAAATAAAATACTTTAATATTATATTACATAACACGAGGAAAATGCTACTTCGACCAGATCTCACGAGCTTCTACGACCCCGTTTGTAGGGTCCTTTAATCCCTTTGTTCTGTATCTTAACGTTTTCTTACTTTCTAAATTACCAGACCTGGCTTGGGTTCTTGGAAGAAACCCTTAAGAAAGTACGTTAATTTTTGCTTGGTAATATTTCTGTATTCAATTTCTAACAGATATTCTCTCAAGACTCAGGACTATTTTAAGCTCGCCTCTTTCATACACTATATTCCCTTAGTTTCTCCAACCCTACATGTCTTGTCACGTTTCCCAAAATTCTTCGTTCTCTCAGCAACTCGATCGCTTGTCGTTCACGCCTGTGAAACTTTTCCTTCGTGATCACAACCCCCTACGTGTATGTATCAAACTCTAAACGATCAGGCACACACCGAGCCTTGTTCCAAGCCGAACTAAAGAGCAAAACTGTAAAATTCAGTTTGCCTCCGTGGAAGAACAGCATATCCGTGTGACGTGAAATTCGATTACGGTTGAACGTAACGAAACGAGAGGGCAGCCAGGGGTGCGTGCGCAGGGTTAAACAAATACAGCGGAGGAATAACCTGGACGCGGGGCAGGCTGGATGAGAAAAGGGGTCTAACGAAGCAGAAACTCTTTGGAGTCCGCGCGGCAATCACGATAGAGAGGAGGAAAACGGCCGCTTTCAAACAGGGATTCGATCGCGTGGCCCCCTCTGCGAGGGAACAATGAGAGAGGATCAGTTACTGCATTCAGCCCTCCCCGTGACAATGAGCCGACCGAAATGTTCGTGGCATGGAAGAGGTCGAAAGAGGCGCGGCGATTGTATCTGCCCTAGAGAGAAGAACCGTTCTTTCTTCGTGAAAAGCGACGAATCTCCGACTAATTATTGTTTCGATTGCAGGAAAAAGGCCGAAGGTCGCCCTCTGTGGTGGGGGAATCTAGTGGGTTATCGAAGGGACCTCGGTTATTGTTCCGTTCATTTGGAACGTATTCTACGTTCACGAGTTCGATCGTGCAGATTCTTTCAGATGCTTTGTAAAGGGCTTCGATTGTTCAGTTTCTATAAAAATGTCTAATTGTTGTAGGTTGCTTTGACTTTCTCGTAAGGATGCGCGAATTTAGCGTTAGGTCTGGAGGTTTGATCGATCTCTTTACTCTCGTTGCAATCACGAGAATAATGAATTTTCGATCAGAGAGAATATTGAATTCTACGATTTAAAATACCGAGCTTCGTCCGTTACTGTTTTCCAAAGCGATGGAGAGAAGGGACGAGATTTACTTAACGACAAAGCTTCCAGGATGTAATAATATTTAATTCAGAATGTCTCTGTAGTGAAGCCGACGGAGCGCTAAGGGTTAATTCCTGGTGTCTAAGCGAATAAATCTTTTAGAGGGTAGTTGAAGCGGTTTACGCTGAAGAGTGCATACATTTGCGAGATCAAAGATAATTTTTACTTTTCTACCACCTTGTCACTGCCTTGATAGATGGGACACGCAGCAATTATTCCAAGTTTCGTCGATGAAACTTCAGCAGCCGCGGGGGTCGCGAGGCGTAGCCTCGATCCAGTTATAACTTGATTCGCGGCTAACTCAATTTCGAGCCACCTCCGATCGCTTCTGGCGTCGCTTAACCCGATCTCTCCACTACGGAGGGGGAAACACGCCGACTTCGTCGAAGTCGTTCCCGCGAACAAAAGTCCTCGACTTTGGTGTTTGATTGCCTTCGTCGATCGAAGCTAGAGAAAGTTGTGCGCTACTCACGAGAACACTGTCGTGGCTCGTCGCTGTTGTCGCCGCAGTCGTCGACGACGTTGCACACCTTGTTCAGGGCGATGCAGCGGCCGTTGCCGCATTGAAACTCGCTCTGCCGACAGGAAAGCGCTGTCGTCGCCATGAGAACGCAGACGAACACCGGCCAGTGCGTGTCTGAAACGCAAAAATTAATATTTCCCGTTGAGAATCATTTAGAGACAATGTTAACACCTTATATCTACGGATGACGCCGTTTGCTGTCAAAATTGTGACTGTTGCGGATGAGAGAGAGAGAGAGAGAGAGAGGGTGATGGAAAAGGGAATGAAAGGGCAGCGTTTCATCCTGGGCCTGCTAGTGGACTCGTCAGTAAAGCTACCTAACAGGCCCGTGCGTATAAATCAGTCGAATGATTAATTACAGAGTAATACTAATTTAAATTTAATTATCTAGGCTTAATCTCTTAACGCGCACAAAAAAGAAGTGAAAAAGGAAATTTTTAATAGATTCGTGTAAAAAATCTTTATTTTTCTATTAAATAAAAACATTTAGTAGAGATAAGCATATATGTCTTCTTCCCATCTTAATACTAGGAAACTAACATTATGGCCCCGTAGATAAGGTGTTAATTGATGTTAAGGCGTCGAAAGAATTATGTTATGGACGCTGAAAGAATTAGGTTGGGAGGATCTCAGTGTGCTTTAAAGCAGAGAAAGTTACTATTTTTTTTAAATGCAACTTCGTTAGAGAGCGAACTGCAGTGAAAGCTTCGGCGAATGTAATTTTGAATAACGTGTCTGGGTAAACGAGCAGAGTGAAAAACAGAATATTCGCGTCACAGTTTTTAACAGTTTAACGTTGTTTGCCCGCTGCTGTTGCTGCTCGGCTATTCAGATTGCAGGGAACACGGAATCGTTGTTTACGTGGCACTAGGAGAAGCTGCCCGGGGGAACAAACAACGCATTCGTCTTCGTAGAAGACGCTGGAAAACGCGTGAAATTTATCATTCATCCGCGACACGTGTTTCACCTTCTTTTATCAGGCGTCTTCCGACGTATCTCGAATTGATTTAACCGGTTTGTAACAGTGACACGTGAAAACGATGGGAGTGGGAATAAGACGAGCGAGCGGTTCATCCCTTTGATTGACAGCGGAATGGATTCCGAATGATATATTCCCAAGGGAATTCTGTCCCTGTGAAATTCCGTTGCCAAGGAAAGGATGAATCGATGCTGACTGCAAGGGAGAAATACCGTGCATAAAGTTTTAGTTTCAAGGGAAAGAGGTTGCTAGAAAAAATATAATATGCCATTTTAATTTAATTTAATTTAATTTATTTAACAATGCTAAGAATTACAATTACATATTATTATATAGCTTCCTTTGTTTTAAATATCTTAAAAATGAAACGAAAATGTGTACGAAATCATAAGTATACATAATATAGTTAAAGTAAGAAGCCATTGTAATGTATGGTTTCATGGATCGGTGGTTATCTTCGTTGATTCCCATTAAAATGATCCAGGTTCGAATCCAACTACCAATCATCCAAACAATTTTTCCCGTTTTTTCGTTGGATTTTTCCTTGGAATCCAATATTTCCTCACATTTCCAATCATTCGTCTTGTAAAATTTCCATTCCACCAATCTCCCAACGTGGAAAATGGCGATAAGCCAAGAAGGAGAAAAAGGGGTCCATGCCCTTTGGATAGTGTTTCGTGGGATCGGACGAGGTAAAAGGTCGAAGGGAGGGCTTTTGAAATCGATAAGAACCCCCCCGGATATCGAGGCACGTCCTCTCGATTTCCGGTATCGACTGAATGCGTCGACAACGTCGTCGATCCAGCGGGGTCCAAGATATTTCGGACTTTATTCGCAGATGCTAGTTTCCCTCGACTTCTGGACTACCCCGGTCACGTATCTGGTGTCGTTCTACGCTTTTTCACGTACAAAGAACTCGCCAAGTTAATTCTCAGCAGCAGCTTGTTATCGGTCCTCTTTTCTGTGGACGGAAAACTAGGTTATCTTTTTCTTTTTCAACAGCGATTTCGAAATAAATTGATTCCAAGTCGTTACATTGTCGAGTAAGATCGTTAAAATTTATACAAGCAGTAGAAAGATTATAACAAGCACGTGCACTGAAATTTTTGAACAATATAAATAATTTAGCTGTTTTTGAGGTTCCAAGCTGTCTGCTAATTATCAAAAATTGCATCTTGCCTTAGGGACTCTTAGCATCTGCAAAATGGAAACCGGTGGATACCTTCAGGGTTCTGTGATCAAAATAAAAATTAACAGACAGCGACAGGAGTTAAAATCTTGGAAACTTCTGCCAGAAGTAATTTGCACGAGTGTCCAGGCGAGGATTCCCAGCCTCGAAATCTCGTGGCTTTAACAAAAAGTTGAACGTCCTAAAGGAGAGTCTGTTTCGGGAAGTTCCTCGAATATTTCTCGCAAGTTTTCCCCTCGCCTAGAAAAGAAGTTGGAACACTCGGTTCGCTGATAAGTTTCAAGGTGGTTTTGTGGCAGAGAAGCGTGTGGTGGACCAATGAAATTTATCGGCTCGATTTAGTCATAAAGTTCATTTTTACAGTCGTGTTTGACGGAAGTTAAACGTTATCTCGCTAACACCGTAAAATAGAGCATTGTTAGCAAATTTATATCAACTTATGATCTTTTTGTTAAGACATAAATATAGGTAGTTAGCGTGCAGTGTATTTAACAGCATATATTACACTTCAAATTTCAAATACTTTAGGTGAGGTATTTGATTTTCAAATTCTTCGGTTTCTGGGAGAATTACTAAGGAAAAGGGGTCACAGCTTATTTGATTACTGTAGGAAGGTTTGGGAAAGGTTAGAAAACTGTGGCATATGTAATTCTACGATTACTATCTTTTAGAGTTCTGAAAATAAAATCACAGAGTTAACGCGTGAAATTTTTTAGCTGTGACGTGTGAAAAAATTATCTCAAAACGAGAATTCGAAGAAAATCTTTTCATATGTTTTTAAATATTTATATTGAAACCTGTATAAAAGTACGTTGACTCTGAAAGTGTAATTATTTTTCAGGCGGTGCTCCTTCCGTACACCTCCTCGTCACTTTGTCACTCCGCGAAAGGGGTGGAAGTGCTAAAAATGTCACAGCCTCTTGCGTCTCGATGGATTTAATTTTCACGAACGAGAAGCGTGCATCGGGGATGAAAATGTTTCTCTCTCCAGTGAGTTTCTCTCTTTTTTTTTTTTAATACTTTCTCTTCTTATTTTCAAAAGTCCCGCCCCTCGATGCTCGTAATTTTCCCAGCACCCTCGAAAAGAGTAGGTGGCGGGAAAGGGGCCGAAGTATTTATTTCTAGTGCCCTCGAACCGTTTAATTTTCCGCGTGCTGTTCGAGTGGACCGAATAATTGGCCTCTGAATTCTCGATTTTCGTCCCTCGCCCTTGCACACGTTCATCCCTCCTCTCTCTCTCTTCTCCTCCCGTTTCTCACCGAGTGGCGGCTGCCGACTGCCAGCTACTCGGGAAGGAATTGCACGTTCCTTTGCCCTCGCCAGTTTTCTGCCTCCGTGATGGATTTAAATATTGATGAGAAAACGGTACCGCGAGTGTGCCGTGTTAACAAAAATGACAATCGATAAACTTGAACTTTCCTGGGAACTGGAGAGCCGTAATTTCGATTGAAATGGAAAATTGTCTACAAGCGATCTTGAACATTGAATTTCGAACGAGAATAATACACCTATCTGGTGTATCGGAAATTGTGGGTGAAAATAACGGTAACGTTCTTTGTAAGATTCAACTAAAGTTTATTTCTAAAGAAAGGTACATTAGCGGACGAAAGTTTAAGATCAAAGGGTCGAAGAAAATAAATAAATTAATTAATTAATAAGAAACAGCACGATAAATAAAATTCGTATTCTATACTAATCAATAAATATGGCTTTACCATAATTACGATAAAAATAAGTATATGAACAAATATTTGCATACTATAAAACTAAAGACGATTTTACTTTCAACATGGTGATATCCTATTTTCATGTAAATCTCCCAAATAAGAAAAAAAATTGGTGAAGTAACCTCACAACTACTTAGCTCCAATTTTTTCTCAAAACGAAAAGAAAAAAAACTGTCCTTTCCCAGTTAAGAAGCTCGACAGACACGATTATTAATATATTCACTGACTCGCCAGAATATCGTTCCTCTTTATCCTGTTCGCTGATCCTTTATTCATCAGCAAACGAGGTATGCGCTCAAGGTGCTCGTGATACACGCGTAACGAGTCCGTCGACTGGAAATACGCGAAGATAAAATCCCCTGTCGTCGATTTATTTTCGTGAAAAGTTTGCAAACGATGTACAACCGTGTATACACGCTCCTTTTTTTTTTTTTCTTTTTTCGTTTCGTTTTATAAACGGACAGAACGAACAGTATGTAACCGAGGCCGTAAACAGTCGATCGAGCACAGAGATTCGATTTTTATGCGCTCGTCACTTCCAGTCACGGATCCTTTTCGCGGAAAGCTGTTGAAACCGTGACGCCAGGATCTCGCGTGTATGCGCTCGGCCCCGTTCATCACTGTGTTTCGATTTTCAGCCGGAGAGAGTGAGTTATGTTTCGAGCTTGAATTTCACAGGTTGACGGGCGAGTTGTCTGTTATTTTCTTTTAATAGGCGAACTTTATGAAACGATTTGTTTGGTGGCGGTTCCTCGTAAAAATTCATTAAATTACAATGGCACGCGTTGTTTGGTTACATTTCTGGTGATTTTTACTGAATCGGAGCGTGTATAGGATTGGACATTTGTCTTCGTATGTTTTTTTCATTTCATCGTTCTCGTTTTAAACGAGCTATGCAATGCGTTGCGGAAGTTTCCAAATTTTTCGTAATTTAAAGTACCGGAAAAGTGAAAGTGTGGATTGAATAGAATAAAAGCTCATAAGGTTTTGCTCGAAGGAAGAAAAGACCAGTGTTGAGTAGAAGTTTTGCTATCGATAATATTAGTAATAATAATCTTAAGACTTTGCATTCCTATGTCGAGTCGTACTTAAAGTGCCATTTTGAATTCAGTGGCAGACAAAAGTTTAAGACCAAAGAGTCAACGAAATTGAACAAATATAAGTTACAATAAAGTTTGAGAACTATGTTTAATATAATTAATAAAAAAAAATAAGTGCCACTCAAAGAATTGTCCTTTGAAGTAAATCCCAAATAAAGCACCTAAAATACTAGAGAGTTATCGGCAAAAAAAATTGAAAAATAATGCAGAGTGCAAAGCGTTAAGACTTTTTTCTGCATCACCGTCGACTAAATAAAAATTTTTAGATTCCAACGTTAGTGTAACGCTGAACTTGTTCTGTAACAGTTCAGCAATCGGCTGAAACTAGCGTGAAACACAAATATCAGCTCCAGTGTTTGAAAAGATCTGGTGTGCGTCACTTCGGGCGCAAAAAGCAACGATTCAATCATGAATGCCAGCTCGAGAAGCATTCAGATTTCGGTTCGAACCGCGGCTGTGAAACCTTCCAAACGCGCGAGGTGGTCGATAACGCAAAAATGAAAGCTCGAAGCCGGAAACGCACAGGCCAGAAATGGAGCATGGGATTCGATGTCGTTTGCAGTCGACGCCGAAGTAAACCGATTAAACGAGGATCCCCCCCCCCCTGGCCCGTCATCTGTTCCCAGCGCGCGTCGATCTTCGTCGCTGAAAAATTCATCGGCGAACGGTTCGCCTGCGCACCCACACAACACACGGAATCCCGGGAAACGTGAGAGCGGTTGCTTAAATTTTAAGCCCCTTTCCGTGAGAATTCAATTACACACAGGCTGGCTCGTTACGAGTCCCTGAATATCGTTGCTCGACACTTTCGAACGTTATATCATTTATATCGTGGTGACGAGAAAATTTCCTGAGACTGCTCTCTCCGTTAACCCTTTGCAATCCTTTGTCGAGTGTGACTCGACATCAGTTTTTATCATAGGAAGTCTTACGTCTAGTGACACTCGCTACTTTTAACAATAGAACTATAATTCAAGTGTACTTATTTGCATGGAAGAGATCAAATTGGAAATTACATGAGAAAATAAATCTTTATTTATTTATTTAGTAAATTTTGGAAGCTTTATCATAGTGAACTTATAATGTTGCTGTGAACCATGTCGATGTGGCATGCTAATACACATCTTATTGTTCTGTATATCGAACACACAAGTGGTGGATGTTAAAATAATTAATAAAAAAGAAATCGTTTGAAGTGAGTGTCAGACTGTAGCCAGACCTATTCGACCGACTCTGGTCAGAAATATTATATCTCTCGAACCTATCCACAGAGCTGCCAATTTTTTTCGAAAAACAAGTACTCTAAGACAGCTATATTGCTCCTCAGTAAGACCTTTCTTTTAGCAAATCAGAAACAGTCTGAAAGAAGAGCAACAGGAAATCGAGGTTGTCTTCAGGAAGCATCGACGAACGCGCGATCGACGTTGGATAAGCTGTGACAAAGGAGACAGAATTTTCACCGCCGTAAATTCAGCCCTGTCGTCGGCTGGGATTGCTAACCTACTCTCCGACTAACTTCTAACGTATATAACGTCGATCTCGGGCTCGATCAGGCTCGCTCGCCCCCTTCCTACCCCTTTCCCACCCTGGATGGGACGTCGCGAACGCGTCACGTTCCCCTGTCTCTCACGGGGGTGGAGGAGGAAAATACGGAAACTTGGATGGCGGACCTAGTTCGAAGACTTGGCGCCATTATGACAGCCGGTATTCAGATTCAAATGACGTTCGAGTTGCCGCGCCATTGCCGCAGCCGGCGCGAGGCTCGTAACAATTACGGCGGCATGTGAAATTGCGTACCCAGTCGTGACTGGGACGAGGAGATTGTTTGGGTTTAATGAGACAACCCATTTTCCGTGCGGCCTTTTCGGCGAACACCGTTTTTCGGATGGGTCACGTGGATATTATGCGAATTTAACGTGTTCGAATGCGTCGGCAAAAAGTCGGAGGTTCCAGGTAGCGGATATTAACACTTAGTCGACCTTATGGGGGGAGATCTCCCATTTTTTCCTTGACAAAGCAGTGCCATTGATTCTATTTACTTTTGTTATTAGTTGGTCCTAAGCTGATGTTGAATTTATTAAAAATTGTATTTTGGAAAATTTTTGAACAGTACTAGTTCAAGACTAACTAATAGCAAAAGCAAGTAGAATCGATGGCACTGCTTTGTCAAGGAAAAAATTGGAAATCTCCCCACCAACACTAGAAATTTTATTCTGCTATTTTTTACAAATTAATTAATTAATTTTCTTTGACCCTTTGATCTTGAACGTTTGCCCGCTGCTGTACGTACGTGTTATCCGCATCCAGTGTATTAGAATTCTATTATTTTCGTCAAGAGTCGTTTATTCTTCGCGTTCTTCTTAATCTCTTTACTGTAATCACGTTTCCTTGTTTTCCTCCAACGTGGAATTCAGTTTCCCTAAGGTTCCCCTTTACTCCAACGACTCCTTCCCTGTCGAACGCGTTTCTTAAACGAGAAAGGATCTCGACTTGTAACTTATCCTCGTCTCGCCCCCTTTTCCGCTTTTATTTCGAGAAACGAATAACCGGTAGAAAGCAGGGACAAACAAAAGATCCGGGATGAGAAAGTTAGTCGAATGTCGTGGTCCTCCCTGCGATATATTCGAGATCAGAATCGTTTCACGTTGTCGTCCAGGAGTAGCAGGAGGGGGTTGGAGGGTGGGGGTGGTTCGTTTCCCAGCGCGTACGTTTTTCACGAGGACTTTTTCCACGCGCGGTTCTAGCCTCTGGCCGGCTTTTGTCATCGTTTCCACGATAAAGAATGCCGAGGTTGGGCTTTAGAGAGGAGATACAGCCGGTTTTTGTCCCGTGGACCGTGACGAGAAGCGTCCTGACGCTTTTATCGCGGCGGCGACGTCTTCCTGAGCGGCGGAAGCGTCCGAAAAAGGGACAAGGGGCTGGCATAAATTTGCGCCACGGTTGCCAGCCGGCTGACATTCGACCAAATTACTCCTGGATATCGAAACGGAGAAAGATTCGTCTGGGGGATCGAACGCTGGAGGATCTTCCTCGGTCGAGCTGTTCCATAAAATTCGTGTTTGTCAAGGATACGACGACGGTCGGAACAATAAAAGGAGAAAAAACGGGTTGGAAGGGGATATTGGAAACGGGGTTTTAATATTAATAAATGAAATACACCCCTATTTGTAATTGTACTCCATACACTGGTGGATACGATAGATATATAGGAGAAGATCTCCTGTAATTAGGCAGTTGCGAGAAGAGAGTCCTGAGTTGTTATAGAGTGCAAATATTATTAAAATTATTACAGAGTGCGAATTTATTAAAATTATCACAGTATGCAAATATTATTAAGATTATTATAACCAACTAATTCTCACAAAAATTTATTTTGGATATTTTAGTTTATTATATAACACAACACAAGGAAGGTGCAACTCTGACCGAACTTCACTAGTTTTGTCATGAGATTAGCAAAACTCAGTGGTCGAAATTCCTACGACCCCATACGAAGGGTCCTTTAGCCCCTTTGTTCTATTTCTTAACGTTTTCGTACTTTCTAAAATACCAGATGTGGGCTGAGTTCTTAGAAGAAGCCCTTTTCGATTAATTTTCACTTCGTAGTATTTCTGTATTCAATTTCCAACAAACGATTTACGAGCAGTCTTGTTATAGTCGATAGAAAATTTTCATCCCTTGGCAGGGATCGTTCCATGTAGGAGAGCGAATTTCTATTTCAATCCCGGGTGTTTCGTTTCTTATCCGGCTGGCTGATTTCCGGTGAAACGGGGCTTGATTATTCGTTGACAGGTCGAACGAAGTCTCGATTGGACTCTTCTCGGGTAATCTCGAGAACCTTGCGAGGATTACAGAATTCGTATGTCGAGGATGAACTTTTCTTTTGTGGAAATATCTCCTTTGACTTTTATTTCCCTTTGGATAAAACCAAGTTGTCGTCGGAGGAATTGAGATGGATGAAAATTTCATTTGTTACAGCAGAGAAACAGATGTTTTTCACGGGGTAATTTTGTTGGGATAAACACAGGGTGTCTCGTTAAAATAGACCTCTTAACCGTTAGCCAACCAAATGGGAAAACTTCCCATTTTCTGCCATTGATTCTATTTATTTTTGTTATTAGTTAGTCTTAAACTACCGTTGAATTTATTAAAAATTGTAAAATGCATTTGGTGAACTGTGAACGACACTAGATCAAGATTAACTAATAACAAAAGTAAATAAAATCAATAGCAGTGTTTTATCGAGGAAAAAATAGATCTCCCCATTCGGTTGGCTAAGCGTTAATTAATTATTTTACATTATATTTCATCTTGAGAAAGTTCTGCGAAAATAATTAACGATCAACGTAAGGAAGAAACTTGGATGACCTGTTTCAAACGAGACACCCTGTGTGTAACGGTGTTGCGATGGAGATTAGTGTGCACTATAATAGATGTTCGAGAGACGCTTGGAAGTTCGTTTACGAGCGTATAGAGGCGCGAAATCGAGGCTTCCCGCCGGCGTAGACCGTCGGTCTGAACTTTAAATGGAATCACCGGGAACCGGAAATAAGAGCGACCTATTTCTTTCCGCGGATATTGATCAAGCCGTGGCGGAGCGTCTGAGAATCGGCGGACGCCGCGCTAAGTGCTCTCGTGTCCACGGAAATTTTCCGATTTTCGTCTTCTTCTCCTTTCGTGTCCGTTTGGAACCCGGCAAAATATTAAAACTTCAAGAACCGAACGAAAACGACGAAAGTTTCCGTTCGAAGCTGGATGCACGCGGTCAGAGCTTTTTGGGTTGTTGAATTTTTAACCCTTTCCGCTCGAGGGGCGACTATTAGTCACCACATGGTAGTTTCAGATATTTTCGGACTTTAATTAATTTGTTTATTAGTCAGATCTGGAGGTTAGATAGTCGTATATGTAAATTTTAGAATACTACTTAAGTAAACTAAATGAAATTTAATACAGGTGAATCTTAGTAAATATTTTGCACTTGAAACTCTTTGAAATTAATATTATTAGACGATTACTAATCACCTTTCAAGTGCAAAGGCTTAAAAAAGCAACTCATCCCTTTCTCCAGTCAATGGTTTCATAAAAAGTTTAGTCGCTAAATAATAAATCTAATTTATTTATTTATTTATTTATTTGCCTGTATGAATTCCCTTGTGCACAAGTGAAAATATGGAGCCATAAGTATAAAACAAGAATAATATAATTTCAAGAATTTCCATCTGTAAATCAATAAAATTAAATGATACAAAAATTTGCTTAATTTAATTAATCAGCTAGGATCTTATAACTGAGTGTCAAAGTTTGCAAATGTTTATTAACACCTGGATGCGAGTAGAAACGGCGGAAGGAGCGACGTTATTTCACAGCGATCGCTCGCGAAAGGGTTGAACGGCGATGAAAATATCACGTAATAACCGGAGAAATGCTGGCTCGTCGGTTTCGAGATCGCCAGCACAGGTGACAACGTTTATTACCGTTTCGTCCGGTGACTTATTACCAAGCGCTGGTAATAACGAGCCGCTGGATTTATCGTGGCCGGCTGTTAACCCGATACGAATCGATATATGCACCTGCATATCCGGTTACGTGGAAGCGTGCCAATTTTCATACGAGAAAATCAGCACACGCTCGCTCGGATACTGGCCTGAGTTGACCACCGTACACCCTTGCATCCGGATAGGGACCGAGTAACGCTATGGAGAATTATGTGTCAGCGATGAGAACACTTTCTTCACGATAACAGTTTCATAACCTACTAATTTAAAATTCAGAACAAACTTGAAATTATTATATTATAATTTAATAATCTATATAATGACGACTAAGTGTCCCGTTGTGTTTAAACATTTTTTTAAAGTTTATTTTTTGATAAAAATTAACAACTAATTAAAGGAATATATTTTCTCTTGTTGTTTATAACTTCTTTGAGATCAATGATCAAGATTTTCAATACGTTTCAAAACAGATCGAAAGAGGTGGAAATCTTTTTTCTTTTTAAAAAAAAACGGCGATAACGTAGTTTCCAATCAAATTAGCATAAACAAATTAATTTATAAAAAGATGGCAGGATAGACAAAATTCTATACTAATTAATAAAGAATGTTCTACCGTAATAATAACAAAAATGAATATATAGACGATACATTGTCCTCTCGTCTTAAACTTTTGTGAGAATGGAGGTTCCGATTAGTGGCTATTGTTTCCTGAATAATTCTTCAGAAATATTGTAATTCGTTTTTCCAATAGTCGTGAAATGCCAATGGCTGTGTGCAATAAGTCCTTCGATATGCTTTGACATTTTAACGTATGCGAATGCAAATTTATTGTAAAAATTATCCTATTTGCGATGACGAGTGATGGAAAGTGTTCCCAATAGCAAATTGCACAACGTGTTCGGCAGCAGTGAGACAGGACGACCACGTCGTGGACCTGTTTATCCATAGTTTATCGAGTCTGCATTCTTTCGACGATTCGCTTTCCCCGATCCCTCACGATTGGAAATACCATTACGCGAGAGATAGCACGATTAATTTCAACAACGTGGAAACATTCTATCCCGACGGATCCGCCAGACTACCAGCGTCCCACGAACAATGCAGTAATTAAGGCTCCCCACTCTGTGTTCTATGCGCATGGAAAATTGCACGTAGATTTCATAATGGATCCAAGGGGGCGGGGAGAGCCCGTTTTAAGGGCCGTCGGATCACATTATTACATTAATCGTCGCCGTTTCTGAATTAACCAGCAGAATTCTGTGAATCTTCCTCTGGAATTCTCCCTTGCCCCATTCCTTCCTTCTATGCTGATTAAAATTAATTTAAGAAAGTCCACCTAACTTGCAATTTTATTTTTAATTTATTCATCTAAGCTCCGAATGTTGTTAATGGTCTAGGGAAGTTTAGAGGATCGTAACCAACTAAGACTGAATTTACTTTTTTTCTTTCATTTTTTTTTTTAATTTATCCCCCAGTGAATCTATAATTTGTTTCAAAGGAACATTAGGTAAATTATTTTATCGGTTTGGACAATTTAGCATGAAGATACTCTCCCAATGAATCGTATCTCAATGTGTTTTAAATAGGTTTTTTTCTTGCCGAATCATTTGGATGTTTGTCCAGTCGAGCCCTGTATCTTCTCGAGAAGATTTCAATTTCTCCCTTCACCGTTTCAATTCCTAGATCTTTTCGAAGGTTTTCAAATTTACTTTACTGAATACGTGAAACGTGAATCGAGCGGAAGTGGCGGACATAGATAGCAATAAAATAGTATCTACCGTTTCGTAGGGCACAGCGTCTAGCGATAGCAAGAGGAGAATGTTTCGCGAGCACTTGGGCCCCAGAGCGACGAATAGCTGGGAGTAATAGAGAGAATGTAAAAATAAAAAGGGGTAGTGTAGCAGCGTGGCCCAGAGGCGGTTTCGATATACGAAAGCCCTACGTGCATTCGTCGAGGCGATACGAAAGGGAGGAGAGAATTCTTGTCACTGTTGCCCTCGGCTTTCTTCCGGGATCCTTTCGAAACTTTCCACTTCGCCCCCTCGGAGAGCTCACGTCGCTCGAACGATGGAAAAATTTCGTTCCCGGCAGGACCCAAGGGCCTACACGCTTTTGTAGAATCCTGTTTTATTCCAGGAAGAAACTTAACCATTGTTAGAACGCAGTTTGATATTTGATGAAGTTAGAAAGTGTCTGGTTGGTGGATAAAATGATTTTTGATGGTTTGTAGGTTGAAAATGGTGGATAGATGACAGAATAAGTAGATAAGGTGAGAAAAGATGTATGTTGATGGTTGAAGTACCATATTAGGAATTTTAATTGACGAAGCTTGGTTAGTTGATTAGGTAAGGTGCTGGACTTTCATGCGATAGATCCAAGTTCGAATCCTGGAATTGTAGTTCTAGATTTTTATCAGATTTTCGTCCTCGGTTAGGATTCGGTAGCCGCTAGTTTGTGGAGATATCCATACAAATTTGGAAAATTAAGGAAAACGAAAAAACACACTAGGAAAAAAAGGGGTGAAGTTTCAGTATGGTAGAGTATAGTAAAAAAGTATTTAGTAGGAGTTAGTAATGTAGGGTTTTTCTGTATTGAATTTCTGTGAGTTTTCATGCTTGAAAAGCAGACAAAAACGGTGGGTGACAAGAGAGAGAGGAGAAAGCTTCAAGAATTGTTGAATAATAAGTTGGGGGTGAATTTTCCAAAGGAAGATAGAGATGAAAATTAGTGATTAAATAGGCGGAGGCTAATGGGAGAAAAGGAAAGGAAAGAGGTGTGAAATTCTCCAGGTGATAGGAGCCCTTGATAGAGAATAGTGAAAATTGATTGAGATCCCTGGCAAAAAGAGGGGAAAGGAGGGGACGGGCGGGCGTTCTTCTAGTAAAATGTAGGTGTGTGTAGGGTAGGTAGAGGTGTCTCCTTTTCTGTACAATGCAAGTGGAATTTCTCCGTCTCGAGGAAGAATTTTCTTCGTTGCGATAAAGACAGATCGGTGAGATGGAAAAGACTCGGAAGAATGGAACAGAAGACCGTGGAAGCACGGTATCCGAAGTAGATACTTCTGACGAATATATTCAAGGGGAAAATTCCCTGTGAACGACGCGAGAAGATTGATTCCGACAAAAAGTACGAGGCAAATGTGGAATATTTTACCAGAATACTGAAACATCCTGAAGCAATAAAGAAAGGACAAATCAACAGCATTCACAACGTCATGATTTTTTAGTTATTTTGAACGTGGTCATGTCTTCGAGAAAGATGAAGATGCTTCTTCGCCGTTCCATCCAAGTGATTTTTTCATAGTTTTTAAAAAATCCTCGACTTAGGGGACCACTCTGGTCACGTCAGTTCTTTGTACCGGAAGCTGTTTGCGGTGCTGCGCTACTGCCTCTCAAGGTCGGGTCTGGAAAACGGATTTGCTTAATCCGATTCGCGATAGGACAGTTTCTGGTTATCTATGCTAGAAAAGGAGCCCAGCGATTCCGCGGGGACCGATTAAGCGCGCTGGTTGGCGCATTAAAGCGGATCAGCTGGTTCCCCGCTGTATGTCCAGTGCTGGACCCGAGAAACCTTCTGTGGGACACCATCTTCAGAATAGTCTGCAATTAACAGGGAATTTTTCCATCTAACGGCCAAAAAATATATTTCGTGATGGATGCATAATTATGCAAATTCTGCAATAAATAGACTGTAGATTTTAAAGACAATTAAAGTGTACCTATTTGCATGGAAGAGATGAAATTGAAAATTGCATGAAAAAGTATCGAATACATAGAAAACAAATCTTTATTTACACCTTCTGCAGAAAATTATAATTAATTTTGGAAGTTTTACACTGGCCAGTTATACACTTTACCAATTGGTCATTTTGACTGTTCTGGTAGTTCTAGTGTTAAGCAGGAGGATCACGTCCTGTTACTTAATTTCTAATTTTTCAAATAGATCAATTCATTTGCAATCATTTTCTCACTTTCGAACAATTTCTCGCGCTACATTCGAAACGTCCATTCTCATCTTCCATCGATGTCGTTGAGCTGTTCGAATACCTGGTGCTTAGTACAGGCTCGTGTAACGCGTTCCTCTGAACGAAGCAAACTTCCACCCTCCCATTATCGCGTTTCCACAATACCGATTCGGTGTTCGATGCAAATAAGGCTCGCCCGCCACGTTCCCGGAGCGGCAATAAAATAATTCCGTCGCGTAATATCGGGGAACGCATTACGATTAGCCTAACTGCGTGTACTCGGCTCGTGAATTCGAAGACTCGTTATCGATCGCGAAACGAGAGGCCAGCCGATCGTTTCCATCATCGGGACCGGCTGGGAAATGCAGATCGCCGGGACGTGGCGCTCTCTCCCTCGATAATCGACATTGATCGGCTCGCTGTTCGATCTGTCGATGGTTAGGTTCCCCTAATTTAGTGGGCTGCCATGCTTCGTTACGCGGTCACGGTGGCTGCCAGTAATTTGCAAGAGTTCTGATCCGCGACGTCGAGGATCGTTTTCCTCGCGGTGGTTGTTAACACGGTGGAACTACCGGAACGTATCCATTGGTGATTATTCATAGCAATCTTATAAATTCATTACGGTACTGCTTATGATTTTCTGTAGAAGGTGTAAACAAAGATTAGCGTTTTCTATGTATTTGTTTGTATATTCAGGTGATTTCCAATTAGATCCGTTCCATGGAAATAAGTACACTTTAATTGTGGCTAGTTCTAGGGTTAAATTAGGGTTTCTTTGATGGAAGCATAGTGGTTGGAGAAGCTGTTCATTGTATGCAGATCTTAATATCGTTATTGGCAATTCTTTATATCTACCACCTTTCTCACTCTCACTCTCTCTCTCTCTCTCTCTCTCTCTATTTCTCTCACATTCTCACTCCCACTCTCTCTCTCTCTCTCTCTCTCTCTCTCCTTGTCTTAGTATTTCTTAAGTCATTTCCTTCCTCCTTGGAGATATGTTACATTTTGGAGGAAAGATATAATGTAGGGGGGGGAGAAAGTTTAACAAATATCCATGAGACATTACAATTGTAATGTTAAAGTATGAATAATATTGAAATTAAGCGATACATACACAGTGTGAATGTAGCTGAAATGTAAACGTGGCTTGAGTTATAACGTACAATGTGTATCTGCAAGAGTAGATGGATTTATCGATGAGACATAGCTCATGATTCTGTCATAACGTTGAATGTTAAACAAGATCAGCCCAGTTGAATTATCAATTGTACTGCTCGTTTTAACGTATAAGTTCTACAAAAATTCAATGAAAGTTCATTTTCCACAGTGACGAAAAACGGAAGCGGAGGTCGGAAGAAGCTTATCCACCCTCTCGAATCTCGGCTTCATTCCCGTCACGTTCGATCGACGACGACGACGACGACGAAGAAGAAGCTCGAGCACGGCCAGTCCTCGAAGATCCTCACGAATTTTCCCTCGCAAATCGGCCGTCCTATTTTATTTCACCGCCTGTTAGCGATAATTTATCGGATCCCCTTCTGTTCCCGGGAATTCTCGTTATTTTCTTCGCTGCTCCCTTCATTATCCGTTTGAACGGCGTCGCTTTGAACGAACCGAACGATGCACCCAGCCAAAGTTCTGTCGGATAGATCGTGTTACCTCGTTTCGTTGCCTCGCTACCCCGAGTCGCGTTTCGACTTTATCGTTGGCGGAATAATACTCGTTGAACCCTCTTAAGGGGGGTAGGTTTTGCTCCTTCGAGGGTTAGGAAGGTTCCTTGAAGGGTGTTTAACGCTAGATTTACGGATATTTTTTGTGCATCTATTCCTAACATATATGTGCTAAGAAATAGGTATACATGTGAGAGGAAAATAGATTAGGGTGTATTTGTATGAGTCCATTGGTAAAAGTTTACAAAAAGTATTGGAAATAATAGTAATCGTTTTTGCAAATTTTGCTCATGAAGTAAAATTGATTCTATAGTATATAAATCAAATTGATGGGTTCCGTAAACCTAGTGTTAAGAAATTGAGGAGGGTTTTAAAAATTTCCAATAAAATTAACGCAGAGGTTTTGCTTCCATAGTATTAGTAAATTCTCATAATTGCCATTATGTTTGTTTAAAAGTTGTCCATTATTGATTAACTAATTCAAAAAGAAGATATTTGCAATAAAACTAGTAAACTCTCATGATTCTATAGTATTATTCACATTCGTTACTGTACATTTATTTTGTTGGTAGGTAACAAATATAATAGAATAAATTGTTGTGGAAAAAATGTGAGATCTCCCCATTCGGTTAGCTAAGTGTTAACTGAAAACAGTTTGCGGTTCGTTTGTTTCATCAAATTTATCCGGCACTTTTCAGGAATACAAGATTGTCAGAGGGGACGAGCAACAAGCATCGACGAAGACAACTCTCTGCCATTCAAGCTGGTCTCCATTAATTTCCGCCGCTGTGACACGACCTCGTAAAACAACCATTCACGCCTCTGAACATCTGTATCCTGTAATCTGCCACGAGACAATGCTCTTCCGACCATTTTTCTCCGATTCGAAAACGAAGAGGGGCTTCTACGAGAAAGCGAACGTCAATGATTTCGAGTGAAATCGGGTTAACGCGTCAAAACTGGGCTCTGGCTGCGCCGATGAAATTAATGCCGAGAGGCACAGAGAGATCCGTGATATAAAGGGCACCACCGAGTAGGATAGTCGCATAATCTATCCGGCTCGCGGCAATTACGACTCCGAATCGCGTTTAACCGGCGCCGTTCTGAATTTCGAGCGTTGATACCGGGCCACCGGTGATTAATTCGGCCAGGAAATTGCTGGAAAATCCAGTACAGAGTTAATTGTCGGGCCAGACCGCGAACCTGCTGCTGGAACGTGATCCTGTTCCTGAAAAACTTCCATCGATCGATGATTTGTTGGACTTCGTGGAACAAAAATGCTCGGTGCCAATGGAATAATTGTCGGCGATTTGTAATGGATGACAGGCGTGAAGCAGCTGCGAGCTGGTCACACATTTGTCACCTGGAAATTTCTGGGAATTTGATTTTATAACAGAAGAGCTAATTTTATCTGTTACTTTGCTGATTATTAGATCGTTATTCTTTTGTTACGTTTCTTGTTTCTCCTCCTACCCTTTAACTACACCTTGATAAGTTCTAGAAGAATACGTGTAAAAAAGTATATATTGTTTCTATGGAGAAATAGAAGATTAGTTCCGGTCTTAAGAAATCAATAAAAATAACGCAATAAACCATGAGGTTTCATGTTAGGACCTTAAATATTTTTAAGGTATTTTTCACTTTGAACAGCAAATTCAAAGTGCAGACAAAATAAACAAAATTCCATACTGAGGTTACAATCGTGTAGAAGAAATTCCTGTAAAAACAGAATTGGGTGTATTTTACAACATTTATACAACTGTTATATTTTTACATCTAACCCTATCTATTTTTACTATTTACTTTGCTCAGCTCTGATAAATGTGCAGTCACCCGACAAATTTATAAAACACTTGATACTGCTGCTGCTGCTGCTGATGATGATGATATTTCTGATGCTATACCTTTCATAAATTTTAACAAAAGAAACGACACTGCGATCTCTTTCATTGATCTGTTCCACGAAATTTCTTGCCAATGGATTTTCGCTGGACGCCAAGCGACCCATTAATTAACGTCAGATAGGGAACCGTGTCCGGGGTATTAATTGAATTCATCGGTGGATGTTGCTCGTTTGTTCCGAAACGAGATGTAGATATTAATTAACGTCGATCAGTTTCGGCTACAACTCGCCGAAGGCGCGGAGCTGCTGTGAAATTGTAGCTGCTCGTATTAGCTGACGTTTGGATATCATTATATTACGGAACGATGTGTTTTCAAAGGAGGGGAGCGATGTTGGGAAAACGAGGCTGGCAAGCGCAAAATTTAACAGATATTAAACATTTAATTATGCAAATCAGCTTGAAACGTACTGAATTGAATTTTGTATCGGTTGCAGATCTCTGCTGAGCTGGTGGCTGCTGGTGTTTGCTAATGTTCGAGCATTATGGTGTTTGCCATTTTTATGGGGGAAGTGAATGACACTTGAAAATAACACGGTATCGTCGGGGGCAGATTCCCTTGAACCACGTCGATGGCCTGGTGGACGTTAATTAATTTCGAAATTGTGTATTCATCGTGTACAGGGCAATTAAGTCCGCTATGGGAATACTTGATTTTCCCCGGGTGTGTCAGCAGCGGCTATTGATGGGGCTTCGGCGAAATTTATACGATCTTCCAGAGCGACTGCTGCAATTTGTCGGGTGGATGGAACCCTCAAAAAAGATATTGTCTTCGGGAGAAAAATCCGTGTAATTGAATTGTTTCTACGGCGATTTACAGTTCTTCGTTTGAAACATTAACAAAGTACTTATTGGCATTGTTAAGGTAATCGCTTAAAAATTTGCTGGTTTCCAGTTTTCATTCTTGCTTCTGATACTCTTTGGTTCTCTTAACACTTAACCAACCGAATTAATTTTTTCCACAACAAAACGCCGCCATTGATTCTGTTTACTTTTGTTATTTGTTAATCTTGAACTAGTATTGTTCACAGTTCATCAAATATATTTTCTGCTTTTCCAAAGTACAATTTTTAAACAATTCAACAGTGGTCCAATACTAACTAATAATAAAAGTAAATAGAATTTGTCGAGGAAAATATAGGAGAGCTCCCCTTTCGGTTGGCTAACTGTTAAATTCAACAAATTTCTGTTAATCTTCGCATACTGCAATTCTGTTAACTTAAAAGTTAACCCGACTAATATAGAATATAATTTTATGTTCTACAATTATTGCATTTTTTAAATAATTATTAATTTATTAAATTCAATTGAAACTTATTTATATATTAATATTTAAAACTGCATTTTTATTGTCATTATGGTGGAACACTATTTATTCATTAGCACAGAATGCAAATTTTGTTTATCATGCTGTTCCTTATAAATTAATTAACTTAATTTCTTTGCCTCTTTGGTCTTAAACTTTTGTCCGCCACTGTACCCGTTCAACATCACCGTGCTACGTGTCACCAGCCCAGGTGCAACCCCCATAAACGTCCTTCTAACGTCCTGAATATTACAGGACGTGCAACAAATTTCCTGTCCGACGCGACGGTCTGATCTACTCTCCAGATACCTATCACGGCGTCCCAATCTCAGACGTTGATCATCAGTCTTGATCTATCTTCATGACGTCAAGTTAGAAGGGTCCACAGGATGGGAGGGGGTGTCGGTGGTGGTGGTAAATTAGTCAAATCGGGCTTGTCTAATCGAATTAATTCCCTCGGCAGTCGAGTCGAGGCGCACATACTCCGGTTTGATTTACTCCTTGAGGACGTCTGAACCCGCCGTACCGGAAGTCCTCCACGGAGACAGGTTCCGCGCGTTACAATCGCTAGACAGACAGTCCTCGCTAGATTTAATTGGTCAGCGAACAATGTCGCCTGATAAGACGAGCCCGCGATCGTCGAGACAACCGTTCGATTCTCGTCGATGGAGGAACTAATTCTAGGGAAATAGGGGAATTTCGGAAAGCTGTCAGAAAGGGATGGTAAATTGGGGTTGGTTGAGGTTCGGGTTAGGTTCAGGTTAGCACTTAGCCAACTTGGAATGGGGAGATCTCCCATTTTTTCCTCAATAAGGGCACTGCCATTGATCCTATTTACTTTTGTTATTAGCTAGTTCTGGACTAGTTGCAAAGTACAATTTTTAATCAATTCAACAGTAGCTGAAAACCAACTAATAACAAAAGTAAATAGGATCAATGGCAACGCTTTATTGAGGAAAAAATGGGAGATCTCCCCATTCGGTTAGATTTGGGTTAGGATGGACATATAGTCTATGGACATATTCTTTTATAAACATTCTTCTGCAATTACTCTCCTGTGTTCTATTATAAAATAAGAAAACGTATAGCTTTTTCCAGGTTTCTCATAATACCAGCTGCATTCCAGTACGTTGTATTATTAATTCCAAACGCTTCTCTTAACATAAATAACCAAAGTGAATTAATTAGCTTTCCTTTTGAACTTCAGTTATTCCGCTACTTTTAAATTCCAGCGCGAGTAATCACAGCCTCTGAAACTCCTCCCGTAATACTCTTTCATTGTGAGCCACCAGAGACTTCGCACACCTTCGGCCACCGCCGCGATCTATACAAGAAAAATCCGAGTTACAAAATTACTGCGGAGTCCGCCGCGGTGATTTACTTCCTCTCCCGGTCGGCCCTTTAATTCCGTTCGTTAATAATGCAAGTGTCGTCCGTGATTCCAGACCCGAGTCGAACCCGGAATTTCATTATCCGGCCGAGTATACTTTGTTACGTGCGATCGTGCGCGAAAATGAGGGGCAAAGGGGCGAGGGGGGCAGGAAGGGATCGAGCTGGAGAAAAATAAGAGAAGAACCGATTTAATCGGGACCATTCGAGATTACACGCGATTCTGAAAGTTGGGAAATTGCGGTTTCGATGATTTAGGATTCCTATTATCAGATACGCCAATAGCGACCCTGTAAACCGTATCTGCACAGAAAAGACCAGTTTTGAGTTAGATTTCTTCACTAGATCGGTCAATTCTTTTTATATTTTTAATCTATCTAATTTACTACATTATTGCACTATGCATTTTTTTTGTATTTTATAGTGTAAATACTGTCATTATTCATTCTTATTTTATATGTAATGTCCTCCCTTTTGAACTAATCTACATATGTACAGTAATGGGTCTTATCCGTAAATTATTTAAACAAATAAATTTCTAATCCCTCCTTGAAGCTCGATTGGTGAACTGGAAGAGGTCCTTTTATAAGTAAGCCTTACGATGGGTTGAACCCATTTTGAACAGAATATTTAAAAAATACATGTTCTGATGACAATTTGTAAATTATTATTTTAAATCTGGTTGATAAACAATTTTAACTTTTGGAGGGATACTGTACAGTGGGTGGGTTAACACCTTTTGAAGGATGGATTTGTTGAAGTCAAAGGGAAAATTGTTTAGTATAAGATATTTTGTGAACTTAAATTCACGACACGTGAATGGTAAATCGTTTAGAGTTCAAGGTGTATCAGAGACAGCTCGTTTGAGCTGATTGCTACGATGGACTTGGGTCGTTCACGGGAGCAGGCTGCTGAGAACTTCAGCTGTTCCGAATCCAAGCGAACCAGCTTAAGCGATTCTAGCTGCGCGAGTTATTGTGAACGAGGCCTGTTGTGAATTCCAGATGGACTGTTCCGAGTCCATGGCTATTCTAGACCTAACCAGTGATGGACCAGGTCCATTTTAGCTCAGAGTTACGACGGGTGTAAACTGTTGTCTCACGACTTAACCACTGTGACGCCAAACTATTCCCAGCCCACCGCATAAGGGGACCTGAGTTATTCTAAATTCATGCAGATGATAACCCTGAACTATAACTGGGCCTGTTTAAGTCCTGATAAACCTGCGTTATGCTGATCCAAAGTTACCCTAACCGCTATTCGGGTGGAACTGGGAATGAATTAATTTAGAAAACGATCTGAATTAAAGATCATACCTCGCTCTGTATATTAAATTTAGTTACGTATTTTATAGGGGTGAAAAGTCAACAGTATTTTGGTCATTAAAGAGTAAAAGGGGGTAAACGATTTTAGGCAAAGGGTGAAGTAAAATATTTTGGGTATTAAGAAATAAAGCAGCATTATATGATAGTAACGATCATCTGTACATATTAAAAGACATGTCCTGACTGATTGACTAAACTACTGAAGCTAGAAATATGAAATTTGGACAATGGGTTCTTTTTGTGACGTAGGCATCAACTAAGGAAGGATTTTTTGATATTCCACCCCTAAGGTGTTTAAATAAAAGATGAAAGTTTGTTTGAAAATCCGCCGATTTTGAAGCATGCACTATAAGAAAAAAACACTGGCAACAGCTAGTTTTTTATAAAGATTTAGTAAAAAAGTCTTTTAACAATTAATTTCATTACTAGTCTTATACTAATCTTTTACTATTAAAAATCTTCTACGAAAATTTGAAGCATCTTCAATGGCAAAAATGACATTTCGTCCCCAGTTGCTTTCGTTCTAGAGTTGTTTCATCCTAGAACTTTTCACTCGAAAAGAAACTTATTCATTATCTAAATGACCGTCTGTCCATCCGTTGCTCTGGAACTTCCTCGTAACTCGTGAACTCGAATTACCGATGATGGTCCCTTCCGTTCGTAGACCTTTCTACTTTTCGCTTTATCGAGGAGAACGTAATAAAATTCTTGCAGTTTTCTCGCGAACGAACGAACAATTTAGCTGCTACCAACGGCGACGTGCTCACCGTCTAATGGCTGTAATTAAAATCGGGCTTGTTTTAAGTGCCCCCTTCCTGCTGCCACCTCCCTCACCCCCCTTCGTGTGCCCCTCCACCTCCACGTCTGCTTGCTTTCGTATAGTCGAAACTCTCATAACGGGAGAATATTTCGACAAACAGAGAGCAGCCACGAACAGTCGAGGACTCTTCTGCTCTAATCTTTTGGGACCAAGAAAAATTAACCGGGGACTTGAGCTGCGAATATTCATGGGTCGACGAGTTTTATTGTCTTCTGGTTGTAGAGACGAGCGAATTTGTTTATTAACCCCTAGGCTACCGTAGACGCCTATAGGCGCTCATAAATTTTGCGTTTCTGACACGGAAGGCTCCTATAGGCGCCCTGATAAGTTTACAGTAGCAATTCGGTTCAGAATACAAAGAAATTAATAATATTGTTTTAACCTAGTGAAATTCAGATTTTTCATTACTGAAATATGTTTTCACAAAAGTGCATCCCTACCATAAATTTCACCCAAAGTTCTCCTTGTACATTGCACGACCAGTGTGTCTCAAAATCTGCCGTAGTCGAAGGGTTAAATAGTCTGGGAAAGGAAGAGTTGTCGGTTAGGTCTGGATAGCTCAGTGGCTAAAGCAGTTGTCCTGCAAACGTAAGATTCCCCAGGTTCGATTCCCAGTATAGGTAATCTGAAGGATCGATTCCTTAAAATACGTATTTCGCCACGTTTTTTCGCGTTTACCTCAGAAATAGACATTTCTCCCCAAATAATTCAGTGGGTTGCCTCCTATTGTCTGAAATTCGTCAAAATGTTCTCTTTCGAACGTCCCGAAATTTCATCTCGATAATAGGCGGTCCTCACCTCGTCAGATTTCCTTCGACCACGAAAAAGAGCGGCAAACCAGTCGGCCAAGCTGTCGAAGGTGAAGGTTCCCAACTCTAATTTCTCTCGTTCGCCTCTGTCCGCGCGTAAACTTGGAAATTTAATCTCCGGAGAACCTCGCCGACCACCGTTCCATTCCGCCACCCGCACAGCCGCCCCGTGTTCGATTTGTATTCGGGAGTTTCTTCGACACGTTCCGGGTGAACGAACGAACGGAAGAATGTGATATTATAATTCGATTTCAGCGCGAGGAAATTGATTTTCCAAACAGTTTCACGAACCCACCGTGCTAAGCACAGCTTCGTTTTTATGTTTCAACAAAATTTTAATAACGCTGTCTTAGAACAATGGAATAAAGCTTTCGTTAATTTCCGGTTCCTGTTGGCAACAATACAAGCTTGTGCGTTGGCTGCATTGCGGAACAGGCGTGACAAAAGAAAAAGTGAACCAGTGAACAATTATTCAGAACAATTTCAAGTATATAAAGAGCAATAGAAATTCACGAATACCGTGGTGGATAAAAGTTTACGACCAAAGAGTCAAAGAAAATGAATAAAGTAATTAATAAGGAATATCGGTATAAATAAAATTTGTATTCTATGCTAATCAATAAATAGTCTTCTATTATAATAACAATAAAAATGAATACATAAACAATATTTTCGAACCATAAAATTATGCTTTACACTGACCTGACGTCTTAAACTTTTGTCAGCTACTGTATATTACAAAGTTCTAAATTACACAGCTTAATTGTACCTTCAAATTTACCTACAACCTCTCTACAACAACATCGTGAACCCCCCGCAAGACTTGCACGCCTCTCCCGAAAAAAAGACTAGAAGCCAATCGATATCCCCGCAAAACAACCCCAACTCGCCCAAACAGCAACAAGAACCGCCCTATAGCATCGAAACCCACCCTCGCCATTGGAAACCTCGTTCGAGCAGGGGATCCCTGGCTCCGCCAAGTCGCTGTACCGGTCAATGGCCAAAACCCATCGACCCTTTTCACTGTGTCGCGTCCAAGGGGGGTTGATCGAACGGTAAGAAGTTGATTTCGGGCGAACGAATTTTCGACAGCGTCGCACGGACACGAGGGTCAGCCTGTTATCACGATTTCCAGCTGGGCCCGGGGCCAACACGTGCCACCCCCGTTCAAAGAACCGAATAAGAAGAGCGGTGTGGACGAAGAAAATTGGGCTGGCCTCGATTTTGTTAACCCCTCCACCGGTCTCAAGCCTTTTGGCCGATCAAGAATTCGATTTTCAGCGCGCAGCCTCCTCTTCTCCTTCAGAAACGAAGATCTTGGAAGCTGAGGTGACACCGGTTTCATCTTCGAGTTGATGTCCTCGACGAGGTTGCAGGATACGAGGGGAGCGAAAGATCATGGCAAAGAATTTCGAGAGCGAACCTGTACTTCGACCATCCACCACCCCCTGCCAACCCTCTGCAGGATCGCCAAGATTTCGTTAAAAGAGGACACTCGAACCAATCAGCTTCGTCAAATTCACCGTCAACCCCGAAGAGGAACGCTCGCAGGCTCTGTGGAAGGAGCAGATAGTCACCTTGGGGGATGGAAATCCGCAAGAAAGGGGATGAAGATAAAGAGAGGAGGCTGGGGGGAGGTCTGAAGGCACGGCTGGTGGCTGCTGACAGAACAATTTCATCGTTCCATCAGTGGATGGAAGCGCGGAAGGAGGAGGGGGAAGTTGCAGTGTCCCAGAGGGTTGGGAAGAGGGGGAGGCATGCAATCGATAGGTAACGCTCTCGCGAGTTTCGATCCCGTCGCCTCCGGCCGTGTTTTCGCCGATCGAGCTGCGAGCTTTCCCGCGTGCCGGAAGCAGCCAGGCTTCCGAGCAATTAGAGGAATTTTGCTGACTGGCGAAGTTATTATAGAGCCCACGGGGACAATGACGGCCCGTGGACACCGTGACTTTGCCGCCATGCTCTCCTCTTTCCACCCTCGCCTCGCCCCCCACTTTGGGGTCGTTGGAGATTTTTCTGGGAGGTCGGGCAGCTTCTTTGTTTACTCTGCCAACGCTTTTGTTGCATTGCAACGATGCTGGGAAAAATATCGTGACGAAAGAGTTATATTTAATACACGATACAAGTGTCAGGGTTGCTGGAAAATAGTTTAATACGATAGAGATTCGAGTAAACCATAAATTACAGCAGGATAAGTTTCATAGCTTAAATTCTGCCGTCATAACATAATTAATAAACTTTATTGTATGAAAACAGTCGAGGTTATGCACTTTTTCAGTCTAACGCAAAAAAATGATGCTTAATAATGAATAATGACGATGTTTAGTATTTTATCACACTGTGAAAGGGTTAAGAAATCAAAGCAACTTCATTGATTATCCCATACATATTTACTAACCTACCACTAATTAGCGTAACATAATCTCCTTAATTAACAAATTTAAATTAATTGAATAGAAACGTTAATTCCGGTATACTCGCGGAAACTTGATAGCTGAAAAGGATACGTAAAACGATGTAAAATTTGTCTGGTTTAAGGTTTCAAGCTTCGAAGAGATATATCTAATCCAGCCTGGAAGGTGAGACAGAAAAGCTCGACTGTTTCAGGAAACACGAGACTCCACGGATTATCCTGGCACACTCCAGGAGAGCCGACGTAGTCGTTGGGAAACAGAAGTTGGAGAGAATTTTCCGCGACTTTTTGCCTGGGGATCGCGAGCGTCGCCTTCGAGGGAGCAGAAGTTTGCTGACTCGGGGGCGAGACTTTCGACGCAGCCAGCCAGCTTCGGTGCAGACTTTGAACAATAGTAGTTTGTAGTCCGCGGCGGATTTAATTGAATAGAAATTAGACCATCGATCAGCCGACCTGTAGAGGCGTCGTTGAACTGTTCCCGGTGCGTTTACCTGGAAAACGCTCACCTCTGCCGGCGAACGAAAGCCGATTTTTCACCCGCGCCCGACGATTAATTAACTTTCCTCATCGATCGGCCGGAGACTGCTTGCGCTTCAGGAAATTACCAGCCGTTTCCCGGTGGTTTTATTAGATATCGATTATGAGGCAGTTGGATTCGAATATTAAGAGCTTTTTATTAGATACATCGTCGAGCTTTTCGTTTTTCGAACCACACTGTAGTCGAAATTGAACGCTCAACGAACGTACGCTCTTCCATCGTCGATTAACCCTTTCCACTCGACGTCAATTTTTATCAGAGTAACTCCTATGTCGAATTATACTGGCCACTTTTAAATATGGGCAGTGTCGACGTGGTAAGCTTATTTTTTAATTAAAAAATTTAGGGAATTCAAACATATAAGTTACAATAAAGTTTGAGAGCTATGTTTAATGTAAAATAAAATTAAAAAATAATTTGGAGTGCAAAGGGTTAAAACTAGTTTCAATTTTGTAATGTCTGAACGACACTCATAGATTTCAGGGATAACAATCCCTTTCGCTTAGATAAGTTCACTTTAAAGTATAGAATTCTCTTGGGAAAGAACTTATAACCTGGGTCAAAGATTTCAGCTCTCTAAGTCGTCCCCCCACCACTGCCCTAAGTATCTCCCACTCTCTATTTTCTACTATTCTCATAACCTTCGATTTCTTCTGATTAACACTAAAAGTACCAAGGGGATGAAAATGACCCAATTTGTAATTTTTCATAGAAACCTGATAAACATACTGTGGTGCCTACAAATTTGAAATCCTACAATAATTTTTATTATGACTGCTAAAATTTCTTTCCCTTATATTACCTATTTTTTGTTTTCATTCAATTTTCAATTTGATTTCTTTGTCTCTAATAAATATACCCTAATCGTCGTTAGTTCTAGCGTTAAACGTTCTCAAGCAAAGCTACTCAACCAAAATCATTTCCACGTGAACCCAAACTTTCCCTGCTTCGTTTCCTTTCAATAAGCTGGCCCTGAATATTTTGGAACAACTCGTTTCATCAAAACCTTGAAATGAAACCAGGTATTTCGCAGCGCGCCTCATTGATTCCACAGGACTCGCAGCTCCCTTTCGCGATTCTTCTCCAAGATTGATCTCGCTCGTTGAAAAAAACGTTTTGTGTGGTTCGCTGAATGGCCGTGGGTATCATAAAACGCGTGCGTGGGAGCACAGTGAAGGCGAGCAATGATCGAGGGGAACTCACCGGTTCGATGTTCCTAAGGATAGATCTTCATTCGCCATGGAAAGGCCGTGATCTACGGTGAATACCGTGGACCTTGATCCCGGCTGCATTCAGGCTGATTTATTCCTCGACTGAATAAGCGGAAACCAGCCGAAAAAAAGGAGAATATTCACGAGCAAAAGAGCAATGCGATGGAAAATGGCACCACTTTGCCCTTTTTCTTGCCATGGTGTGTTTGGCCGATCCGCACGGGGCACGTTCAGGGGCCTCGAATATGCGAATAGAATAATTTACCGTGGCGTTGGGGTGGTTTCGATGGAATATTTCCTTTAGACAGACATTTCATTGCGATTGCTATAATGGTGTATAAATTTCAATCGAGATCGAATCCAAACTTTAAATTCTCTAAAATATTTGCGTCAACGATCGTAATAAAGGTAGTCCAAACTTAAAAACGGAAGTATGTGAAATTGCGAAAATCTAACAGGTGAAGTTTATACATATAAAAATGTGTGACACGCACCATTTCTCGTAATCACCGGCACATTTATCGTAACCGCAGTGGATATCTAAAATTTGTTATAAATTAATCACAATCACCGTGTATTCCACCCTTGAATATTGTATTAAACGCGTCACCCTATCGATTACCACAAAACCGCTATAATTACGAAACTGCAGAACCGGTTATTATATTTTAATCCGTAAATGGATACCATTGAGGGAATTCATGGGAATGCAAACACGCTCGGAAATCGCATTCGATTTTTTCCTCTTGGCTTGTTGAAAGCGTGTTTAATGTGCATCAGTATTTAGGGAACGTCAAGGGGGGTGAAAGAGGTTCTGTATAACGATAGTAGTAGTGGTAATGGTAAGAGTAGTAGTGATAGTCGAGTGTTCGATAAAATGCGGCCTAAATATGTAATTGTTCGAGAGCGAAACACGAACGAACGGTGCACAGGTCACGTTTGGAAACAGGAAACCCTCCCCGGAGTGTTTGAGGAATTTTCGATTTCCCCGGCCAATCGCCGACGAAACTATTTGCCCTGTGGCCGATTGCCGCTTCGATTCCGGGCTTCATTTCGGCCTCGATTTTAGTATTGTAATTCTTCGATTGCTTTTCAAATCGGTATAATGGTAAGCCCGTTGGCGAAATAAATTTGCGAGCTCTCTACTGTATTTTCGAGAGCCGCATGGGAACTTTAAAGTCCGTCACATTTAATTTGACATTGTGTAAAATATGCTCGGGTGAATATTGCGTGAAAGGAAAGTGGAATATTTTGGGAAAAAGGGAAAGAACGAAGAGGGAGTGTATTCAACGGATGGACTGTTAAAAATGTGTAGTACTATAATTTATTTATTTATTTATTGATGGTTAAAGTACCTATTATATTGCTTGCTTTAAAATTGGCGAATTTTCAAATAAACTTTCATCCCTTATTTTATTCCCTTATGTATTGATTTTCCAAAAACGTTGAAACACGTATTTCTTTATTTTTAACCAACAAGCTAAATACCAGTTTTCATAGTGCTTGTTTCAAAATTGGAGGATTTTCAAACAACCTTTTAGCCCCTATTTAACCCTTTTAGGAGTGGAATATCAAAAAATCCTTCTTTAGTGGATGTCTACTGTGATCAAAAGAATCTATTGTCCAAATGTCATGTTTCTAGTTTCAGTGGTTCAGGCTCTTCGATAATGAATCAGTCAGTCAGGACTGTTTTTATATGTACAGATTGTTATATGAGGGTTAAAATAAACCCTTTGGTATATACGTACGAGCAATACAGTGATTAGTCGTAGGAGGCTATCGATTGAAGAACGTTTCGTTTAAAAGTAAAGAAAGAGCTAAAGAAATAAAATACTGGAAACACAAAGAGAAACTTCCCTCGCAAGATTCTCCTTTCCACCCCTTCGAGTTTCAGTCACCCCCTCAGTCGACTTTCCACGCCACGTTTGCCGTCGGTTAATCCGCCAAAAGGAACGATCCTCGAGGAGACAACACGAGAAGCGCGTCGAGGTATCCTGTCGGTCGGATAATCCCCGGTGGCGTATCTGGCCCCGGGTAACGAGCTGTGTGCAAGGATAATAAAATGCCAAGATGCCGTTGTCGAGCCCGTCCCAGACACGAGCGACGCCCGCCAGCTCGAGAGGGCAGCGCAGCCCGACGAAATAAGAAAACGTCGATGCTGAAAGAGCTGCGCAGGGGAGTCGCGCGACAAGGGGATGGAGAACAGGCTGAAGGGGACAAAGGGGAGCCGTGAACGGGGTTTCGTTAGCGTCGCCTCGGACGCGTTTCCATCATCCTATCCTTCGTATAAATTTATTTATTTTGTGGTGGCATGCAACCTTTGCGAATGCTGGAAGGGGTTGCATCAAACAGTTTAGAATTGTGGCTGTTGTGGAAGAAAAAGAAAAGGGGTGTTTTTCGTCCGGGGCCTGCTAGAGGACTCATCACCAAGGCTACCTAGCAGGCCCATGACTTAGACATAGGGAAAGGAAAGAAATACTTAGGAATGGACGAACTGATGCATCGCAATTATATTCCATATTTTTGAAGGACGAAAAGAAGGTTGCTGTTGTGAATTGAAGGAAAGTGAAGGAGAAAAGGAATGGGAAAGGGTGTTTTTCGTCCGGGGCCTGCTAGAGGACTCATTACTAAGGCTACCTAGCAGGCCCATGACTTAGACATAGGGAAAGGAAAGAAATACTTAGGAATGGACGAACTGATGCATCGCAATTATATTCCATATTTTTGAAGGACGAAAAGAAGGTTGCTGTTGTGAATTGAAGGAAAGTGAAGGAGAAAAGCAATGGGAAAGGGTGTTTTTCGTCCGGGGCCTGCTAGAGGACTCATTACTAAGGTTACCTAGCAGGCCCATGACTTAGACATAGGGAAAGGAAAGAAATACTTAGGAATGGACGAACTGATGCATCGCAATTATATTCCATATTTTTGAAGGGCTAAAAGAGGGTGGCTGGTATGAATTGAAGGAAAGTTAAGGAGAAAAGGAATGGGACTGCCTTCTTTTTTATCGCTGTTCACTTTATCAATATCATGCATATACAAATCACACATTGGTTACTCTAATTCCACAACACGAACTTCAATGTTTATTGATACCTTTATCATACACACTTTCCACACTGATTCTTTCATACAAACATTCTTTCTCATATCCCACACTCTATGATTCCACCACAGATAGGGATAGGGAGTGGATGGTGTCAGAAAAGCAAGGAAGATCCGGGAATACAGGAGTTAGCCGGTGTGTTGATGGCAGTCGTTATGGATCGCTGCCGGTAACAAGCAATTTATTCCACGAGCCGGTGCCCCGAGCTATCGCGAATTGCTGTCTGCCCCTCTCCACGGGACCCGGGGCTCGCCTATACATCGTATTATTGTCATAATACATCAGCGGGGCTGTTTCGTTTCCTCTCGGTCCCTTGTGAATTCGAAACGTTGGCCGCGTTCCATGCGAGCAGAATGGACGCCTCGAAGGAGTCGCCTCGACCGGAAGTGACCTGATGCTGCTGAGAGGGTCGGAGGTTCCTCTGTGATTGGTGGACGAACGTCTCACATTTTTTGGTTTATCTCCTATCTGGGATTTCTTTATAACGGCACAAAGGGGAAAAAGATAGGAAATAACGTGAATGATCCTAGAGGACTGTGTTTGGAATTTTGTTGTTAGAAAAATTGTTTAAAAAATTGTTTTGTGTTCTACTTAAGAAGTGTGTTAGGAAGTCTTTGATTCTGATAATTATTCGTCGAAGAAAGTTACATCTAAACTGCGTAAATTTCATTTATGCATTTGTGGGAAATACAAATTTGTAAAACAGTGCAAAGTACGTACGATGTACAAAAGTGTATAAAATACTGAAAGTGAAACAATTTTAACTAATCTGAAACTCAACCACCGATGTAAAAAGCATTTTACCACGGTACTCCATTGAAGAGTGTCTCTTAATCAAATCCAAAAACCGTAGAAACCGATAGCATTGTCGAGGTGTTTCCCAGCCGTTTCAATTACAAATAAATCGAAACGATCCGTCGAAGAACAGGGGTTTCCCTTCCGCAGTACGGCGCAGATAGTCGGGAACGATGCAACGAGCAAACAAAGACGAGAAAGCCGCAGGAAATTGCTTTCGGGCGTGCGCTGAAAGCGAGCAGGGAATGTAGGTGAAAGTCTGGCTGCTGCGTGCACCGTGGTGCACGTGCAAACAGAGCCTGCGAAATTTTCGCGTGCCAGCCGCGAAACTACTCGTGGGGCCCCCGCGATAACTTCCGGCTTCGAGATACGCCGTTTGAGTTGGTATACGATAGCCTACACGATATAGCGAATTCTAGATTAAAGCATCAAGCAGGTAGTTTGATAAATGCACTAATAGTTTATTTATTTATTTTATTTATTTAAGAGCTATAAACCCATTGATTTAGAGGGATAAAAAATACAGAGTGCGTTAGATAAGATTGCAAAACATTATTAAGCTGACAATGAAATTTAGTGTAAGATTGATTAAAAAAGTCGAGGGATACTGAATAATTATTAGCCGTGATGCAAATGCGTGTAATAGTATTAGAATTTAAAAGCGAGTGTATGTAGATCAGGCATAGGGTAGGACGAGTAAAAAGTACAGCATACTACTTCCTCGTCTGCCTAATTAAACGAGAACATAGGTATGTTCGGAGCAATGGATCGATAACAGGTGCTATTCCAGGTTAAGCATCAACTCTGCAGGCTTCATGGAGGATGGGTGACCCCTTCACATTTCACGGGATCTACGCCAAAGTTCTATGCCTATACCGCTTCTCTTGCTTTTCTACGATGCTCAGAGTGTATGAACTTCAGTCTGCTCTTCAAACTAACCCTCCCCTGCTCACAAGTACCTGGCCGTAGACTACTGTGCCTATGTTTGTGGTCAGTTAGTGGCCACTAGTTTGGAGGTCACTTTCTCCAGAATCGTTCCTGTCCTCTCTACCATAGACATTTCAAAAGCAGGGGAAGAGTCTCTTTGAGTACCAGTTAGTTCCATGAACAAAAAGTATGCATCCCAGGATCAGTAATAAGGGAGCACAAAAAAGGATTATTAGAAAAGGAAATTCCAGATCTTCGGCAATAAAAGTAGTACAGCGAACATACAGAGAAAAAGGAATTTTCAGCAATCAAAAAAAGGAACGTTAATACAGAATGGCATATCGAAACCAGGGAGGATACCTTTATGACGATCAAGAGAAGGAGAAAAGTGAGAGAGAGAGAGAGAAAGAGAGAAGGGAATGAAAGCTTTAACGAGGTCGAAAAACGCCGTTCCCCTAATTTCCCGCGTTCCCGTTTCCCGCACGAAGGATTCTCGTTAGCAGGAGCCTGGCGGCGCTGTCGCTGGATGGAGAGAGAGAGATATCCTGGCTCGTTCCCGTAAACACGTGACCGTTCAGGAAATTGTGCGAGCTGTATTAAACGCCTCGTGGCAATCGCGACGATGCCGACGCCCTGCTCTCTGATCTCTGTCTGCTTTATTTCGCACATCCTTCGTGACGTTCTGCGTTTCATAGTCCCTGCTTGCTCTCTTGGCAAAACCGTCGCATTACCAGCGTTGTGCGGAATCAGAAATTAAACGGAAACATATATCGCATGGAATAATGTAGAAGGAAGTTAGAAGGAAAAAAGATCCCCTAAAGGCATAATAATAATTAAGCTGCGGAAATTAAAATCTGCAATTAACATGCAAAAATATTTAAAGTAAAACAAAGGCGGACACTCTACTACAATTTTTCAAAGGGTAGATATTAAATCTTCATTCAGTTTCTTCTATGTCTCTTTCCACGAGCTGAAAGTTCGTATATAAAGGGTATTTCTAATTTGTTATCAACAAAAGTTGCCCAGAGTATTTCCTTCGCCAGATTTATTCATTTGTCCTCGAGGAAAGTAGCCTTTCAACGCGACCTCTGTTATCCAATTAAAGTTCCCGTCGATTGTACGCCAGCGAATTGTCCTCCCAACCCTTTCAACCCCATCTCCAAGGGACACGCGACTACTTCAGAAAGTTCCCGTCGGCCCAGCAGCGGATTCAGCGCTCAACTTCCGGTCAGGGGAATACTTTTCCACGAGAACCGTTCGACGAAACGTTAACTATACTATCGCGTTATGGGGGCGGGAGGGGGTGAAAATGGGTGTCGAGAAGTTTGGCTGTGAATCGAAGCAGATAAAAGTTCCCGTTCGTCGGCTCGAAAATATTCCCGAGCCTGGTGTGCGGTAAACAAACCGACGAAGCCGAAAAGTAAAGCAGTGTTTCTCAACGTGAGCTATACACACCATAGCGGATAATTTTGATTATTTTTAGGATAATCATAAAATTTCACGACCCATGCCCCAATCGCCTACCCATTGGAAAAAACCGTTGGCGATAAACAATTCACCGATAGATCGGCAATGTTTAGTGAACACGGGGTGGCAAGGGAGAAAAGGCCTATAAGGGTTTCCTCGAAGGAGCAAAGGACTAATGGTTGAATAGAAAACCGAATTGTGGAGTTGTATAATGAGTTAAACATAGAGCTATATTTTTGCTATCAATTATAATAATAATAATAATAATAATAATAATAATAATAATAATAATAATCAATAATAGTAATAAATAATAGTAATAAATAATAATAATAATAATAATAATAATAATAATAAATAAATAAATAATAATCTTAAGACTCTTTTTCTACAGTTTTACTTATGCATTTCCTTTTTTCCAGAACTTGATCGACTATTATGCCACGTGGAGGCATCCAAATGTTGTTGGGGTGTTCGACCGAGGCATGATCCGAGGAAAGTTGAAGAACACTGATCTGCAGAACGCTTTGACTCGAGTCCAGGCGATATTTTATATGGTTTCTCCACTGTCGTTTGGAATACCGATCGCCCTCCAGCAGCTTCGAGTGGCTTTTCATTCGGAAAACTCGAACGTCGGCTTCGTTTCAATTAACGTCGCCGCACTCGACGGAAGGGTAACAATCGTCGAGCATGTTTCTCAGGGACAGTCAAAGGGGGGATGATGGAGCTGTAAGGCCTAGCTTATCGATTCGCGAGGCACGGCACGTGGTCCGATCGGAAATTTAGGGTGGCCGCAGTCGGACGAAGAATGATTACGGTTTGCCAATTAAATTAATTGGGGGAGGGGTTGGGGTTAGGTTCGCGGTGAAATAAAGCTTGGCTGGAAGGGGAGGCTCGCCTTTCGACCGCAAATATAAATCCCAGCTTGACTCGAATGGCCGCGCATTGCTGAATTCTTGATCCTTATCATTTGCGGGAATCCTTTTTTTTTTCTATGCGTTGCATTTTTTGGACTTAACGCTAGATTCACGGGACTCGTCAATTTGATGGATTTATGACTCCATGAGTAAAATTTGCAAAAGCAATTACTATTATTCCTAGCGATTTTTGTTGACTTTTATCGATGGAGCGATACAGGTAAACATACCTTAATTTATTTCTCTCTCAGCTGTGCAATTTCAAATTCTGTATAATGTACACTTATTTCTTTATTTTTTTTTTTTTTACTTTAACTTTTTCTGTATTTCAGGGTGGATAGGTTGCGAGGATAGATATTGAAGAGAAAAGGTTGCAGTTGTTCTGTTGTAATTTTCATAGGATTAGAATGAATGATAGGTGTTGCTAAAATTACCCAAATGTTTGGCTTAGATCCTGATTAGGTTTGCACCGAGTTCAGGTCAGATTAGGACAGTGTCAGGTCTAGGAACGTGATTAGATTACTGCTGCCGTGCCTAAGCTGGGACCACTAGAACACAACCTTAAGTATCTGTCGCGACGGCAACGGATCCAAATTAAACGTAACCCGAATCAAGTCCAATTTTGGGCCACGCTTCGTTTCAACGATCTTCGCATCGTATTTGCAACTAAAAGTTCCAGTTCCTTACAAATGGGACGGGAAAATGTCGGAATAAATTTGCCGGAAATGCGGGGACAGAAAAATGGCCGGCAATTTATTCGGCTGTGCCGCTAGGCGTGGGACAACCGAGTGATCTGGCTCGATCAAAAGTTTCGCCAACTTACGCATGAATATGCGATTATTCAAATGATCTCCGGTCGCATATTTCGACCGATAAACCATTTGCATGCGTCCGCCTCTCCCGCCCCGGGAAACCGAGACGTTTGCGCTGTATTTACTCGCGGTTTCAATTCTCGTTTCAAGTCGCTATAATGGCGCCCGATAAGCTTCCGGCTAGAGAGCACCAATTCCCCTCGAGAGTGTCTTATCCGTTAATTACGGGGTACCTAATAAACTGGAATCGATTCGGATGAAAGAAGATTTCGAGGGAAGAACCAAGGATCATGGATGATTGTACCGTTTCTTGATCTCGATACCGACTTCCGGTTTAATTAGAGCGAGCGTACTCCTTGGGGTACTCCTAGGCTTCTGATCTCAATTTTTCAGATTGAAATTGTTCAGGATTATTTTTAAAAAATTGCAATTTATTCTAAAACCTAATTCTTCGAATCAAAGTACATCTGGAACTTCTAGCTTTTTATCTCAATTTTTGAGATTAAAATTGTTCAGGATTATTTTTAAAAAATTGCAATTTATTTTGAAACCTAATTCTTTGAATCAAAGTACATCTGGAACTTCTAGCTTTTGATCTCAAATTTTCAGATTGTAATTGTTCAGGATTATTTTTAAAAAATTGCAATTTATTTTGAAACCTAATTCTTTGAATCAAAGTACATCTGGAACTTCTAGCTTTTGATCTCAAATTTTCAGATTGTAATTGTTCAGGATTATTTTAAAAAAATTGCAATTTATTTTGAAACCTAATTCTTTGAATCAAAGTACATCTGGAACTACTAGCTTTTGATCTCAATTTTTGAGATTGAAATTGTTGAGGATTATTTTAAACAAATTATAATTTATTTCGAAACCAAATTCTTTGAATCAAAGTTCATCGAATTCTTTAAAGTAAATCTTCTGGCTGTCTCTTTATTTTATGGCTGAAGAAAGAAATGGAAGCAAGGTCGCCGAACGAGGAACCGAAGAAGTGCGTCTGCCCGTGATCGGTCATCTTCGTACGGCTGCAGCGTCGGGACGCAGAGCCGCGACGACCCGTCCTCCCCTCCGTGTGTCGATGAAAAATTCATCCCCTCGTTGTGAATACAAATCGAGCCATTAAGATTCAAAGTGCAAGCGCGAGACCTACCGGTAACGCGCCAGGAATGTCGAACCGATGACTTCTAACCCCGAACAACTTCGAATGTATCAATTTTCCGCTCCGTTCTGCGTAGAATCTATTTAGAACAGGTTTTCGAAGCTCTGTACGACGCTTCGTTGAATTACAGCGACAGCTTACAGTAACAGACAAAAGTTTAAGACGACAGCACAATGCAGAACATAATTTTATCGTATGCAAATATTGTTCATATACTTGTTCTTCTCGTCATTAGGATAGAACGCTATTTATTGATTAGCATAGTTTTTTAATTGCACAATTAGCGTCAAATAGGGAAGCAAACAGGAAATAGAAAGTGCAATTGAAAATTTAGAACATAAAATGGGTTATAAAATGTAAGATTGCAAAATTGTAAACTGGAAGTATTCTAAGCCAACAGCCAAGGATTAAATAAATAAATAGAAAAAAAATATAGTGATTAGCATAACAAACTAATTGTATTTATCATGCTATTTTTTATTAATTAATTAATTTGTTTTCTTTCACCCTCTAGTCTTAAACTTTTGTCCGTTACTGTACATTTTATGCTAGACAAGTGTTTACTCTAATTTTTGGATGAAAGAACAAGAAAGCCTTCTCGATTCCGCTTCAAGCATAAATTCTTCATGAATGCATCGAAGTTGAACGAAATCGAACAATGATACATAGCGGTTGTGCAAGGCTGCAATTACGGAGGACTGGGTTGCATCGCAAACAACGATTCCACCTTAATCGGATAGCGTACAATTTCATAAATCATGAAAGCAGCCAAGCACCACGCGCTAATTCTGAGACGCAAACACCGCTTCTAATTTACACCGTGTACATCCGTGAACGAGGGGAACCCCTGCCGCATAATCCCTTAATTATAGAGGTCGATATCATGGCAATTAGCATCGGTAACATTGGTGAGACTAAGGAGAATTGGGTGCGTTAGTTTAATCTTCTTGTAGCTAACTTTATAAGATAAAGCTTGACTTCTTCACACTTGGCCAATCGAACGGGGAGATCTCCCATTTTTTCCTCGACAAAGCGCTGCCATTGATTCTATTTACTTTTGTTATTAGTTAGTCTTGAGCTGGTGTTGAATTGAATAAAAATTGTACTTTGGAAAAGCAGAAAATGCATTTGATAACGGTAAACAATACTATTTAAAGACTAAGTAATAACAAAAGTAAATAGAATCAATGGCCAATGCTTTGTTCTGGAAAAAATGGGAGATCTCCCCAGAATTATAGTTAAGCTAGTGTCTGTAATTGTAAGAAGGAGGTAACGGACAAAAGTTTAAGACCAAAGGATCAAAGAAAACGGATTAATTAATAATAAAAAATAAAATTCGTATCCTATGCTAATCAAATAAATAAATCATAAAATTATTTTTTGCATTATCCTGTCGTTTCAAACTTAAACAGATAGAAATTCGCACTCTATGAAAAAGATTCATCGTGTAAAAGAAAGTTGTTACATTTGTAAAGGAAAGAGCTGTTACATTCCAGATGAAAGATTGCTTTCCTTCAAATTTACGAACCACCGCATCCAACAAGAGTTAAGCAAACACCTATCACCAGACGCGTACAGCGGACGATATTTGTTCTCCGTTCGTAGTCAACAAAAGTATGCAGCAAAGGGTAGGATTCTGCCGGCGTAATGAAAAGTAAAGAAAGGCTGGATGAACCGATGGGATCACAGGCTCTCGAATTATTCTTCCATTTCCAAGCGGCCCGGACGATTATTCCAAGGAACGTTTCCACTTACTCTTCCGCCGTTTCCTACGCAGCCGTTCACATCCGGGGGGGGCGGGGGCGGGGGCAAGGGGGTGAATAAGACGAGTGAAGGGAAGACAGAGAGGACAGTGGATACAATTTGTCCTCAGCTGCATAATCCTTTTGAAGCCGGGCCAGCGACGGGGATCGCGTTTGTCCGGAACGGTATTACGCGGAGTTCAGAGGTAATACGGATCGCGTTACACGGAATGCCTTTCGGGGCAGCTCCTGCAGACCTGCCAACCCCCCGCCAACCCCTCAAACGGCAAAGGTCACGGTAATTGTACACGTAATTTCAATCCTTGGTGTGTCTGGAAAGCGCGAATCAACTACTGTCGCCTGTGCCTGCTGGTGGGTACCGTTTCTGATCCCCGGGCTAGCGTGAAATCTGAACCTCTAGATTAACTGCACACGCGAGCAAAGTAGGAGCTTTATGGTGCTTGGCAAAAAGGGGTACCATGCGTTTGGTTTGATAATGGGTTTGCAGCAGCTGAGAAATTGTGACGAAGAGAACGTGTGCTGGATTGGACGTTGCTGGGGATTTTAGAAATTTGTGGATTTTACCCTTTCGCTACCACCGGTGACTACAGTCGTTCTCCATAAGATATCATTGGGGTACTATGGGAGACTGTAGTCGCCCTCCATAACATAATAAGTATCTGGCTTCAATTCTAATTTTAATTGGAATACCTAAAGTAAATTAGAAGTATCTACCTTCCACACTAATTTTAATTCCAATACCTAAGGTAAATTACAAGTAAATTCCAAGTATCTAGCTTCAATTCTAATTCTAATACCTAAGGCAAACTACAAGTATCTAGCTCCAATTCTAATTCTAATTGTAACACCTAAGGTAAATTCTAAATTAAAAAATTCAAAATTCAATTTCTTTGTCAACCTTTATAAAAATTTGAATCTGCATAATGCTCCCCTTCCCAACGGGTTATGAACGGCAAAGAAAAATCGTGGGAGTATAAATTTAAAGGAAGCTTGTTTACAATTTTCAGTAAGATCAAACGAATCGCATTTCCTTGGGGATCACAGCTATCAGGGGCCGGATATCGAGGATCGCTTTCATGAAAACGCTTCTGGGCTGTCGCTTGTCGCGCGAAAGAAAGGGTTCAGATCGACAGGCTGAACAGGTTTACTTCGCTGAGGACGCGAGCACGATATAATCGGTGATTCTTTGTCCCCCAGTCATTAATTAGGCTGGCTGTCGCATCGCCAGGCCGGTATTAATTATCGATGCAACGCGTAATAAGCTGACTCGCTTAAATTACAATCGCGTGTTACGTTGTAAAGGAGGCAGCGTCGCGACGCCTTCGGAACAGAGACGCGTTGTGAACGGGCAACAATTAAGAGCGACAGACTGCTTATTTTATGCTTGTTTTGCTTTATTCAGCGTTAAAAACCGCTTACGTTTGCATAATTAAAAATGATTAAACAGTACAATGATTTATTCCAAAAGCCATTAAAATTCCATAAATTATTTGCTTTAAAGGGCATTGGAGAGTTTGTCATCCAAAAAGTGGATTAATTATTAAAAGAACAAGTAATATTATTATTATTAATATTAATATAATTCATAATATTATAGTTATTATTATTGTTATTAAAAATTTAATAAAGTATTAAAACTTTTACATAAGCAATCACAAGGATTGACTAATTATTTAAAAATTATCAGAAATTCATAACTATTTAATTGCAATTCATGTTAAACTTATTATGTAACTTATTAAAGTTAAATAGGATCTAAACCGGAAGTTTAAAAGGAATAATCATTTTTTAAATCGGAGGTTAAAAAAGAATATTCAATGGAATAAGCATTGAAGTATAATATACATATAAATATAAAATACATAAAATAAAAATAAAAAGTTAAAATTTTTGCTGTTTTTATATTTTTTCACTCCAGTTTTTTACGCAATCGGATTTGGGCCCAGCAAGAAACTCAGCCGAATCACGTTGGGCGACGAACGTGTTAAGGGTGAGCATGCCGAATCAATGGACAAGTCAACCGACTAAACATTGTTTCACATTCGCAACCCAGTCGGCCACCCTGGTTTCACCCTGGTCGAACGAAGCGTACGCAGCTCGTTGGCGATTCAAGAAGCAGTTGGCCGGACGAAAGAGCAGCGGATCCGAGGCAGCGACTAAAACGCGGCTGTTGTCGATGTTTATCACGGCTGACCGTCCCTGGCTCGCTTTTATCGACCGGCCAGGAATTTCCAGCGGGTTAATTGGAATTATTCCGACGGCTCTGTGAACTTCGGCCAACAGAATCGTTGGTCACCTTTCGATTCGCATTGCACCTGTCTCTGTATGAGTTCTGCAGCAATTATGCTTGCTGTTATTCATTCCACCCCTACCGAACTGTTTAAACTAATTAATTCTTAATTTCTCGAACTTTGTTAGCTCGCTCGGGGTTTATTTTTCGGAGTATTGCACGCAAACGCTTTTTCCCCTCTTTTATTAGCTGTTTCTTTTTCCAATTATAACTTCTAATTCGAGTTTTCGAATTGCGAATAAACATATTTTAGTCGCGGGTAGTTCTGGTACCAACCCTTTGCACCCGTTTGTCGAGTGTAACTCGACGTCGGTTTTTATCAGGGCAACTCCTATGCCGAGTCACGCTCGACGTTTTTAAAGTGTCATTTTAAACAGGGTAGTGGACAAAAGCTTAAGGCCAAGAAGGGAACGAAATTAAACAAATATGAATTACACCAAAGCTTGACAGCTATGTTTAATAAAAAAAAAAATAAGTACCACTCAAGGAATTGTCCTTTGAAGTAAATTTCAAATAAACCACCTAAAATACTAGGAAGTTATGCAATTAATAAAAAAAAAAAAAATGAATATCACTCAAGAAATTGTGTTTCGAAGTAAATTTCTAATAAAGCACACCTAAAATACAAGGTAGTTGTTTACAACAAAATTGAAAAATAATTCTCAGTGCAAAGGACTAAATTTCAAAAGAAAAAGGAAAACGTGAAAAATACAGTGATACGATAGAAAAAGTATTTATACGTTTATAATTTATGTAATTGGCTAGATATTGTTGTAATTGCTTCACTCGATGAAGGACTAAATTTCAAAAGAAAAAGGAAAACGTGAAAAATACAGTGATACGATAGAAAAAGTATTTATACGTTTATAATTTATGTAATTGGCTAGATATTGTTGTAATTGCTTCACTCGATGAAAGATTAAATTCGAAAGTGGAGTGAACGAAAGCCAGAAAGCGGAGAATTCCTTAATCGCCACGTGGTGCACGGGAAAATGAATCGAAGTTCGCGAGCCCCGGGATCCCCAGGCCCCGTTTAATTTCTCCTAAGTGGAATAACCGTAGCGCGAGGCGGACAGCGGGATTTATGGCCGCGGAGCTCGTTTCAATATTCCCCCGTTCCGGTTTCGTCAGCCTCTCCGCTGTTTTTTCTCCAGCGCCTCGACCGGCGAACTTTCCCCAATAAATATCACGGGACCGAGCAAGTGGCACGCGTTACGTGTCGTTAATTAAACGAATTACCGTACTCTTGAATTCGATCAAAAATTAGACTTTCTCCTCTTCAGAGAACCGAGCAAACGTTATTCAGAAATCAAACTTCAATGTTATTTTTTATCTCACGATGAATTATGAATATCAATGTTTTTGAAACGATTCGTTTAACGGTAGAGCTACCAAAATGATCAAAAATGATCAATTATACTTCAGATATTTTTTACATTTCTCAATACTATGATCATTCTCTGTCCTGTTTTGCATACTTGAGATTTTTCATAACAGTATAACAATCCACGGTTTGTATATTAAATATTTTTTTTTTAGATAAATTTTAATTTCATTTGTTTGGTTTAAACAAGTGTACTACAAACTTTGGTAATTATATCGTTTATTTATTTATTTATTTACGAGTGGAAACCCTTTGTTATACAAAACAGGAAGATTAGTAGGTGAGTAAGAAAGCGTTAGAAAGAACGAATAAATTTGAAAAAAATCGACAGAACTGCAGATATTATTAATCGTTGATTAAAGTATAACAGTGTTACTGGTGTAAGGATCATTTAAGGCGGAATTCGAGCTTCGATGTTTCAACTGAACGAGGAATGCTGTTCGTTGGTCGATCGATCGAAAAATCATTACCCTGGAACGTAGTCGAATGGTCGTATCAGCATGTCTGGCCGCAAACATCCGAAACTACTTCGCCGACCGAGCGTCTGTCCCGCGGTCTGACCAAAACCATCAGATTCCACTGATTCGCCGTTTGCCTCCTCTTGATCGCGAACGTCAGAATGCACTCGATGCTGGAGTACAACCACGAACATTCTGACCTGTGTCTACCGACCTCATCGCATTCGACATCTCTCGTGGAAATTTATTTCTTCCTTCAGGTAAATTAATCTCCTCGAAAAGACCGTCAGAAATATTTCGTGTTTACTTTTTCACTTGATCAACATTTCTTTTAACGACGCTTAATTGTTCATCTACGCTTAATACACGGGTACAAGTTAACTTTTATGTTTCAACATTTTTCATTGCAATTATAATTTAAATATAATTTTAAAATTATAATTAATTTGATGCGACCGAAAGATACTATTTAATTTGGCTCAACTGAACGGTTATGTGCGAGCTTGGAAACAGAGCATTTTATTTTGGAATTCTTTTTGAAAGGAGGGAGAGGGGGAGCATGTTAAACATTCTAAACAAAATAAAAACGACGCACGAGTGTCAATTACAGGGTGGTGTTTTAGAGCTTTGTGTTCTCTTCGACCCTTCAAATCAAACATTTCAATAGATTCAAGCCTTCAAAGAAATCTGAAGAAAATACCAACATTGGCATAGTTTTATAAAATTTTGCTATGATCGTCAAGAAATTTCTTCGTATCCTGGAACGCGTCAAATTTCGTCTCAGAGATTATCCGCTGAAACTGTAACCCTTGCCTTGCGAAATGCATATATTCCGTCGACTGTCAGCCGCACACGTTGCACAGCTTGCGTCACATTATAGCCAACGAGCTGCCGTAATGTGGCTGCCATGAATATTCCAGAAACTGTGCGTCTTCCCTAACACTCGACGATAGGCATCTCAGCAGGTGCATCGTGCGATTTGTCAGAAAGAAAAGCGGAAGCACAACCGTAGAAGTGGCGAATGCGTGAGCGAGGGAATAGATCAGGGTAAAACTGTGTGTGAGTGTCGAAAATTGAAAACAAGGCGATTGGTGTGTGTGTGTGTGTGCGTGCTTGTGAAATGTAGTGAAATGTCCATTTTTTTCATTACTGAAATATGCTTCCATAAAAATGCATCCCTACTCAAGATTTCACCCAAAATTCTCGGCGTACGTCGTAACGTCACAAAGTCTGCCATAGTCAAAGGGTTAAAAGAGTATCTATCTTGTGTCATACTCATCACCAATTCTATACAACTGATAGGGATGAAACAACTGCTGAAAAAAATCGAAGGACCATCGAGGGGAGTAAATTAAACAGAGGAATCGCGCAGCTAGTCATCGCTACGTGAGATCACTTTTATGACGGACCAAGACCAGAGCCATAAACTCGCTCGTCAGGCAGCTACGCCGCCCCTTAATCCCTTATTTCTGCAGTCCCTAGGGAACCAGTGATTCCTACCGTGTAGAATTACTGCTCTGCCTCGCCTGTAAACTCGATGAATCCCGTATCCGGTGTACTGCGCTTCTACGATCTCCATTAGGATGTAGATTCGGGTGTAATTCCGGTTCTTCCACCGTGACGAGGGGAAGTGTGCACGCTACTGTTCGAAACTATTTTTCGTTTGTTATTTTTGTTACAATTTCCTCGTTTTACATTAACCCTTTCGTCCCGAACGAAACACATATGTACCAGCACGATTTGAAAATTATACGTGTGTGAAAACGTGTTATTTGTAATCAGTCTAATATGATAGGCATACTTTGATTATTATTGGATCAATATTTATATTCTAGCGCGAAAGGGTTAATAGGTGTACCGTCGTAATAAACGTGACTTGAACGTGGCGTAAGAAGATACTTGCGACCGGCGCTGTTGCGTCCGACGAAAAAAATCAGGAATAAAAACAGAGGATAAATCCAGCAAAGCCGAAGAAACTCCGATAAACAGATACGCTAGCGAAAGACAACGAAGTCTTAGAAGGTGGGGTGGTGATTCGAGGCAGAAAAATCGTGGAAAAACAACGGCGAAGAATCCGCGGAGCGAAGGGGGAGAACAGGGGCAAACAACCGAGCTACCTTGAAAGGAAAACTGTCGCCTGTGCCAGGGAAAGGAGAGGGAAAGAGAATACGCGTTACGGGAGAACGGAGAAAGCTGGCAGAAATGCGCGAGAACACGCAAAGAGAGGGTTAGAGAAAGAGAGAGAGAGAGAGAGAGATGGATGAGAGGGAGGAAGAGAAAGACAGAGGGAGAAAAAGAGAGAGAACGTGAGTGAGGGAGGGACGAAGAAAACGACAGAGAGAGAATGAGAGAGATGGAGGGAGGGAGTGACAGAAAGAGAGAGAGAGAGAGAGAGAGAGAGAGAGAGAGAAGGGGAGCCCCTGTCGCGCGGTCTTCGGGGGTGGATCAATACCACCACCACGAAATCGTGACGGTGCAACGGGGATTCACCGCACACGAAGTTGTATGTCTTTCGGCTAGCTGCACTTTGACAACGACGTCTCTACCTTAACCACCACCCTCTCTCTTTCTACCCCGGTTGGGTACCGCGACTGCCTTGCTTCCACCACGAATTAAATTACACGCGATCCGAACAGGGCCCTTTGTCGCTGCGGCTACGCTCGGTTACTCCTCGACGTACGATCGCGAAAGGGGTGGACGGGTGGAGGGCACCCGCTCCGGTTAAACCGGCTCCTTTGCGCGCCAGGAATTTTGGCTCCGGGACAAACTGGCAGTTAGAACGGTCCTCTGAGAAGAGCCGAGCTTTGGGTTTGTTTTTGCGGAAACACATATTTTGCGAAGCGTTAAATGTTATTCCGACAAATCTTTTTCGCTCTGCGTTTCTCTACTACACCACTGTGACTGAGAGGGTGTCTGACAATTGACGTAAAAAACACTTTTAATTGTCATGTAGGGTACCCATAACTGTCCTAAGGATTAGGATGACGACTGCGATGCCACAGTACCAGTGTTTTAATGTCAGTTCACAAATACATTCCTAAGTCCTATACTCACCTAAGCGAATGTGATGTTCACGGTGATCCATATGATTCCCGGAGGACAAGCCAAGACACGTGCAATTATGTCGTGTTAATTGGAAGGGAATTATATATGTATATCGGTGGAAGGAAGGCAGGCAAAGATCTATGGGCTCGTCGAAATTATCAGACGCTCGACTTAACGCCGGTCGAGTGTTTGCGTTCCGCGGAATTTCTCTTTAGAAAAGGGTTTCCCTTAATTTAGCCGAAGCACGGAACGACCCCGCGAAGCGGAGATGTCATTGTCGAACACGTTCCGCTCTGTTTGCGTCGAGCAGCGAACGAGCGAATAATCCCGAAAGAAGAGCAGGGATCCCGCGGGAGCGTTCTGCGCCGCCTCGAAGATTAAAATTTCAGAAGAATCGGGGAATCGTTGCGCGAAGAAAGCTGCCCCCGAAAGATGAAATTAATATAGAGGATTTTCAGAGTAATCTTCTTTAATGACATTAGGAAGCGGGGAGTTTCGGTATAAGAAGCCTTGCGATCATTTTACTGATAATGATAATAGCGATGTAATTCGTCGCTGTTATCTTAACAATAATCGCAGCAATTTTAGTAATAATGGCAGCGTTAAACTTAAACGAGTTCGATGAACTCCATCAGCCGGTAATCTTGATACACCCCTATTTCGTAAAATAACACAAAGTTGGGGGGGAGATCACGCGAACTATGTTGCAGTTCACATGCGGTAGGAATTTCATTAAGCGTGTATTGATTGACCAAACATTCATTTAGAATGAAATTCAGGGATTCTCTGGATCGCTGATACCTTTTTCGTAACATCAAACAAAATTCCTCCTGCTCTTTAACCCCTTCACGCGCGAATAAAACGGAATCTGATGCGTCTGAAAAATACTATTTAATTTGGCTCAACTGAACGGTTACGTGCAAGCTTGGAAACAGAACATTTTATTCAGAAATTTATTCTGAAAGGGAGTAGAGGGTGCATCTTGAGTGTTCTTGAGTCAGACTCGTCAAATTCTACAGTGGCACATGAAACGAATGACTACCCTAACTCGTCATCGTAAATCAAAGGATTAAGCGCCGAATTCTAGCGATTCTCCAGCCATTAATCGGCCATCCTAAATGGCACTGCAAAGAAACAAATTTATTGCCCGTTAAACAAAGTCTGGCGACCAACAGGGTGGCAGGGGAAAAAGTTGGCACGAGATAGCGTGAAAGACGATTAAAACTAATGCACAGGGGGCTGGGGGGGGATGGTAGCGAAGAATAAATCTGTAGCCAGGGGTAATGGCTTAATGTAGCCTGGTGAAAGGCTGTTCTCCGGGGGCGAGCACGCCATCTTATTACGATGAGCGATCGCCACGCGGACTCTTTATCGTTGCCGCTGTTGGCTGGATCGCCGGTTTCTGGGAACTTCCTGTTCTAGGGAATTTCGTGACTCGGCGAATTTTCCAAACCAATCGCCGTTGCATAGTGCTCCGTGAAATCCCTGTTTCGCGTGAACGGAAGCTCGTTGTCGGTGGCTTTGTAAAATTGCCCGCGATAGCTGTGCACAGATTTCAGGTTGCACGGTTATTCTCTTCTGTTGAAAAAGTAGGAAACGCGAAAGATAACAGTGGGTTACAAAAATCGAGGAAAAGATTGCCGAAGTCACTTTGGTTAATTGCGAAAGCCGAACTAGCAGATTTTTACACGCGAACTCTAATTTTTAGGTGCATTATTAACACTAGATTTACGGACATTTTTTGTTAATATATTTTTAATATACATATACTAAGAAATAGGTATATATAGTACAAAATTTGAAGTTGCACAGCTGAGAAAAAAATAGATTAGGGTATATCTGCATTGCTCCATCTATAATTGCTAGGAATAATAGTATTCATTTTTGCAAATTTTCGTTTTAATAAGAATAATAATAATAACTTTATTAAACGTAATAAGTGTTTGATAAAATCTTCATACAAAGTTAAGAAATTTATGGGGTTGAAAGGTTGTATAAAAAGACCGCCAATTTTGAAGCAAGCACTATAAAAAAAAATGCGGGCTACTAGTTTTCTATACTTTTGCATGCTGTGCACGCGCGTCTTCTCCTTTTTCCGCATACTTGAAAATCCGCGGTTAACCGACCGTCGAACCGTCTTTAGAATTCATACAGTCGAGTAAGACTTCTCGGTCGTTCTAACGAACAGTTTTATCTACTTCAGGAAAATCTGCTGCCCCTTTCGTTTTTGGAGAAAAGGAAGTCGGTGGGGAGCGCAGGGGTCAGTTGAGCCACGGTCGAAGGAAAAACTGCCGCGACTTGTCGCGACTCAAAGGGATATCCAGGCTGCATTCAGAAGAACGTCCTGCAGCCATTCGTTATCCAGAAGCGTAGCAACCATTGAAACGCAGGACTGGAGGGCCAAGCCTGATGCGCTTCGCGTCTCTTGGAATGCCTGGCAGTCCTTTGAGTACTGGTTGATTCCCTTTTCGTTCCATTTCTTCGTTTATTTATCCGTTCCACGTGGAACACCAGGATTTCGAAGGAAAATCTCGCCAGGATGGAAAAAAACCGTTTCATTTAACTGGAATTCGATGGAGAACGCTTTAACCTCTTTCTTTGGGCTCACAGATATTTTTAATGAAACTGTTCTCTGAAGTGCTTTTAGGTTTAATATACAATAATCGTTTAGCGGGCGTAAAATAAATAGTAGATATTGTAGAAAAGGGTTTTAAGATTATTATTATTATTATTGTTATTAATATGATTGGTAGCAAAAGTATACAGTACACAGTAATTTGTAATCAACTCTGCCACACAACTCTACGTTTAACTCTCAACTCTTTATACAACTCCACAACTCGGTTTTCTATTCAACACTGGTCTTTTCTTGCTTTGAGAAAACCCTTAGAGGCCTTTCTTTTCCCCACCCCACTTCCGATAGGCTTGACTTTCGTCTAATCGACTCACACTTTTACTTTTTCGATTTTTAAAACTACGATACTATAATGTTGAAATTGTTAATTGGTTGATATACTTTTAGAAAAAATTTTTCTAGAAAATATAATACCTTAACGCAAAATCTTCGTAATAGTGAAATGACTGTTCTTTAAACGACCCACTTATTTCTTGTATTTTCTCTAATAGGTGAAAAACCTTCCCCACCGTGGAAACGCAGCCTGCAGCGCATTGCACACAAGAAAACAGTCAGGGAACCAGGGAAGCAAAGACACACGAAGCGGTGTACAAAGAGAAGAACGAGCAACCAGGTCGTCCAACACGGTGCTCCACCCCCGGAGCAAGGTGGAAACGGGGAAGGAGCGTAGCGAGTCTAAAGGAAGAAGAACGTGGTGCGCGGCTAAACACTTGGAACGATCGAACGAAACAACGGCCAGAAGAGGTTGGTCGTTCTAGGATCCCGTAAATAAGAACGTCGGTGCTGTCCGGCAGCAGGTAGCGCCATCGACGAGGCAGAGGAAAGAGAGGTTGCTGGAAGAAAGACGGGCATGGCAAGAGCGTTCCATTGAAAGTGCAACAAGAACTTGGTTGAAACAGTGGCTGCTGCTGTGGAGAAAGTCGATGGAAACACGAGTTTCGAGCGCGTCGAGACTCTGGTGAAACGAGCCCCAGAGCAGACCGGGTGGCGTCGGTGATGGTGGTCGAAGAAGAGGGATGGAAAAGTGGAAGCAGTCGCAAGACTGAGGGAAAAAGAAGAAACAGAAGAAGCAAATGAACGGAGAATGGAAAGGGTAGAATAAATACAGGACATCGATGGGCGGTAAGACAGGGTGAAGGGTGACTTTGAGAAAGGGGGATAGAAAGAAAAATGGAACCATGGAGAAAGCGAGAAGTTAGAAGAAGCAAATAAACGGAGAATCGTAAGGGTAGAATAAATAGAGGACATCGATGGGCGGTAAGACAGGGTGGATGGTGACTTTGAGAAAGGGGGATGCAAAGAAAGGTGGAATCAAGGAAAAAACGAGAAGTCAGAAGAAACAAAGGAACGTAGAATAGGAAGGGTGGAACAGATACAGGACATCGGTGGGTGGATAAGTCCGGGTGGAGGGTGACTTTGAGAAAGGAGGATGAAAAGAAAGGTAGAATCAAGGAAAAAGCGAGAAGTCTAACAACAAACTGGAGGAGGGCTGGAAAAAGCGATGGAAGATGAAAAGACGCACGGGGTGGTAAAGGATGGGACTGGTTCTGGGAAGGGGGTAAAAAGAAGAGCGGAATCCCGTGGCAGGAGGAAGAAAAAAGTGTAAGAAGGAAATGGAGGGGGAGTGGAAAGAGCAATAAAACAACGATGGGAGAGCATGGGGTGGGAAAGAGGGTGGAGGTTCGTGGAAGAAAAAGGAGACAGCGGAGCGGAGAATTGCAAAGGAGTCGGTGAAAGAATGGGAAAAGTTAAGGGATGAAACGATTCGTCCGGGAAAAAGGGAGCTTTCGGTCTCTTTAAATCGTTCCCACGAATTCGAGCGTTCGCCCACCTTCTCTATTCCCAACTCTGTACAACTGAATCGGTGTTCTGTTTGCCCGACCATGAAGATGGCTGTAAACATAGAAGCTTGTAGTCTGGAACCTGGGGAATTTAGATAAAACTTGTAGCCATTTCTCTGCGTCGGTGATTAGAAAAAAGATTCATCTATGAAATGTATTGAAAGAAAAATTCAGCTGGAAAAGATACGAACAAAAATGTTTGGAAGGATTTATGATAGTGTTTGGTAATTCAAAAAATTGAGAAGCTTCTGTGAAGTAAGCAAAAAAAATCAGTGTCATAAAAAGAAACTAGTCTTTTTTACATAGCATAAGCGAGGAATTAGTTTGCAGTAGTAATTACAAGCAATCCATCAAATTAGAATCGCAAAGAAACGAAATCCTGCTGAGATACCAAAACAAAATTACCAGGATCCTCGTACGCTTTCCTTCTCGTGAAGCACTTTGTGCGCGTTTCCAATTAAGAGAATTAAGGATCAAGCTCCGCGAACTCTCTCACCCACCACTCGAACCGTGTTACACCTCCGTCCGCCTGTGCCCTGTTTAGAGTTGATTCATATTTACTCCGCCAGGCGGGGCCACCCGGCGTTAAGCAAATTTCTGGAGCCCGGCTAACTTTTGGAAATCGCAACTTGCCGGGAACCGTGTATCCAGGCAGTGGTCCAGAAACAGCCAAAGCAAGCAGGCTAACGATCTGACTAAAAGCGTTGCAGTCGTTTAGCCGTCGAAAACCGGATGTTCCAACGCGCGAGAAGCATCTCCCAAACTCTTCGTAACTCCGGCACACCGCGTTCCTCCGTGACCACGGTCATTAGCGAACTTGAAATTGAGCCGATTTACGTGGATTCAGGCACAGACATCTGTTACAATTCTACCAGAGACATTCCCTCCCGTGGGAATATGAAAATTCGATGCAGATAATCATTTTTGTAGGAATACGATCGAGTGGGTACTTTTCTGGGAAAATGTGAAGGGTGCTCGGGTCCAGGAATAGCCATGGGAACTTAGAATGTTTAGAGTATAGTGTTTCTGAGGCGTGAAACGTTGAACATTTGAGAAAACTGAGCGACCAAGGAATTTTGGGTGAACGTGACCGAATGCAAGGAGTGAGAAAGGTTGACGATTAGAAAGAAAGAAAAATGAGGGTTTGAAAGCGAGCGCGGGGCAGAAAAAATGTGATTGCGAAAGAAGCAAGAATGTTGAAGTTGTGTTAAGTCGAAAAGTAGTTTATATAGTATCAAAGTTCTTTATACTATTAAACTATTTTACCCACATCTAAACCCTACCATTTCTCGGTAAATAAAGTAAGAAATATCCTATAGTGATGCTAATAAATTTAATTTCAGGTCTAACGAGTGAGTTCTCGTGCTCAAAAGTAACCGAGAATAAAAAGTCGTTTATACACAATTCAGTTGTTACTATTAAACTATTTGAAATATATATTATTATCTAAGAACTTCACTTTAGCCCTATCATCTCTCTATTAAATAAAAAGTAAGAAATTTGACGATTGGAGTCTAACCTATTGACACTGTTGCGTCAACAATGACTGCAATCAAAGATAACCTCATCCTACCCCCCCCCCCCATCACCATCCCCAGTATGTAAAAACAAGAACGAATCTTCGGTGTTGGAGAAGAAAAAAAACCAGAGCTCGGCCAAGTGGGTCAAGAATTGACCGAAAGAGAAAAAGAGCGAGGCAGCAGAGTGGAAAGAAGAAGGTTTGTTCGACGAGGTGGGTCGAGGGAGGATGGAGGGTGGCTGGAAAACAGCAGCCACGACTGCGTCAGTGGAAAACGATCGAGTTCGGCCAGCTTCGGCCGGAATTCGGAGCCGACGTTGCGGCTGTGCCGAAGAGAGCTGTGACGCAATCCGAGTATACAGTATATACTACGGTGCACAATGGCCCGTATCTGGGTCGCGGTGTCAGTGCTACCCCTTGCTCGGCCGCTGCAGGGGGCTGCAGCCCCAATTCCGCTTCCCCGGCGCGGCTGGAAAATCGCGGCGATATCCGCCGGACCGGACGGACCCTCTTCGATGTACAGTAGCGGGCAAAAGTTTAAGACGACAGGACAGTGTAAGGAGGTGGTGATATGGCTGTAGTAGAGTGGGGGATGTTTGTATGGAAGAACGAGTGTGACGAGTGCGTATGGGAAATATTGTAAATAGATGTTTAAGGTTCGTGTTGTTTAATGAATGTTGCGGTTGTGTTCTATATTATTTGGATATGTTATGGTGGAGATGGAGAAAACAGAGGGTAAAGACATAGAAAGAGAAAGAGGGGGGAGAGGGAGAGAGAGAGAGAAAGAGAAAGATGGACGAGAGGGAGGGAAAGAAAGACAGAGGGAGAAAAGAGAGAGAGGAAGGAAGGGAGAGAAACAGAAAGAGAGAGGGAGAGGATAAGGGAGAAAGAGAGAGGGAGAGGATAAGGGAGAAAGAGAGAGGGAGACATTTCAGAGTGAAGATTGTATTTTTCAGATTAATCATACGACATCCTTTTAATTATTAACATACCGAAGAGTGGGATTCTGAATTCCAGAGCGAGACATCGTTGCCCGGAGAAAGAAGTAGAATTCATTACGAAGATTCTGGAGCAAGAAGAGTCATCTAGAATCGCTTTGAATCTCTGTGCATCGGAAAGGGACGTCCTCGAAGTAGGTGTTCTGGACTGGGTTAAGTGTCACCCAGGTTTCCACGGTTCCTACACAATTTAGGGCAATTTTTTTTCCGATTCCTATTATAAACGGGGGGGTCGTTTGTAAAGGGAGCTCATTGTCTACGACAGTGTAGAATATTTCTACATTCTGGATAGCCTTGAACTCCCTGTAGAACGAGTTAACGGTACTTCTACATCTCATAGTGGCGAGCAAAAGTTTAAGACGACAGGACAATGGAATTTATTCGATCACGAATCCTAAAAAAAATATCAGGATCGTAATGGGAAAGCGGGTCGCCAAAGGCGGCAGAAAGAAAAAGAGTATCGAACGCGTATCCTGGAATTACATTTCCAGTGATTTCCGCGACCCAGATCGAGCAAGTCACGCAGATTGCTCGCACGCAACCCCCGTTTGATCCACATTTTCAGTGACATCCTTTTTTCGTGGTCGTTTCGCTGGAAAGCCACTCCCTTTCGTCGGCAAAAAGAAATTAACCGTTTACGCGAACCGTCGTCTCGCATCCATCGCGAAGTATTAAATTGAATCGTTCCAATTTCGAAAAATACGCGTATCCGTTGTCGCAAGGCGGGAGAATGGAACGTGAGCAGCCAACGAACATCCGACTCAGTCGTCGAATTTATGCGGATCGCATGCATTATGCGTCCCGTACGTGCGCAGTCTCGCGCGTGAGAGGTTCTGGCCTGCGATAAACGAGAGTTACACCGGTAATCGTTCCTCCAGAAGATGCTGATAGCATCCCTTCTTGCTTTACAAATTCAATACCTTCAATAGTATCAAAGAATCTTTGGCGGAGCTGTGATTAGGTATTAATTTAAAGGATTCAAGAGCACAAGTATATAAACGTATTTATTTATTTGTTTAAATAATTTACAAGTAAGACCCATTAGTATACATATGTAGACTAGTTCAAAAGGTAGGACGTGACATATAAAATAAAAATGAATAATACCAGTATTTACACTATAAAATAAAATAAAATAGAATATACAATAAAATAAAGTGCATAGTTCAATAATGTAGTAAATTAGACAAATTTAGATAGCTTACAAAAAGCGTTGGCCAATTCAATGAAAAAATCTAACTTAAAACTGGTTTTTTCGGCAAGCGTGCAGATACAATTTTCAGGGTAGTAATTTGCATGGCAGGAATGTCTATGATGACCACAGTCATCTAGCAGACGAATCAAAGTTGATGGAAGAAAGTAGTGTGGAGCAGTTAATGACACCATTAATTAATTTAAATAAGAAAAGTAGATCGGAGACCAACCTACGAGCTTCAAGAGATTTCAAGTTTAATCTTTTTAAAATTGGTTCACAATTAGGGAGGGTCGAATTTATTTGTAGATCGATGATGGGTCATAGAACTTCCGCTGGATATTATATTATATATGGGTTGCAGCTTCGCTTTATTGATGTCGATGTAGGTTAAACGATTAAAAGATAACGCTTAGCCTGTGCTCGACCGAGATAAAGGGTCGATGAAGTTTTTAATGGAGACAGATTAGCGGACCAGAGATCCTCGCCTCGAGATATATTCTCTCCCGCGAAGAACAATTCTTCTTCTCGTGTGGATGCTGGTCTGCTTTTTTATCGAGCTCCCTTAGTGCTCCACTTTATTGTGGAACGGGTTAAAGGGGATGATTCTGATTCTTATGGACGATGGAATCGGGAGAAACGATTGTTTTTTTTTGTGAACGATGATAGTTAGGGGGTTGAGTAGGGATTTGAGGAGGTTGGGAAGGTGATCAATGAGAAGGTTTAGCGGAGAGGGTTTGTGAATGTTAATTATAAATATCTTGACACGAGAAATGATCGGTGTGTTAGTAAAAATTAATGAACTCTGTTTAATTAATCTGAATCTGCAGTAGTGGACGTAAGTTTAAGACGGAAGAATATTATAAAACATAGTACCATTTATAAATATATAAAGATTACCTATACATACATTTTTATTATTAACCCTTTCGCGACGGCACAACTAAACCATAATTCGCCACCATTTTCTGGGTTGCCTAATATCTGTACTAGCTTAATTTTACTTTGCTATTGAAATAAAACAATAATGTAATTATGATTTTAATAGTATTTATTACACATTATTTTTTAATAATCTTTTTTAGTATGAAAAGTTTTAAAACAGGAAAATTCTTTATTTCTCTAACAATAAAATTTGTATCTTATATGGTTAACATCGATCTCTACAAATTAATAAATAACTGCCGTATATATACAACCTAGTGATTGCTATATATATACGACACTCGTTGTGAAAGGGTTAATACGATAGTAGCACTTATTAATTGATGGGATGCATGAAATTTGCTCATGGTACTGTTTCTTATTCCTTCTAACCTTTCGGTCTTTTAACTTTGGTCCACTATTGTAGAATGATACCAATATAGTAGATTATTATGCTATGGTGTTCCAGTATGGAACAAAACGATGAAAAGCGTCGAATGGCCGTCGATAGACCATAGGTCGAGCATCGAGGGGGGGGGAAACTTTCAAAGGACTCACCCTTCATGCCGAGTACTTGTGCTCTCCTCCACTCGAGGGGACACTTTCCTGTGCTTGCTTGCTGGCGTCGTTACCGATACGATTCAACACACAACTCGGAGTGTCCGGGATAACTCGTAGGTTCTACTTCGATCAGGAAAACACGCAGGAACATAGAACACTCCCTGGAACAGACACCACGATACGTTGCTTTAGAGTAGCATAGAAATTGCCTCCTTAAGCTGCGGGTTAAACTGGTGTGGTTTTAACCACTTTGGTACGAGCGTCGACTATAGTCGACAGCCAAGAATTTTTACCTTATTTCTGTTTGAGCAATTGTGAACATTTAAAAATATTTTAATAAAAACATATTTATTTATTTCATTCATTTATTTATTAATAAACGAGTATAACCCATTGGTATACAAAAGGGAATAATATAATAATAAAAAAAGAAACACATGGAACGTATAAACAAAAAAATATGATAGAAATAATAATACAATAATATATATATAGATGCAGTTTAAAGCAGAGAAAAAATATGATTTCTTAACTTAAGATTTCTAAGATTTAAAATTTATACTACTGATTGGTTTACCAAGGATCCTATCATATTTGAAAAATAAAAAATGTTATTCGAACAAACAAGATATACTCTACAAATCAAATCACGAGGGAAAATCTTTCCTTTTCAGAATGTTCACCCTAAACGAACGCATGGGAGAGGACGATTCATAGGTTCACGAGTTAGGGACACGCGATGCTGATCGTTAGACAACCATTTCACGAGTCGGCTGACGGTAATCCTGAATCATTAGACAACAATGCCATCTCGAACCGGGGGTGAAAGACGGGATGGAAGCTTTTGTGCGGAGGAATCGCTCGCGCCAGACAAATCAGCGGAAATTGGGATTTCTTTGATGAGAACCGGGTCTAAGGATCGATGCCTACGGATGATAGTTATCAGAGAACGATTTAGACGGAGGTGTCTGGTGGCCTGACACCGATAAAATTGTGCTTGCAAGGTATAATTGAAAGAAAAGTAAACTTACTCTATTAACCCTTTCACTGCTATGGAAGCATATATGCGTCTCTGGCAAAACTTACTCACTTGAACTATGGACGCGTATATGCGTTTGTCAATTCTTCCTCGCTCCCATTTAGATTAGAATTTAGACAATTGCTAATAGAGCGCCGTCCACGCAGAGCACTTCAACTGGGAGCATTTAGCAATAAAAGGGTTAACTAGTAAATAAAAATTTCCTTGTTGCAAAATTGAAAAGATAAAATACCAATGGAGGAAAAATTGGATTGCACATGTAGGATTTACATCCTTCTCAATTTCTTGTTTTCCTTCCACACTACCAAAAGAAATAAAGGAACGGTTCGACATTGAATCATCCTAATTCACTTTAGCATTTAGAGTTCAGCATCGATTTCCTCGCGAACGATCATCGTCGTAACGATCAGCGACAACAGCGACATCCCTGCGGGAGCAACACAAGAGAGGCGAACGAATTCTGAGCCGCGGGATTAATCCGGGCACAAACGCGGACACATTCAATTAGCCGATGTGTATCCGGTTACAAGGCGGTGCACAGGGAGAGATGTACACCAGACCACCGCCTCCCCCCCCCCCCCCCCGTCCGCGCCCCCTGGCTGGCGTGGCCGTTAGAAAAGAGCAAAGACCAAGCGGAAAAGCGAGTCGACGTTCCTCTGGAAATGTGCCGGCGTTATCGTTTCCGTCCTCATAACGTGCCGCGGCGCCGCTTATCGCGCTTTATCAGCAACGATCCGTTGGAAAGCCAGAGCTGCGCGAGCACTTTCCACCCTATCGTTTCCCGCCCGTCCAACCCTCCGCTTTTCTCTTTGTTTTTCATCCCTGTGTCGCGCTTCCTTCTGTTTTGCTTCTCCTTTTCTTCTTTATACGATTTCCGCCCGTTTCGAGTTCCCTCTTATTTTTCGGATCGATGAACGAGTGTCTCCAGTAAGCGAGTATTTATTTTTTATTCTTTATTTATTAACACGTTTGTTACTAAGACCTTCTGAGAAAGACATTCGTCACAGTCCTAGATTTTTTTCGGAATTATATGACATCAATTGGAATAGATTTTGCATACGTGCATTCGTATACTAGCTGATTACAAATCGAGCAAATGGAGTGTTCAAAAAATTTCTATCAACTCCTATTGAATAGTATATTAATTTATATACTAATTGCTCGTAAAGTTTGCTCTGAGCTTGATTTGATTTGAAGAAGGGGTTGAGTTTTGTGATCCTTGCAAGAATCTCACAAAATTTCCTTACTTCCTCATAACGTTCTTTAATTTTAATTAATTCTGTTTCCCCTTATGAAATTACTGAACGCGGTATAGTAATATTACCAGATCCAATTTTCCTCGCCAGACCTCGGTTTTTATCTTTTTCTACATTTTTTTTTCTTTTTTATTAAAAAGAAAAATGTTACCGGGTTTCATTTTAATTTTAAGAATGGAGAACAATATGAATTATCTTTTTATTAAAAGTGAGAAGAAACACGAGAGTTTAAAGCTCTCCTCGTTTTTTCAACAAACTTACAAACGCGATATTAAATTGTCCCAGTTTGGAACGATTTATACCCTCTATCTCACGATTTACCGTGTTTCCACCCTTAATCAGTAGGCTCCTATTCTATATACACTTTTTTCTGCCTCTCTAAATCGCGTGCAAACGGGGCACAGGCAATTTTCCCTGTCGTTTCGACCTGCTTTCGCGCCTGTCTCGCTGTTTCGCCCCCGCCAGAGAAACAATGGTCGAGCACAAGGGGATGAGGGTGGATTTAAGGGCGAGAGAGCGGAGGAAGCGCGAGAGGGGGGCAAGCAAAAGAAATATGGCAGCCGAGAATTTCGTGGATGCGTCTTCTCCGGAGGGAGGGACCTTCCTTTCCCCCCTCTGAAACTTTTCGAATCGTCTTTTTACGTCCCCCGTTTCTTTTTCTCTTAACGTGCGTTTCAACCAGCTGCAAGAAGAACGAAGCAAAGAAGCTCCCAAGTATATTCGGTAGCGCTGTAAACAGACTGAAAAGTACCATTTCTGTTTGGAATGCGGTATACATAATTTATTATCGGATTCGTGGTTGCGTCTGAGAAAAAGTGGGGGTGAGTTTCAGTTGACGTATAGTAACGGACAAAAGTTTAAGACCAAAGAGTCGAAGGAACTAAATTAACTAACTTATAGTAAATAGCATGATATATGGGAAATTTCTTACTTTTATTTAGAGGGATAGAGTAAGAGAGAGAGAGGGGATTCAGGTGTGGGTAAATATTATATATTTAGAATAGTTTAATAGTAAGAACTTTAATAATATATAGTTCAATAGTATAAATAACTTTTTAATTTAACACAGCTTCTTGCTTAACACATTCCTGCTTCTTTCATATTCACACCCTTTCTGCTCCGCACACGCATTCTCCCCGTCGTATATTCTTCCAAACGCTCGTTCCCTTTCTTTCTAATTCTAAACCTCTCTTACTCACATTCGGCCACGTTCACCCAAAATTCCTAAATCGCAACGTTTTCTCAAGTGCTCATCTTTTGCTAATCGATAAATAGTATTCTACCGTAATAACAATAAAAATGAATATACAGACAATATTTAAAGACCCATAAAGCTCTGTTCTACGTTGTCCTCTCGTCTTAAACTCTTATCCTTGCCACTGTATCTCTAAGAAAAATATTTCTCTTAAGACTCCCATGAGTCTTCCGCTGTGCAGCACTCAATTTTCATCTCGAACGATCGCGTACAGAGGTTCGTCAAATATGTACCGAACTCTATAAAAGCTGTTCGTTTCCACGGAGTCGACGGTTTCATTGGAAAAAACCAACACGGTTCGCGCAATTATGCAAGAGAAAACTCGGTAGCCGAGGAAGAACGTACTTCGAGCAGGATTTATACCCGATAATCGAGTCCGTCGAGTCGAAGAAACTATCCTGGCGAGTCGATACCGCGGCGACAGCAAGAAGCTGCCGGGGATTTGATTAAAATTCAAACAAAGAGGCGAGCTGGTCGTCGATTCAATTACAAGTTTCCGCGAAGAAGCTGAGAAACACGCAAGAAACCCAGGGGGGGTGGGTAGGGGGGGGGGGAAAAAAGGTACCCCGTGGTCCGCTGGTGAAGTTCTCCCGGGGAAGGAGTTCGATTAATATTCAGCTTGGCGACGTAAATAGGCTGATTTGCAAGGAGAAAGGCAGCCGGCTAAGAATATTCGATGATTTTGTTGGGAAGAAGGCACGAAGTTGCTTGCCTGTTGACCAGCCAACATTTTAGTTCCGTGATAGCCAATGAGGAGGGACGAGAACAGTCGACGAGGCTGGAAAGTTTAAAATTCAGGATTTCGAGCTTAACTTCACGTGTAAACGTTCTAACTTGGCAACCTAACTGTTCGAAGGATTTTGATGAATTCGAGATAAGCAGGGGTACTCAAAGCTAATTATAAAATGAGCCGAACGTTATCCAAAAAGTTCATTTTTTTCTTTCATTTCTAATGTAACAAGTATATTTACATCTTTAATATGAAAAGACTTACAAAATTATTAAAATACAAAGTACGCCACGTACGTGGTGCTTGGAGCGAAAGGGTTAAACTCTCTATGGATACCGTTATATAATTTAATTCCAAAAAAAGAGAAACTAAAATTGCATCGAAAAATACTTTCATGAATTCATCCTTCGAAAAGATCCACAATTCCAATTGTTGTTTAGAACTACTGAATGATACAACGATGAAATCAGCCTTTCTGATCGTTACTGGACAAATAGCCAGCCGCTGCCGAAGCTTCAACGCCCTTTAATTACAAGTTTCTACGAATCCATGTCTGCGAAGCACATTAGCCCAACTCTCAATCGCCTCGTAATCTCGTAGCATCGCCTCTGAACTTTAACAGAAGCGAGCTATAACTTTCGCCACGCTATCCCAGCGAGCATAACCAGCTCCTCCTCCGTGTAGATCCACCCTCCCGATTGGCTCATAATCTTCGAACAGTCCAGTAACCAGCGTGCGCATACACACACACATACACACCCACATACACACAAACACCATCAATGTCCTGAACTTCCGCCCGCGTAAACTAATGCCTAAACCTTAACCCATTCACTGTCAGACGAATCTAGAGTGTCTTGACCCGGGTGTCAAGATTTTATTTGAAAGAAAACACGGAATTCAGCAAAATCTAAAGTTACAGACATAGTATTGAGATGACATTTACTGTATAATTTGAAAATGAAAAAAAAAACACTACGAGATATCTCGTGGCTGGCGTTGCTAAATAAAATTCCTGTGCTGAGTGCCATTTGTAATTAATCCAAATTGTAGCACACACTATGAGATATCTCGTATTTTTGGCAGCGAATGGGTTAAGCTAATGCTCCTCGACGAGAACAGTTAATCGGGTTTGGTGTTCCGCGATAATTTCGTGACACGAACAGAGGAATAGATAAGGAAGAATTCGATATTCGATAAAAGCGGCCCAGTTTTCCGCAGCGATTATTCGCCACGGCTAATATCGTTTACCGGGCTGCCTCGAAACTAGTTTAATTTCCGCCGATGATAAACCGTGGATGCAACGGTATCAGCTCGCGCATTGTCGGTTTCCAGGATAGATCGGTGGCGCAGGGGAACCGGAAACACGTCGAACCGCACGAAACGAGCCCGATGGGGAACTGCCCTGAATTTGTTTGGATCGTTTCATTTTTACTCCAGGGTGAATCGGTTAACGTAATGTATTTCACCAGTTCACTGGTGAAACGTGTTACAAACGAATTTACAAATCGATCAGATTCTTTGGTGTATTTTAGGTACAGTAGCGGACAAAAGTTTAAGACCAAAGAGCCAACGAAAATAAACAAATGAACTCGTAAAAAATGGCACGATAAACAAAATTCGTATTCTATACTAATTAATAAACAGTATTCTATCATAATAAGAAGAATGTATATATAAACAATATTTGCAAACCATAAAATTATGTTTTACATTGTCTCCTCGTCTTAAACTTTTGTCTAATACTGTAATTTGCCATAATCTACCATAATAATAACAAGAATGAATATATAAACAACATTTGCAAACCATAAAATTATGAATTACATTTTCCTCTCGTCTTAAACTTTTCGCCGCCACTATAATTTACTGTTTCGTTTCAACGGCCAACTTTCGGAGAACGAAGAACCCAGAAGAGGATAATCGAAGGAGTCTGCCGTTTTAAAAACTTCAACGCCTCGGTGTTACTGTACCGTTGTCCAAATTAGCATCATAATCTCGAGGATGTTTTGTCCAGCCGTCGACAGGCGAGGAGTGCACAAGCTGAATGAAACACTCCGCGGAATGAGAAAGTAAAGCGTGTTACGTGGAAAACCAACCTTCTGACGGTCGCATAGGACGAGAGGACGAGGGACTAGACGTTTTCTAAAACGTCGTCCGTAAACAGGAAACAAAACAGGAGTAACCACGAGCGAGGGGGGAGAACGCTTGACGGCCCAGGAAACACGAACTTTCCCTGTGACCACGTTCATCGTCTCGAGCGAACAAGAAGCTGGGAAAGAAACGAGAAGGGTAAAAAAGCTCGTTGGAAACGTACAGGAAACGCGAGCTGAAGAATGGGGCGCTTGTCTCCTCGGGGATACGGAGAGGACCGTCTTCGCGAGGAATAACCGAGAAGCAGGGTGACATTTTTTTTATCGGGGACAGCGAAAAGAACAAAAAACCCAGCTGGGTAGGAAAACGGGGAGGGGTGGGGGGGGGGAGAGGAGAAACCGAGGTGAAGAGAAAAAAATGAGGGAAAAAAAGAGAAAAGGCCGGTCGAGTGGGCGATGGACTGGGCGGAGAGGGATGGAGAGGAAGGGTTGCGAGAGTCAAGATGGGAGCAGCCCGGTCTGGCTTCGACGCTCCGGCTACGTCAGCGCGCTTTTGTTAAAGAACAACTTTCCTCTCGCCACGATTTTCCGCCAGCGTCCCATCGCCAGACCGATGATTGATGCGCTGAAAGGAGAACAACTCCGGGCACACAACGTATCGAGGGAAAAACCGGATCGATTCTGGTACGAGCGACGCCTAAGTCTTCTTCCGGTTCACCGGTAAACAGATACGTATTTTAGAGAGTCGCGGGGTGCAAGGGGTGCTGTTGTCTTTGGAGAACGGAAGGATGAATTATTCACGGGGTTGCGTTCCAAGGAGGTGTAGCGTTTTACTGTGGTGAACCGGATTGGATTGGTCACGCGGGTCGGAATATGAGGTTCCTTAGGAGATTTTGATGGTTTTCGAAGGGAAGGGTATGGTGTAGGAAGAGTTCAGGGTGTTTGTAGGATTTTGAAAAAATTAAAGGTGATTCTGCAGCCGGAGTAATTTATTCTATTTATTTGCTAGCTGCTGCTTTGCTTACGTAGAAGTGCTTTGATTTCAATTTTAACTATTTTGAAGAAATGTCCAATTTTGCAAGCCATTAACTTTAATTTTAACCAGAAGGTTAATTACTTATTAATTTTTATAGCGCTTGCTGCTTCAAAATCGACTGATTTTCAAACAACCTTTCAACCCCTGTTTAAAAATATAATTAAAGGGAACCCATTGTCCGAGTTTTGTTTCTAGGTTCACTAGTTTAGGCTCTGCGATAATGAATCAGTCAATCAGTCAAGACATGTCTTTTTATATATTAGGTAATCTAGCTGGTAGCCTTTTTGATTCGCACCAAGGATGGTTTATACACTGACTTCAGGTTTCCTTGCTCGAACAGTCCACATGGTTTGTGCATAGTTAGTTCTAAAGGTTCCTGTGCAATTTAGATTCGAACGCGATAGCGTAGACCCTGGTTAATTAATAGTCAGGTTCTTCGGAGCCTAGTTTAACTTAAATTATAATCAACTTGCGCTTGGATTATATCAGATTATAGGTTACAGTTTGTTCAAGACGATCCTTTTACTTCGCAACGTTCTTATTTCGTTCCCCATGCCCCCCCCCGCCCCCCTACTGCAGTGACTGAGCTTAATAAAGCGCTCTACATCATTCAGCTTGCTCGCTCTTCCCTTTTACCATCCAATGCAATATCGCGAGCCACCGCGAAACCGCGTACGGTTTACGGTTCCCCTCGTCTAATATCCTCGTAGTTGTAGCGAGAAGAATGCCTCCGGATAGAAGAACGCAGCAGAGAGTTACAAGAGAGGCCGGAGAAATTGAAGCGGTCTTGTGCGTTTGAATATTTAAACGAGCAGAGAGAAAGAGAGAGAGGGGGGGAGGGAGAGTGAATGATCTCCCGGAGTTGAACTTGATCGATAACCGTGTCGGTGGATACGGTGTTCGTCTGGAGCTCGAAAACGTCTATCAGGGAGCTCGACGAGGCGCTAGAGAATCCGAAGAAAATTACGTCCTACTTTCTCGCCGCTTCTTCCTCGTATCGATCATCGGCCGCTACCATAGAAACACATTCATCATCCTTGCAAGAGCTGAATCCTCTTTTCACGCCAAATACACCGAACCTAACAGCTCCTCTCCGCCTCGTAAACGACTGGCGAAGAGGCTTAACGCCTCGATAATTAGCAACAACACTCTCCTTCTTACCTTGTTAGGGGTTGATATTCTATGTATACGTATAAATAGCACATGTCCTGACCGACTGACTGGTTCATCATCGCAGAGCCTAAACTACCGAAGCTAGAAACATGAAATTTGGACAATGGATTCCTTTTATGACAATAGGCATCCACTGAGGAAGGATTCTTTTAAATTCCATCCCTAAAGGGGTTAAAATTTAATCCCTACTTGATAGGGGTTGAAAGGTTGTTTGAAAACCCACCGATTTTGAAGCAGCAAGCACTATAAAAATTAGTAAGTGTTTAACTTTCTAGTTAAAATTAAAGTTAAGGGCTTGCAAAGTTGGTGATTTTACGTGTATGGGATTTTTTCAAAACTTATCCCTATTCCTCGCTTAGATTCTTGGAAGAACCCATTCAGAAAGCTGGTATTCGGTTAATTTTCGCTTCGTAGCGTTTCTGTATTCAATTTCTATCACACGGAATATTCCTGAGCTTTTGCTCGGTCTTCCGTGACCGTAGATTCTTCAATTTACTCGACGCGATACACGTAACGCCCTAGCCCTGGTCGCCCTTCGACGAAAGCACAGAAGGCGAGCAATTATCTCCAGCAGCAGGGTACATTTTACGGTCCAGGAACCGCGAGGATGGCCGGAGGGGACGGCCAAGGACGATCCTCTCGTCTTTCTTCGTCGGCAATCAGCCACCTTTGTCCTCTCGATAACGTTTCATTCGCTAAAAAGCGACGATTCGACGACCTGCGGGCTTTAATTCTCGCTGATGAGCGAATTACCGGAATCGTGGTCGATAGAACGATCGCTGTTGCTCGAAACTTGTTCCTAAGTCGAGATGCGTTGAGAATTGAATGGTAACGTGGCTGCAGGGACTGGAGAAATAGGACGTGGAGTTGCTGATTAGGATGGGACGACATCTGGGATAAATTTAGTAAGTGGAACCTATCAGAGTTTAGGTTTGTCGTTAACTTTAGTAATTGTTATGAGCAAGAAATATCCTATAGTAACGTACAGGTGCCAAATTTCCAATTGTAATTAACCATATTTCAAGATTTTAGTATTACTTATTTAGGGGTGCCGAATGCGTGAGTGAGAGAATGAATGGGAATGTGTGTGTAAGTAAGTGTGTTTAGTGTTTGTTATTTGTTCTTTCTCGATTAGTCTTTTCGAATGTCCGATGCTGATGACCCTCACCAGTTATCCTAAAGCGTATTAGACAATTTTACAATTTTGACAATTGACGTGTATTCGAGTTTTCGATTAAAATAAAGATTCTCTTACTATATGCCTGACCCACAATTAAATCCGACAGTAACGCTAATAGATCAGATTTCAAGTCTACCGAGTCCTCGAAAGTAAACGAGGCTAAAAAGACGCCGTGAAATAAGCAATCTTCAACATCTTACCGGCGGCGATATTTTAAAACGGGAGCAAATAAAGGAGCACAGTGACAGACCATTAGCGGTGGTCGTGCTTCCTGGGTCCAGATATGAAAAGGTCTTTCTAAACGGCCCGGACATTACGGGCGGGGCGATAATTAATGAAACTGTACACCGTTTCGCCGGCATTAACTCGTTAGAGGAGCGCTGCTTGGGAAATTGTGTCCGCTCCGCGCGGAATTAGGGTGCAAATTATAATGAGCGAGCATGAGGGAACGCGCCACGTGTAACTTACATTCTGTGTACGCCTGTTTATGGCTATCCTCCTTGAGTTTCACCTTCGAGGCTGCCAGGGAAACCCTCTGCCGTGTGATATTACCCAGACACAGACCTGGGGATGGAGCTTTAAGTAAGTTGGATTTGACCCTTTGCGCTAGAGAGGTGACCGTGAGTCACCAAATGATGGTTTCACAAAAATTTCAGACTTCAGTTAGTTTGTTTATTAGTTAGACTCGAAGGTTAAACAGTCACATATGTATGTAAATTTTAGTATATCCCTTAACTAATCTAAATGACGCTTAATACAGGCTAATCTTAGTAAATATTTGGAATTTGAACATTTTTGAAGTTAGCATGATTAGACTACTAACAATCATCTCTTAAGTGTAAAGGATTAACAGAACTTAAACCTGAAATAATCTCTACCCTTTAGTTTACTTCGTTACCACTGACACCTGGTAAAATAGAAAGCTTGATGTTTGAGAATCCGATTTGTTAGACTTCCTAATTTAATAATCAAAGAAACGTTAATCATTGACTCAAAACTTTTATCGTAGGATCTTCAGGTCCAAGAAGAAGGCCGGTACACCTACAAACTCCTTTACTAACATCAGCAGGTGGACAATTAAGCTTCCAAAGTGTCGTAGCTCATTAATCAAAGCAAAGTCAAACCGACCCGCAACCTAGGAGCTGGAATCGATCGATCCAAACCTCGACGAACACCAGCGTGTGCCACTTTCATCGCTCGCGCATGGTTAGGTTAACGAAGAAGACCCGAACACAGGACACTCCGGTATTTATTGCGTGCGTAAACATCGGCGATCGGCTCTGAACAACGTGTCCCGATATCCTGTCGAGTGGGCCGCACACACCACTCTCACCCCCTTGACCGTTCGAGGGTTGTGGAGGGAAGATCGATAACATCGATATCGAGCTGAACGTATACGCATCGATGCTGTAAAGCTCGCCTGTGTGTACATTTTGCGCGACGCTGGATTACGGCACGCCACGAGATCGGGTACCAGCCCCTAACCCCCTAACTCCAGCGCGCTACCACCCCCATGGGTGATGGGGGATCAACGAACCGAAAACACGACGGATAACCGTCGACCGGAAACATCGAACGTTCAGCGACGTGTGTACAGAACCGACGGGCATTGACGAGATTTCGGTGGACCGTGATCTTTGAAACGTCCTGTAAGAGAGGAATTTTTGTGTTTTCGATAGGTATAGGATGGTTTGGATCAGGTGAGAAACGGGATTTAGAGCTTTGGGTTCTGTTTGATGATTTTAATTACCATTAACGCTTCATCGATCGGGAACCTTTTAACGTTTAGTTAACCGCACGGTGTCACGCTTAAACGAACACTGTCCATCACGTATTTATTTATTTATTTATTTATTTGACGGGTAAACACCATTTATAAAGAAGTAATACAGTAAAAATAAAAATAATTTTTAATTGAGAATTTTTATTCAAAATTAAGAATTTATTAAAAATTGTACTGTGGAAAAGCAAAAAATACATTTGACGAACTGTGAACAACACCAGTTCAAGGCTAACTAATAACAAAAGTAAATAGGATCAATGGCAGCGCCCTTGTTGTGGGAAAAAATGGAAGATCTCCCCATTCGGGTGATTAAGCGTTAAGTGTGAAGTGTTGGTGTTTTTGAAACAACCGGTACATTGATCGATTACCGCCTCTGTGTTTAAGATTCTGTCGATAATTTGTTATTGCATGGTTTTAAAACCTACTTTCATAGAAGAATGTGCGTGGAGTGTTTTGAAACGACCTGTAGCGGTCAATGGCACGCTGGTTCGGATAACCAGTTTGTTTTGCGAAGGACGGCGTGTAATTACGGCAATTCATTTTGAAGTCAACGCGGCATAATTGCGTGCCGTGTTAAATTGATTTATCAGAGGATTCCGTCATTGCGAATTCATAGAAAACGCATCGACCGAGACGCGGCAATTAATGAAGCACCCTGTAAAGTTACGGAGAGCGCGGGAGAAAGGGGGGGCAGGGACCTGTTTGTCGCCTATGGAACAATGTAACGAGGTCGATTAATTTTGCAGGTGGTACAGGGGTAATTATTCCCGCGTTAAATTAATACATCAAGGAGGTGGTGGAATAAATGGACAAAATGTCGTGCGGATACGAGTTTGATGTACAGATTGATTCATTGAAAGAGAATTTAATAACGATCTATCATTAATTCATGGATTTTGCAGCCTCACCGTTCAGAAGTAGCCCTAAGAATTTGATTCCCAAACAGCAAATATCATATTAAACGTTACAGGGTGAATCAGAAAGCAGTGACTACAGGATGATTCAAAAGAAAGGAAACGTAATGATATTATAACATATGCCACAGCTGCAAATCGCGAAAGCTTCTCTGTTCAACGGTATTTTCACTAATTTAATTACTTTTTACGAATTTCCAGGTTTTACAGGGTGATTCGAAAAGCCGTGACTACAGGACGATTCAAAAGAAAGTCGTGTAATGATATTATAACATATGCCACAGCTATAAATCGTGAAAGCTTCTCTGTTCAACGGTATTTTCACAAACTTAATTACTTTTTATGAATTTCCAGGTTCTACAGAGCGATTCAAAAAGCAGTGATTATAGAATGATTCAAAAGAAAGCCGCCTAATAATATTATAACGTATGCCACGGCTTCTCTGTTCAACGGTATTTTCACAAACTCAATTACTTTTTACGAATTTCCAGGTTCTACAGGGTGGTTCAAAAAAAAAAAAATTGATGAGAAGGAGACCAAGGCGGGAAGAAAACTGGCTAAGCAGCTAATTAGACCGCTGAACGTGTTCCAGCAGAAGACGAGAACGACAAAAAGCTTCATTTTTCAAAGCAAGAAATACCTGGAACGGAGGGGAAGATAAGAGGCGTCATCGACAAACTTGATTACGTCCTTAATGCTCGGCGTCTTCGCGGCGTCGCGACGCGCTCAGAAGGGAAGAAACAAAAGAACGAGCGGAAAACAGGCGGGCCACGACATTACCTCCCGTGTTCCTTTCCGCAGGAAACACCGTGTCGTGGCTGTGACGTTACATAATTTCCAATTAGCCGACTGGTGCCAGGCGCCGCGGTAAGTAAATGCGTCACGGTGGAATACAGACGGATATTTCTTCCGCGAATGAAATTTACTTATTTCTTGCGGGCCCCTGGTCGCGATTTATCGTTGGGCGGAAACATCGAGGAATTCAGGGAAACGGAGAACGGCAGACGAATAAATAATTTTGTGTTTAAAGTAGGATGAATGAGGGGGGAATGTTGCTGTACTGTGCAAATATTTGAAACTCGGTGGATACGACGATAGATCTGTATTGTAATAAATTTGAAGTAGCATGAGCCTGAACTTCCTTAACCCTTTGCTAACTTTGAATTATTTTTTGAATTTTATCTTCAATGACTCCCTAGTATTTTAGGTGTTATATTTGAAATTTACTTCAAAGGACAATTCCTTGACAGGCATTCATTTTAAACGATTTTTTTTTTTATTAATTATTTTAATATCCACCACTTAAGTGTTTCACGTAAAGAACAATAAGATGTGTGTTAGCTTCTCACATCGACATCGTCCATATTTAAAAGGGTTAAAGTAGTAACAAAATTCTACACGATGAACACAAATTCTCCTGACACTCTATAACGTTCAACCTGTTTTTTTTTTTAACCAAATTTCTGTTTTCAGTTCCATCTTGCTCGAAATGGGAAAATAGCTGTTATCAAACAAAAAGGCTGTAATCACACAAACAGGCGTCACAACAAACGCACGGCACTAGCCATGTAGGTCGGCAAACAAAATAACCGCGCCTCGGGGACGGTTGGAGGCGGAAGTGGCGTGGTCGCCATGAGTTGATCGGTGAAGTGTAACGCGGATCCATAAGTCATGAGGTGGAGCACGTTCAAACGGCCCTCGACAAACTGAACAAGCGTTGACACGCTGGGAAAGACGCGGGAGCACCGAGTGTTTGCCACCCTCTGACCGTTCTTTGCTCTCTCTCACTCTCTATCTCTCTATCTTTTTCTCTTTCAAAATCCTCCTTTAACTCTCTCTCTCTCTTTAAACCCCCCCCCCACTCTCTCTCTCTCTTTGACTCTCTTCCTCCCTCTTTGTCTAAATCTCCCTTTAACTCTCTTTTTCTAAATCCCCCTTTAACTCTCTATCTCTCTCTTTCTCTTTGACTCCCCTGTCCCCCCTCTCTCTAAATCTCCCTCTAATTCTCCCCCTTTGATTCCCCCCCTCTCGCTAAATTTCCCTCCCTCTGCCCCATCCCACTCCCTCCACCTTTCTCTTTTTTGCCTCTTTACAGTCAGTGGACAATACGGTTTTGCGGTTTTAATAGTAGATATCACCGTTTTTCGGATTTCGTTCAATTCTCTGTTAATTGTTCCGTGAAAATCCTGTTTCGTTTGAATTCGATTTTTCATCGTCCGTATACAGACGGTGAAAATATCGAATCACTGCGTGGTGTACACCGGGATTTAATAATTGTTTCCACGTTGCTTTCTTTCTTTATCGCACCGCTTTATTCGGTTGGCGTTGCTCTTTTTTTTTTTTTTTTAATTCTATCAGAGGATTCGTTATTTTCTTCGGTGGTAATCAAATCGCCGGGAACGAATCCGCTTCGCGTGTTTTTGTTCCGTTTTTCCGCCGGGGCGTCGGACAGGGAATTGCAAAAAGGAATAAAGAAATTGCGAAACAGAGGGACGGGCGATAAGCAAGAAGATGGTGGCTCGAAGATCCGGAGGGAGGAGGAGGATGGAAACCCGCGGAGTGCTTACCGTTTAATTAAAAGTTAGCCGCTTTTACAAGCATCAACATCTATTAAATTGCATCAACTTGCTTCATCGTGTAGTTCTTTAAAGACGAGTTACTCAAATTTTAAGAAAACCTGGATTATCTGCTTTACACAGTTATAGTAGCGAACAAATGTTTAACACGACAAGAGAATGTAAAACATAATTTTATAGTTCAGGTGGAACACTATTTATCGATTAGCATGGAATACCAATTTTATTTATACCGTTATTTCTTAATAATTAATTAATTAATTAATTTTATTCGACCCTTTGCTCTTAAGCTCTTGTCCGCCACTGTAGACTCTGCTATGTCTATAACCGTCCACCATTCTTCCCTTCCATTTAGGTGTCCAACCAGAATCCAGGAGCGTTTCCTGGGACAGGATGGAAATGTTTGCCGTCAATTTTGCTAAGGGATCGGGGCGCCAGCTCCTCGCATTACTTGCAAATGTCCATCGAATGAATTCAAGAGGGTCGAAGGTGGGTGCCGCCCTCGCAAGCCTGCGCTCCTCCATTTTTGTTTTTATCTGCAAATCAAATTAACCGACGGATCCCGCATAATGTTCGCGCCGAGCCGGCTGCCTTTCTATTCTTTATCCGCCTTATTTCCTTTCTCCTCGCGGAGCCACCACTCTTATGGGCAGGAAAAGCACTCTGGACTCCGGTGTTATCGAGTGATATACGACCCCCGGCTGATTCTGCCTGAATGTCTAACGGTTCGGAACGACCGCATTGAACTTTATAATCAGCTACCCTTCGCTTCGTTAGAACGAGCTGCCGTTCCCTTAGACCCGTTATTGCTGTTACGATTAGGGGTAGTACACCTGTACTTCGATATTCATCTTTCTGGAAATTTAATTCTGGGTTCTGGATAGTACATCTTGCGATTGCTGGAACTTTAGGTTAGCAAAGGTCTCATTCTAGCTGAGATCAACCCCGAGGATGTTTCACAATAGGTAATAGCGTAGGTCAGTGTTAGGGAATGTCTAACTGTAAATTCATGACCTGGTTCAACATTAACGAAGCTTCACGATAGTCAGAATTGTTCCACGACCATGAAAATTTCATCGAAACCCAAAAAGCCTGGGTGTGAATCCCATTGTATACTTAAAACACTTTTAAATCCGCGTTAACGCCAATCCAGTTAACAACTCGTTACAACAATCCGTTAATATCAACTCTACGATGTATCTCGGTACAGTGATCCACGTTGTTATAGTTCCATCGATAAACTAAATTCGTGCCAATCAAACCAGCCCTGCCCATCCGTGCTTTACACGTCCCATATGTAATAATCTATCATCCATTGTATTATCGCCAGAGTGTGCTCCCTCGTCAAAGATCGGCAAACGTTCCAGGGAGCGGCCAATCGGTCGAATTAATCCAACGGCAAAATATACGATTCATTGTTGGCCGCGTTGGCCAGCCTCGAATCCGATAAATTCGATTCGCAAACTCGTCGCCAGCATAGTGCACGGTTATTCAACGAAACGACGTTTTAGCCTATTGTGTATGGCAGCCGATGACCACCCGCGGAAGAGGAGAGGGGGGGATCGAATATTTTCGCGCGTTTCCACGGTGTTGGTCACTTGGTCGCCGAACGTTAATGAAAATTATATGCCGTCGATCGCATTAACGCCACAGGTTCGATCGTGTGTGTGTGTTCTGGCCGCTGCGATAAAACACGTTTCATTTGTACCCGATGAAATCACCACGTGCTATGTGTGCGCTATAGTTGGACGAGTCCCAGCTAAATGTTCATGCTACACGTTAAATCTGATTGGTTTACTTTCGTGGGGAAATCAGTGTGTTTCTTGATACACGTCAAACATGCGTTTTTGCGTTGACGAAGCAGAATACAGGTGCCTCTCGAGTTTTGCATGCAATTAGCTCGTGAACGTGTGTGCGAATGTTCAATGTTTGAAAGTAGAGGGTTGAATGTTAAAAAATATACACCGAAAACTGTGTTTGATGGCTAAAGTTTGATGTACCCAGAGTGGGGGGACATTCAACCGCAAAGGGTTAAAAAATCAAATTTTTAAAAATGTGCGAAAGTCGAGGGGCGCCTGTAGTCGAATGCTTCTTAAATTGTTTCAAAACGAGGGTTGTGTTTTATTTTGGCAAGGTTTGTGGAAAATGTAAGAGTCGTAGAAGAATTGCGAATGCTTGTTAACACATTGCATGCGAGAATACATATTTCGCCGCGGGTTTACGCGTGTAGCGGGCGTTTTTTTTTCGTGAATTTCGTGGGAGTTTGGTCGTTCGGTAAAATCACAATGAATCGGAAACCAATTCGTATTTCTCGACAAAACTTTCTTTATTAACTTCTATTTTATAGTTATGTATATATATCACTCTCCAGCACAAATCTACTAAATAATAGTAAAAATTGCAAAACAATAGACATTATTCTGAGGATTTTTCGATGGATCTGAAAGGAGAGGCTTTCAATTCTCTTACGGCGATAACAACTGTTTAGTTGTGGTAGAATTAGTAAAATTGCTTATGCGTACAAAGTTGGAGGCCAGAGATGGAACAGCTTTATCAAAATTGTTCGGGAGAGTGAAATTTGGTGCATTTAGGCTATATCCAGGGAGGACAGCTAAATTATACGCATCGTTAACATGTAGGCTACCCCTACAATGTCTACGCAATCCAGAATCTGGAATATATCCAGAAATTTCTCGGTCATGCTTCAGATGTAATTCCAAATTTCAGTCATCGTATTCGATTCCTGATTAATCGTTAATTTTATTCTTCAGTGAATGCAGTTGCTGAAGAAGAGAGATAAATTCAGACAACTTCTAGGACACATTTTGCGCGTGATCGTTGGTATAGGTGTTAGAGGAGCTTCCTGGACGAAAGATTATCCCTTAATTGGGTCGATCGCGTTGGCAATTACCGATAATGCCAGCGATTCATCAGAGAAGCACCATTCAACCTGTAAAATATAGCGAGACATCTCGCTGCAGCTTTAATCCGGCTATTTATGCTTATAGTGTTAGTATAGTAGTCCGGTCGAACAATTTCATTTATTCCTCCGTATCACACCATCATCTATTCGTACCAATGATATTTCTGAAGCGATTACAATTTTAATACAATATAAAAATTATTGGATTAAGTTAATGTATTGTAGCTTGTAAGTTTATACTGAAACAATTACGATTTTTGTTTGATATAAAAATTACTGGATCAAGTTAATAATATTGTAGCCTATAAGTTTGTATTGAAGCAATTACAATTTTAATACAATATAAAAATTACTGGATCAAGTTAATAATATTGTAGCCTATAAGTTTGTATTGAAGCAATTACAATTTTAATACAATATAAAAATTACTGGATTAAGTTAATATATTGTGTAAGTTTATACTGAAACAATTACGATTTTTGTTTGATATAAAAATTACTGGATCAAGTTAATAATATTGTAGCCTATAAGTTTGTATTGAAGCAATTACAATTTTAATACAATATAAAAATTACTGGATCAAGTTAATGTATTGTAGCTTAAAGTTTACGCTATCGTTGACTCGTACTACTGTAACCTGAAGTTTCACCAGCGTTGTCTCACGATATTATTTCTCGCAGCAAAATTTATCAAGATTTTACGTTGTTTTAGTCGATAAACGACAAGACTATGAATACCCATAACGGAGGAGGGAGTGATGGAAAGGAAAATTCACTCCGGAGGAGCCATAGGGAGGTCCCCTAGGGGCATTCGATTTTCCTAGAGGATTACCAGAGGCGAGGATCAATTTTTCAAGCAGCTCTGTGTCTTCTGAAACACTTTTACGCCAGTCCACGATTAATTATGTCTTTCAAGGACTAAGTAAATTCGCTCTTTCTTAAATTCTTGCAGAAGAAAAAAATTGTAACCACGTCCAATTTTTACTACTTAAAAATATTGATAGAAATTGCGAGTATTCTACACTCGAAGATATTGGAACTACCTTTTAATTTTGAAATTAGGTATTATACAGTAGCAAACAAAAGTTGAAGACTAAAGGGTCGAAGAAAAATAATTAATTAATTAATAAGAAATAACGGTATAAATAAAATTTGTGCTCTATGCTAATCAACAAAATAATGTTCTACCATACAGCAATAAAAATGAATAGATCAACAATATTTGCGAGCTACAAAATTATGTTTTACATTATCCTGTAGTCTTAAATTTCTGTCCGCTACTGTAACCTGCTAATCTTAAACGTAGATGTTCTTAAACTACTTTTGTTTTCTCCTGAAACCAAAAGGTATGGTTTTTATTATTCCATCGCGATCCTCTTCGTTCCACGAAAACTGTCCACAGTTTCCAATGCACTGAACACACACGTGGCGAAAAAGTGGTCGGATTGAAAAGCAGCTCGGACAACGGAGAGGCTTAATAAAGGGACTGCCGATGGTAGGAAATGCAGGGAACAGGGAAAAACACGGGGACGGAGGGAGGACGAGCAAGAGGAAAAACGCCGAGCATCGATCCGTTCGCTAATTAATGTCCCATGGACGAAGATTCGAGTGCCGATTGGCTGGATGCCGAAGAGAAAGGAAGACAGAGAGAAAGAGAGAGAGAGAAAGAGTTGTTCGAGCACGAGTAAAACGGAAAAATTCTGCGGTTTTTCCAGTTGGCAAAACAGCAAACAAGAAGTTTATTCCAGATTCTTATTGGATTCTGCAGCGTACAACTTTTCATGGAAAAACTCAAACGTAATCGTTTTCGAAAGTAATCACTGGTATCGCACGAGAGTTCGTTTGAAACTTTACAAAGCATACATCTGTTGAGCGCTGTGGATTTTATGAAATTTCAATTCATTTCATTCAAATCATATCACTGACAAGAATAGCTTTTTTAAACTCTTTAGATGAAGAGTGGTCAGTGTTCAACATTTCTCGCTTGAGATCTTCAAATTTTCCAACGCCCTCTTACGCTTTCGGTTTTCGAGCGCCATTGCAAGCGATTTCAGGCATTTCGCGCCGCGTTCTAAGCGATTCGCGGCATTTTGCGGTCTCTGATAGTCAGAGGTGTTGCGTTCCCCTCTCTCTCTCTCTCTTTCTCTTTCTCTTTCTCTTTCTATAAATCTCCCTGTAACTCTCTCTCTCTTTCTAAATCTCCCTTTAACTCTCTCTCTAAATCTCCCTTTGACTCTCTCTCTTCGACTCCCCCCTCACTCTCTCTCTCCTGCTGACTCTCACTTTAACTCTCTCTCTTTGACTCGCCCCCACTCTTTATAAATCTCTCTTTGATTCCCCCCTCACTCTCTCTAAATTACCCTCTAACTCTCTCTCTCTCTTGCTGACTCTCACTTTAACTCTCTCTCTTTGACTCGCCCCCACTCTTTATAAATCTCTCTTTGACTCCCCCCTCACTCTGTCTAAATTACCCTCTAACTCTCTCTCTCTCTTGCTAACTCTCACTTTAACTCTCTCTCTTTGACTCGCCCCCACTCTTTATAAATCTCTCTTCGACTCCCCCCTCACTCTCTCTAAATTACCCTCTAACTCTCTCTCTCTCTTGCTGACTCTCACTTTAACTCTCTCTCTCTTTGACTCGCCCCCACTCTTTATAAATCTCTCTTCGACTCCCCCCCTCACTCTCTCTGTTCGCTCTCTTGAATCGGATCGGTGGCATCGTCAACTTTGTTGTGCGGCGCCACGTCGCCAATCGATCGATTATTTACCCGGCAGCTCGTCGTCTCGGTTCACCGAGAACCGCGACGCATTACGCGAAACGTTCCACGGTTCCCCGGCCTGGTCCGGACCCGGAATTTTCGTCGGGCTTATCGATCCGGCCTCGAAAATGGAACATGCAAAAGCCAGCGCGCGTACCAAAGCGATCGCGAGCCGGGGACGGGCTACTTCGAGGGCTGATTAAAAAGCGGTTTCTGTTGTCGCTCGTGCGTGGACGGGCTAATAAAAATAGCTTCGAAGTTTAGGGCCGTTTAACTCCATTTTCTAATGCTTTGTAATATCGTGACTCGTAAAAGAATGTTGTACAGTAGCGGACAAAAGTTTAAGACGAGAGGACAATGTAAAACATAGTTTTATGGTTTGCAAGTGTCGTCTATATATTCTTTTTTACTGTTATCATGTACGAATTTCGTTTATCGCACTATTTCTTACTTTCGTCGATTCTTTAGTCTTAACACTAAAAATACCAATTGCTAATTATTTATAGCAACCTTGTAAATTCACTGTGATAAAGCTTTAAAAATTTACTATGATTTTTTACAGAAGGTGTAAATAGAGATTTGTTATCTATGTATTCGGTATATTTTCATATAATTTTCACTTTAATGTCTTCCATGAAAATAAGCATACTTTAATTGTCGGTAGTTCTAGTGTTACACTTTTGCCCGGTACTGTACATTGAAACTACTTTTGTTTTTTCCTTCAGATTGGATCGATTGCTTGACCAAGCATAAGGAGAAAAATGTGTTGCGAGAAAAATGGGGGAGAGCTTATTGGAAATTATTAAAATACGCGTGGATCACTGTGATTCCCCGATATTGGAAATTGCTAAGAACTGATTGTCGGTGCAATGAATCGAAATTCTAGTTATGAGAACGTGATATTAATCGGAAATTGGAAGCTCCAAATTAAAATTTACACTTGTGTGTTCGTAAGAATATTCGTGGCTAGATATCGGGATAGTTTGGAAAGCGAGTTTTTGAAACGTCGGTCGCGGGCTCTTTCTGCCGTCCAGCCAGCTACGCTTTATCGGAACAGATTAACGAGAGTTCGAGTAGCTTGCTACGTTTTGATGCTATTATCCGCTTGTTCTCAGCCAGGCTAACTCCTGCGGTCATAATATCTATCTACTCGATAGAGTGGACAGAAATTTTAAACCATGAAATTCGCTCAAAAAATTTAAGCTTTGTGAATGTACCCTAGAAAACTATATTTAATATAAGATACATATTAATAAACAATTTTCTATGCAAACAGTTTTCAATCTGTCAAAGGAATGCTTCGGATATTAAATGAAGGTCGAGAAATTCACGTGGCATAAGGATGTTTATAAACAATTAATAAACTATGTTAGGAGTCTTCGTTGGTGTCGGAGTTATCGAACCAAACTTCCACGCAGTAGATCCAAGTTCGATTCTCGTCAATTTCTAAAATTATTTCTTCCCATTTTTCTCATCAATTTCACTTACGCATCATGATTCCTCTTCACTTCCTCCAACTTTCGAGTAGTTTCACGAATTTAGAAAAATTCCTCCTACTGTTCACAAATTAATTAGAATCCAAAAGTTTCAATTACATCTTCGATGCAGATCCAACCTTTTGTTAAACTCTGTACGAAAATTCCATGAAAGTTCTGGACGAAGTTTTCCTCGAGTTTCTAAACCCGATTTCTCATCCCAAAACTTTTTGCTATGGAGGAAAAGTTTCGAATTCATTGGAGGTCATAAAATTATTCGTCCCTTAATAAGCGGCCATGTACAGGCCATGAGCTCTCGAAAGCTTTTCAGACAGCAAAGGAGAAGGATTTATAATATAGTATACTTTTTGAAGTTTTAACATTTATACTTGGAGTATTCCCAAGGAAAATCAAAGTGATCTCTCTCCTCCTGCAGAAAATCATGGATTTTTCTTTCTGATAAAATTCTAGCTGTCAAACAATGATAAAATCACGATTGTTGTTCTAGTTGTATTGATTGGTAAACGAATGAAAATTGTTAGGTAAAGGAAAAACAGTGAGGGAAACGAAATAGGAAACAGGAAAAATGGCGAGAAAAACAGGCAATTAAATTGAGAGGACCTGGCGGAAGTGAGGTTAAAAAAGGAAGTCAAAGCGAGAATGGATGAGAAACAAACACGACCCGGCGCCGCCGTCAAATATTTGAGGTTTCCATTCGTCGGTGGTGTTTGAACTCTCCGACGCTGACAAGGAAAAAGGAGTCGACTAAATATGAAGAATCATAAAAAAGAAAACACCTGAAAATAGAGTAACCAAACGACCAAAGATGAGTAAACAGGCTGAGAAAAACGTCGTGAAAGATGAAAAAAACATTCTAGGTGAGTAAAACTTTGTTGTGTACTAAAAAATCGAGTGAAGTTTCGCTGCTTTTTCGAGGAAACGAACGAAAAACACGATTGTTACGCACAAATTTGCAGAGAGAGTAGAATTGAGGAGGAATCGTCGATGAAGGGAACCGGAAACAGAAGCGCGAAGACAAAGTTCACGCTTTCTCGAGCGCTCACCATCGGATAACTTGTCTCGAGAACGGCTTTCGTTGTTAACAAAGAGTTCCGGTCGAAGTTATGCAATAATTACCGCACGACTTCCGGCTGGAAGCAGGGAAACAGCGAGAGAGATTGGGTACGTGGAAGTTTTGAGCCGACCCAGTCGCGTTCTCAAGTTTCCCCGTGGCCTCTTCGCGACTTTTCACGGTGGATTCGTGCTTTAATCGAACGGCTGGCGCGAACCCAGATGGGAAACGCGAGATCCCGCGGTAATTTGCCGGCGATTTTCCGTCAGTCGTTCTCGACAACGCCTCTCGACGCCTGGACGCCGTCTGTTGCACGTTGATTCAATTAATTGCTAGGGGGACGGCTACGAAACACCCTCGAAACCCTTTACAAATTAGTGGACTGTGTTTGCGAACGGCGTAGCGAGTAACAAAGAGGTGGATAGTTATATAATTGAATCTTGTTTTAACAAGAAATAATTAATTATACAAAGTCATCACGAACTCTGCGATATGAAACCTGTATTGGTTTAATAGATCAAACGGTTTAGGGTTTCGCAGAATTCAAGAAATAAATGAAAAATCACAAAATTAAATGATTGAAATGTTGCTTTTTAAAATAAATGATTTTTACTTGGGGATGAGTTTTGAAAAGATCTCATACACATAAAATCATCAATTTTGCAAGCCCTTAATTTTAATTTTAACCAGAAATTTAAATACTTACTAATTTTTATAGTTATTTATATAACTAACTTATTTATACCCCTTTAGGAATGGAATTTAAAAATATCCTTCCTTAATGGGTGCCTACTGATAAATTATATTGCTTCAGTTTAATTTTATAATTTTGTCGAATTTTCTAGACACCGCAGAGTTCTCAAATTTTTCCTTCTCATTCACGAGGTTAATTGTTCGTTTCCACGAACCAACCCCACCTCCACGGGGACAAGCCGGGAAAAAAGGAAAACGGTCGACGAATTTTCCAGGCTCGAAAGTCAGGCGCGACCTTTCCTCCCTCGAGATGGAATTTTAATTTCGCCACGGCGTTGGACAAATAAAAGAAAAAAAGAAGAAAAGAAGAAAGAAATAAAAAAAGGTGAACACGAAGGTTAAACAGCCACTTTTTCTGGTTTCAAAGAGCCGCGACTACGACAAATATTTGCTCGCCCCTTCAACCCTGTCGGGTGCAGCTGGCGAAAAATAAATTTTCGAAGCCCGCCACGATTAATTTCCTATTAATACGCGGGGCTTCGATCGTCGCGCCGCTAATTAACCGGCCACCGACGTCGTTGATTAATAGTTAATGGGTCATCGGGACCGTCGCCAGATTCTTTCGATCGATATCGAAGGGATTTCCCTCGAATGTTCGTATTTAACCCTTTTCATGGTAATTCTATATCTAATTTTCTGTGTGAAAAAACTTCTATATATCTTTATATTGTATGTTTTATACTGTATAATTACTTAAACCGCCTACTCGTAATAATTTTTGTAACGTTTGTAGCTTTCTTTTTTCTTTTAAAAATTCAGCAATTACGTAACTCGTAACTCATGAATTTTTTATTCTTATCTTTTGAGTGCTTCTCTTACTCATGCGATCTATTTTTATTTCCTTCCTTCTATTGTAACAAAGGGTACATCCCGTTGAAAATAAATAAATAAATAAATAAAATAATTGGGTTCACGTGTAATCCCCCAATTCAGCGTATAAAACCACAGATAAATTCAAAAGGCACGTCGACATTTTGTCTCCATGAAGCCACTCTCGAATGGCCCCCGAAGGATAACCATCAACTGCAGAAGAGATTACTTCGTTAAGAAGGAAAAGAGGAGCTTCATGGAAGAGAGATTATTTCGTTTGCTTCAACCGAAGCTTAATCGTCATATTCAGCTACGTTAATTTTAGCTGACCGTTCGTCGAGAATCTTGCAACCGGGGGCAATTCATTGCCGTCGCTATGACAGCGAGCGATACGTTATGCCTGCAAGTGATAATCCATTATCATAGAGCTCAGCGATCACGATGCTCATTTTCAACCGGACAAGCGAGCCCGTTTAACGCGAGATTAATCTTTGTTCTGTCGATTTTATCAAGCGTTAGCTAGAAATTTTCCTTCTGACGTGGAGATATCGGTGAGAATAATCGTCTCCATTCGTGAAACTAGTCATCACACTTCCTATTCAGCTACAAATTTTAGATTGCAATAATGACCATTAAAATGGTCACCGGATGATATCTAGGGAATTTTGTTTTCGCTAAATATCGCAGTTTTCTCTTTGGAGAATTTTGGACTATCCGCCATTTGCAACCCACTTCGCAAGTTTAATCTTGGATAACGAAAAGATAGTTATTGGAAGTACAATTTTTCGAGGAAATATTGTTTCTATTAGTATGAACCTTTCTAATGTTTCCATTTTTATCATTTCTTTCTAGTACTATCACAAACGATTGAAACGCTTAACCTACAAAATCTTTTTACACGATTGACGTCAGATGACGCGGTAACAAGTCTCATTGTCGCAAGTTCTCGTGGCTGATCTTCTTGGAAAAGGTCGGAGGTCGAAGGGAGCGGTTCTAGAAGAGGTAATTCGACCTAGAGGTTGCGCGATTTTAATTCCAGCCAGCATGCTCGGCTTAATGACTAATTAGGTTATGTAAAACAGCTGTTACAGCACCACCGTAACAACCACTCGTGATCACGTTTGCCCCTGGAGATGCCTCGGAAATTTTCAACTTGATCTATACATATAAAAAGATATATCCTAACTGACTGAATGATTCATCATTGCAGAGTTTAAACTACTGAAGCTAGAAACATGAAATTTCGACAATGAGTTCCTTTTATGACGTAGGCACCCACTGAGGAAGGATTTTTTGACGTTTCACTCGTAAGGGGGTTAAATAGGGGTTGAAAGGTGGTTTGAAAATCCTCCGATTTTGAAACAAGAACTATAAAAATTAGAAAGTATTTAACTTTCTGGTTAAAATTAAAGTAATTAAGGGCTTGCAAAATTGGACATCTCTTGAAAATAGTTAAAATTGAAATCAAAGTACTTCCACAAAGTACGATCGCACCTGTCTTTTATTCCATTATTCATCTTTATAAATTTCTCGTTGCATTGGAAAACACGAAGTTATATACTTCTGTTCCTTAGGAATTCGAGAGATAGACTCGTGCGCTAACTTCTCAATGGAGATATTTCGTGGTTGTTCGCGAAAACACGTCGAGTCGATAGAGAGGGATGGGACTAGCATGCAGATAGAATTTCAAAGAACTCACCCTTCATGCCGAGAACCAGCAAGCAGCGATTTCCCGGTTCAGGGGATAACCTCTCCTCGATCGATCTTTCGTCGATCAAGCTTCTCACGCCACCGGCAGCACGCTTCAGGAACAACTTTGAAACTTCACGATCACTCGCGATCCCGTTTCGATCCGCGACACCGCGCGCACTATTCTGTCGATGACTTCAGGAACATGTAACACTCTCTGAAAAGAACAAACATAACCAACTGTGTTACGTTATACAATATTAAACAAAACGGTAGAGAGATATTGTAATTTAACACCAAATTTACGGAATCCGTCAATTTGAAGGGTTTTGGATTTCATGAGCAAAATTTGCAAAAACAATTATTATTATTCCTTGCAATTTTTGTTCAGTTTTAACGATGAAGTTATACGAATATACCATAACTTATTTCCCTCTCAGTTCTACAATTTTTAATTATGCACGATATATACATATTTCTTAGAATATGTATTAGTAATTAGTATATGTACGTTAGTAAGTATATGTGTCTTATAGTGTCATATATGTAGAAAGTGTAGTATATGTATCTTATTATATTAGTATATGTGTATTAGAAATAAGTATACAAGAAATCTCCGTAAATCTAGTATTAAAGATATAATCATTTCATTCTGGGTAGAAAAACGATTATTTAGACTGTTCCTATGAGCCATAATTATCGAAATTATCTTAGTTTCCGTTTTCCACGGTTTTTATTCGCGATAAATATTGGAAACCGGCCAGTCTCGCTTCCTTCCCTCCCGCCCTCCCCCCACCCACGATTAAAATTATCAGCGGGAGCTTTTAAATACATCGTTTCGCGGAATAGGTTGCACGTAAGTTAATGGCGGATGTAACGACGGCCAGGTTATGCGATAGCTCGCGCAGGCTGTTCGCGCGAATCGAGTTTCCGGTGAACGGGAGCCTGTTAACGCGGCTCGATTTCGTGAAACAAGCAACCCGCCCGCCGAATCTGGGATTCAAACGAGGATTAAACTTTTATGGAATACGCGGAGGTCGGTGAAGAACAGTGTAACGAGGATTGCGGAAAATTAGAATGTGTATCTTTACGTTCAACGGGGGAAACCGGGAAAATTTGAGAAATAGAATTTAGGTAATTTGTAAATTAGGACAAGCTGGTGCGGCAAGCTTTTATCGAATCGAACGAGAAATTAAAGAACAGCCTGGCGAGGGATTTAACAATATTCTAGAACCAACTCCAAGGTGAGATTAGGATATTTAACCCTTTGCGCCCGAGACTGTTAGTCGTATAAAAATATCAAATTTTGAAAATTTTCAATTGCAAAATTTGCTTATATTAAACTTCATTTATTTAGTTAAGTCTTATACTAAAATTTACATGTATGACTATTTAACCTCCTTTTATTTGCTTTCCATATAGGCTTCCATTTATTTACATTTCTTTAACTTAAATTTAAACTTAAACTTATCAAATTCGCACCATCCACCATGCTATCCCACTCAATCCCTCTATGTACTTATGCTTCCATCTTCGCTACCCCCTTACCTCATATTAATAACTTTATAACAATACCAATAATAACAACCTTAACATAATTGTAACAGTAATAGTAGCAAGCGAAATAAAATAAATAACTCTGAATTCAATCAAACTACTAAATGAAATAGTCTCAACTCTGCTCTAACAAACAAACTAACTAAAGTCTGAAAATTTGAGAAACTATCATTTGGCAACTAACTGTCGCCTTCAAAGGGTTAATAATCACGATGAAAATGATTGGATGTGTTAGGTTTTTGTTAAATTAAGCGTACAATTAGGTCACGTTTAGACATTAGGATTGAGTTAAATTAAGTTGGAACGGCTAGGTTCGGATTAGGGCAAGTTAGAATGGTTAGACAGTTACACATAGGTCATGCTAAAGCGGGATAGCTACGTTTAGGTATTAGACTAGATTAGCACAGCCGGAACACCGCATCTGGCTGAAATCCTATTATGCCAATTAATACATTAAACTGAAGACAATCGAACCGTTATACCTACATTATGGAAAATTGCATTTCCCGGAACACTAAATTGACATCACCACATTTTTGAGTTTAACACTGTAACTACCTACGATTAGGGTATACTTATTTGTGATAAAAAAATCAAAATGGAAATTGTATTAAAAGAATTATTGGAAATGAGGTTTTAATATTGCTAAATGAAATAGCATTAATTTTATTTATTTATTTATTTATTTATACAGAAAGAACCTATCAGTTTACAAATTAATTAATATAATGAATTGGGCTAATTGGGTTCGAAATATTAGTAAAGAAACATTTAAAAAATCAGTTGAAGAACTATGTTGGTAAAATTCTATTCTCAAATTACTCGAACTGCTATCAAAAAACACTTGAAACGTTAAAAATAGCAAGTGTCTGTTGCAAAAACATTTTTAACCGAACGTTGTACAACTTCCCTCGAGAATTGTTCGAGTTTCCTCGGAAAGAACAACGAGGAGGCAACAATAGGGTAGCTAGGTTTCTAAGAACAGCGCCGGAAGGCACACTGTGTAGCATCGTTTCGACGGTTCGGGATCAGTCGACGTGTAATGAAATTCTTTCAGGTGTCACAGGAAAGAAGGGAAACTCGATAAGGCTTGGGTGGGGCGAGTGTTCCCGGGTCCGTGGCCATTCCGCGCGAGAAATTCAAGGGTTAGGTCCCGAGGGTGGGCCAATTTACGAGCCACGGTTGCGTCTCGAGCCGAAGGAACTCGAATCGCGCCAGTGTAATAGTTGTAAGTTCCCTGAAAAAGGATAACAACCCGGAGTAGTCGATACTGTGTACCTCTGCCCTCTGATCATTCATCTGTGTTACAGTATAATGGAAGATGGAAGGTCTTCTTGACTAGAAATCAATTGTACTGGAGAATTGTAATCTTTTTACAATACAGAAATACTGCAAATTTCAATATGAAGTTATTTCTAACATAACTTGGTGCAGAACTAATTTTTTATCCTTATAAGGAGTATATGAACTCTAATGTTAAGTTTAACATTAATAATTTTAGTCTAACTTCAGTTTTCAAACTTCTATTAAACCTCATGGCTCCAAATATAGCTCTCAAGCACCACCAACATAATTAATAAGATAAATATTGTAATCAAAATTATATTGCTTCTGAAATGGATAAAGATTGTTTTGAATAACTTTAATACTATTATTTACACGTGATTGTAGCGTTTAAAGTCTGACGCTTAAAAACTTGCAAGTCAAAATATGACGAGAATAAGATATTCACACTTAACCCTTTGCGCTCGAGAGGTGACTGTTAGTCACCAAACGATAGTGTCGCAAATTTTCAGACTTCAGTAAGTTTGTTTATTAGTGAGACTCAGTAATTAAACTTTATTATATCACTTAACTGAATTAAATGACGTTTAATATAGGCGAATCTTAGTAAATATTTCGAATTTGAAAATGTCTAAAGTTAGTATCATTAGACGACCAACAGTTACCTCTCGAGTGCAAAGGGTTAAAAGTAGGAGCGTTAAGGGTTAATTTTCTATTCAGATAAACGTGGCTGCGAAGGAACTTGTGAACGGAAAATCTGAGAACACAGAATACGATTCCCAGGCGTTGGTGTATCAGTGAAGCTGATAGAGACGTGGCTCGATATCAGCATCAGGTCTACGCCGTCTCCTTTGCCTCTGCTCTTTGAACATAAATTAATTTTCCATCTGGATTCCCGCTCGTCCAGCGTGCAAATAACCTCGGACGGGGCGAAGAAGGGGCGCGGGGTGAAGTTTAAAAATCCGAGGAAACAGAGCGGACGAGATCGTGTCGCGGGTCTCGGCTTGCCGAACAACCAGACGATCGAGATTACACCCTGATTTCCTCCTCGTCTATCCTCTTTTGCCCGAAGGAACTAGAACACTACCCGGCGATGCGTTCGGTCGAGCAGATTCAAAGGAACGCTGCAGAAACTCTGATACTGGAATTGGGCTCCCATTTTACGGTTATGTGGACCCACGATACTTTGAGATTACCGAGTAAACTTCGTTTAGTCCCGCGCGAACCAATTTATTTGCGTCAGCTTTTGAAGTTTCGTGGATGTTTGAGAAAAGTTGGAGTCCTAGTTCTTTTTAGGGGGTTGGAAACTTGACCGTGATAGAATTTCTATTTTGTGAGTTCATACGACAAGCTTTGACTATGGTTGAATATTGAGCAGTCAATGTAAAATTTGTATTCGATAGAACTTGAGTTCTTGAAAATTTCAATTTTGCGACTTCATACGAGGAGCTTTGACTATGGTTGAATATTGAAAAGTTAATGTAAAATTTGTATTCGTTAGAACTTGAGTTCTTAAGTGTCTTTAACCCCCTAGCATACAGATAAAATGGAATTCGATGGGTCAGAGAAATCCTATTTAATTTGGATCAACTGAACAGTTATGTGCAAGCTTGGAAACAAAATATTTCATTTTGAATTCTAAATAAAACAGAATCGACGCACTCGTTAAGTAACTAACTAATTTAATAATATACTGAAAACAGCTGTTGACGAGTCAGACTCATCAAAGTCTACATTTGCACATAAAACGAATGACGACCCTAACTCGTGATTGTATATCAAGGGATTAAAATCTTCCAATTGGATTTAATTGTAATCCTAGTAAATACATTCCTGTTACTACCTTCGTACAAATTGAACTCACCTGCGAGGATTCCGATGACAGGGTCCACAGCTCGTTCAAAGCGGAACACGTCACAAAAGCACACGGCACAACGTCATAACTCGCGGTCAACTATTCCAGAAGACTGATCCAACTTCAACCGTCCAAATCTCCCATCCCCCCTCGATTTTGCTTCACCACCCCGTCTATTTAACTTCCCCCCATCAATTTCGACCCCGTGCAACTTCTAATTACGAGTCTTTGCAATAATCTCTGCACACGTTGCCCATCTCGCCTCACCGGAAACGAAATTCGCGTGTGCTCGCTCGCGATCGATCGCCCCGTCAGTTTCCCCCGTTGCTCGTTTCGTCCTCCCCTGGAACGACCGTGTGTTCTAATTAATCTCTCTCGTTTTTTTTCTCTCGGGCCACCTCTGATTCGGGGATCGTTAAACACGCGAGTGGGTCAAGGACGCGGCCTGAACTTGCTTCTTCAGCGTGCTCACAGGGGTGTTGGAGGCTCGTTAACGTTCAGGAACGCGTGGCAGGAAGTTGGGAACGCGGTTGCCTTTGCTTATCGGTTCGAGACTGTTTCGGAAGAGCCGCTTTCGTGGAAAGGGCTCATGAATTTTCTGCTCGGTGAAGCCTCCGCAGATTTTTCGCGGCCACTGACAGTTTTCTTTCCCAGGGCAAGGTCGTTTAACCCTTACGGCTTCAAGTAAGTTTCCTCTACAATTCACTCTATTTACTTTTGTTATTTGTTAGTCTTGAACTAGTGTTGTTCACAGTTCACCAAATGCATTTTTGTTCTTTCAAAGTACAATTTTTAATCAATTCAATTCAGTAGTTCAAGACTAATTGATAACAAAAGTAAACACCATCGATGCGTGACGATAAATATTGCAATTAAAATTATATTACTTCTGAAATAAATAAAAATTGCTTTAACCCATCTCGAAAAATTGAAGTTACTCGGTCAAACAATTTAATATTTTAATAATTGAAATGAATAAACTTCTCTGTTCTTTTATATTAAAGAAAACTCTGTGCAACTTGTTTAGGGTTTTTATTTTCCTTAAAATCGTGTGCCTCGACGAGTTAAGAGGAACTTTTACTCGAGATAATATTTATTCCTTTAAGCTGATTTTCTACTCGTTTCCTTATACATTTCTCAAACATCCCCGCTGCTTATGTTAAAGAATTTAAACTAAAATGAATTATACGTTCGGCAGGTCCTGAAGTTGGAGCCAACTTCCCTCTAAAAAGTAGAACAAGAAACGCAGAAGGTGACCTAGTAGACAGGGTGGAGTTCGAGGGTCGAGAGAGGAGGAGTGGGGGATTGTTTCTGTTCGATCTAACTGGAAGGGTCGTCGGTCGTCCTCGACCGGGACAGCCTCGCCTCTGAAATGACGCAAGCAGCTACAGTGGCTCCAAAAAGTATTCGTACGCTACGTCACAAATAAATTCGTCTAACCCTGAAATTCTGAGTCTGATAGAAGTATTTGATAAAATTTTGTGGGTATTCAGATCGTAACGGTATACGTATGAATGCTATTTTAAAGGGGTGAAACTAGCTTTGAAGTTTCTGAATTTTCTCTCATTTTTTAAAGATAATTTTGTAATGGTACTTCATGAAGCAAAACCTTTCAAATAGAAAATGTTTAATTCTTAACACTCTATCGCCCTGTCATTTAAAAAAGGAACACAGAGAAGCTTGAACTCAAAGCGTGAAAAATCTGTGAACCTAACCTGAACCTAACCTGAGAAGATATTTTGCGTCAAAAAATTGAAATCAGAATTTCAGAGGTAGATGAATTTCCTTATAATACAGTGTACGAATACTTTTTGGAGCCACTGTACGTCGAACAGTTGCATTTCTTTTCAAATCGTTCGTCCTTGACGTTTGACCTAAGCCAAAACGTTTTACTCGACATTTTTTCTCTCAGAGATAAAAATTGTTTTTCCGGCCTAATTTTGACTGTTATTTTAAAATTTTCGTATTTAGTTTTTGCCATCTTCTTTGGCAATACTTTTTTGTACCACCATTGTTTCAGCTGGCCTAGATCGTACGGTACAGCTTCTGTATTGCCACCATTTCATCCCTTCCGCGCCATGTCTTTTATGCGAACACCATTTTCCTCGGGATTTTCCTTCGAATCGCTATTATTCCGCCATAGCTCTACCCGTGCACCCTTTATACGCTACCATTTCATCCCCCACCCCTTTCTACAGCCCCGTTTCTTCGCGAAAATATTTTTTTTTTATACAAGCCCCACGTTATTCCATCCATGGCTACCTTTACTTCACTTTTCTTTTTACGTTGCCTGCTCGACCGTCAGAAATAATTTTCCCTTGCAACCCTCTATGAAAGTGATCCGATAATTAGAGACACCTTCCATGATATCAACGACACAATTAACTATCTGGCAATGCTTTCGCTAAATCTCTTAATACTTAGCCAACTGAATGGGGAGATTTACCATTTTTTCCTCAATAAAGTGCTGCCATTGATTCTATTTAATTTTTTTATTAGTTACTCTTCAACTAGTGTTGTTCACAGTTCATTAAATGCATTTCTACTCTTTCAAAGTACAATTTTTAATCAATTCAACGGTAATTCAAGACTAACTAGTAACAGAAATAAATAAAACCAATGGCGAGGCTTTATCGGTAAGAAAATGGGAGGTCTCCCGATTCGGTTGGCTAAGTGTTAACGAGTCCGAATTCACGCTAAGCATGAACACACAGTGTTTAAGTAAAACAAGAAAGGAGCATCGGGGTTGAAAGAAAACCGAGTCGTTTGGAGCATCGCGGCTGAGAAACGGGACGAGTCGAGTGCTCGAGACCGGTGATTATTGTCAAAGACAAACGGCCGAGCGATCTCGAAGGAATTCTCGCTTCAAAGAACAACCCTCCTTGAGAAATTCTCGAGCGTTCGCTTTTGATCAACCGCCGTCAAGTGGCCTCGCGCGAAGCGAACGCTCCTCGCGTTTCCGTTCAACAGGGACGATTTTGTTCCCTTCTTCCGTTCCAGGACCCTCGACGAAAGGATCTTTGATATGTTACGAATGAACTTTTTTGACTCGCCACAAAGCATATTTCCTTTTGAGATTTCAATGCAGAAGTGGACAAAGTTTACCGGTTCCGTCGAATTATAATACCTGGCAATGTAACTTCTAGTCCGATTTAATCCCGAGTCGGACCAAGGAGAAAGGAGCAAGAGATAAAAAGAAAACTGTTTTGTATGCCTGGCTATTATCCTGCTTATCGCAATAGTTATCCTCTCTACAGTCATCCCTTTCCAAATATTTTGCCGCCTACTAATAATTCCTCCATGTCCTTTGATCCCTAAGTCACTCGTGCTCCTTCAACTCCAAATTTACCTCGCCTTATCTCATCCCTACTACTCTGTTTTACCGATCCTTAACCCTTTGAGCGCTATGAACGCACATATGGGCTCTCACGCAATCATTCAATTTTGGCTGTGAACGCTGTGTGGTTTTATAAAATAGTGTGCTTTGTCGTAAAAAGCAGGCGATCCACAGCACACGCTTAACGTCGCATAACTCAGTGCTGAAGGGGTTAAAAAAGCAGACTTGTCCTAGAACACAGCCGTATCGCATAGTTGTATTAAATCTGATTAACCTCGTCGAACAAAACTCTTCTCTTAAAAATCCCTCGCGTGTCGTACTCGTTCCCGCTACGGGGAATACAACAAAAGGAGGAATGAGAATATCGTGACTTGTCGTCGTTGTCCAGCGCGGGGTAAAGAGGGGGAACAGCCTTCTCAAGACAAGCTAAGAGGGTGGTGGTGCGCAGTGCGGGAAAGAGCCCCGCATCCTGTACCCGTGAAGGTCATCGTCAGGGAGAAGTACACTTGACCCGTTTGTCAGACGTCGAAGGACAAACTGTCTTCCGTCAGATACGCCCGGGGTTGTTTCATTTTTCTTTGCGTTTCGAATAGATTTCGACTTTGCTCTCTAAACTTTGCGAACAAACAGATGTAATTTAGCCTAGAAAGTATAATACCCTAGATACCCAAGATGAAGTTCAGGAATTTCAGCAAGAAAGATTTGTGATTCGACTGTTCCAATAATCGATGGGGTTGCTTGATGAACAAAGCAAACAGGAAGCTTCGTTTTCATTAAAATGTCCAGTTTCAATTTACAGATAGGGAACGTTTTCAACGACACTATGTGGAAGTTGGTGCTGGTTCGACTGAATGGAACGCTATACTATTGCCTTGCAGCGTGATGGAGGCTGTTTACACGAGTACACTGACCCAGGAGTACCTCGCTCTTTGTGCTGTGGCGCCATTCACGGACGTCGGCGACGATTAAACAACGCGATACCTGAAATTTCCAATAAATACGAGCAACCACCCCTAAACACAACAACCCTCCATCTATCAAGAAGCGTTTGAAAATATATTTCCAACTATGGGGTGTATAATAAAAATACAAAATTAAAACTATTTTTTTGAACGCAATGTGAAACTATATTGAAGGGTATAATGAAGCGACAAAATTCAGCTGAACAGATTTCAACAGCTTCCTGCTTGCTATAAAATTTGTCAGTGTTCTTCATTCACCTTACAGAATGTGCAAGGACTCTGTTAAAATTACATAAAAAACAAATCTTTATTTATACCTTCTGCAGAAAACGATAGTCAATTTTGGAAGCTTCACCACAGTGAATTTATAAGGTTGCTATGAGTAATCACCAAGTGATACTTGGCCAAGTATCAAAATGTAAATGCAATTATCTTAGATAGGTAGCAATAGAGGATACCAGAGACCCAAATCAACTTCTGCAAGGCGTCATAAGTCAAGAATGACCCTCTGACACTCTGCACGGGATACACGAGATATCGATTGCTCGGTCAGGGAGCGTGGACGACGAAGAACAACTCAGACAACGAACAACACTCAGAGATGAAAAGCAACGCGAGGAGAAGACGAAGATGAGAGAGGGGAGAGACAAGACGGTATTTTGCATTCGATGTTGTAAAAAAGACCATGGCGCGGAGCGCGAAAGAAACGGGCAATCTGAAAATGTACCGCGACGTATTCTGGCGTTGATTGAAAGTAGTTTGTCAGGCGGCGGCCTTCCATCAGACAGATTGCTCGAATTTCCGCGGCGCGATCGTTTTTAATACCGTGAAATCTTGCCTTCCCGACGGCGTGCTCGACCTGTTAGTCGAAACCGGGCGAAGGTGGTTGCAGGGGATGAAGAACCGGGGGCTTTTGATCGGTGAACTAGGGGCGAAGCGAAGGAGAAGGGGCGAGGGTAGCGTGAAGAGGCGTTTCATTGAAAGGGCGCGAAAAGAATGTTGCAATGGTTAGAGGAACACGGTGAAATGGAGGTTAAAAGGGAAAAAAAGAAACAAAAAGGTTTTCTTTAGGAGTTGAAAATTTATTTTTAAACAAATGTTGTGTGAAGAAAAAAAAATGGAGATGTTGATGGTGAAAAGAAATAAAAGAAAATGAAGAAATTTATTTTTAAACAAATATTGTGTTAAGAGAAAGAATCGAGACGTGAATGTTGAAAGAAAGCAAAAGAAAGGGGAGGATTTTATTTTTACGTGATAAAGATCAGTTTCCGGACAAATCATTTGGATTTCAGTAGCTCTCTAAATAATTGTGCCAACTGTGGGAATAAGCTTGTGAAATGGGACCTAAAACGTTCAAATTCGCGTGAAGTTTAAGAGGATTCCCTTTGAGAAATCTGTTCTGTTCTGCTCGTTTCGGTGGAACTATGAAACGTCGAATCAACGAAAGAGAAAGAGAGACTGAGAGAGAGGGGGGGAGGCATAACTCGTGTGAACGTCGCACTTTTTTCTCGCGCGTTTGAATTCGACTGAAAAATACGCGTTTCTCAAACGAACCCGCAAAGAAACTATCGATCCTGCTGCTTACAGATTCTCTTAAGCCCATATTTGTATCACTTGATCGGGTGATCTTGGATTGCACTTCAAATAATTCTTTTTTCCCTCAGAAAAAGATACTCATAAAATTGTCTTCATTAGAGATTTTTCTCAAAGAAATATTCTATAAAATAAATTTGTTTCACGATAAGTCTAAAATAAAAGTAAGATATTTTTGTGGGATTACACTTTAGAACACTATCTCAAGAAGCACATTGAAAGATAAATAAAAGTCGTTGAATAATCAGGAAGAATATCTTCATTGTTAAAATTGAAAGAAATATTCTTGATCGACCAGTTCATCAACTTAAATCCCTTGCTTGCTCCAAAATCAGTTAACCGAATTCACCCCCTCTCTTGAGAATACTCTCGTAAAATGTCAAGGATGAACAAAATTATCTAAATTCGCTTCTCAAAGGTACCTTCAAAAGAGATCCTGCAAACAGGGTAACCAAGAATCAAACGTCCTTGACCAGTCCTTCGATTCAAGTTCTCCACTCGCCCCACTTTCAACCCTTCCCGACAGACCTCAAAATGGATTAGGTATACATGTTCAACAACGAACCCAGTTCTTCTCAGATCGTTCCCCGCAAGAATTTCCACCGCGATTCATCCCCGTTTCAAGTCCAAGCGATACAATTGCACGTACTTGGCGAATAACCCAATTTTCACCCCTTTCTTATCGACTCGTCTCGCTGACAGTCGAGTCTATTCGTCATCCGCTTCTATTCTTAAACAAATTCCGAACAAAACCTATTACCCTGATAAATCTCTGGCTGCGATAACCTAATTTCTACCTGTCTCTCAACAACTTGTTCCTCTGTCATAAAACTTTTCTCGTTTTCCTCAATTCACCCCTTTTACGAATTCAAATTCCTCTCGTTTAACCCTTTGACATACAAATAAAACGGAATTCGATGCATCCGAAAAATACGAAATTAATTCGGCTCAACTGAACGGTTATATGCAAGCTTGGAAACAGAACATTTTATTTTGAAATTTGCACTGCTATACATCTAATCAGGTTAAAATATACTGTTGATGGACGATAATTAAGTAACATTGTAGAATAATAAATTAGTAGTTCTGTTAAGTGTGAATCATCTCAAAACACCGTCTACAACAGCACGTGAAATGAATGACGTCTTCCAGATGACGTCTTTGTACGTCAAAGGGTTAATCGTCAAATAATATTAACTTGCAAATTTTCAGGTGCAAAATATTTACTAAGATTCGCTTATAATAAACTTCGTTCAGTTTACTTAAGTCGCCTCTAAAATTTACATACACGACTATTTAACCTCCAGGTGTGACTAATAAATAAACTAACTAAAGTCTGAAAAATTGCGAAACTCTCGTTTGACGACTGACAGTCGCGAAGCAAAGGGTTAACAGCCCAATTTCTACGCGTGCGATCTCATTCGAATTCGAGTCTCCTTCCCACCTAAACAAAACTTCCCCGTCACCAGAAAACTAATCTCCACACCTTGCTGCCTTGGCATCCCCCGTAGAAATCTTCCAAGACACCCCCGTTCCTCCCGTACGATATTTCACCGTACACGACGTGTCTCTCTGTACGTGTCACAGTGTATACGTGCACGAAAATTCCGTGGAAATAACTAACGCGAGGATACGTTGGCGACGACGGCGACGACACCACTGTAGTCGGAGGGAAGGGAAAACGAGCGTCGGAGAGAAATCGGCGTCGCGTGAGGTCGGCGTGTTCGGTGGCGCGCAACTGGCCCCGGTGTGCTCCGGTTGTTGGGGCGGACAGATTCGCTGCCTCCTCCGCGAGGGGCTTGTGACCCAGTTCGAGTCAGGGCCGGAGAGTGCGCGCTACGGCCGGCAGCGCGTCGCGATACCTACTGAGCGAATCGCGCTCTCCAGCTCCAGCTGCGCGCACTTCCTCCCCTCCCGTGCACCCTCTGCACCCTCCACTGCCCCTCTGTTCGCAACAACCGTTCGAAGCAGGTTCCTCTCGTAGAGGGAGGCGTTAGTTCGACTAAATCCGAGGGATAAGAATTTTTGCACGCATTAGAAGATTAGGGGTTGATTTAGGGTCTTGAGAATTTTCGAGTAGCGAAAAACAGTTTCGAGATGCGTTTTCTTCTTTTTCTCTTTGAGTTCTTCAAAAATTGATGCTTCTTAGAAAAGTTAGGTGCGAGTCGGGGTGAAAAATAATTAGAGAATTTTCAAGCGCGTCGCGATACACACTGAGCGAATCGCGCTCTCCAGCTCCAGCTGCGCGCATTTCCTCCCCTCCCGTGCACCCTCTGCACCCTCCACTGCCCCTCTGTTCGCAACAACCGTTCGAAGCAGGTTCCTCTCGTAGAGGGAGGCGTTAGTTCGACTAAATCCGAGGGATAAGAATTTTTGCACGCATTAGAAGATTAGGGGTTGATTTAGGGTCTTGAGAATTTTCGAGTAGCGAAAAACAGTTTCGAGATGCGTTTTCTTCTTTTTCTCTTTGAGTTCTTCAAAAATTGATGCTTCTTAGAAAAGTTAGGTGCGAGTCGGGGTGAAAAATAATTAGAGAATTTTCAAGCGCGTCGCGATACACACTGAGCGAATCGCGCTCTCCAGCTCCAGCTGCGCGCATTTCCTCCCCTCCCGTGCACCCTCCACTGGCCCTGTGTTCACGCGTACCACAACCATTCGAAGCAGGTTCCTCTCGTAGAGGGAGGATGTCGTGTGTTCGACAAAATCCGAGGGATAAGAATTTTTGCACGCATTAGGAGATTAGGGGTTGATCTTGAGGACTTTGGAGTAGGGAATTTAGAATTTCTTCTTCTCTGTGCATACTTCTCGCGTTAAGTGCGAGTTAGGGTGAAGGATAATTAGAGAATTTTCAAGCGCGTATCACAACCATCCGAAGCAGGTTTTTCTCGTAGAAGGGTGTCCTCGAATAAAAAGAATAAGAATTTTCCCACGCATTAGTAGATTAGGAGTTCCTTTTGAGAATTTTAGGAGCAGCGAAAAACAGTTTCGAGATGCATTTTTACAATTTCTTCTTCTCTGCGCGCGTTCTTTAGAAGTTCGGTGCGAGTCAGGGTGAAGGATAATTAGAGAATTTTTAAGCGCGTAGCTCGAGCGATGGACTCAGTGGGATGAGTTACAAGAGGATGGCTGGGAGAGTGGCGTGTGGAAGGGCAAAAGCAACCCCTACCTACCTTCGAGCACGCTCCCCTCCATATTGATTAGTGCGCGCGGCCCGCACGGGCTACCACCAGCATCCAAGCGACCAGCTCGCTCTCTGCTACACGCTGTCAACATGCCTACCATAACCGAAACTCGACTATACAGTCGATCCACCCCCTCCCCAAGCCGCGATATGGTGAAACCGTGGGGACGGTTAGGGAGCCAGGGACAAGGAGGTGCGTCGCTTTTTGGGAATGTCAGGGACCAAGGACGTAGGGATGCGGTAAATTTAACCCTTCGCGCTCGAGGGGTGACTGTTAATCATCTGATGATACTAACTTCAACAATAGATTCGCCTAGATTAAACGTCATTTAGCTTAGTTCAGTGATATGCTAAAATGTACTTATATGACTATTTAACCTCTGAGCCTGACTAATAAACAAACTAACTAAAGTCTGAAAATTTGCGAAACTATCATTCGGTGACTAAAAGTCACCTCTCGAGCGCAAAGGGTTAATCGAGGGGGTGACTTTGGTCCTGGCGATGAAAATGATTGATTGTAAAAATTAGAAGATCTTACTATATACGGTTCTAAAATCTTTCAACTGGACTAACATCTCTACTGTGAAGGATTTTTCTTGTAAACAAACAAATAAATAAATAAATCTCAATCCATATAGGATATTGGGGTTGTTTGCAGTCGGTTTATCGAAAACTTCCCGGCTTTAATAATTTGCCTTGCCCAGCGAAAGTTTGCTTTTGATGAAGAGGTTGCAATTGGGAGTTGTTCCAGGTGCCAAACTGATTGAACGACAGAGTTGGGTTGTTATTGGTTTAATCCTTATGCTGGCGCTCTCCTTGCGCTTGTCTTCGTGCTTGTGCTTGTTTTCCAGAAATTGCCCGGTATTTGCACAAAAGGTTATAGCTAGCCCTAACCAATCACAGTGGTTTAAATATATTGCAGGAAAGGGAATTGGTCAGCGCTACCCTTCTTTCGAGTACGCACGGATTAGGATGGTGTACCCTTAGCTAGGGTCGCAAACATATAATTATATAATAATATATAAATATACGATATTGCTTTCAGAGGCATATCAACGACAGGGATAGTTGGGAAAATTGGGAACCGATTTTCATCAGATCCCTCGAACTCTGTTAAAAATTTTCAGTACAATAAGTAAGAGTCCTGCTGCAAAAGCGATCGACATCGGAGTTCGAAAATAATCCCCAGGATTTAGGGCGAAATTTCGTCGGGGGGGTTGAAGTGTCTCTGCTTTTAATTAAGGGCGAAATATTTTCGTTGAAATAACAACGTTAATCGGATTCGCGGGGGCTGGTGTTTAAAACTCGCTGAGAAAAGTTACTTGTTACTCCATTTGGTTGCCGCAGGCTGGTTTGCGCCAAAGCGTTCCGCTTCCAGCGCGAAATTAGATCAGTTCTCGGGGAATAAAAAGCGAGCCGAACATGTAGCTTTTTGCCTCGAAAACGAAGCTAATTTTCGATTCAATTTTTCAACGGGGCGGAACGGCGGTTTCCTTATGCAGCATCCAATCGTTCTTCCATCCATCAAACACAAGTCTGTTCATAGCATTCTTCTTGGTTCTTTTATTATATTAAGTTACGTACAGTAGCGGACAAAAGTTTGAGACCAGAGAGTCAACAAAAATAAAATGATCAACCCTTAACGAACGAGCGTACAGCATTTGGAACAAATCGAAAGAGGTGGAAAACTTTCTTTTTAAAAAAATGGCGGAAACTTAATTGCCAACCTAATATATTGTACTGCAGCTTGAATCATGCAATATTGAAATATTTTATAGCCTTCTATTTTATATGACAAATAATTTGCAAATTGTTATCCGACGTGATCAAATTGTACAGGCTCACCAGGTATATTGTAAATTGGTTCAGACACTTGATATTAATAATATAATTGCAACCCTGATTACCGAATCTTCCAACCAAAATTAATTAATACGTGTAATTAATACGAAGGACAAAGAAAATTCATTGAAACGTTCTGCTGCATTTAACTCGGTCTCACGTTTAATTACTTTCGCGTTAATTCGAGCGATAATTTGTTGTTTTATTTTTAACTGGTATTCAACTTTTTGGTCAGAAATAAAGAAATATGTGTTTCAACGTTTTTGGAAAATCAACACCCCAAGGGAGTAAAATAAGGGATGAAAATTTGTTTGAAAATCCGCCGATTTTAAAACAGCAGGCACCATAAAAATAAGTAAATATTTAACTCTCTGGTTAAAATTAAAATAATTAAGAGCTTGCAAAATTGGACATCCCTTGAAAATAATTAAAATTAAAATCAAAATACTTCCACGCGGGCAACGGCAAGTCGATTGGCAAAAAAAAAAACAAGGGTGCCCCCTGAAATCGTTCGCGAACGAAACTCCATACGAATTCAGCCGGAAGTAACGGGGGCAAAAGTCGCGTCTACCCCTTCTTTTTTCCCCCGTGGAATAACTAAAACGCGGCCTGTCCACTCTAAATCACGGCCAGCCGTTCTGCCATTAATTAACGATATCGACAGCCCGCTAATAGACCGTCCGTATAATATGAAAATTACACTTTGCACCGCGCCAGAATAAACAGGCCGGGTTCTCTGGATTCGTGCGCTACCGTGGACAACCGCCGCGAGTCACAGGTGTGAGCCAAAACTGGTTTATTAATTGATTCCACCATGCGTATGGGGCCACGGTATTTTTGCATTGTAAATATACCTTTTTTTATCTGGTTTTCTAATTAGCCGACATAAATTTGCTTTTACGTTTGTTCAGAGGCCGGGAAAAGTAAGATGCTTTTATGGGACTAGCTACTACCCCCTTCGTTCAGCTATTACGTTGCTGAGATCAACTTCAATTTACCACAGAATTATTAACGCATCTTTCACCACCATTTTCTGCGTTGCCTAATAACTGTACTACCTTTATTTTAACTTAACTAGACAATAATATTATTATGATTTTAATAGTATTTATTACATATTATCTTTTAATAATCTTTTTTAATATGAAAACTTCCCACTTTTGTTCCGTAGGATGGAACACTCTTACTAAGAAAAATGCTTTATTTCTCTAATAATAAAATCTATACGACACCCTTCGCGAAAGGGTTAGGTTCGGGTTAGCTGCAAAAGATGCGTTAACTAGAATATTAGCCTAGAACTGAATCCATTTCAGCCGCAACGAATCAAAGATTTTAACGACGATTACCGTTGCCTCGATCATGAATCATCGGCCAGTTCCATCGCGCTTGCATACCGCAAGCCTTGCCGGTTCTTCGCGTCGATAACGCGCGTCAGGCCTATCAGAAATTGATCAGAACGCGGGCCACGCGCGGAGAGGGAGCTGCAGCCGTTGGGAAATCCGAGTCGACCCGGTTTAATTAATTTATCGCGGCCAGACGATGTCCCGTTGATCCCAGTCAACGTTCATTATGGATAGCCTTGCCAACGTTACGCCAATGTTCGCGCCTTCTGGGAGTGATTTCCGGTCCGTTTAAGCGCAGTTTCGTTTCCCCAAAACCCGCGAGTCCTTTCGCTTCCAGTTCGTCGATTTTTTACATTTCCTCTGCCTCTTATCTTCTGTTCACGCGTTATTTGTCGGCGCTTCCGTTCTGGCCAAGACTTTGCTTTACTTTACGAGATTCTGCTTGATTTTTTTTTCAATTTTGGCTTAACGTCGCTTCAACCCCTAAAGTTACTAGCAACGTTGCTCTATTATTTTTATATATATTGTCTACTGGTTTTGTATCCTTCATGTATTCGAGTAGGTTGTGCATCTTGTTGGGGTATAGAAGTTTTAGGTTGTGTTTGCGGCGATTAACGTTGTACCTTGTGCAGAATCCTCGATTCTTTTGTTCTCGAATTCACACCTTCTATCTTCGTTCGAAAGAACACCGACGCGAAGAAGGTTTTAAACGAAGAATCCTTAAGTTTCTCTCTGTTACACCAAGCCGAACAAAATTGAATATCTTCGTTGGTTACGGTTAAATTCATCACCTTTTCCTCTCCTTACGTCCGTTTGCTGCAAAGGACTCTCGAAGGTGCCCCTCGAGTCCGTTTTCGCTATTCTATTAACACGAAACTTGATATCCATCCGACTGTCTCCTCGAAGAATTACACCTTCTTCCGTTTCTTTCTCCTCTTTTCCCTCGCCCACTCGCCCCGCCACTTCCGGCGGCGGGTCTCCTCTCCCCGGCGAAATTACGTTCCACGGGGGCCAAGAAATCTCATTTCCGGCGGCCAGGCTGTTATTCTATTTTCCGCCGTGCCTGCGCGCGGCCCGCGGAATAATCCCGCGAAGAAACGCGAAATGTTGTCGCAATAACGGGCCGGAGACGTAAACGAGCCGGTAGTAAGGCGGCGAGAGAAAGCCAGGGGGGAGGGGCACGGTTCTTTCTCTTTTACCCTGCAAACGAGTTCCTTTCGCGACCGTTACAAACGAGGGAAACTTCGGCTAGGGTCGTCACATCGTTCGTTTCGCCAATCGAGACAATGTGTCTCTTCGTAGGAACCTCTCTTTTCGTTTGGAGAAAGTGCTCGTTGCTTGGCCTATACTCATCGAATCGTTAACCCCGGAACTCCTGAGCCTCGATTTGTTACGTGAAATTTGAACACTTAACCGACCGAATGGGAAGATCTCCCATTTTGTCCTCAACAGAGCGTTGCAATTGATTCTATTTACTTTTGTTATTAGTTAATCTTGAACTAGTACTGTTCATAAATTTTCCAAAATGCAATTTTTAATAAATTCAACATCAACTTAGGACCAACTGATAACAAAAGTAAATAGAATTAATGGTACTACTTTGTCAATTTGGATGCATCATCGTACAGCTATACTACTTATACCCAAGGGTTGATCCCATTCATTTATTTGAGCTACCACGGACATAATACTACTTGTGGATACCGTCGAGGATGCCAACAATCGGCGACCCAATAAACGAATCCCCCGATACTTTCGTCCCCCAATAAACTTTTTACCGTCGCCGAATAAACTAGGCGGCCGACATACTATACGGTTACTCTACTTGCGACTCCGTTCGAGCCACCATTCAACCCTTCTCGAGCTGTTCCAAGGAAGTCATCGTCGTCACATTATACCGTCGCAAACAAACTTATCGTCAATTACAATTAGAAATGGAACTAGGCGCCGTGTATCATTGACCTGTACCACTTACTTCGAATAAGCGTCCTCCTCTATCCCACTTTCTTGTAAGAAAGTTAACACCATAGAAATTGTGCTTAATTCCTTGACGAACAATGACGTCTAGGAGACGACGTTCATTTCATGTGCCATTGTAAACTTTGACGCCTTCAACAGACGTCGATTCTGTTTTGTTTAAAATATTCAAGCTGCTCCCCCCTGCCCTCTATCGAAAATAATTTCAGAATAAAATGTTCCGCTTCCAAGCTTGCACATAACCGTTCGGTTAAACTAAATTGCATAGTATTTTTCGAACACAGCAAATTCTGTTTTATTTGCATGCCAAGGGGTTAATCGTGCAAACAAAATTTCAACCCTTCGTTACAAAACGCAACTCCACCCTCCAGTGCCACGCTAACTTTCCACGTTAACGTTCGCATGCTTTTCATCCGTCTCTAGCTAAAACCACCCCTCCCCCGGCCACGTCATCCACCGCCAAACACCTTTTCAATTCTTAAAAAGATCCCCCCGGTTTCTCTCTACCGATCATCTTAAAACCGTTGCCTCGTCCACTTGCCGCTTTCCTCCCTTCAACAGGCCGGAACAGGGTTAAAGAGCGGAAGGGAGGTCCATTCACGGTCGTGACGGCGTGAAGCCGTGGCTTCGGCACGGGGCCAGGGGCGGGGAAGGGGGTGAAACGAGCCGGAACCGCGGGAACGCGCGACTTTAAGTTCCGGGCGAAGGCTCGAGCCTGCGAAAGTGAAAGCTCTCCCCTCGTCCAACCCCTCCACCCTTTCGCCACCCCCCTCCTCCAACCACCCCTCCTGTTAGAGCACGACGGTCCTTTCACCGGCTCGCGCCTTCACGATCGCGGCCGGGACATGCATTTCGAAGAAGGTCGACGGAAGCCTCGAGAGACTGTGTAATCCCCTTCGGGGGATGCACTTGATTTTCTTTCACCAGCCGCCTCTCGACTACCCCACGTCCCACCCCCAGGAAAGGGGGGAAAGGGGATGGTTTTAACGAACGTAGGTCGACGGCCCCAAGGGCTCTCTGTTTTTTTACCTGCCGCTGATAAGGGATGAATTTGGGACCGGGTGATGTTGGGAGAATAATTGAGGGGCCCTGCGCTATAGATGGGAGGGTGGTGATGGATTGTGGGTAGTACGGAACGATGGAATGTTCCAGGAGAGTCTGGAGAAAGGTGTAGAAGAAAAGAAAGAATAATTTTAGAAATTCGAGACAGATGCAGAAAAGAATAATTTGTTTCGTTTATTATTGCTAGAATGCTCTTTTGTTTATCGTTACATATGAATGTGAATAAATGTACATTACACCAGATATTCGTGTAACATTTTTTTGTGACTCGCTGACGAGATACAGGAGCAGACAAAAGTTTAAGACGGAAGTATGCGCCAGCAAGGCCATTTATCCGATATGCCATTCCACACGTAACCCTATCCTTTATACTTTATGGATAAATAAAAAATTCACAATTTTTAATTATAAACCTCTGTTTTCTATTAAAATCACTTCTGAATGAATTTTGGGACCCCCTTTATTTCTCCGCGGTAAAAAAGAACAGATGGCAAACGCGTGCGCGTGCATACGCACACGCAAAATCGTCCGATTACCGCAGAGACCAGTGAACACTTCCATGGAGCCTATTCAAATTCGCGAAAATGCTCACGGGGATCTTGAATATTCAACGCGTCGCTCACGCGAACGTCCTGCGACGGGATAACCAGCAGCCACGGGGTCCCATGCCGGCTTACCAGACGGGAAACGTCACCCTCGTCACGATTTGCCCAGGATCAGAAAGTAATCCGGCGTTTTCTCCCCCCCGTGGAATGAATTTTCACGAATTATCCTCTTCCAGAACTTTTCAACCCTTTGCCCTCGAGAGGCGTGACTGTTGGTCGTACAACGATGTACTAACTGCAAACCCTTTGAAATGAAAAACATTTGCTAAGATTCGTGTTGAATATCATTTTTTCGGTCGTCTCTCGAGTGCAAAGGGTTGAACGCTTTTCATTGTCATTTCCGAGCCTCACGACAGAGGCGAATTGAAACCTCGAGGAGAGTTGTGTCGCACGAAATCGGGGATCGATGAACATTGAGCACAACAGCTGTATTGAAAGCGTTGCCTCGTACTTTTAACCCTTTGCACTCCGAATTATTTTTCAATTTTGTTGCCAATAACATCCTAGTATTTTAGGTGCTTTATTTGAAATTTACTTCGGAGGACAATTCCTTGAATGGTACTTATTTTTGTTTAATTCTATTAAATAACTCCCTGGTATTTTAGGTGCTCAATTTGAAATTCACTTCAAAGGACAATTTCCTGAGTGACACTTATTTCTTTTTATTTAATTAATTTTGGTCTTAAACTTGTGTCCATTCTATTTAAAATGGCACTTTAAAAATGTCGAATGTGACTCGACATAGGAGTTACCGTGGCAAAAACAAAAATCGAGTCACACTCGATAAAAGAGTGCAAAGGGTTAAGGAATATATTAAAATTGGAAATTTTCGACGTGCTCGACGTGAATTGAAACTTATTTGAGAGGTCGACGAAATCGAGGGAATATTTGAACTATAAGCTACCTCGTAAGTGCCTTTATGAGGTTTCTTGTTTTTTTTTTTTAAATTGAGAAATTTTCGAACGATGCTGTTCGGTGAAATTATTCATGGAAATCCATTTGAAGCGGGCTGTTTGCTATTGGATTCTTTTCGGCGAGGGTGACAAGTGGTTAAAGTTCACCCCGGGAGGGACTGAATGGGCTGTTCGGGGTGATTCCGAGGGAAGCGCTCGTCTGAGTGGATTCTAGAAATGCAAATGCGGAGCACCGGCTGCGAGGAGACGCAGATATCAACGTGTGATACACGCGTGCTTCCAGAATAATGAGTTTAGCGTCTGAGAATCGTATCAAAACTATACCTATACCGCAATTAAATGCTATTTTAACTGTTTGGGTCCCCACCTGGGTCTATTTACTCTATTTATTCTCTGAAATCCTGTGCCTCAAAGGGTTAATGGCATTTTTAGTTAACTCCAGAGGTTCTCAACCTTTTGAGGAGCACCTCTTGAGAATCTCTGATGTAGGAAAAATCTTCAGTAAATACATATTTGAACCACAGAAATATTAAGAATTAAGAATTGCAACGATAACAATTACGGTGTTGAATATCCTAAATCCACTGTCAAATATTCTAAAGTACAGTATTATTCAAAAGTTTGAAAGCACCTTCTGCGATAGCGTGTACTCTCGTCGACTCTCCCGAAAATTCTCATTCTAATGTAAGAATTTCGTACACCACCTTCAAAGACGATTCGAGCAAAGAAATTTCTAAAACGAGCACCGTTCCAACTCTTTTTTTCTCTTTCATCAAACTTTCCTCGTTACTCGAAACACCACGGTGCTTCGAAACTTTTGAACGACAATGTACACACCGTGTAGACTCTGTATCAAAGATCCAAGTCGCGTCGATGATCATTAAACGTGCTCGAGTTGTCACTCGACCACTGTTTCGAGTAATTACTCGGCGACACCTGATCCGAGTAATTATTTGAAATAATTACTAGTCGCGAGACGGCGCTTTAATAGGCGAAACGTCGTTTCGAGCGACGAACGGAAAAGGAAGAAAAGCGCGAAGAGGCGTGAGGGGGAAGAAATTCATTCGGGTGCTCGAATTATCTCGCGACAACGACCGCGAATCAGCGTGTTCCGGGGCAATCGTTCCGCGATATCCAATTTGAATAATTACACCGGGTTAATTACTCTCCCGCGGAGGACCGGCAAGCGTACCGTGTTGGAAGTGGTCGATGATTATTTGATGAATACCGCTGGATCTCTTCCAGGGTCTCGCTGATTTTCTCGGGAAAAAGTCGCGGAATCGAGGGCGAGCAAATTTTTCACGAGGGACTCGACCGTTTCGTTTGAAGGGAGTCAGATTCAAAGATGTATCAGTCTTCCGGTACGTATGGATTTTAATTAAATGATCTCACGAACCCTGCAGCCAAACCGTATTGAAATTACGCTTTCTGGATTTTAGCGGAGAGCAGATAAAATGGCGCAAAACCACGAGACCTATGGTATCTATTTTACGCAATTGTTTGAAAAACTGAACTACTCTGAAAAGAGAGAGAGAGAGAAACTCAGAAAAAGAGAGAGGTGACGGAGAGTCAAAGAGAGAGTCAGAGAGAAGTAGAGAGAAATTTAGAGAGAGAGAGAGAAGAGTGGAAATGTATTTAGGGATTTGTGGACCGGCCGAGGTGACGCAGGACGACACTTTCGGGGGTGGATTCTGGGTCTGCGGGGGTGGAACGAAGGAGGGTGGTCCGTGAAACCGGGTCGTGGCGCTGACAGTACGACCTACATACGATTCCTCCACCCTTCCCCCCCCCCCTTCCCTACCTCTTCTTATCTCCGCGTCTCAGTTTCTCGGTGACGGAACCGCGATCGAGCCTGGTCGTGTCGGTTCAGGACAGTTTCGAGGAGGAACTTTCCAATTGCCCGAAGCTCCTCAACGAGGACAATGAACGTCGAGATAGTGGAAGTCGAAGGAGGAACGATCTATGCCCGATTTAAGGTGCCTTTTTTAAAGTTCGCGGTTTATCCGATTGATAACGCACTAAGGATTAAGAATCGTATAAATTTATTTGCGTGAAAGCTAGCTGCCCTTTGTTGCAAATATGAAAAGCGTGGAGAAGGAATAAAGCAGATATAGAAATTCGTTTGGCTTACTTAATACGTATACAGAGTAGAAGATTACGTCGAGATATTCAAACACAGTAAAAGAAAGTCATACGATACAATTGGCCCCAAAAATGGTCAGCTTACCTAACCCTCTAGACAAATTTATTGCATGCGTGCAAGTGAGAAATGGTAAAAATTCGGAAATCAGTGTACAATAGTAGCACAGCAAATTAATAAATATTCATTAAAGGTAAATTTTGTTTCAATTTTTCACTTGCGAAACGACAATAAATATTTGTTAACGATAAATTTTATATTTCGACGCGAATTCGTTATTGGCTCCATAAATATTCATTAAAAGAAATTTTATGTTTTCGCGTGAATTCACCGAAGGCCGGATACTTTTGGTACCAATTTTATGTAAAAAATAATTATACAATTTTTTGGAAAAACGATATTGCAAAAGTTTGAGCTCCTCTTGCTCCACCCCTATCCTTAACATCGTCCCCTTTATCCAACTGCAGTCTCTTACGTCACCGTGTGCTGCCCTGGATGCACTTTTCCCGCCCTCACACCCCCCGTTAGACATCCAATCCAATGGAGCCTTACGCTCATTCATAATTCCCCCTAAAAACCATCGCAAACAGGAGGACCACCCTCGTTTAATCGTTCTATGAGCAAAGAAATAAATAAATCATGTGCAACCTGAATATTTGAAAGGAAAGAAAAAAGTATCTTTAATAAAGCCACAGAACTTTCACCACACCCTATATATTAGGTTGGCAACTAAGTTCCCTATGTTTTTTTAGAAAACAAAGAAAATTTCTATCTTTTTCGATCTGTTTTAAATGTTAGTTGAAACTGGGTGATTTCTACCATCGAGGTACTGAAAATCTTGATCACTGAAGGAAGAAGTTGTAAACAATAAGGGAGAATATATTATCGATTTATTAGTTGTTAACTTTTATTAAAAAGTAAGCTTTTAAAAAATTTAAAAACACGACGGGGCACTTAGTCGCCAACCCATTAATACAACGTGATCGTGACGTGGACAAAGGAGAGAGGGAAAGAGAAAGGGAGGGGTGAAGGTGGAGAAGAAAAAGAAAAACATAGAGAAAGGGTGGCAAAGTGACCATAAATTGGCCCAGAAAGCAAACACTTTCCCGGTGCCATTTCAACAGGGGAGGAGAAAGAGAGAAGGGTGAAAACGTATTTAGGGATACATTTCCGACGACTTCCACCCTTTGACCCGAAAAACGGAGGCCGATATACGTTGATGCTTCCCGGTAAGAATTTTCGATGCGGCAAAACGCTATCGATTTGAAAGTATGCACGAGGACACGAAACGCAACGGAGGGTGAGACACCCGATAGCATAGGAACATGGCGAGCTCGTGTGTTGCCGGCACGGAAGAAACGCTTTGAGAAATGGAGAGTAATAACGCGACCGAGCATTTCCTCCCGTTCCTGCTCTAGTCTTGTTTTTCCGAACTTCTCTGCTATCGCGGGTTGTGGCTCTCAAACAGAGATGAATAGGATCGCTTGTTGGGGAACGGGGGGAGGGGGAGACTTCTTAAACTAAATACTTTAAAATTCACCAATTAATCCTTTTCTGGGTGTTAAAAAATTCTCTCAAAATTTCGCTTTATTATTTATTATACAAATGACAAATTCTGACTCTTTTACCTCTTCTTTGCCATTACAATTTTTTATTTTATTTTATTTTATTTTTTATGGGATTAACCCATTTGATAATTACAAGGAAATTATTACAGTGAGATATGAAAATTTAATAAATGGTGACAGAGAAAGTAAAAATATACAAATGGAAGAGAAGCGTGTAAAAATAAGAATATTTTGTAGAGTGAAGAGATTGGCTGTATAGATCCAGATTAGGATAGGTGTTGTTAACATTAATGACCACTCTATTGATACCTGGTATGCAAAAGCGATTTTATGTCACTGTACATATATAAGAAAAATAAAATTACTACTATTCGTTATTTTCACTTCCGCCTATTTTTAACGTAAAATGGGAAAGCTGATCTCGAGCGATGCTTGATGGAAAATTGAAACGTCCAGAGCGCAAAGGTGACCACAAATTGGCCCAAAAAGCGGACCCTTTCCCGGTGCCATTTCGAATTGAGCTCACGCCCGGCGCACAACGAAAGGGGAGAAGAGAAAAGGTTGGCAGAAAGGAACGAAACAAGCGATGCAACTCGTGCATCTCTTGGTATCCGTGTCGCGTAACGCTCGCCTTTTCAGAATTCATAAATATTCGCAGGGTGAAGAGGCGTATCGGCTTTTCACGACCGTCTGAAAATTTCTTTACAATATTTCCGTGCGCCACGCGAGAAAGGAGAGAGGGCTACGTAAACGCCATTTATTGGAAAACTTTCGTTCCCGTGCAACCTATATCCCTTTGCAATTTCAACTCTGTCCCATTTCTGACCAATTCAGGGAATAGATGCATAAAGTATCATGCTCAACAAAGTATTTGTATTACTTTTCTTAATTTTGTATGCACGGTAGTGGACAAAGGATTAAGACGACAGGACAATGTAAAACAGAATTTTATGGTTCTCAAATATTGTTTATTCATTCATTTTTATTGTCATTATGGTAGAACACTATCCATCGATTAGCATAGAATACAAATTATTTTTTAATAATTAATTAATTTACAAGAAGTGGGTGAAATATATTGGTACAGGTTCAAATAATAATAAACAAAATATAAAATCGTGAACTACTGTAATAAAAATTCTTACAATCTACCCATTTAGAACGCTACTATATATACACTAGCGGGCAAAAGTTTAAGATCAAAGGGTTAAAGAAAATTATTAAAAAATAACAGTATAAATATAATTTGTATTTTATACTAATCAATAAATAGTGTTCCACCATAATGACAATAAAAATGAACGAATAAACAATATTTGAGAACCATAAAATTCTGTTTTACATTATCCTGTCAGCTTAAAACCTTTGTCCGCTACTGCTGTAACACCAATTTTCATAAAAATAAAATCCCCTAAATTGTTTGAAATGAAAACCATTGCATTCGCTTGGAAAAAAAAGGCTTTCATAAATACTATTTCCTTCTCGTTAAAAAATCATAACCCGTTATCATAACGTATTCAGCGGCAGTACGATGCGCGTCCGTTGCACGTTTCCTGTGTCGAACGTATCGAACGGAAGGCGGTAGGCTTCGGGAAATTCGAACGAGCAAGAGCAGATACACTCGCACTCCCTTCACCTGCAATATCTCGGATTCCCATGAGGCGGCCGAATAAATTTTTGCAAAGATCTCCAGGTAAATATGTGCTCCGTCATGTACCCCACGAATGTGCATGTATGATACGTTTCAGGACGCGCATGCACACTCCCCTGTGGTGCAGAGGGCGAATCATGAAAAAGCAATCGCGAAAAGTGACTCGCGTTATATTAGATGCAACAGGACCATCGTGGAACGATCATTTTGTTCTTTGAAACGGAACAGGCAAGTAACTGAGACGATAGCTGTGAAAAGAGAGACTTTGATGAAGTATAAAAGTGATCGGAACTGTGCACAATTAGGACAGGAGTAATGGATAAAATGGTCCTACTTTCTGGAATGCACAAGTACTTAATTCCCTTGACGTACAAGTAAAACAAATAAAATGGAATTTGATGCGTCCGAAAAATGCAATTTAATTTGACTCCACTGATAGATTCTGCGTAAGCTTGGAAACAGAACATTTTACTGTGAAATTTGCATTGCTATATAACATTTAAGCAGGTTGATATATAATGTTAATGAGCAATGATTAAGTAGCATTACAAAATAATAAATTAGCAGTTCTGTGGATTATGAAATATTTCAACAATTAGTAATTGTATAGCATTTAAAATTTCGAATGTGTTTCGGAATTAAACTCCCATTCATAAGTCACTGAACGTTTATATATTAGACACTTATCTATGTTCTAAATTTATTAAGTGAATTGTGAATGAGAATTTACATATTAGACTACAATAATATACGTATGTATAATACCAGAAAGGCTCTAATAATTTTGAAGATTTAATTTATTGCCAATGACCGAAAAGGAATTCTCAAAAACTTATGAATTTTTATATATATGCGTAGTTCTTAGCTTGATATCGCTTTTCAAAGAACATTCATTCTTTAAAAAACGATATCAATTACCAGGTCTCACCACGAGGAGGCGACTACGCTTAGAGACCCGCCTGAAATTCAAACTACACATAATTATATAAAAAATGTAAAGTTTTAAAGGATCCTGCAAAACAATAAAATTGAATAAAACAAAGTAGGTACCTACAATGCAAAAAAAGAAAATTAAAAAAATTAACCTGTATGAAACAGGATAGATTGTACAAATAAAATAAAATAGACTGTGTTAATATCAACACAGTCATGTTAAGTTTGCATACATTATAGAATATGCTTATATGTATAAAGCATATTAAAATGTGCGGGTCAATTAATATACTATGAAGATACCGGACATTATCTGTCCGATAAGTGATTTACATAACCTAAAGGCACGAGCTGGGACTTAGAGCGTTTAGGAATACGCAAAACCAACGACGACGAATTTACATTGAAATTCGCTACACTAATAACGAAAGATTTCCAAGCAATCATATAATACTGGTATAACTTCACTATTATTTTACGAAGAACAAGAAATCCCTAAGCAACACTAAAAAACACGCTCCCGAAAAAACGAACGAAACACAATCGCTATTGTATCAATGTACAATAACAGCCGTGTGCATCGCGGTTAAAAGAAAGAAAATGAAAAACATGCGACTTACCATCGCAGAACATCTAGTGGCAGCTCGGCATAGCTCGAAGTCGACAGCAAACACCATCCCTGGTACTGGTCCTAACTCCGGGATGTAGCCTCGCGTACAGCGTTGAAAAAGTCTCGACCACCCGTGGCTAGTGAAGCAGGCAGCTACCCACGTGGTAGACAGGACTGGCCAGGAACGCACACGACACACGATACGGTAATACACCGTAAAGCGATCGCGGATACCGACGGGTACGCGCGCGAACCCGTTAACACACGCGCGACATGCCAAAATATGTTCGGTAACATATTGACATGTTTATGTACTCGGTACGACGGTCGAACAACAACTGATGCGCTGAGAGGTCAGATCACCGAGATGCGCAGTACAGTTCAGCGCAAAGTGCACTGAAGCATGAACTACCTTTGTTATGGTCTTGCTTATTATTCATTTAAATACAATATTTCCTTATTTCTCTTTATTAATAATAATTTATTGAATTTTAATTATTTACGCAATAAATTATTATAGTACCCACTAGCCTTCACCGCTTTTTTTTATTTTTTAATAAGCAAGTATAGCAAATTGCTGGTGAAAAATAGAATCCTTTTAGATTTCATGGTATTTAATGAAATGCAATTAAATAGTTAAGAATTTCTTATAATTTTTAAACAACTAGCCAATATTTATGATTGCTTATGAAGAAATTTTAATACTTTATTAAATTTTTTATAACAAATGCGAATAACATTACGTAAACTGTGTTTTTTTAATAATTAATCAACTTTTTGAATGACAAATTCTCTAATGCCCTTTAAAGAAAATAATTTATGTAATTTTAATGCCTTTTACAATAAATTATTGTAATACCGATTAGCTGGTATTATTTAATCATCTTTAATTATGCAAACATACAAGATTTGTAACGCTAAATAAAAGCATTACCTGTATTTCCTTGTATGTTCTAAAGCTTACATGGTGGTGGTACTTTATTAACTCACTAACATTATTGTTAATCTATAATTCGTAATTTAACGAACATTTATAGAATATTTACGTTGTATTGGTTTTCAATACTTTAATAAATTTTTAATTAAAAAGTGGTGTCTTTTGAAATTGAATTTGTTATAGAGAACTTGCTCAATTTTCTTTGCAAGTAAATAAAGTATTTTTCAAATCATTGCAAGTATTAAGAATGATTCTGTGATATATAGTGTATGAAAATACTTGGTGAACATTTTACTGTTATTAAATTATGAGTAAAATTCTTTATGAAAAACAAATAAAATTACAGAACTGAGTATTACAGGATTATTTATTAGCACACGCTTTTAAAATAAGAAAACATACAACGATATCACAAGAAATGGATATAATATTTCACACGGATTAATATTTAGTTAATTTTTATTATTCATCAATTCGAATTAACAAGAATATCATGTTTTCACTTGCTTATATTTCGCGCTGATTGTGAATCCTATTGCGCAAGCGCGGTCAGTAGATGATCCCTGCCGTTACTTCCGAAGCCCCTTTCCGGCGTGGGACGCCATCGCGAGTGGTTCGGTTGACAGGTCGGATTTAACGTGTGCGTAATTACATAACTGGCAACCATAAATGCGTTTCAACGGGTTGTAGCTTTATGGTTTCGCGTAATTTAACTCGTTTGCTACCATTCACAATCGGGAGTGTTAGATTTTTATCTTAATTTTGTTTTAAATCATCGATTCAATATAAATTTAGTTCGCCTCGAATACTTCGCGATCGGGAGTGTTAGATATTTATTACAGTTTTTTTTCTTAATTAACGAATTCCACGGTGATTCCTGACTACATCATGAGACTGTCTGGCTACATGGTGGATGTATGGTGCTGTATCATCGATCTACTCGGTGCAGATCATGGGGTACATCGAAGACGCGTGATGCTGATTTGCATACGGTGAGTCACGTATTTTATGATTCCTCCTATTCCTAATCATGTCGTAGGACGAATGGTCTGAAACGACACGGGAATTGGTTGTATTTTTTATTATTATTACGAGCATAGTGACCACGAGTATTTCATTACTCGTGTACAGTTATCATATTATTTGTTAGGGCTTTCTTGTATCTCGCGTTTGTATAAATCTATTATATACATTTTTGTTTCGTTTGATGTAATAATTTTACATCTTCATTTCATTTTATTCAGTATTATTATATAAATTAAAATCCCATATTATCTCATAATAAAGCTTCGATCTATTACACGTAAACAGTTACGAAGGACGTTCGAACTTGAGACGTAATATAAACAAGAAAGCATTTCGCGACGAGCTGGTAAGTGGCATCGAAGCGATACCGGAACAACTGTTCATTTTTTTCAATCTTTACATTTGTCGCTTCGATGACGCTATCGCTCTAGGGTTGTTTTACACATTCATTCAGAGCTCGGAAAAATACTGACATATAATGAATAGGAAACAGTGCACTTTATATTAAAATAATATTATAATAAAGTGTGAACTGTATGTATATGAATTAATAAATATAATTGTATTCATATTTTTATCACATTAACATAAAAACATATTACAAGTAGTATACTAGTTTATTTGATTCGATAAAATTTTGAAGTAGTATTTAAAAATAGTATCTTACTAATATTAAAAATATTTTATTTCAAAGTATTCTCTTTTTCAAATTTTACCCAGCTCTGAATAACTTCCTATATCCTTTTCATTTCCTCATGCTAATAATAAAATAAATAATGTAAATAAAATGAATAAAACAAATGAAACAAATAAAACTCTCCTCTGTGTTTAATTATCCTCCTTCCCTAAAAGACTTAGACCGTTAGCTATGTCACTAATTGCATTTTTAGCTGGGATTTTTAGCATACATGAAGACGTAAGGTTAGTAAACTTTATGCGTTTAAATTATTATATGTGTCCGTGGTTATCCCTATCAACTGTTTAAATTCGATATCTCAATTTTCAAATTTGTTTTAATACTTATAAAATTTGTAAATATTTTGATTAACAAAAGCTAACATCAATTCATAGACATATAATTAGAGAATATTAAAAATAAGAAAGAAATTCTAAATAATTTCGATTCAAATCATATACAAATACAATTTTTCGTAATATTTGCTGTCCCTTGTCAATCAATTTGAACTCTGAAAAGTTCATTGCACGCGAGAGGTATGTGAGAGAATCGTGGAATGAGTGTGTTGGTGTGAAAGAGTTTGCAAATTTTTTTTAAATATAGCGTTAGGCAGGCAGGTAGTTTATTTCTGGTGTGAATGAGTTTTTTTAATTTAAGTAGGTAATAAAAAAGAATTTTGCACTTGGATTTAAATTAGGTTAAAGAATCCGAAGGATAAAGCAATCGAAATGAGAAATTTCAAATTAAATATATTACTTTTCGTCAGTTCAATATTAAATAAATCTTTTAGGCTTCAATTTAAATAAATGTTTTTTTTCTGCAAATTTACAAATTTATACTATAGGACCTGAAGCTTTAACTTCGGTTGAACAAATTATTTTTTCAAATACGAGAGCTTTGAATTTAGAAATAATGTTCAGAAATTTTTAATTCATTAATCAGTACTTCTTTGGATTCTTTATGTGGATCTGTCGCTGCTCTTTCGAAGTCGTTTAGCTTTTCGGAAGCTTTTTTTTTTAACGCACGTAGGGAATGTTCAAACATTCATTGGTAAACTGTGAATGTTTATGTAAATTAATATTTTTATTTACATAGCTAAAAGAATGAAACCTAAATAGAAATTTATTCTATCCTTTAAATATTATTCGTTTGAGCTATCTTGCATTGCATTTAATGTACTGTTTACTCCATTGATTTAAATTTTCCATACATGCAATAAACATTCATAGTCCAATTATGAGCTGCTGTTCTTCTGGTGTCGATTGTTTTCTGTTGAAGAAAGAAGAAACTGTATAGCTGCATCTTCGAAGAGGCCCGACACGTTGTCATGAAGAGGGCTGCAACATAATGGTTGTCCATATTAGAATAGATGTTCTGTTCTACGATGGACAATCATTTTTTATATTATTTTGTCACTATGCTCACTATGTGTTTTTTATGTTATACACTATGGTTCAAGATCGAGAAGTACTAACACCTGATTTCGTTCCTAAATGAAACATAATATTATTTTAAATACTAAATTTTGAATTTTCCACTTTCTATTTTCAATCTTTAATTAATTAATACATTTCTGTGTACTTCTTGATATTTGGATCATTTATCGTTTAATACAAACGGTAAGTCTTTTTCGATTCTACTTCCACTTTCGAGAGCACATTTAGGTGCTTCGTCGAATATTCAAATCATGATTGTGAGAGTTTTTAAACAATTAATATTTTTGGCAAATACTCGAAATTTTGGTTTTTAATATCAAAATCTTATAATATTATTGGAACGAAATAGATTAATTTCAACTTCAAATTCAATTTAAAATATTAAATGTTAATTTGAAATATAATAATCAACAATTTTTAAACTTCAACATTTTAGTTTAAAATTTTTTTATACTGTTAATTGGCAAAAGTACTCCTTTGGATACTTCGTAAGGTTTATTATTTTGCTCAGAAGTATTTAGTTTTTCGGAAGCTTTTTCGTTTAACGCACGTAGGGATATTCGAACATTTCTGATCGAATTGTCATGCAGTTTATCAGAATTTATAACTTTACAAACAGTGCGAAATAAATAGAGCATATAAATTATTTTTACTATTTCTTATATTTCGCGTATTACAGTTTCTACTTCTTTTTTTGTTTGGGTTTGCCATAGATGTTTCGCTCGATGAAGAAGTAACGAAGAGGCCTGCCAGAAGATCTCAGAAATTAGTACCGCGAATTCACATAGTTTGTAGGTTTTGCCCACGGTTTTTTCCGCTTTTCAGAGAGTTTCGAAAATAGTCAGGGTATAGGTTCTATCAATTTACGACTTACGGAAAGTAGGATCTACGAGGGAAGGGTTTAGGGGTTCATAATTTAGAGAGTTTAGAATAGAGGGTTAAAGGGTAGGGAGTATCTTGATTCAAACCCTCCGTTTAGGCGGAGTTTGGTTTTGTAAAATTAGTTTAGTAGTCTGCTAGTACCATTAAATTTGGTACCTTTCGTTCAGTAGTCAGCGTGGCCGTGGCGCGTATATACTCTCAGGGCCCTCCGTTCACGCGGAGCTTGTTTGTTGAAAGGTCTCAGCCACGTTGCATTCGCGTGCTTTTTTATTTGTTAGGGGTACCGGGGGTGGGTTTCGCGGTCGTGACGTTGGGGGTACGCGGTCGTAACGTTGGGATACGCGGTCGTAACGTTCGCGCTACGCGGTTTAAGGGGTGGATTCAAACCCTCCGTTTACACGGAGTTAGGTTTAGTAAAGTAGTAGTCTGTAAGTACCTTTAAATTTGGTACCTTTTGTCCGGCAGTCAGCGTGGCCGTGGCGCGTATATACTCTCAGGGCCCTCCGTTCACGCGGAGCTTGTTTGTTGAAAGGTCACAGCCACGTTGCATTCGGATGCTTTTTTATTTGCCAGCGTATTCCGGGGGTGGGTTTCGCGATCGTAGGGTTGGGGGTATATGGGGGAGGGGGGTGGGAGCAAACCCTCCGTTTATGCGGAGTTTGGTTCAGTTGTTCAATTCTGTACATTTTGGTACATTCAGTCCGGGGGCCAGTCTGTTTCTAGCGCGTATATACACTCAGGGCCCTCCGTTACCGCGGAGCTTGTTTCGTTGAAAGGTTATAACCAGGCTGGACTCGGACTTTTTTGGTTAGGTTAACGCGCGCGAGGGTTGTGGGAGTGGTGGGTTTAGGGAATTCGGTGAGCAGGCGCGCGTGGGTTTCTATGGGTGTAGAGTCAAGGGGTATTAGTAGGGCAAAGGTATAGAGATAATCGGTGTAGGAATACGGGACGCCAACCAATCGGTCTAGGTTGTGGGGGTTGAACTCGGGGCGTTTTTTGCTAGGAGTGTGGGGCGAGGGTGCATCGCGTTTAAGGGGTTTGTGGGTTTAGAATCGAAGGGTGTAGAGATTAGAATCACGTTTAAGGGTACACGATTTTGTGCGTGTTAGGTTCCGGGGATTAGGGGGTAATAGTATAAGGGTGGGGGCTTTGTGGGTATTCGGGTCTTCGGTGGCGCGAACTGCGGGGTGTGGGTTCAAACCCTCCGTTCACCCGGAGTGGATTCAAACCATCCGTTCACACGGAGGTTGGTTTAGTAGAGTAGTCTTATAGTACTTTATAGTACTTTCCATTAGATAATCAATTGTGGCCGTGATGCGACCCCTCCGCCGGGGGCCGTCGTGCACAGGTGTGATCCTTCCAGCATTTCAGGGTCCTCCGTTCACGCGGAGCTTGAGTGCGTTTTAGCGTTATAGCCACGTTGAATTGGGGTGCTTTTTTGTTTGCTTTTTTATTTGCTAACGGATTCCGGGGGTTGGGTAAGGGGCCGTAGGGTGGTGGGGGGTACGGTAGGGAGGGGGGTAGGCGCAAACCCTCCGTTTATGCGGAGTTTGGTTTAATAGTTCAATTCTGTACATTTTGGTACATTAAGTCCGGGGGCCAGTCTGTTTCTAGCGCGTATATACACTCAGGGCCCTCCGTTAACGCGGAGCTTGTTTCGTTGAAAGGTTATAACCAGGCTGTACTCGGGCTTTTTTGGTTAGGGTAACGGGTATGGGCCGTGGGAGTGGTGGGTTTAGGAATTTCGGTGAGCAGTTTTGTCGGTATCGGGTTCCGGGGATCAGGGGTAATATTATAAGGGTGAGGGGTTTTGTGGGCACGCGTTCCGGGGATCACGGTAATAGTATAAGGTTTGGGGGTTTTTTGGGTATTCGGGTCTCGGGCGCTGGGGTAAAAGTATAGGGGAAGGGGGTGCTGGGTTGGGGGGCAGGGTGGGTGGGTCTCGAAGCGCAGTCACCTCCTCGCGGTGAGACCTGGTAATTGGTGTTGTTTTCCATCGTATAGGCTTTGGAAAACCATACCAAGCTAAGTACTGCGCACTAAATTTATGTTTCGTTTAATTTTGGAATCTCGATGTAACATGACGAGAATGTGAGTCAAAAATTCAAACGTACTATTCGGTTAAAAACAAAAGTGAAATTCCTTGTCTCTTCGATGTTCATCTCTTAGAGCGTGTAGAATTGTTTAAGTATTTTTTAATACATCCAAGTGCAAAGTTCTGTATCTTTTAATAGGAAGGACGTATCATTTACTGTATTTTCGTAACCATCTGCACAAGTATCAATGTATGTTATAATAATATATTCACAAAAATAATCAAGTACACGACAACGATTGAAAATAAATACGAAGTACATGAGAGGCCTTATAATTAATGTATTTTTTTGTATTGGAATTGTGAAGTTCCTTAAGCTCCTTACCATTTTTGTGTCACCCTCGATTTTACCGATTCAGCTTATAAGCTTTGATAGTTCAAATGGATTATAGAATAAAATACCTTATACTTATCGTACAAAATATGTAAAATCATGTACATCGTTTTAATTCTATGCGAAGATCGAATTAAATATAATTCCTGATTTGATATCTTTAGACAAAATGCAATAAAATATTAAATCTTTGTTTTATCCTCTCTGTAATGGAATCCGGCTATCGTCGCAGTTGATAAAGTCACGTCTAAAAGGTACGCGTTTTGTAGACTCTAACAGATCCTATTATTATTCGATCCATTTCACGTTATAAATACTATTTATGCTTAATAATATATCGAAGCAAATAAAATCGGTCTTACATTGCAGTTCACACAACTCGATTTAGTACGCGTAATTCGCGATGCATTTATTTATCATAGAATTCTAGACATATTCGTTTTTTAACAACAAACTTTATCTAAATTTCAAACTATTTGTAGTGAAAGATATATTATTGGAATTCATGCAACGTATCGTTTTAATTGAAAGATGTAATCGATGGTCAAACTCAGTAGTTAAAGGGAACAGTTTTACCGACTGGGATCGTTAGTTTCTTCTGAATCACAACAGATGGTAGTACTTGGTCAGAAAAGGGGCTTATATTTTCCGATCGTTTCCACGCGTTCAAAAACTTCACTATATGATTTTCAGCGATTCAGTTGTCAAGATTTTTGTTAACTAGAAAATCGGTATTCATAGGAACGTGACGTTTGGCGTTAACTTTAACCTAGAAATCGGAAAATCGTACTAATTAAAAATAAATGAAAATGGTATGTCCGAGGGAAAAATGTATGCGAAGCGATATGTAATTTTCAGCGACGAGGATAGAGGATAGAGTTAGGAAGTAATTAAAATCAGATCTATGATATAATTAGACATCGTGTATTATATAAAACTCCATTGTTACGAGGTACATATAAATCATACATCCGCTGTATTCACTGATTTCATTCTTTTCGTTTCTTTCTTTTTTTTCAAATGCAACAAGTGTAGTACGTATAACAGTATAACACAGTAGTAGAAACGAATAGTAATTATTGTAATCGCTGCTCGTTCATCCATGAGCACCACTCTCATTCTCTCACCCTTTCTCGCGCTCACACACTCTGTTTAAATCTCGCAATATTGCACACTGATTGGATCGACGGCTCGCGAAACGCAAGACAACATTTTTGTCCTCGAATTTAAATAATTACTTGTTTCGAGTTTATTAAATAAAATAATCTAACTTCACCGCTCGCTTGACGAAAATTCAAAACAACAGAACGATTACTATAAATGGCTGGAAGTTTTACGTCCAATTCTCTCCGAGTATACATACATAATACACGCAAGTATATAACAGAATGCACGAATCCATTCACGCTCATTAAATATCACATGGTACGACCATCTGGTTCTTTACACAGGAGACTAGCTTAAGGTAATTCTGTCGCGCGACGACGAGAATGTCGCCATAGTATTCTTCGCCAAATAAATCTCTCCTCATTTATGATACAATCAATGCACCCAGCGTTATCGATCAAAATAATCTCGTTCCCTTTCATTCTCCCACTTGAATTCAGAAAAAAAAGTTTATTGCTTTCCCCCCACGTATCAGACGAGTAAGATTTTTGATCGATAACCGTAGATGCTCTAGTATTACAATATAACGTAATATTATAAATAATCTTATATTTATGTACAAACACCAAATATTCTGTATTCCGTATATGTACACCAAGGAGTCCTTAGAATCCAAAAAACCGACGAAAAATGTTGGATTAAAATTTTCTTGTATAAAAAGAATCCAATAAAAATCATTGCTCATCGTTCCAATATGTACATAAATATGATCTACAGGAACAGAACAACAATAATAGGTATGTATGTTACCCTGATGACATTTTAAAAAGATTCTTATCAAAATTCCATTATTAAAATCTAACTGTAAGGGAGGTAGAACCTCGCGGTTAAAAAAATTTCAGATGACCGAAACCGTCATCGTAATTGTATCGACGAACGTCTATGTACATGTATATACAAAATACATGAACAAAAATACAGAGAAAATAACAAATCTGGCTAATAACAATGTTCAGCACGAGAACAGAGCAACGCCGATTCTCGCAAGTTAACTAGCCGTCGCTGCCGGTGGCAAAAGAGATCGCACGATTTTCCTCCTCCTCGCGGTTCTGGTCATCCAACTGATCATCATCTATGCGGACAATTGGGTACATACGGAAACAAATGGCAGTGGATCGATCTGAATCTGCAAATAAAACACAAGTGTGGAAGATCTGATGTTAACGATTTTCAGAGCTGTAGAATATCACTTTATATATGTAAATAAATAAATAAATATTTAAATTGCTACAATACAGACTTTTCTTATTACCCCACGCCAATTTCGTTAGTAAGATTGAAAACAGACCACATTTCCACAAAAACATTGAACATTCTATCCGAATTTTGCAGTATTACAATGCTTTATTCCGTCTCCTATCTTATCTGAGATAATAATAAACAATATGATGCAAAAATAAAAAAAGTAATGAAATCTGTTGAAAAAATCCGAAAAATGCCATTAAATTCCAAGAAAAATATTTCGTGCCACCTCCTCGGTCGTTATGTTCTCCTGATACAAAATTCCGATTTTCGGAGCAAAGTTCGGTTCCGATTCGAAAATTCCGCGCCCGAGAAATTCCAAGAAATGACGTCACGTTCCGAGAAATCGCGAAATTCCAAGAAATGACGTCACGTTCCGAGAAATCGCGAAATTCCAAGAAATGACGTCACGTTCCGAGAAATCGAGAAATTCCGAGAAATGACGTCACGTTCCGAGAAATCGCAAAATTCCAAGAAATGACGTCACGTTCCGAGAAAAATATTTCGTGCCACCTCCTCGGTCATTATGTTCTCCTGATACAAAATTACGATTTTCGGAGCAAAGTTTGAAATGAATTTGAAATTTTGTATCAGGAGAACATGACACGCACAGAGGTGGCACTAATTTCCCGCGCTTTCGAATTCTCGGAATGTGACGTCATTTCTCGGAATTTCTCGGGCGCGGAATTTTCGAATCGGAACCGATCTTTGCTTCGAAAATCGGAATTTTGTATCAGGAGAACATAACAATCGAGGAGGTGGCACGAAATATTTTTCTGGGAACGTGACGTCATTTCTCGGAATTTCTCGATTTCTCGGAACGTGACGTCATTTCTTGGAATTTCTCGGGCGCGGAATTTTCGAATCGGAACCGAACTTTGCTCCGAAAATCGGAATTTTGTATCAGGAGAACATAACAACCGAGGAGGTGGCACGAATTTTGCGATGCCGGGGTCCCAGTTTGGTCGAAAATTTCGATTTTGTATCAGGAGAACATGAAGTACGAGGAAGTGGCATGCTTTTCGTGGATTGTCGAATCAAAATTTTGAATAAAGTTTTAGTCGAATGACATTAACACTTACTAATGGAAAAAGGTTTGCAATTTTCTCGTGACGGATGAGGTTAGGATTTCGGGATCGGAAAAGTGGAAAATAATAGTAATAACAATTTATAATAAATAATAACAAGTTTATTAATGTTGAGCATTTTACAATTGAGAGTGCAGATAGCTACATATTTGCTCCCAATTACTCTTTCGCTACCGTACTGCAGTGCGATCTGTTGCATGTTTTCTATTGCTCGGTAAAAAAGATAAAAAAGATAAAAAAGATGAACTAGTTCCCGGGAAGATCGTCATTTTTCTGGACATTGGCGTTTGGAGAGGCCAAAGAAACAGCATTAGGGAAGTGACGAGAAAATGTGTTGAGGAACGAAGGAAGCACTTCTGATGAAGCAGCAGGTGGTTAAGCTTTATGTAGACCGGAAGTGGTTAGCTTCTTGCACTCGACAAATATTTCAACCTTTTACTTCGCCAGCTGATCGCTGGTCAACAGGATTTTGTTAGAAAAAATTTATCGCTCTTTTTTAATATCAAACGGAAATATTAACCCTCTGCACTCGTAACGTGACCCCCCCCCCCCTCGCAAAAATTTCTAATTGCAACATTATTGAGATTGAACAATATCAGAATTTACTTACGTTAAGTTTCGTTTAATTTCGTTAAATAATTTTGTGTCAAAAAATTTATGAAAATGACCCTATTCGACGTAGAGGAGATTATCCTTCGAACGCAAAGGGTTAATCGTGCTAATTATCCTATTATTATAAAACATACACAACATACCTTTTTGGATCGTCTTTCATATCGAACCCGTCGATCTTCAAAATGTTCCAATCGTCCCTGGGTCCCCTCGAGTAGCTAAACGACACCTGAAACAGAAACCGCGAAAAAATAAGTTAACCCTTTAAGCGCTACGAACTCATATATGGGTTCTTTCGCGGCCATTCAATTTGGGCTATGAACGCTATAATGTAATTTATAAATTAGCGTGCTTCCTCGTAAAAAGTGGGCGGTCCACAGCACACGCTTAACGTCGCGAAACTCAGCGTTCAAACGGTTAAAAAGGAACGAAAGATACTCGATGAACTGTTGTCCATCGACGCCACGGGGAACGCGATACTTGTTATTTTCGCATACCGCGCCGGGTATCAGGAGACCCGCCGCGCTTACGACTCGGTCGCGTGAAACGCGAGACAGAACGCCTGATCAAGTTCTGCCCACGAGGGCTACGAAAATATTTGTTTCGCGAGCGTTTCGAGCCTCGGCGATACGATTACGTTATACTCGACCGATGAAAAATTCCAGTCGACTCGTGTCTCACTACTCAATTTCTGCAAGTGTTCGCGACGTTCCTATAAAAATTGCATCTTTCCACTATCTTAATCATTCGCCTCAACGTTGCAACTACCGACGATTAAAGTGTACTCGTTTGCATGGAAGAGGTCAACTTGAGAAATTACATGAAAAATTATCGAATACATAGAACACAAATCTTTATTCATACCTTCTGCAGAAAATTCTGCAGTAAATTTGAGAAGCTTTTAAGGTTGCTACGAATAATCACCAGTTGGTCATTTTGACTGCTCTGATAGTACTAGCGTTAAGTTTATTTCTTTGTAATTCTACACGAAGAAGGAAAAAACCGTAAAAATTCTAACGTCTCCCACTTTTGTTAGCCTATTTTTATACATCTGTTCGAACGAGTTCCACTCGAGCTGGGGCCGCCAACGAGCGGAAGTTCTGATAAAATTGAGTTGAAACAAGGGAAACGGAATACCACTTAAATTACTCGGTTAAAAAGGGGTTCGTTTATCGCGGCCTGATCTTTCAGATACGCATCGAATTCGAAAGCAGGGAAACTTCGAAAGCGACCGTACGTTAACGGCACCTGGTGCATGCAACGATCACGCGAACAATCAGATCACCTGCTCGCCGCTGTTCAAACGCGTTCGTTAGCTTCGATTCGATACCAAGGAGGTACGCCGACGCGACCGGGTCCAATGGTCGTCGTTCGACCGGGGAAAGCCAGCAACCGCAGTGATTCATCGCGGGGATTATCCTATTAACCGTGATTAGACTTCACACTGCGACCGGTACGATCTTCATTTTATCCCCACCAACTCCTACTCGGCATTTTTTTTAATCCCCGGCCTACCACCGGATCAATTAATCACGTGGAACGCAGACGAGATTGAGCGCGAGTGGGATTCGCTTTAACAACCGACGTTTCAGGAATCGCAATTCCACCAAAGGCTTCGAGAAACATAGAGATTCGCATGGAATTGCGCGCTTATCATGCGATCGTGGAAACTATCCAAGGTACGGGAAACTTTTAAGCATTCGACAAGAAAATTGTTGATGGGCATGGAATCGTGGAATTGCGCATATGTACGGGATCGAGTGAAAATCGAATTGAAGGAAAAGTGAAACAAAGTAATCGAGCGGGCTCGGAATTTTAAATCTTGGAATTGGTCGAATAACAATTCCAAATAAAAATAATTAAGTCGGCGTTATTCAACTTACCTGCTCGCTGAAAGTGTCCTTGTTGAGAAACTTCATCGGCTCCAGATGGGAATGGAATTGCTCGACGACGGTCAGCTGCTTTTTCAGCAGGTACTCGATAATGTATCCCATGGTCACGTCGTCCGGCAACCTAATTCTGTCGCCCACTGTGATGAACTTTCCCCCTCTGCAAGCAACCGTAAACAAACGTTAATAAAACTGCTCGTTTCGTAATCTCCGTCGATTCTGTAACCAACCAGAACACGGTCCTTTGCGAATCGCCCGTTCCAATGCAACTCCATTATCGGTTAAATAATCGCGAAACCCACAAATCGCAACCTCTCCTATCCCTATCCTTCGCGAAACTGCGATTCCAGCTACAAAATATATAAAGCTTTCCAACCTACCCTTCGGTAAATCCACTTTGAACCTTTCGTAAAATACCATAATTCCCTAGACAGATCTACGATCCCTGTTTCAGTATTCCGCGACGCGATTCAACGAAAATAAAGCTATTTCATTCGAACGAAGCCAACGCCGGTCGCGATGCGAAATTACGAAACGTTTCGTGTCGCACGCGATCCTTTTTCATCGTTCCTCGCGCGAATACTGTCACTGGGTGTCCGCGTGGACCGCACCCAGCTCGTTCTAGGGTTATCTGGTGTTTATTACCGACGGCGCCTAGGGTGGTCGAGCGAATACGGAGAAAAGAAGAGCGGAAGAGGAACGAGCTGAGTCGGGGGCAGTCAGAGAAACCGAATACCGATAAATCCTGCGACTGTACGAGGCTCCTCTCTCTCTCTCTCTCCTCTCCCGTTCACGTATGCCTGGGTGTCCGGGAAACGCGAGCACTACGAGCAGCTGTTAATATTTATGGTTATTAGGGGCACGCTGTTCGCTTCTAATGATAGCGTCAACCAGCGGATTATTTATTGGCAATGCGTTCGTGAATCGGAGGTCGATACTGGGTGCAATGGAAAGTAGTAGAGTTTCTTGGGGAGAACATTCGAAATAAAAATAAAATAAGTATTATTAATATTTGAACCCTTTGCGCTCGAGAGGCGACTGTTAGTCGTCAAATAATAGTTTCGTAAATTTTCAGGCTTTAGTTTGCTTATTAATCAGACCCGAAGGTTAAATAGTCAAATATGTAAATGTTACTATATAACAGACTTAACTAAATTAAATGAAGTTTAAAATAAATACTAATAATTCTTTTATTCCCCGTTAAATTGCTTTTAATATTAACCTCTTACCAAGATCATCGACCTTCCTCCTTCCTACCACCTCCTTACTTTTTCATCCCTTTGCTTAAAAATAAAGCACGAGCAAAGGAGGCAGAAAAATATCTACTTTCATCCTCGACGTTCGGCCGGGCGAGAAATATTAGAATCAGATAATGAGAAGGTAACGAGGGACCGTTTAATTGTCGGATCCGCCTGGCCGGCTCCTTAATCTGCCGGCATTCCAGGCATGCAGATTAGCCGGGGGACCGGAGAGCGGTGAGCGCACCTGCTCGCGCTGTCGTTCTGCTCGAAACTGGTTAGCCGCATTAAACCGAGTCGCCGCGCATTTATTAAGAGGACCCCGGCTCCGCTCGTTCGCCCCGATATCTCTCGGGCCCTTAAAACGAATTTCCATCGATTACGCGATGATAATTCGACCTATTAATTCCGGGCCCGAGAGCTGCTCCAAAAGCCGGGGACGACGCCGAAAGGCTAAGGGAGGTGGGAGACGCGTGGCGAATCCGCCAGGGGGCCACGCGAGCAGCGTAACGCGCAGCGACACGCCTGGACGAGCTTGAAATTATTTTCCACGCCGCGTTCGAGGCGCCTCGTTCCACGGCCGAGGAGTTAATTCGGTTTTTTGGACGAAGCAATGACGGGGGGAGGGGACGTGGGGAACGGAGATGAAAGGGTGAGCAACGGGGAGGGGGGAAAGAGTGACTGAGTGTAAGAGAGCGTGTGTATATGTGTGAGCGAGAGAGAGAGAGAGAGAGAGAGGAGGGTGGGAGGGAGGGAAGGAGAGAGAAACAAAGAGAGAGGGTGGGAGGGAGGGGAGAGAGAGAGAGAGAGAGAGTTTGGAAATTGTAACTATAAGTACATATTCCCAGTGTCGACGGTTACTTTAGGAACAATTAATTTGGTTTGGCAAAATTTTTATATCCCATAAAAAGAATCCAGAAAGAATCCCCACGATAAGGGAGGCCAAATAAAGTGATAAATAAACGAGGAAAATTTATTTTATTTCCTTCTGTAGCATATAACAGGAAGTTAAAAATACCATTCTTTTTTCTTCCCTCCACTCCCTGCTTACCCTCCTTGCACCATCACCAACCAATTCCCATGAACTCGCCTCGAGCCCGGACCGCCCCCTTATCGTCAACCTTCGATTCATCCTCGTTTCCCCGGAATTGGTTGGACAAATGTACGATCGCCGGCCACGGGGAGGCGGCGGCGAGCCTTTGAGACATTTGTCCGTCGGTGTTCTCTCGCGCGCTCGCCCCCTCTGGCCTAAGGGGAGGGAGGTGGGCCGCGCGATATAGAGGGCTCTGCTACGGAGGAACCCGCGACTACCGGTCGCCGCTCTAATTGGCACGATTTATTGTCCGCCGCGGATCACCGAGTCTTCTCGCCCTCGCTCGACGTCCACCGAAACTTCCGTGGTTTCGCTTTACGTCTGACGAGAGGAATTGTTGGGATAGAGCAAGTGCAAATTTTGTGACGAATTTTGAGAGTCGCAGCCTAAGCTTGTTTAACCCTTTGCACTCGAGAAGTGACTGCTAGTCGTTTAATAATATTTAATTCAAAGATTTTCAAGTGCAAAATACTTATTAACATTCACTTACATTAAATTTCATTTAGTTTAGATAAGTCATGTACTAAAATTTACATATTGGTCTGTACAACTTCCGGGTCTGACTAAGGAAAGACTAACTAAAGTCTAAAAATTTGCGAAACTATCACTTGCCTTTCGAGTACAAAGGGTTAATTATAATCTATAGATCCCCACACTTTCGACTCTGGATGGGGTCCCATATTTTGGACCCAGAGTTCTACACATTTTGGACTCGGGACTTACACGACGGATCTTGCGTTTTCAACTTTAGACTGTGCATTCCAGACTCCGAGTTTCGAATCCTGGACTGTGAATTCTAGATCCCAGATACTATGAACAACCGATTTATTTCAACAACTTCGAGCACCTTTCGAGCTCACTGTTAGCAGTTGCGAACTGAATTAATTAGGCCGGTAATTCAAACAGGAATAAATCCCGGGAATCAATTAAGCGAGAAATCATAAACACGGCGGTAGGAAGAAAGGCTCGTTAGGCTAGGTCGGGCACACAGCTCGCATTTGCAATGCAACGAGGTAAAGGAGGAAGATGCGCAGGTGCGCTTGTATAGATAAAACGACTCGTCCCAGGGTCCCCCTCTCTCGAGATCCTCCTTTTATTCCGATTACTCCTTTCGGTGCCCTAACTTGTTCCGTGGTCGGGCTGTCTGAGAGTTATTTAACAACCTACGCGACTCTTTTCAGTTCCACCCGACCGTAGGCATAATTAAACGAATCCTATGAAACCCATCTCAGTTCCAACACAATAAATCGGAATGTTTAATCTACGAATTAAATCGACGCTTTTCAACCTTTTCCGTTAATTTCATCAAAAACCTTCGACTGCTATACACAATCTTCACGAACTCATTTCGGTTAGCTCCCGGGACTCTGCCCGCTCAAAATTGATTCACGATCCCCCCCACCCCGTATGCTATCGTCCCTCCCTCCATTCCTCGCAAGAAACGGACCCCGATCAGCCATACTCCCACCGGCCCCAAATCGCGAAGAATCGAACCCCACGTAAACAATAATCCCCTGTTTCTCCTTTCGACAAATTTCTCACGCCCCCCTCCACCCGACCCATCAACCCCCTCCCCGCAATTTTCGTTAAGGCCCAAGGGGTCCAATTAGCCGCGTAGAGCTGGCTCGCGTCTAATTAACATTTTCCTGGAGTCTCTCGAGCGCTCGTCGGAAAGCCTACACGCGAAGAACAGACGAAAGCGGGCCCGCGGCTGGACCCAGCCAAGGAAAAAGAGGCCCCCAGAGGGGGTAGATAGAAAAGGAGAGCGCGAAGAGGGAAAGAGAGGAGGACTCATTAGCGAATACCATCGGTGGATTCCCGAATCCTCTGCCCGTCTCCCGGCTCCTTTTAATTGGCCAGATTAGTCCCAAAATCGCGTACCCTTTCCAATGGGGCCCGCCCGCCCCTTCCAGCCCCCCGCTCACCCCCTAGAAATTTCAACGTCCCCGTCGGTCCGTCGGTTTCCGTGGCGGTCTCGTCCTTTTTCTGCGCGCTCGAGCGCGCACACGCTGTCTCGTCGGGGCCCGCGGGCCCCGGCGTGTCCTTTCGGCACCGCCGACACGGAATATCGGCCTCGTTAAAATACCTCCGGGCCCGCGACGAAATCGAAATTTCGGGGTTACACGCCCCGGGGCCCGAGGCCCGGGGACGGGAATCGAAGAAGCTTTCCGTCTTCGTCCGGTGCTAAATAACCAGGGGACAGATCTCGCCGATACCGGCACCAGTGCGGGACGTTCGGACGGTTTGCCTTCGCTTCTTTCCTCCGACTCGTTTTCTTTTCTTTCTCGTTTCCGTTTATCTTTACCGGGCCCCGTTTTTCGCTGCGTTCACGAAGGGAGGGAGGGGCATTCCGAGCGACTGATCGTGGGAGGAAAAGGGAGACGCGTCTCTCTGCGAAGGATTCTAGTTTAACCCTTTGACTGGTATGGGCGCATATTTGCGTCTCTGGCGAATGTTACTCGTGTGAATTATGGACGCGTATGTGCGTTTGGCAATTTTTCCAAGCTCCCATTTGGAGCAACACAATTGCTAATAGAGTGCCGTCTACTCGGACCACTTCGACCGGGAGTATTTAGCAGTCAAAGGGTTAAACAGGAAAAGAAAAATGGACTTCGTCAACTGCGGACCCTACCAGGTTACTTAGGACGATAAAATTGCTGCTAATTTTTACATCCCCCCAGGATTAACGCCGCATAATTACCATTGGTAATATCAGCAATCGTTCGAGTCCCATAATCCACTATTACCTTCGACCGCTGTAGATATTTTCTCGAGGTGAGCACGCTCAACTTTACCAAAGCATATCCATCGAGAGTTCGAAAGGAAACCAGTTGTAAGCGAAAGCAGACGCCACGAAGGGGACGCGAGGCTCGTCGATTATCGATCCCGCGATCGAGCGACCGGATGGAGCTATCGACCGCCACGCTCACGTACCGTCACTTCATTCGTCCAGACGGATCGTTTCCGATCGCCGATCGAACAAACGCTTCGAGGAGCGATCGCTCGATCCTGGAAGGAGGCGACGCGACGGATCGTTATCGATCGCGCCGCGCACGCAACATCGGCCGCAATCGGTCTGATTGAGACGTTATCGACGGGAATAGCAAAATCATTCTAAATGTTTTCCGTTTCTATCTCGTTTCAATTTTCCTTTTTATTCATTCGCCAAGGAGAACGATCGCAAATATTACGATTAAAAATTATTATTTTTATCGATTTAAATATTCAATATTAACTCTACTATGTGTATTACGATATTTATTTGTTGATATAAATTGAAAGAGGCTGTTGGTAATGCAAAAAAATCTAAAATAGTACAAAAAGAATTAGCACTCTAATATATACGTGTAATTGAATCTATATCTCTCAATCTCCCAACATTGTTGTCATTATAATTTTATTTTCTCTTTTAATCTACGATTTTTTTAGGTGACACGAATTAAAAGATAGAAAGAAGTGTTTTTTGAGAGCCTTTATAGATGCTAATTAATCGATGCTACTACCATGGTGTGCCAAGGATACCATGATCTACAGTAGCAAAGACAAAAGTTGAAGTCAAGAGGACAACGTAGAACATAGTTTTATGGTCTGCAAATATTGTCCGTGTAATCATTTTTATTGTTATTATGGTAGAACAATATTTATTGATTAGCACAGAATGCAAATTTTCTTTATCATATTGTTCCTTATAAATTAGTTTAATTTCGTTGACTCTTTGGTCTTAAATTTTTGTCTTAAACATTCAGATACTTTTTATTCCGTGCTATTGGATACTCTGTAAAACACGAAGGTTCTGAATAAGCGACGCAGGTCCCCTTCGATGAACAAAATATTCCCATGAACGCGTCGTTCCGTCGTGGAAATGCCCCCGTGTTTTTCCACGCTTCGAATCGTTTCCCCCTCCCGTGACGCGTCTTTCTCGACAATAAACGGAAGCGTGAAAAAAAAGTGTCCGAGCAAAAACGCGACTGTCTTCGCTCGGCTTAAAGGGAGAGCTGAACCATCGATGGCCGGGCAGCGCGTTACGCGGTTTCCCATCTTCCTTCTCGCGCTTAGACAGAGCCAACGCCACCAGAAGATCAATAAACGGTGGCAGGCCAGAAAATTAGGCTGACGGTTTCCCGCAAAAACCACGAAAACGCCATGCAAATCGACTGCAGCTCGACGAACAGAGTTTACCCAGGGAGCAGCAGCTGTTACATTTATCGTGGAGCAGAAAAAGCGCCGCTGCTATCGTTTCCTAGCCACGGTTCACTCCATTACTGTCATCGAGCATTCCGATCAACTCATTTACTACGTCCCCACCCGTATGAGGGGACTACGGTGCTGTTCGAGCTCGAACGTAATGGGCTGGTTCAGAAAATTATAGGACACGCGTATAATAAAATAACGTGGAAGGAATTTTGACGTGGTGAAATTAGACAATTTCATCGAAATCGTACCATCAAACGAACTCGCGATCGCGAAACGTAAATCTTTTAAACGGCAACATTTTAACAGGTCGTTGTTTATCTATTTATTTTTATTGCCATTATGGTGGAACACTATTTATCGATTAGCATAGAATACAAATTTTATTGATTATTGCTATTATTTCTTATTAATTAATTAATTAATTTTGACTAGCTCAAAGAAAGACTAGATCGTATTTGATATATATGTCTGTGTGTGCCACTTAACAAATTTGTTACACTTTGAACGCGTGACACGTTGCATAAAGGTAAGGGAAAATGGCACACCTGTGTCATTTCTCTGTCACGATTATAAGTGATTTTCGTTAACACCAGAACTACCGACGATTACAGAGTATTTATATGCACGGAATAGATGAAATTAAAAATTACATGAACAAATATCGAATACACGGAAGACAAATCTTTATTTATACCTTCTGCAGAAAATCGTAGTAAATTTTGGAAGCTTGGTGAAGTGAATCTATAAGGTTGCTATGAATAATCGTCAATCCGTCATTTCGACTGTTCTGGTAGTTCTAGTGTTAAAATAGTCGTGAAAATTATTCTTCGCGGATAACCTGAGAACCTCCACGTCTCCCCGTAACTACCCCTCGCCAATTACGAACAGGACAAACCAGCTTTCGTTAGGGAACGAATAAAAGATCAAACACAAACGCGTCTTCTCACGTATGGGCCAGAAGTGGGGTGGCGGTCGAAGGGGGGGGGGGGCGAGGTAGGGGCAGGGAAGGGGAGGAAAGGGGTGAACAAGTCGAGGAAGCGTCCGAAGGATCTCTTTGATTCCATTATTGCTCGCCTAATTGGATTCCGCCGCGCGATCGCGGGCCTGTACGAAAGCAATTTGGGCATTCCTACGGATACGTGGCCGCGCTCGATCCGTCGCCGATCTATAGATCACTCCCGTGTGCCGGGGCTGCTTAACTGTGCTGGTTACACGAACCCGGCGAATTTCACTTATCTATTTATTCCATTTACGGGCAATAGACCCATCGACTTACAAGAAAAATAAACGCACTGCGTAAATTCTAGAAATTATGTTTAGCTGACAACGAAATTTTTACCGAAAAAAGTGAAGAAATATGGATTATTTAGAGATCCCATATTTTTAATAATCGCTCATTAGAATACCGAATAAACAGTTACTAAAATGAATTGTTAAATTCGTGAAACTTTCAGCTATTCACCTCAAAATACCTGAAACTTTGTAATAATTGTACATACTTAGGTTAATCAGTATTTAGCAGTCAAAGGGTTAATCCCGGGGTCCCGACGGAATGAACCAGTTTCGTAGGAAAAAGAAGTCGCGGAAAGTGTCTGGCTGTTAGACAACGTAACGAGAAAACGATGAAAATCCAGACTCGTATGCAAAATCCGGTTCCTGGCGGTGATCCCGTGCACGTGGGTGGCAATCAGGCCGCGCAGGCCCATTGTGAACAAGCTGTGCCCCGCTAATTAAGACCCATCCGCGACGTAAACCAGTCGTCGTCGGCCACGACAGCCGATAAAAAGGGGGAAAAAAGGGACTACCTGTTTATCGCGGCATCTCGATCCGACTGATCGATCGGAGAGAACTGAAGATTATGCGTGTATTATAACAGGATGAGGGATTAGGAGAAAAAAATTGCCAGATACACCGATCGAGCTTGTAACGTAAAATAGGAAAATAGAGTACCTAGCTTATTAATCATAATTTATGATACAGTGGCGGACAAAAGTTTGAGACGACAGGTCAAAAGTAAAAAGTTGGTTCACGAATACTGTTTATTTATTCATTTTTATTGTGATTATGGTAGAATACTATTTATTAATTAGCACAGAAATCAAATCTTATTTATTAATTTATTTATTTATTTTCTTTAACCCCTTGGTCTTTAACCCCTTCGTCCGTTACTGCTATTATGAAATGGCAAAATACCCCGATGTGATCATTCGTTGAAATTATTTAATTTGAATTAATTTGGATAATTTGAAATTTATTAAAGCTATCATTTTAGAGCAGGTAAAAATTTAAAAAGAAAACAACAGGTAAACCGATTTTCTTTCCGAATAAGCGTGCTTCGAGCTCAACAGCAATTAGCAAGAAGCGAAGGAAATAATGATGATGATAACAGCAAAGGGATGGAATAGTTACCTACCGAGATAAATCCTAGTTACTTTCCATCGCGCTCCTCGCACGGAACCATTGATCCTCGAGCGAACGAAGGGGATCGATAAGGATAATAGAATAATCCGACGTGACATTGTTCGAGGGGAGAAATCGCGAAGAAGTCCTGGCTGAATCGGTGGAGCTTCGGGGAACCCGTAAAGGTGATTTGTTCGACCATTAACGAGACGCGGACGGCGGGGACGTTAATGGAAAATCATCGACAGTTACGAGGGCTCGATGCACCGTTACCAACTGCTGAACGCCGTAAATAACGCTCGGTTATGCGCTCGAAAATACCTGCGGGGCAAACTAGTTTCTTGCTGTTCGCCGCCGTTAACGGCTGCCCTGAACGAGGATACCCGCGCGAGGTGGCGATTCGTGATCCCTTAAAACTGTTAATGCTACCTCCTTAAGACCTCCTACAAGTTGGGAGAAATGCGCGAGGATAGGCGATTCATAATCTGTAAAAACTGTAAATGCTACCTCCTCAACATGTTCCTCGAGGTGGGAAGGGGCGCGAGAATAGACGATTCACGATCCGTAAAAACTGTAAATGCTACCTCCTCAACACCGTCGACGAGGTGGGAGGAAGCGCGAGAATAGGAGATTCGCGATCCCTTAAAACTGTAAATGCTACCTCCTTAACACCTTCGACGAGATTAGAGGTGCGAGGATAGCAGATTCGCAATCCCTTAAAACTATAAATGCTACCTCCTTAAGACCTGCTACAAGTTGGGGGGGATAAGAGAGCTGTGAGAGAAAAGAGGAGGGTGGAGGAGATGTGTGTGTATGTGAGTAAGTGTATGAGGAAGTCAGAGGGAAAGAATCGGAAATAGTGAGCCGGGGGAGGGAGAGTTAGAAATTGAGAGAAGGGGAGGGAAGAGAGAGAGAGATTCAGAGAAAAAGGAGAAAGTCAAAGAGAGAGTCAGAGGGAGAGTTAAAGAGAGGGGGGGGGGAGATTTAGAAAGAGACAGAAAGAAAGTTAGAGAGTGAAAGAGAGAGAATCAGAGAGAGACATGTTTAGAGAGTCAGAGAGAGAGGGATAAAGGGGGGACGGGGACAGTGGCAACGTCCCTGAATGAGAAAGCGGTTCGATGCACTTGCACACTCCTCCCTGCTCGTTTTACCTTTTGCTTGGACGTGTTGCAACACGAGGGGAAGAGGCAGCATACAGGAGGCAGGATAATGCCAGGAGCGTGTACGCTACCTGGACAAGAACGAGGAAACGCGGACTGATTCGAAAGCCCTCCCAAGTGTCCGGGCTTTTTGTTAGCCTCTCTCGTCAATTCGATTCCCCCCTCGTCGCTCCCTTCCTGTCCCCCTCAACCCTTCGCTGCATCAGCGAAACAGGGTTCTTCGAACGGGCCAGAGTGTCGTTCGGATAGATTAGGACAGAGGGAGGCGCGATTCCGTATCGCTAAAATCGTGATTCGCTAATCCCTATCACGTTCATTCCAGATTATTAATAAGTTTCATTTACAGTAGTAGACATAAGTTTAAGACGAGACGACGATATAAAGCATCGTACTATGATTTGTAAATATTGTTTAAACATACATTTTTATCATTACTATGATAGAGTATTATTTATCGATTAACGAAGAATACAAATTTCGTTCGTTGTGCTATCTTTTATAAATCAATTAATTTGTTTTCGCTAATCCTTCGGTCTTAAACTTTTGTCCGCTACTGTACGTTGAGAGACATATTTAAAAATTACTTTACGCGTGTTTCTTTCACGCATATTAACAAACTTATCGACGATCGTCTGCATTCTTCCCGGAAACGTTTCAACTTTTCCTTCGGTCAATCATTTTTTTTATATACTTTACAGTACATCTTTACAGTAAACCAAATTACCGTTTTCGTCCCACCGATTAGGAGCTGCTACTTTCCCGTTTATCCGTAAATCTGTCGTTTTCCTATCGGACTGATGCGTCCGGTGTAATTACCTCTAACTCGATCGTGTGCTCGGTTATCAACGGTGCTATCGTTCTCGCGTACGATGTTGCTTGGACGTTAAACAAGTTACAAGGAGCAATCGGAACGGTTGATCGCGATGTCGCCCAGTTATCCGCGTTATTATCAATAAGTTCGTCTCGAGAAGCAATTCCAACGGACGTTTACGTCTCAGACCCTCGTCAATCGTAACTCGCCGGCGAGCAACAACGGCCCGTTCTCTCCCCGCGGTTCCTTTCGTATTTCTTTAACCCCTTCACACACGAATATAAAACGAAATTCGATGCGTCCGAAAAATACTATTTCATTCGACTCAACTGAACAGTTAAGTTTAAAAACAGAATATTTTATTTTGAAATTCAAGATCGAAGTTCAATCCATACTGTTATTACATTTTTTAAACTTATTTAAATTTTAATAAAATTAACAAAATTAGATTTTTGCTTAACCCCAATTTTTCCTCGCTCCCATTTAGAGCAACACAATTGCTGATAGAGCGCCACTTCGACCACGAGAATTTAACAGTCAAAGGGTTAATATATTTTCGCATTTATATTGTAACTGCATTTATTGTGGCTCGCATGAGTTGTTTGGATTTTAATTTAATTTAATAAAAATAACCACAGAACAAAAGGTGCTTGTCACTGGCTCAAAGGATAAAAAATATATAAGACTCACCCCGCAACTGGAGTCATCTTCAACGCGAGCGCTCTGCTGATGCAAAATCCGGCGCCGCCTGTCGCGAACCAGAACTTCACTTTTTGCTGAAAAAGGAAAAAAAGGAGGGGTAAGAGGCTGGTTAATTTGCTCCGTAGAAAAATCGGTATTAATCGTTGGAGATCGACGATCATGATCGATCGCGTACCCGGACAGCTGATCGATCGACCGATCGGGCCCGATCGATTATCGCGGATGACTTTCCGGATCGAAACCGCGATCGATCGCACCCCGACGAGCATCGATACCTACTCGCGCCCCTCTTGCCAGCGAATTATTATCCGTCGAACGGTTAGTATCGTTGATTGGAATTGATTGACGCTGCGATCGACGAATAAATCTTGTCTCCTTAATAATAATCTGAATCGGTAAGAGAGATCGGTGGAGCCATTAACCATGGTGTCCGTTACTATCATCGAACAGTTTTCCTGTTTTTTTTTCTTTTTTGCTTCTCTAACGCATAAGACAGAGAATACATAAATGTCGTCAATTTCGAAATCTTTTTTCATTCGAACGATAGAGAAAATTTGTCTTATCGGAATAGTGTCACTGTGGTTGTTTGAAAAAAAAAAATTGTCGAAAACAGCTACAGATCGACAGAATCTAAATTCTACGATCTATTATTTATTTCTATTTTACTTATTTTAATTCTTCATTCCTTTTTAAGTTTAAAACTTCCTACATAGCGATCTACAGTAGCGGACAAAAGTTTAGGATCAAAGGGTCAAAGAAAATAAATTAATTAATTAATAAAAAATAATAGTATAAATAAAATTTGTATTCTATAGTAATTAATAAATAGTTCTTTACCATAATGGCAATAGAAATGAATAGGTAAACAATATTTGCGAACCATAAAATTATGTTTTACATTGTCCTGTCGTCTTAAACTTTTGTCCGCTACTGTGTAAGGCGATATATTCTACCACCTCTCTCTCTCTCTGTATTCAAATTTTGTTTGACCCTGTTCCTACCAACAAAATACGTTCTACCGAATAAATAAATATAATCAAGTTCTTGCCTACCCTAAGGCTCGTTAAGCAGTCCGAAACGAAGCTCGACGATTTCAAAGCGGTCAATAATTTGCCCGGCGCAGAGAGTGTCCGGGCGCGGAGAGATCGGCGAGGAAATCGAGCGTGTCGAGGCCGATTTCCTCTCGATCGTGGCCGCGGGCCGTTACAGCCGGACTCCTAGGCGACCTGGACACGTTATCCATGCCGCAGATACTATCTCCAGAGCCCCTGTGCTCTTTTCCTCGTTGCCTAGGCGTGGTACATGACGAACAACCGTGAACGGTGCACGTGCGTGCCCGCCAACGAAACCGGTCTATCGGCGCTCAAAAAACCGGACAATACTCCTGTGCACCGTTTTGTGCTCCGCTCGAACGAGCCATGAATATTCGCCAGGAACAGAAATGACCCGACGCGGACAGTACCGATGTGCATGCAAACATCGAATCGTTATCGATCGACAGACGATCGGTAGGAATCGAGTTAGTTTCGAGTTAGATTCGAATTGGTTTCGAGTTAGATCGGGGAAAGTACTGGACGTGTTCTTATAGAGTTGCCGGTGCTTCCCCAATCACGGTAGATGGCCACCGTGGAGGTTATAGTGGGTAAAAATCCCACATAACCTGGCTACCCCCCTCAGGGTAGCTGGATATCTTTGGAAGGTTTCCCCCACGCGAAAAAAAAAGTTTCGAGTTAGATTCGAGAGATAATGCGATACGCTGATCTATCAAGAAGTAATAAAAGAGACGCGTGAATCAGTCAAATTTATTATCAGTAATTTCAGAGTTCCTCGTAACAGTTAATACTGCAACGAATTAATACGGACAGAGCAATTTTTGTGATGGAAACGTGATTTTGGAAGTTTTCTTTTTTATTATATTGCTTGAAGTTAACACTTAGCCAACCGAATGGGGAGATCTGCCATTTTTTTCTCAAAAAATCGCTACCATTGATCCTATTTACTTTTGTTAACAGAACCTTACCGCATATAGCTCGACCTCGCATATATATTTCTTCTAAGAGATCAATTTTTGTTTATACATTGAAACGTATTGTATTTTATTCTGAACATTCGTAATCACGATTTCTTCGATTTGTAAATAAAAGAAGATGGCGTCCTTTTTATTTACAGAAAAATAAAGTATTCAACACCGAGAACGTATTTCACTCGTAATTACCTGTACCCAACTTTTAAAACAAGACACCATCCCCGATAAAGAACCCATCAGTTTCCCTCTCAGATTCGAATCACCCCCCGGCCACTTAGACTCCCAATCCAACCAATAGGAGCACGTAACCGAACGTCCACTTCGGGCTGACGCAAGCTGCAGATCCTTTGCCAAGATTTGGTCTGACTAATTACATTCCAGCCCCCCTCCCCCCGTCCCTCTCTCTTCGAAGGGGGTTGCGTTCTCCCAGGGGAACCGATTATGCGATCCTATATCCAATTACGCAGCGACGATTGCCTGCGATCCGGAGAGATAAATCCGGCCGACTGATTGGCTCGTCGCTTCTCGCCTCCTACCCCCACCCCACCCTCCTTCTTATCGTCTCGACCCGGCAGATAGGGGAATTTTGGGACCGCATGGGGCTAATTAGTACAGTCGACGGAAAAAGCATTGGGAGAGGAGACGCGAAACTTGCATCGGTGTTTTGCGAGTCGAAATCGAAGGAGGTACAGTAGCGGACAAAAATTTAAGACGACAGGAAAATACAAAATATAGATTTATCATATGCAAATATTGTTCGTATACTTAGTTTTATCGTTATTATGGTAGAAGACTATTTATTGATTAGCGTAGAATATAAATTTCATTTATCGAAATATTTCTTAATAATTAATTAATTTGTTTTCTTTGACTTTCTGGTTTTAAACTTTTGTCCGCTATTGTGTGTAGGGGAGTGTGTAAAAATTTCCCACTTTGTGTAAGATGGCTCTTATCATTATCCTATTACTATTATTATTCTTTATATTGCATTCTTTACTAAGGAAGAATTTTTTGATATTCCACCCTTGAGAGGGTAAAATAAGGGATGAAAGTTTGTCTGAAAATCCGCCGATTTTGAAGAAAGCGCTATAAAAATTAGTAAGTAAGTTAAGGGATTGCGAGATTGGACATCTTTTGAAAATAATTTTGAAAATAGTTAAAATTGAAATCAAGGTACTTCCGCGCGGACAAAGTCGCGAGCAACAGCTAAAATTCTATAAAACATTCCTTTCGAGAGCCCAGAAACCTGGCCAGTCCCTCGAGCAACGTGGAACACGGTCGGTTAGTCGCACTGGCAATTGAGAAATCAGTGAAAATCAGGTAACAACGGTCCCCGGAGAAAAGAAAAGGAGCAACCGGAGAAAGGTGAGCGGATGGAGGGGCCGGGCAAGAAAGGGATCGGTATTAACCGGATAAAATATAGATCGTTGGGTGTAAAACGGCGGCTGTCGCGAAGGCGTTAATTAGTCGGGGCCTGTCCCGGACCGGAAACCGGTGATCGAACGACCCGTCCGGAGATCGCACGGAACGAGAGGCCTGAATGACACACAGGCTGGCAAATATCTGATGGAGAGTGGGTGGCTGCCGTATTAGGACTAATGAACAGATTAGAGGGCCCGATACCGCTGGACGAGCCTAAACGCGGGCGTGAGCGTGACCTCGTGCTAGGAGGATCAAAAACAACTGGCATCGTGTAATTTTGAAAATTAATGAAAGGTGTAATTTTTAAAAACCTGAATCTGATTCTATCGGCAGATTTCATTTATACCTGACCACCATACAAATTAAATTATCGTCTGAATCTTTAATTTTTCACGAATACAAGAATGCATACAAATATCGTGGTGTAATTCCGAAAATTAATGAACAATATAATTTTCTTTAAGATAACAAGAGTCAATTTTATTGAGTTAGTATAAGATTATAATTATACACATATTATTATTACGGATGAAATTTTGTAAAATATATAAATCTATTATTATTGTTGAACAAAAATTATATTCATTTCGGGAGGGAGAGAACGGTCGAAACGTTTGTTTTGAGAAACAAACTAGGGATATTTTGAGAAAGAAACTAGGGAGAGGATCACGGTTCTATAGCATGCATGGCTCAGGGACTGGCCGCGAAGTTGCTCGCTCGACCGGCAACGGGGATACATATCTTTTCCATGGGGGCCGTCATGGGGTCACGAGCACGTCTTCCATTGCCGCTTCCATAGCTGCGAGCGCTCGAAACGTTCACCTGTCCCCGTTCGGTCGACGCCCGTCTCGATGGACGATGGCACTCGATACGAGTTAACTGTGACTATGGCTGACTTACGAGATACTAGTCTGATACGAGAAAGATCTCAGAGTGGAGAAGAGATAGGGACTTAATACGTTGCGAGCTTTGACAAAGCTAGAAAGCTTTTCTTATAACATAGATCTTCGTTCTTTGGTTCATTTCCATGCGGTTCAACCGATAAAATAACTTTTAGAGGGAATTTCGATGAGAACATGAAGAAGAGCTGAAGAATTCTGCGAAGGCAGCTAGCTAACTCGAAACTAACCTTGAAGACCTTGAAGACACTAGAAATCGCGGAAAGTACGTCAAACGAGTAAAATTGCTTCGACTATAAAAATGCGATGAACAGCTGAAGAATTCTGCGAAGATTTAGCTGACCCAAATCTAACCTCGAAAACCTTGAAGACACTAAGAATCACGGAAAGTACGTCAAACGCGTCGGATTGCTTCGACTATAAAAATGCGACGAAGAAGAGCTGAAGAATTCTGCGAAACTTCAGCTTTTCTTTTTTTTTCGCGTGGAGGGAATCTTTAGAAGATATCTAACCACCCTGAGGGGGGCAGCCAGGTTATGTGGGATTCTTACCCACTAAAACCTCCTCCTACAGCTATTGAGGAAACACCAGGAACTCTAGAAGAACGCGTCCCCAGTGCTTCCGCCAGCGAAGATTTTAGCTAACCCGAACCTAACCTGAATCTAACCTCGAAGAGCTTGAAGACACCAAAAATCGCGGAAAGTACGTGAAACTCATCGAATCGCTCGTACAGTCGAATCGCTTCGACTATACAGGGCTATAGAGACGACCGACCCTCTATCGACGTTGTTACGCTTCCGGGTTCGCTTGTCAGCGTCTACTTAGCCGGAGCAATTGTTGAGCTGCACGGATTGGCTGGTAACGGCCGCTCACGTGTAACGTTTTAACGCTCCTTCAAATAACGGCATCGAAGATTAAATTCCTAGGCGTCCAGGGAGCAAGGTGTGGTTGAGTTTGAGATATGAACCGCGAACGGGATGCTTCGAGAGTCTGAGCATCCTTTTCTTGAGCCCAGAGCTCAAGAGGGGGACGAAATAATTACGAGATGCCGCGAGTCTGACCACTTTCAAGCGCAAGCTATCCGGAAATCTGAGAGTTCAACTTAAAGTTAATTAAGAATTTATCAGTAGCTAATTCAATCGTCAACTCCTGATGTTAAGTTGAGAAAAATTTTAGAGCACTGTTTCAACGTCCTACCATGCAAACTGACGATAAAAAATTTAGAAATGAAGCTTAGTTTAATTGAAATCAGAAATGAAGTTAAATTATCTAAAAGCAGAAGTGTAATAATACCACTGTTTTAAGATCTTCGGATCGTTTTGACCCACAGCGACGATGAAAGGTCAATTCTATGCAGCCTAATATCACGTGCCATTAAGAATTTATAATATTAGGGAGACCGGAAAGTAATGTCGGTTCTGTCATTCCATCTCTAGATATTTTGCTCAAAAACCAATTGATTTTTATCGATCCACCATTGAAAATTTGCATATTAGATGGCGAGGGTGATTACATTATTGATTAAAAATAAAAACTCGTTAAAAATTTGTGTTTGAATTTAATGTAAGAAAATGACATTAATTTCCTATCCTCCTAATAAAAGTGTAACATTGATTGCAATAAAGCAAAATCTACCGCTGAAAATCAGAATTTAGTTTCTAACATAATTCTATCTTTTGTTCCCCCACATCGAGGGCGTCGCAAGAGCAACCCAACCGATCCAGCAACTCAATCCTAAGGAAAAGAACAATCTGCCGATCTAATTAACCTCCCGTCTCTCCCATTGTGCGTTCGCGGCCACGATTTTCCAGCGGGAACCCCCGTCGGCCTCGGTTTTCACGCGGGCCAAGCAAACCGTGGCGGCGCGCCGGTCGTCACGGGTCACGCGTACACGATCCGGGCCCGCGAACAATGGCGCTTCCTAATTACGGGAAAGGTTCGTCGAGACGTCGCCGGGAAACTGGCATGCAACACGTAAAACCGTAACGGACTCGATTCGTCCGTGCTCGACGATTCGAAACCCTTTTATACTCCTTCGTCGAGTGTGACTCGACCTTAGTTTTTATCACGGTAACTCCTGCGTCGAGTGGCACTCGACATTTTTAAAGCGCCATTTTAAATAGAGTGGCGGGCACAAGTTTAAGACCAAAATTAATAATTAATAAAAAGAAAAAAATAAGTACCACTCAGGAAATTGTCCTTCGAAGTAAATTTTAAATAAAGCACTTGAAATATTAGGGAATTGTCGGCAAGAAAATTGAAGAATAATTCGGAGTGCAAAGGGTTAAGTGATTAGGATAGGCAAAATTTTGAAAAAGTAATTTGGAGTCTGAACGGTACTTAATGCAAGAAGGGAAAACGTTCTCTATAAATTTAACAATAAAAATTGAAAATTATCAGAAATGGAGCGAAGTGAAAAATTGTTCTCCATTACCCCATCATCATATTTCTAGATTTAATTGATTGTGATATTAATAAAAAAGCAGTCAAATGTTAAAGATAACATTCAAAGTATATTTTTGCATATGTCACAAATAAAATGAAGTAATACATTCTTGATTCCTATTACGATCAGATGCGTACAAAGTGTCGGTCACGGTTAGTCTGGATCCGCCTGATGCAGACGCGAGGAGGAAGCGAAAAATCGACGAAATCGGTAGTCGCGTGCACGACGGGCATGGCCACGTGGAAAAACCGGTCACGCCCGAGCGAACCGGAATCGACGGAACAGAGTATGAGCATCCAGACAGCGATCGACGTGGCAAAAAGTGGGGGGCGGGGGGTGCAGGAGGGAGGAAATTAATTGCCGCGAGTCAGGTCGAGGAAAAGGAAAAATAAGGAAGCCGACGGTAATGGAGGCAATTTAACGGCGAATATCGTAGATCTCCGAGCGCGTTTGAATTAACACACTCGGATTCCCGGCCGGGTGATTGAGAAGCGTGCACGTCCAGATCGGATCCAGAACGGTCACGCACAATACGTTTTATTATAGGCGGATTATCCGCCGCCGTACCGACGTTACACGCTCAAACGAGCCGGGGAAAAATGTATTGAAACGAAGAGGCCTGCTAAGGAACGCGAGCCTCGGTTGAGCGAGCTCGTTGTTCCGTTATCGGCCGGTTCAATAAATAACGCTGAGCTATAACTTCGTAAATTCTGAGCTAGGGATTTGATCTGACTTTGAGAATTTCGTGTCGGAGATTTTGAAGTTTGAGTAAATTAAGTAATTGGAGGGTCTGAAGTTTGCGTGTTACAGATTTGAGAACTCTGCTCTTGAAAATCTCAAGTTTGAGCACGGTAAATTTGAGAGTTTCAAGTTTGAGGGCTGTAAATTTGAGAGTCTGTATTTTGCATACTGTAAATCTGAAAACTCTGCACTTGAGAATCTCAAGTTTGACCACTGTAAATTTGAGAATCCCACATTTGAGAGTCTCAAGTTTGAGCACTATAAATTTGGGGGTCTGAAATTTGCATATCCTAAATTGAAGAATCTCAAGTTTGAGCATTGCAAATTTGGGGTTCCAAATTTGAGAATCTCAGGTTTGAGCACTGTAAATTTAAGGCTAGTATATTTGAGGATCTTAAGTTTGAGTATTCTATTATATTTAAAAATCAAAGAATTGAAAACTTTACGTTTCAATTCACTTGTTCTGAGTGCCATCATTTTGAGCGCCTTGCGTTCGAAAATTCCTAATCTGAGGATTCTAAATTTAAGACGACTCAAATTTGAGAATACTAAATTCAGGCGTTCTAAAGTTTCAAATCCTGTTCAGAGCGATCGCGAACAATAATCTCACTGTATTTAAATGATCGTGGAAAAATGAACTGGAACAATGGGAAGCCTGTGTCTAATAGTTCTCCACGGCTAATTAACTTTCGCCCCGTTAAAGGTGGCGTTCCTTTTTTCCCGTTTCCTCGTTCCACCGATTTTTCCCGGGAAGCGCAAATAAGATTCGTCCGCTCGATGCCGAGTCGAGCATGAGTACAGGGATTCCCGGGACTGGAAATGGTAACACGGAGCCACGGATTCGTAACGAAATTCGCGTTCGGTCGGTGTCCAGAACGCGCCTAACCGGACGCGCTCGTAAATAATGTTGATTTTCCGGCAGAGTAAACAGCAAGATGTAATCAGAGCGATAGTTTCACGGCGGCGTGCACTCTGAAAACGATTCCCACGTTCGTAACGCGTTCCGCCTTTGCCCGTGATTTCCGCGAGATTTCGACCGAGCCGGACCGACCCTTGTCTTTTATCCCTCCCGTTAATTAATTGGGGGGAATCTCGTGATCGATCGGGACTCTTCCCGCTTTCTACGCGATTGCACGGCCTCGACTTCTCCCACTGAAGCTTGAACGTTTCGTAATTTTTTTTAATTTATACATTTGAAACGTTGAATATCTAATAATTCGTGGAAACTTGAAAATTAAAGATCCGAAATATTCCGGAATTTTTAAAAATTTAAAAATTTAAAACCTTAAATATTTAGTATGTTTTGCAAATTTGAAAATTAAAGATCCGAAATGTTCCGGAATTTTTAAAAATTTGAAAATTCGAAACCTTGAGTATTTAGTAATTTTTGAAAATTGAAGATTTCGAAAGTTACGATTTGCCAATTAAAAAGCTTGAGCATTCCAACATTTATTCTGAACTACGGACAATCAATTTTGCTCCCATTACTCGGAACAATTGCGAAAGAATCGAGTGGATCGTTCGCTGGTAATTTTCAAGCACACACCGATAGCTCCGTTATCCGGGAAACGCGTAACAATTACACTCGAGGCTCCCAGCGTAATTACCCTACAACGATTTCCCTAGAGGCCGCCTCTCTCTGCAACCGTCCGACATTCCACGTAGCTTCCAATTATTCCCCCCCCCCTTTTTTCTATCTCATACACGCGCATTTTTATTCAAAGCACAATTAAAGCACACCTGGAATACACTATGTATTAATCTACCTCGTTTTTGTAAATCCAATTGCCTCATCGAGACTAACGTTCGAACCCGTGAAACAGCAACTTAACCTATAACCCTATCGTTTGGTCATCATTCGCAAATTCGAAAAATAAATGGAAAATGAAGGTGGTGGGGGCGCGACCTTGAGCGCAGAACAACTTCGGCGCGAGCTATAGCGTGGCAAACATAGACGGATCGCATCTTTTATTGGCCCGTCCTTTGAAGTAAATTTCAAATAAAGCACCTACAATACTAGAGAGCTACTTAATATAATTAATAAAAAGAATAAGCACCATTCAAGGAATTGTCCTTTGAAGTAAATTTCAAACAAAGCACCTAAAATACTAGGGGGTTGCTTAATGTAATTAAGTAAAAAGAATAAGTACCACTCAAGGAATTGACCTTGAAAGTAAATTTCAAATAAAGCACCTACAATACTAGAGAGCTACTTAATATAATTAATAAAAAGAATAAGCACCATTCAAGGAATTGTCCTTTGAAGTAAATTTCAAACAAAGCACCTAAAATACTAGGGGGTTGCTTAATGTAATTAAGTAAAAAGAATAAGTACCACTCAAGGAATTGACCTTGAAAGTAAATTTCAAATAAAGCACCTACAATACCAGGGAGTTGTTTAAGATAATTAATAAAAAGAGTAAGTAGCACTGAAGGAATTGCAAAGGGTTAAAAGTAATGGTCGGGGAAAATAGAGGAGCGGCTGGGGGAACGAAAGAGGAGGCTGCTAGTGGTCGTTTGAATAGCGAACTCGGCGGCTAATTAATAGTTCCGGGAACGGGCAAGAGGTGAGGAGAAAGGATCGCAGGACTGCGAACAGCAGGAAGAGGTGAGAGGGGGGAGAGACGGAATGCGGGACATGTGGCGCGCATCCGCGTGCCTCGGGCCTGCGAACAGGCCGCGATTTTCTGACGAACGAGGGAATAGGTGTTAGGGCCCAGGGCCTAACTGACCCTACCGATGCAACTGTTCAGAATGTTATTAACACGTCCGCTGGCACAGCTTTACGCGATTCACACGTATATAAATCATATCGAATAAGTTAAACAAAGTGCTGCTCGTAAGTGTCATGTACACTATCGGCCAAAAGTTTGGAATCGCTTTCATGATTGCAGCCATATTCAAATTTGTGACAATTCATCGTTCGTTTGAAATTAACACGAATGACCGACGTGCCAAGATTCATAAAAATACATAATTTGGAAAAATGTGAATATTTATCAGTTGTTCATTATTACCATATCGTTAATGCAATGGTGTGAAGAAATTAATGCGGTATAAAACATTTAAAAATAATTACACATTGTAACTTATTTGTTGTAGGTAATATCTGAATAAAAAAATTCATCGTGGTGCTATGGGCAAACTTTATAAAAATGGCGTGGCATACAATGTGTTAACACTGTTAATTCTAACAACAGTTTCCTTTATCGTGGTAGACTGCTCGTGGAACAGCCACCATTTTGAATCCTTCCTTAAAACGTCTGGATGATTCCAAACTTTTGGATGGTAATGTACATATGTGACGCGTGGTGGCGAACGCGTTAAATAAACGTTTGCGTCGGTGTAAGAAGGATCAGGAACACCTGCTGTCCTCGAACCGAAACTCCCAACTGTTTCAAGCTAACGTCGCTGCAGTTACAGATGCTTCAGCCATCCAAAATTCAAGAACAAATATTAAGTAGCACTGAGCCTCTTAAATTTGCGAGAGCGAACGTAATCAATGAAATGGGTCACGGAACTACTTCTTCTCGCATTACGTTCCATAACACTTCTGTGTAACCAGAACGATCCACTTTGTAAATGACCTACTGCAAAATTTAGAAATATTTAACATCTGTTACTGGTAATCCCACTTTGAGTATCAACAAACTGAGATCGAAAGTAGAAACACTCTACATGTTTAATAGAGTTTCGTTAAAAATAAAGAAATTTTGTATTTCTTAATTTTTTAACTTTTACAAAGAATCTTTCGTTCGATCAACCTTTTTTCTCGTTTTTTCATCGCAACTTTGTAATGATGCTTGATAAAGCAAAACCGTTCAGATAAAAAAAAAAGAGTTTAATTTTTAGTTAAATTTTCTCGAAATACGGGGGTTGATTTCACCCCCATAAAAAGACTTCGCCTAACAAAACAAAGTCATTCCAATTGTAATCAATTATGCCCAATACATTCGCCCAAATTTTCATTGAAATCAGGATTTTGAAATTGAGCAAATTTTCTTGCAATACAGAGCACGAATACTTTTCGGAGCCACTGTACGTCCTCCGCGCGAGAATAATCGGCCGCGAAGAGACGCGCGAAGAATTCGTCGTTGAGATGCCAGACGATCCCATGGCTAACCATGGGTGCGCGGTTTGTTTGCTCGGCTTTTTGCCGCGGTAATAGGAAAACCGCAACGCGGAGCCGTTCGCGCGGAACGAGCAGCCTTCCCTTCCCTCGGGAATCGCTCGGGGCGCGACCTTCTAACGCAAGATCAAGGTCGCGGGAATCGCAGCTCGCCGACCCTATGCGCGATCCTACTATCTGGCCAGCTAACACGAACCCTACTAAACTGAGGGTTCTGAGCGGGAGGGAGGGAGGGGAGAGAGATGTGAGGGTGATTGCTAATTTATTGACGTGTGTATGTTTGTTTGTGTGAAAGAGATTCTAGAATGAACGGTCAAGAAATTAGAACGAGAAGCAATGTATGGAAAAACAAGAAGGATGAAAATATGAGTGAATGGAGTAGAGAATGAAAAAAGTTAAATGAGGATCGTGAATGTATACCTTTTGTTTTAGAGATTGATTGAGAATAGGACGTGTGAATGGGATCAAAAAATTGTTACATCAAATAAATAAGTTTATATATATTTTTAACATTGTCGTTTTCCTCAACAAGAGACGCTTCACTCGCTCAGACCAATTTTTTACGTCACGCGTTGACATCCAATTCGCGATTCGTCGATGTGATCGTTTTGGCAAATAGTAAAAACACGTGTACCCTGTTTTTATAAGAGCGTTAACACTTAACCAACTGAATGGGGAGATCTCCCATTTTTTTCCTATTACGGTCAAATTATAAAAAAAAAAAAACGAAAAATATTTCCACCTCCATAATTTCCAACAAAAAACTTCCAGATAACCAACTCCAAATTTTTTGCGCTCATTAGCTTTTCTGGGCTGCTGTCAACGAAGAAAATTAGAATAAAAGCGGCAGAATTCGGTCCGGTTTTATAAAACAAAAAAAGAGAAATAAATTGAAGGTTCATGGGGTGGGTGTGTCGTGGTGTTTGATTCCCTTATTTTATCTTAATTTTAATACGCTCGACGCCAACCCTCCCCCTTCCATCGAATCCAATGGTAGCAGTAGCGCTGCAGAAGAGGAGCAGGGTCGAAAATCGACGATCCCCCCCCTCGATTAAAATCGCTGGTAGCCGATAATTATCCGACCGGGTACTCGAATGGATAGGTTTTAATGAAACGTCTCGTATTTCAACCGGTGTCTACCTTTCGCTCGCGCCTCGCAATCTTCCCTCCTCTCCTCCTCCTGGCCCCTCCAGCCGCGGCTGGAATGATTAATACGGCCACTGGAGAGCCCCGGGTTTACTGCTTTCCCGCTGTGTGACCACCTACGGTTTCCCTTTTTTTTTTCGCCTGCCACGAAACTCCTCCTCGTCTTCCTTTTTGCACGAGCAATAATGGCATCGCGACGGCTAGAAAGCTCCGGAGGATTTCCTGTGTTCCGTGACGCGCTTCCGGTCACTGCTTTAACCCTCCTTTGCGCTCGAGAGGTGACTGTTAGTCAACAAACGATACTTTCGCAAATTTTTAGACTTTAGTTGCTTTGTTTATTAATTAGACCTGGAGGTGTTAATATATGCAAATTTTAGTATACGACTTAACTAAATTAAATTAAGTTTAATACAAGCAAATCTTAGTAGATATTTTGGGCTTGAAAATTTTTGAAATTAATATTATTAGACGAGCAAAAATCATCTATCGAATGTAAAGGGTTAAAGCTATCCGGTTAACTGAATCTCCTTTTTTCATTTGGCAAAATGATGATAACGAATAAAGTTTAGAAAGGATGTTTTTGTGGAAATTGATCGAGGAGGGGGGTTAAAAGCACTCTTCTGGAGGAGGAACCTTTATGGTGATATTCTAAAATATCACTAGGGACTAGTAAAAATTTGGAAACCCTCTGACAATGTCATGAAAGATAGGTCGGCGAAATAGTGAAGGAAAAGCTACTTAATGGAACTTTTTGTTAAACGATTCCAATCTTTTTTTAAATAAAAAATTATTTACCGCAATACTGTCGTGTTGAAAAAAAAAAAAACTAGGAATCCAGATCGGTATTCAATAAGGTTGTAATATTTCTAAGGAATCCCGGATGGGTTACAATGGAGCCATTAGAGGGATTCCCGATAGCCGGTTTTTTCGTCATTGCGGATCCAAGATGGCGGCCGGGCGTCGTACGAGCTCCATCGAGCGGGCAATCAATTTTTATTGCCCTTTGTGCGCGTGGATCGTTCGATAAACGAGTCCAGATTTATTTGTCTCTGTTCACGGTGGTGAACGCGTAAAAACCACTTGGAAAGACGGTATAAAATTCGTTTGCCGGTCGAGAAACGTACATACAGAATCGCACCAAACGATCCTAGAGACTCGCTGTATTTCTTCCTCGAACGCGGGAAAAAGTCGACCGGTCTTTCCGACAATAAAATAGATCCCATCGAGAAATATCGTTTCTCGAATCACCCGGTATGTGAACGACTACGACCAGTGATTTCGTTTATTCGTTATTATATTAATAAATTAAATTAATTTGGAGAAATAGTGATTTGAAGAATATTTTATAATAACAATCGAAAGAACCGAACAATTTTAACCAACTATTCCCCAAATTCTGCTTTCTTATGATCACCATTCTTGCTTATTCGTCACTACATTTATAATCAATCGCTAATTAAATTTGAGAAACAATGATTTAAAGAATGCTTGAAATAACCAATCGAAAGAACCGAACAATTTCAACCAACTGCTCCCTAAATTCCGCCTTTTTATGATAACCAATTTAATACAGGATCACGGTTAGGCCCAACATAGTTCATGTTTCCTCTGTCTCGCGGATCAAAACAGGTTATAACCGTTTCGTTTCTACTTTAAACCCGCGTCGATACGAAACAGGGATCCGACTCGAGCGGGGTATATATTGCGCGGCTTGTCACGGGGCCGTTTGATTAATTAATACGCGACCGATTACCGATTCGACGTGCTATTAGCAGTAAATCCCGCGTCAGTTCTCGTATCAAGCCTCTGCTGATATACGACACAGCCTGGGCCCGGTTTAAATGCTCGAAAGAGCGGTGGACCAGGGACGGGAAGGGGATGTGGAGGGGTCGGGAGGGGCGAACGGAAATCCGAACTAGTCGACAGCGACCAGAGTTACGACACAGCCGGCCCGCGTCAACGTCTACCTGTTAATTAGCTCGGGGATCCATGCCGATCCTACGGGGCCCCCTATCTACGGCTCGATTTTCGAGGCTGTCCAACGCGAGGAACACGATCCCTCCGAACAATTTATTATTCCTCGGGCCCTAATGAACCTGGTCAGGTGCAGATGATGAAACCGATTCGGTAATTTCCCGTTTGCTACCAGGATCCCCTTTTAACGACAGCCACCAGGATAGTTTTAGGGCATCTTGGAATCGCTCGGATTCTTACGGGCATAACACTGGTCTGGTTAAGTGGGCGGACCTGTTTGTTCTAGATTCACCCCTTTGGTTTGGGGGTCCATTATGAGTTAACTCGAACTACTTAGAGAATCTTTTCAAGGAAGTTCATTTGGTAAACAGTTTTCAAGTTTGTGGATTGTCAAACGATCAAAGTTTGGACTCTGGAATCCTTGAATCCTAAGTCCTAAAACATGTTGGCTCCACTGAAGAAGCTACCGAAATTCCCTCAAACTTCCGACTCCCTAACACCTAGTTTCCTCGATACCTCGTCGACCAACTGTTTCCATATCTCTGCTTAATTTCTGACGATAAACAGCCTCGCGTTAGAAACGATCTGCGATTCCCGCGAATATTCCTACCACCGATTAACGAGCAGCGAGTAGCAACCGATCCCATCACCTCCCTCCCAACTCTCCGCGTGTTAGTTCCCAATTAGAAAGCCCGAGAGGCGAGCCGAAGCCCGACCAGGTTTCCCCGGTAGTGGCTGGTCGTCCTGGGGTCCTAGAAAACACGTGCAACTTCCATCGCGTGGCCACAAACACACGCCATTGGCAAGTCGTAATAATAAAGCATCCGCGAGCTACACGACGCTGTAATAAGTTCCTGGTTTACGGTTCATCGGCAGGTTATCCCGAGGCTGGATCGGCCTACCGGCCAACTGAAATCACCGGCTGCCGCGTACTCGACTCCCCCTCTCACCTCCCCCCCCTCTCTGTTCAAGCGTACTGCTTGGTCTCTCCTCTTCGTCCATTTCATTTGGAACACCCTTTCACCGAGGGGCGTGGTGCGCAATGTCCCGGTGCCGATGCAGCCGTAATTACACCGCCGGCGAAAGAATGTAAACCAACCGATCGACGATGCCCGATTAGTTCGGACTCGATGGACGCTGACTCGACAGAGGGGTGGAAAAGCCTCTTGTCTCCGAACCTAGTCTCCTCCGGCTGTGCTTTCGGATCGCGACGGTGGTGTTGGTTCGGCGTAGCCAAAGGACGGGGGAAAGGACTTTAGAAGGTTCGATTTTACCAGAATTCAAAAGACTGAAAATCTGAAGGATCTAAGGATCCGTGTATTTCATTTATTCGTGAACGGGTTTGGTCACCCCTTAGTATATAGTAGCGGACAAAAGTTTAAGACGAGAGAGCGACAGTGTAGAACATATTTTTCATGGTCTGTAAATATTGTTATTGTGGTAAAACGCTGTTTATTGATTAGCACAGAATGCGAATTTAGTTTATCATGCTGTTCCTTATAAATTAGTTAGTTTAACTTCTTTGGCTCTTTATTTAACCTTTATTTTATCTGAATTTAATAAAATACGACACGTGTATCCTGTCTAACAGTATGAAGCTATTTGAGAAAGTTAAGAAATACATTAAACTCGTTCACATTTATCGAGGACACTTACGATCCAGGTTTCGAATACCTATCTGAGAATGCGTGGGATCTAAAAATCATGGAATACAAAATCCAATAACAGGAGAAAAGGTGCAAACCGTCCAAAAAATTCAAGGACGCTAGATTCGAAGGGAACCTTTCGATTCCTCGGAAAATTGGTGAAATCTTTTAAACGAACCAAAGTATATTTATTGCCGCGGTCGCGAGCGAGATACGCGTTTTCTTGCTTTTTGCCGGTGTTATTATCCATATCGCTGGAATAGTTGGTTTTGCAGCTGGATTACCCGTGTCCCGGCGAGGCAACGCGAGCCAGGGAATTATAGCAGTGCATTAGCTGCAAGCGAGTTTATTGCTCTCGGGTAACGACCCGAGCGAAGCCACGGCTAATAATTACGTTCCTATATTTCTTTCCGCGATTCCACGCGTCCTATTGTTGCTGCCGGGACCAATTTTCCCTGGCGTGCCCCGCGAGAACCTTCTTGCGCGCCGGAATTACGAGCAATTCCGAGTTTCACCGCCCGAGCGTGTCTGTTCCGCGAGGCACGGCTTTCTCGCGTATGGAAATTAATAGAACCGGCGCTGGACTGCACGCGGAGACCCAAGAAATTCTATTACTCGGACCTAAGCGTCCAGATTCGAGATTCACTAACAGGGACACTATTGATCGAATTCTGTCTGTAGCAAATTTTCATATCGCTGTAATTGAGCTTTTTACTCATTACACGATCGCCTTTTTAAACGTTCATTATTTAGTCTATTCAATAATTTGTAATTTTAATTCTTAGCCTTTTTCTACATTATATTATCGATAGATGCGTTAGCTTTTTCTCGTTCTGGAGATAGAATAATTAATTTCTCAAAAATCCGTCGATTTACTGATTGTTATTCGTTAAGGGTTAAGATAGCTCGAGGAAAACGAAGAACAGCATCGGGGGCAGATCTCCACCCTCGCGGTGAACGCGCTCATTCACCGACCGAATCACCTCGAAGCAGTGAGGAGCTCGTGGTGCACGTGCACAGCCTCTAGGTCCGCGAATAGTCCCTGCATGACCGAGACCGACGAAGAAACTCGAACGAAAGAGAGGAGAGGAGAGGGGGGGTGAAGAGAGAGAGAGAGAGAAAGAGAAAGGGAGATGGTGGAGGGAGAAGGGCCGCGAGGGGGGAGCGGGGTGAGTGTTTCTCGGGCAAATATAATATACGAGTACGCGAAGCCCCCGGGGAGTAACGTCCGCCATACCGGGACCATAATCTCGGCTGGAAGATGGTACCACACCCATGGGGGGTCGAGGGGGCTTGCCATCCTCCTGGCGCAGAAACGAGCGCAGTCTAGCCGTGCGGACCTTGTACCCACCTTTCACCCGTGTGCGCGACGCCACGGATAAACGAGAGGACGGAGTAAGCTTTGAACGGTACACGGTGGTAGATTCTGGTATTCAGAAACTTAGACATTTTGAATTTCTAGTACCTGAAAACGATGGTGAATATATCTTATATCGACGAAACTAATTCTAAGATGATCTGGTATCAACAAATTTAGGTAATGAAAACACGGTGGTACTCGAATCGGTAATAAGGAAATACTAGCATTCAAAGTAATAAATGATGAATACTCAAAACTACTACTGTTCAACAAAATTATCATTTAGAAGTTCTGGTATTCGGAAATACCACTACTCAAACTATCAGACAGAGGTCTGGTATTCGCTACCTCTAAGAAAACTCTGCGTTAAGCTTCGTTCCAAACATAACCCCAAGATTAAAACTACAGGTCTTCTAAGTTCGATCGCCCCAAGATCGTACACAAATTTCGCGAACACCGCGACCGAGAAAAGTGGCAGAAATGGGATTCGTCTCGCTATTATTACACGATCCGTGTGATTACCTCGAAATGATCGTCTCGAGTTACGACGGAACGAAACTTGAACCGATTTCCTTTCACGAATCATACCGCCCCAGAAAATACCCGAAAATTTCCTACAAACGTCCATACCTAGTCGCTTACGATTTACATCGCCGATAGTCTATAAACCTGAAACGTTGAAATTCGTCAACGCGAACGGTATAAATTAGGAAGGCTACAATTTGTACGAGCATCGGTGATCGCGCGACCTTGCAACCGCAACATCGATTCAGAATTCGACCGTTTCGCCCTCCAGCCTCGCGTGCCCACCCCCGGAGAACGAAATTGCAGGTGTTCGATCGGGAACGGAGGCAATTTCGAGCGGCGACCCCTCCGAGCACCGATGAAATTGATACGTCCAGAGGAGTCTAAGCAGGGAGGGGAAAAAAATTGCGGAACCACGGTGCTCGTGCGAGCGAGAACGGTTTAAGTGGGTTACCATGAGTGTTATCGATAGTCGACCTCGGAGCTCGATCGACTTTCAAGGGACCCTCTCCCTCCTCCTCTTTGCTCGTGCAACGATACTGGTCCGACCGGATCGTAAGAAGGCTGAATGAAGAGGACCTCGAAGGGGAGAAGGTGGAGGTGGCGGAGTAAGGTTGAAAAACAGCGGAGTACACTGAAGGAGAGAGAGAGACAGAGAGAGAGAGGGAAAAGGGGGAGGGAGAGAAAGAAAGAGGGAGAGAGGGAGAGAGAGAGAATGGGAGAGTGAGAGAGTGAGAATGTGAGAGTGCGAGAGAGTGACAGAGGGAGAGAATGGAAGACTGAGAGAGTAAGAATGTGAGAGAGTGAGAGAAAGAAAAGAGAGAGGGAGAAAGAGAGAGAGAGATTTCTTTATGCCGGCAGTGTCCAGCGAACAATGTCCATTCAGTCGAAACGACCGAACCCGGCCTCCTCTCTCGTCGAATATGTCCGCAATAAAAGCAGAATAAAACGTCGAAAAGCATCGAACCCCCTTGGCGGTCGCCGCTCTTACTTGCGCAAGCTTACGTAACGAGCTCCGGGGTCCGTTCGCGAACGTGCTTCGCGGGCATCGGTAATTTCTCGTGTGTATGCAAATTGCTTAAGGATTGCGCGCTTAAACGACACGCACGATTTTTCACAGGGATCCTAGCATTGTAGAGTATCGGTGCGGGAGTTGTACAGGGTGGGAGTTTAAGAATTTACAAATGTAAATTCGAAGATCATGTGTGAACCTTAAGTTTATCAGGAAATAGAAGAAAAGTTTGCATTCCCAACATAAACAAAAAAGAAAATGTAGTCGTCAGTCAGTAAGATTATAATAAAACCGTTTTCCAACTAAATATCTCAACAGTTCCAAAGACTCATCGTGGAAGCGACAGGCGGATCAAAGCCGCTATTAATTTGTCTAAGAGGATGATAAATGCTCCTCTATGCGTGTGTATGCGTGTGTATGCGTGTGTTTCAGGGTACAGCCCCCGTCTGACAACGACGATCCTTTTATTTTCTACCCCCCCCCCCGCTCCTCTCCCTTTCTCTCTGTATCTCGTAACCACTCTTTCGCTGCGGCCCCCTCTCGCCGGGCCACGTTTCTTTTTTTCAGCAAGGGAAAAAGGATTAATGGGCTTATAGCATGACACTGCCTAGCGATAAGATCGCGGGGCCCCGCTTTACCTGTCGGCTGCTGCCGATCATATCTCGCGGAATCCAAATCGCATCGTGTATCTCGTGGGCCCGCTGGTACGACAGGCCTTTTATCGATTTTTGATCGCGACGTGCCCCCGCTTTTCTGCCCCGGACCACTACAGCTGGTTCCTGTGATTTCTTGACGTTCGTCGTTACTCGAGAAACGAGAAATCTCACGAGAGTTCTCGAGAATTCCGAAAGATATTAACGAGGAAATTGAAAACCGTGAATACTTGCGAAAAACGCGGAAACGTTTAACCCTTTGACTACAGTGAACGCGTATACACGAGTGCTTAACGTTCAAAGGGTTAAGAGGAAAGAAATGTATAAAATTTATGCCACAAAATATATAATAACTCATGAGCGAGGAATTTATGGGAACGAATGGATAAGTATTGGAACTAAAAAGGTAAAAAATGTAAGTCGGCCGACTGCTCCACCCCCGCCCCCCGGGAACGGGCAACGGCCGTGGATTTCGGTTTAAGCCAGCAAACTGGAAAATACGGCCGCAGGCTGCTCGCGCCCAGATGCATAAATTCGATAAGACCGGCCGGTAGTGACGTAACTCGCTTCCTTCCGCGTTCGAGCAACAAAATTTGCAACAGACTTCCGCGCCGCCTGCTGCGCTCTTTCGCAGCGCGTGAAGAGGGCTTACAGTGAACGATTCGCAACTTTTCCCACCCTCTCGCCGGTAAATCGAATCTTTTTGTCTCCAATTTTCCACGAACCGAGCGTTAAAATTTTCAAATTTTCTCCTCTCGATGCATCAAATTTATTTTCCCGCAATTTTCCATAATAGAAAACGCTTTTGCTCGTTTTCGATAGATCTTGCATCAAGTAAACTATATAGTCTTCTTCCTAACTTCGGTATTTAAGCTTCTTTTTACCCATTTGCGAGAATTGATCGCCAAATGATAGTTTCGCAAATTTTCAGACTTTAGTTAGTTTGTTTATTAATTAGACCCGGAGATTAAATAGTCGTATATGTAAATTTTAGTATACAACTTCGTTAAACTAAATGAAATTTAATGTAAGCGGATCTTAAAAAATATTTTACGCTTCAACATTTTTCAAGTTAATATTATTAGACGACCAACAGTCAAAGGGGTTAATAATGTTTCTGAGGACACCATAGACAGTATTCGGTAGTACGTATGACCATACTTCTGCATTTTGCATTTCTTTGCAGTTTTGAACTTTCCGTCCCTGATTTCCCTTACTCCGCAAGACGTTCTAACTCCCCCAACCCTCTCAGACCTCCCGCAACGGCAAGAGAAAGCGAATTTCACGCCTGCAGCCCGTTCACCGGCTGCAAAAACCGCGACGCGACTCATTACCGTCTCCATTGACCGTCACACGAACCGGAAGGGGAGGTTCCACCGCGAGACCATCGAGCGCTGTCCCGGCGGCGGACGAAAGAAACGCCAAGGTGACACGCAAAAACGTTCGAGACAACTTCGATTTCGAAACCTCGAAGTAAAAAGCCGCAACACGGTGCAACGACTCTCGGGCAACGCTTAACCCTTTGCACTCGAGAGGTGACTTAGTCGTCTAATAATGCTAACTTCAAAAATTTTCAAATCCGAAATATTCACTAAGATTCGCTTGAATCTTATTAAGAATGAAGAGATCTCTCATTTTGTCCTCAACAGAGCGCTGCACTTGGTTCTATTTGCTTTTGTTATTAGTTAGGCTTGAACTAGTACCGTTCATAAATTTTCCAAAATACAATTTTTAAGAAATTCAACATCAGCTTAAGACCAACTAATAACAAAAGTAAATACAATCAATGGTACTACTTCGTCAAGGAAAAGCTGGGAGATCTCTCTATCCGGTCAGCTAAGCGTTAAACGTAATTTAGTTTAGTTAAGTGATATACTAAAATTTACATACTTGCATGACCATTTAACTTCTGAGTCTAACTAATAAAATAACTAATTGAAGATTTGCGAAACTATTATTTGGTGATTAACAGTCACCTCTCGAGCGCAAGGGGTTAATTTAAGGGGATAAACAATGCTACAACGATACGCTGAAAATATATAGGCGAACTGGATTTTCGATTCGAACAAATATAAAAAACTCACCGGCCGCTTCGAAGGCTCCGGGCCCTGCCTGATGATCTCGAGGGGTGTCGGTATCGAGGGCCTGCCCAGGTACCAGTCCTCCCGCGGGTTGTAGTTGTCCAGGAGCTTCAGCAGACGCGGCACGTTCACGTAGTTGTCGTCGTCGAAGTGGCAGAACCATCTGAAACAGAACGACATCGAAAGATTTAGATATCTGCCACCTTCGAGACCTCTGTACGATGCTATAACTTACAAAAATATATAATAATATACTATAAATAATATAATACGCCTGAATATTAAATACAGTGAAGTTGGAAATTAGTTTGCTTGCACGAACGACTATACTTGGAATTGCGCAAAAATTGCGTACTTGGAATTAAGCGAAGACAGAACTGTACTAAGTTGGAATCCGCGAAGGTGGAAAACTACGTGAAATTCAGATCAAGTTTGGATCGCGGAATTTCGGAATTGCACAAAAACGGAATGGTCAAAGTTGGAATTGTCCGAACTTAAATTGTCCTATAAAATATTCGAATGCGAAATTGTTGGTGCTCGAAAATTCTTAAGCATAAAATTGCGATGTTAAGAATTGCCGATGACTGGAAATGGAGGTGTTCGAGTTTGAAACCGTTTCGTATCGTTTCGAAACTTCCCACACACACAGAAAGACACGATCGTGAAATTTCATACGCCTCGATTCCACACATACCAGACGCACACATACACCTGAATACGTAGCTGGAATTGCTGGCGCGTCAAATGACCTACGCATCCAACCGCTGAGAAACCGACACCCCTATACGCGTATCGAACTCCCCCTCCTCGTCTGACCATTCCAACTTCAACTGCTATATCCGTTCGATAACCGTGCGCTCCGATAACGACATATTCTATGACCGATAAACGGGAATTTCATTGGTTAACACTAGAACTATCGACGATTAAAGTCTACCTATTTGTATGGAAGAGATCAGAAATTGGAAATTATGTATTTATAGTTTCTCTAAAAAATCACAGTCAATTCTGGGAGCTTTACCATAATGAATTTCTAAGCTTGACACGCGTAGTCACCAGTTGGTCGTTTCGACTGCTCTGGTAGTTGTAGTGTTAACGAACGCGGTACGAAAAATCGAAAGGTATCTTATCCGGTGGCAAAGTGGTCGACATCGAAACGCGATCGCGAACAGACGTTTCCCAGAAGCAGTTCGAGCGGGGGGAACAACCCCGAAGCATAAACGGTTCCGCTGAACGTGTACACGATAGGCGAAATAAAATCCCCCTAACGAACAGTTCCATGGCCGCGCCATTAGCGCTACCGGGTGGCCACTGCCTGCTCGATACGTACCTGCCCGCGAGCCTTGGTATCGTTAATACACCTGAATTCCAGCTTAATGGCGTGGCGCGGCTATGCCAACTGAAACGACGCTGCGCCAAACGCTCGAGACTCGACTCGTACGTAACTAGACCCTACGATCGGTATCTTCCGCGCGTCAACCGGAACGATAGGCTCTGTTTCCGACGATCAAAAGTCGACGAAACGCATTTGGGTTTCGGGGATGGTGGTTCCTCGGGGTGAAACGTTGTTCCAGGGAATGGTAGTTGAAAAAGGGAACTTTGTAGATCAGATTTGCATAAACCGGCTACTCGTATAATCGGTAACAATTTTTGTAAGGTTGTGATAAAACAATTTCTGATCTAACAAGCATGTCTACATTTTTAATATGAAAATACTTGCAAAATTGTTAAAACACAAAATACGTTTGGATGCAGCATGTATACGGCGCTTGAAGCGAAAGGGTTAAAACGGCAAACCCAGGTACCGGAAGCGCGAATTTCATCGAGTCACCACCGTTTCGTCGGGGAACGAAGGCGCAGCACTATGCAGAGAGGGACCACGCGTTTTTCAGCGGGACCACGGAATCCGATCGTGCGTGAATAAACGACACACCAGAAGCAAAAATTGTTGCGGGCAACCGTACGACTATGGTCGAGCAGGTGCTCCTGTTGCGGTCGCGATCCTTCGACCGCTTCAGAATAGGGACCGAGGTGTAGGATCGCGAGGGGAGCGAACCTTTTCAGAGGATTCGGCTGGCGATGTTTCTTACGAACTTGGAAACATTTTTGAATGTTCGAGTGAATTGGTTGCGATCTTTCACAAATTTTTGAGAATTTACAAACTTTTTGGATTTCGAGATGATTTAATAATGAACTATCACAAATTATTGGAAATTCGGAGAAATTTTTGCATTTCGAGAAAATTAAATAGTGAACTCTTACAAATTATTAAGACTTCGTGATGAATTTTTGGGTTTTGAGGAGAGTCAATTGTGAACTCTTACAAATTATTAAGACTTCGTGATGAATTTTTGGGTTTTGAGGAGATTCAATTGTGAACTCTCACAAATTATTGGGAATTCAGAGAAATTTTTGAATTTCGAAAAAATTAAATGGTGAACTCTTACAAATTATTAAGACTTCGTGACGAATTTTTCTGTTTTGAGGAGATTCAATCGTGAACTCTCACAAATTATTGGGAATTCGGAGAAATGTTTGAATTTCGAGGTGATTCGATTGCAAACTCATAAATTATTGGAAATTCGGAGAAACGTTTGAACTTCGAGGTGATTGAATCGTGGACTCTCACGGATTATAGGGAATTCGGAGAAATCTTTGGATTTCGACTAAATAAGATTGTCGAGGCCTGTTGTGATCGTGAAAGCGCATTAAGGCGGGGAATAATTCGGAAGAAGGTGAGAACGAGTTTCACGGCAATCAATCGGTTGACGGGTTTTTGTCGCGCGACCGGATCGGGCCGACTTTCACGGCATTTACGAACCGCAATTAGCCGGGTTCGGTGCACGGAAGTCCAGCCGAAGAATCGGCGACCGAACGACCCCGACTTTTTCGCAGGCTCAACGACTGCAATCCGTGCTTCGAGGTGCGAAAAGAAACGGTGCCGACACCTGCGCCTGAACCGTTCAATTATTCCAGATGAAGTCGCGCGACGACAAGAAATTCCTGTACAGTCGGGTTGAGATCAAACGATATTTATTTATGTTTCGTGGAAAGCTCTATATACTGAAGGTATTGGAAAACAATGGATTTCTTTTCCCCGACTGTTTTATAGTACGTCGTCTTTTTAGGGTTTCGGGACCCAGTTAATACTTCCAGGTATGAATGTCCGCACTATCGCCAGTTTCTATTACGAATGACTCGTTAATTTGTTATTAAACAAAAATGTAATCCTTCCTCATCTTTGGTAAAATTTATAGTAGGACCATTTGCCCTGCGTTCGACGTGTATACACGTTGTGGAAGGATTTCTAACATTAAATTCCGCGCTTAACTGGTTAAACGAGGATCTACTATTTTACCAGTTTGAAATTATATACCGCGTAAAAATTTTTTCTCTGCGACAACCATGCAGCGCTGTGGCACGTGGTACCTGGTCAACGTCCACTTATTAACACGTTGAATGCCACGGGGGTCACCGGTGACCGGCGCGCCCAAATTCGTGGAAATACGTAATTCGGGCAAATGTGAATGTTTATCAATTTTTCATCATTACCATCGTTAATGCAACGGTGTAACTTATTCGTCGTAGATAATATTTCAACATTATCTGTATCGTATAATAGAAAATTTATGTTAACCCTGTAAAAGTGATGTGACGTTAAACGTGTTAAAGCAGCCCGCACCTGGCCGAAGGAAGTGGAAGTCGAAGTCGCGATCGTTATTGCGTGAAGCTCGTTTCACTGGCTGAGCAAACACATGCACATGCACACACACACACGCCACCCCTCGTGACATGTGCGTCGTTCCGCGACAACCTCCCCCTGGAGAGCGTCCAGAAGGTGGCTATCCCCGATCGTGGGAACCCCCCAGTCAACAGCGCGTGTCCGCAGCCCTTTAAAGGGCCCGGAGGCCCCCATCGACACGTGCTCGACTGCGTTTCGTCGCCGCGTGCGTAACGCGATGTGTAAATAGGAGCACACAGTGGCGGTGACTACTTTTGTGGGAATTGTTCTCGTCCGGATTCCCATCGAAACGGTGGGCGGTCGGTGCTCGACTCTTCCCGACTGTGACGACGGTGGTAACAAAGTTACGCGGTACGCGTAATCACCTTGACCCTTAGCGGTGACCCATGGGTAGCATGGATCCCATTGAATTTTCGGTCGCACTTCAATTTCAATTTCAATAGTGGTATACAACTCCTAGTGCCGTAATACAGAGCAGGGAAAAGGATAACGCGAGAAATGAAAATCTAGTTATAAAATAGGATATCTAGTGATTTAGCGTAAGGCTATACTACAATCCCATACTATACTGACTGATTCATCATCGCAGAGCCTACATTGCTGAGGTTAGAAACATGGAATTTGAGAAATGGGTTCCTTTTATGACTTAGGCACCCACTAAGGAAGGATTTTTTGATATTCCATCTCTAAGGGGGTTAAATAGGGGTTGAAAGTGTTTAACATTCTGGTTAAAATTAGAGCAAAGACTTGCAAAACTGGTGATTTTAGGTATACGAAATTTATTCAGAACTTATCCCCAAGTACTTCCACGCGTAGAGAATAAAAAGTGAAGGAGAAAGATAGAGGGACGAGGTAAAGAGGGCAAGGATTTATTCTCAAACAATTATCCGAGAAATGTGCTGAGAACATAAAAAATAAAAGTACGATTCCCAATGAGTATAATAGCGGTAAAATGAGCAGCCAATAATAATTGCTGGGGCCGATCTACTACTCTCGTTCCTCGTCACGACCGTACCGGTTTCCAGGCTCGTAAATTCGCGCGTCTCAACGAGCACGAGCGATCGATCGATCGGTTATCGGCCGATCCGGGCCCGGCTATCGAAAAGGTCAGGGCTGACGTGTGCCGCGCGTTGGAAACGGGCGTGTCGCTCACGACTCGCGGATTAAATCGTGATCCGTGCCGGGGCCACGACCCGCTCGTGTAAAACCGATCGCCTTCGTGCGTCCGTCCGTCGTTCGTGCTCGGTTATAAACCGGCCAGACACCCAGGCTAGGGAATTAAACAGCCGCGGACACTGGTTATCTACCTCGGGTATCTGTAATTTCGCGAAACCAATTGTTCGGAGAATTTTGTTGCGCAACCGGAGAGACCCACTTCTTCGGCTCGTTTTTCATTGTTATCCACTTTTACGTTACGCTAGTTCCGTGGTGGTAGCAGAGGCACCGTTGAATCAGGTCTGAATCGGCTTCGATCGTAAAGTATACGGGAAGTTGGAAAGTGCTGCGAGTACTTGGAAACCCTGGCACTCCGGTACTCGACTACCCAATTAATCAAACAATTTGTGCAAAAGTAACTATGTACTTTTATAGTAAAGTACCCGTTGAAGGACTCGAAGTACTCGAGTACCTTTGTGCTCGAATATCGGTAGTTAGGTCATCGTGAGATAAACGCGTATGCGTTCAAGAATTCAAGTACTTAAGTACTCGAGTACTCGAAGTAAATCGTATGCGAACTCAACGTCGATGTAATTTAACTGAAGATAATTAACGCAAGGTGGATCGGTAAATCGTTAAACGATAAAATAATAAAATTTCATCGGTATTACGGTATTCTTGCAATCCCAAAAAGAAGGTTGCAAAGAATAAAAATATGTAACGATGCCACCGAAAATCTTATTACCCCTGAGGAACATACCGATCAGATCGACAACCTTTCGCGTCAACGTGAACGACCTAAAATTGCAACCGTAATTGCATCAACGAAGTTGCACATTCTGGCTGCAAGTCGAAAACACGAAAAAGAGGAATAAGAAGAGAAAGAAGGAGGAGAAGAAGGAAGGGAAGAAGAAAAAGGAGGAGAAGGGATCGGGACGATCGGCAATTTTCTCTGCGTGTAATTCCACCTGTTGCGCTGATCCGGCGCGAATCCGATCGCCCGGCTCGATTTGTAAAGGTAACGAGCCGTCTCGAATAATCTGGCTCCATTATCGCTAGCTACCGATTGGAAATTCGATTCCGCTTCGTCGTCGATCGAAATCGAATTAAAAAGTCTCAATTTTAATTATCAGATTGAAAGATCGATTAACATTTCAATTTGGAATACTTGAAAGCTGATGATTTGAAATTTGAATTGATTAAAATTAAAGGATTAACTTTCCCGTTTCTCGGGAAATCGAAGGAAAATTTCGTAGAATCCGCGAGAACGATCGGTATCGGTGACGCGGAAGGAAAGGAAAGAGAGAAAGATAAAAAGGACAGCCCGAAGGCAAGTAACATCTTGCAGACGGCGTTCGATTAGTCACCCGATACAGGTGGGGCCAGGCGAGACCGGAAGCGCCGCTTTATCGGTAACATCGTGACGGACCAGATCTCGAATGTCGCCGGTTTCTTCCTACAAAGTCGGTCAGAACTTCCTTTTCGATTCGAAAGTTTCGGTGTGTCGTTTCGCGTCAATTATTTCCCCCGGTACGGTTCAAATTTATATTACATCGCGAAAGAACCTATTTCCCAAGAAGCTGTATAATAAAATACTTCTTGCTCTACGTTTCATTTTCATAAATACATACCTCTGTATTAACTATAACGTATGTGTTGTACTCGGGCAATTTTAGTACGGCAACGCACGCAACGAAGGAACTGTTTGTACTGTTCGACCGCGAGTGTGAAGGGTATCGGTGAGAGCCTCGTACGGCTGCGAGTTGTAACAACAATACCTAGAGAAGCAGCGAGGCTCTACGACCGGACACGACTTCGCACGAACTCGAAGAATTAATCCTTTGCGGCCGACGCGATTTTCGCGAATGCGTCGGACGCGTTATAGGTACAATAAAATTACCTTCTGCATAAATTATCTTATACAAATGTTATATTTTCTATATTTATACCATTAAGAAACGTATACCATAAACACCGTTGTCGCCGTTCATGCGCCATCCGACCGCAAAGGGTTAACCCTTTACCGCATATGAGCCCATATATGGTATTGCAGTTTTGATTGAATTTTATTTCCAAATTAAGTATTACAAAATAATTCAAACTATTTTAATCCATTGAATATACATTTAGCAATAATAAAACGCGAAAAAATTGTCTATGATTTCATGATACTTAATTTGGAAATAAAATTGCATCAAAACTGCAATACCATATGCAGTATGCGGTAAAGGGTTAAAGACACGAAGAGATTGCGTACGCATGCAACTGCAGAATTCCGAAAATCGGCTCGCAGACCGACCCCTCTGTTCTGGGGAGGAAGCGAGCACACCTTGGGCGTTGTTTGTCAAATAAAACGATCGCGATAAAGACCGAGCGGAGTTTTCGAAGGGAGTCAACCCGGGCCGGTGAAACTATTGTCCGGTCTCGCGGTGCGTCGACGCGGCGCTGGGGGACATAAGTTACACAGCCGCGCGGCACGATCGTGGCACGGTCCGTACACGTGCAGCCCCGGGGCCTCGCGGGGGAAATTATTGATTATTAAAGTGGGGCCCAACGCGGCAACTCTCCTGAAACAGTGTAACCCCGCCTGATGTACCTTTTCTAGACCGGCCAGCTCGATCTCGTTCGATCGATACTGGAAAAGTATGCGTTCGTTGAAATTCGCGATTAACCATTCCCACTGGGCGTGGATTTTTACAATTTTTTATTGCGATCTAAACAATGATTAATACGTTCATCGCCCAGCATGATTCGGCTAAGTTTTTCGCTGGGCCCAAATCCGATTGAGTAGAAAAGTGGGGTAAAAAAATATAAAAACAGCAAAGATTTTTATTTTTTATTTTTATATTTTACATATTATACTTCAATGCTTATTCCATTGAATTCCTTTTAAAATTCCAATTTAAAATCCTATTTAACTTGAAGAAAAAAAGCGTCACCCATATTTGGGTGACGTGGCGACGAACGTGTTAATGGTGTACCGAATTCTTTATTTTATTTTGAAAACGATTGTCGAAAGAATTGTACCATCCCAAGTAATACACGCGTTAACACAATAATATCTACAAACTACTCGAGTGTAATTATTTCATTGAAACAGTCGCTCTAACAAACCCTTCTTCCGGGAAATTTCTTAACTTTTTTGGAAACTCAGTTTTTTTTGGTGGAATATCACCGCTGGTTACTAATGGGTGCTGCGCCCATAATACCTTGAAAGCTTGAAGGCAAAAAACAGGAACATCTCGTGGCGCATCGTTGTACAAAGAAACAGGGCTTCGCTCTCGTCGTTAAATTAGGAAGCAGAACACACGTTAATGAAGATTGCTTTCACGCTGATAATTCAGCAAACGCGAGCCAAATTGCGGTTCAACCTGACCCACCGTCGTCCATTAAACGAACAGAAACTTTCTACAAAGTTCCTGTCAGTCCGATTAGTAACCGATTCCGATAATTAATAACTTCCAGTCAATTAACCTTTCCACCATATTTAGTTTATAACTGCACTTAAAAACGCTCTTAATATACACATAAACATTTTTTTTTTTTTTGCTAACATTATTGATGGAATATTTGATAAAAAAAAGCATACACACTTTAAGCAAAGAATGTAATCTCGCATAAGATTCAATTTAAAAAGAAGAAACGATACTTTTACAAATTCCTTATAAGGTTGCCAGGATTCGTTAACCCCAATAATCGTACACGAAATACCCTAAACAATTTTCTACAATTACGTATAAAGATGTGCATACGAAAATTCAGGTACACCATATAATAAATAATGATACGAATAAAAATAAAAATTATTCCGTACTATGGAAAAAGTTCGTGTTCAATTTTACCAAATGAGCCTTCAATTTCTGAGAATGTAAAGATTAAAAATGGATATCGCCGGGCAACCGTAAATTAGTCCAATCAAACGGAGGACTTGCAGCCAGAATGGAGGTACTTTCGTCGATCCCTAAATGAAAATCCGAGGAGAATTAGTGCCCCCGTTTCGAAAAGCGTGGAATGACATGTTCCAGAAGTCAAGTGGCTCGATGCAAGGCCCACCCCACGTACACGATAAACGCATCCTGCAACGATTCTTCCGTCCGTCTGTTCGGATCTTTCGGCTTGGTAGTCAAAGCTAGGAAGCTTTCAGAAGAGCAGCACTTGAAGAATGAGACAGACGCAAACAGGAGGAGACGTCTTAAAGTTTCGAGAGCGGGCCTGTCCTCGACGAAAAAGACCAAGAACAGTCGACGGAAGTTTCCCGTTTGTTTGTCCAGCTTCCTCTTCCCGTTTCGAGTGCTCCTTCGAGCAACGGTGACTTCTGAACCGATTCTTCGACGAATACAAACGAGGAAGGGCTGGGGGGATGAGGGGGCAACGACAAAAGGGTAGCAGAGCAAAAGCACGTGTGTCATGGACGAAATTCATGATACCGTAGATATTGAAATTTTCAAGTAACTTCAAAAAGTGGTAAAAGGTGTACCTACTTATTTGGTGCCTTATAAAATTGTAGATGTCTTTATTTATGGGTTGTTACAGGTTTGTGTGTTATGAATGAATGAGTGAATGATAGATTCACTGTGATAAATTAACCACGATAGATTGACTACATACAGTAGCGGACAAAAGTTTAAGACGAGAGGACAATGTAGAACATAATTTTATGGTTCGCAAATATTGTTTATTTATTCATTTTTATTGTCATTATGGTGGAACACTATTTATTGATTAGCACAGAATGCAAATTTTATTTATACTATTATTTCTTATTAAATATGTGGGGACACGGAATCTCTGCGGGTGTTCTAAGGGGCTGCATCAAACACTTTACAACAGGGCCTGAACATCGGCCCGTCATTAGGCCCAAACGGCCAGCCGATCGTCATACCACGGGTGTTTGATTGCAGCCTCATTAGAATCCGGAAAACACTCACAGAGAGTCCCTTCCATGTCACCACATTTTCCCCTTCTCGACGCGTTCAGGGAATATAAAACTCAAAACTTCCCTGGGCGCGACATCAGTTACATTCAATCTAACAGTTATACATTCAATCTATCACAGTCATACATTCGATCTATCAGTCAATCTATCACAGTGTAATCAATCGCAGTACAGCAAATAAACATACTCTACAAATAATTAACTTATTTTCTTCAACCTTTTGGTCTTAAACTTTTGTCCCCTACTGTAACTGCGTTGTCGCGCCCAGGAAGGTCCTGTATTTATGTTTCCTGGACGCGTCGAGGGGGGGAAAATGTGGAGGCATGGAAAGGACTCTGCGAGTGTTTTTTGGATTCTAATGAGGCTGCAATCAAACGCTCGTGGTAATGAAGGTCGCCTGGCCATTTGGGCCGAAGGACGGGCCGACGTTCAGGCCCTATTGCAAAGCATTTGATACAGCCCCATAGAACACCCGCAGGGGTTCCACGTCACCACAAAATAAATATTTTCATACTGTTTTGTGTAAAATATAATTTTGCAACCGACATCAACCGATTTAGGTAATTTGAAGTCGCGGCAAATTCGATCGATGCATCCATTACTAGGTGTAGGGTTTCTTTACGAAGAAAGGGAGCAGAGCGAGGGGAGGGGTAGGGGGCGGTCCTGGACGTCGAACTTCTGGACACCCGATACACACAATAAGGCCAGACTTACGCGGCCACCGCAGGATTTTCTTTCTCCCCGACCTCGGGGATATTTCGTTACGCGGATACGATCGCGACACGATTTTATTCCTTCATTTTGTACTATGGAACGCCCGTCGAATGGAGCAGTCGTGCCTTTCTCTGTGACGCTCGTTTTTCATCGGCAAAACAGTGTAATTCTATTGCAATGTTCGAAGAATAAAATGCGGTAATGGAAATTGGTTGAAAAAAGATCGATGCTTGGAATACTTTAAAACGTAAACTTTATGAATGACAATTTGAAGATTTTTCAGCTTTTTTCTTGAATTCAGATACGAACTTTGAATAGTGTGTTCTTTGTACCGGCACTCCGTTTTAAATACCCCCTTAACCTTAACCCTAGATAACTAATCTTAAATTAGTGTTATTCTGTAACTAATCATTCGACTCATAGACTACGAATTAAAAACGTGTAAATTTTTATATTTCCCTTACTCAAGGGAAGTATTATAACATTTTAACCGTTTGCGCTCGAAAGGTGACCGTTGATAATCAAACGATAGCAATTTTGCAAGTTTTCGGATCCAAAAGGACGTGTTTAAAAATTTCAGCAGTCTTTATCTGAATTAAACGAGTGTTAAGATAAGTAAATTATAATTTCTCTGATTTCAGTAATCTGTACTTGGAGATTTTTGAAGGCAGAGATTAGCCTTTCGAGTGCAAAGGGTTAATTAGAACTTAGAAAAGTGGTAAAAAATTCGCGTTTGCAAGCTTGGTATATGTTAAACGATCTTGGCAGATCTCGAATTCGTAAAACTGGCAGAGGTTGATAGTCTATCGGACGAACGTTTAGTTGTCTAGGGTTAAGGGGGCACGCAATTATCCGGCGGTTGCGCGGGACACGTCCACGCGTGAGCCATCGGACGATACACACGTTCCGTGGAACTCTTTTGTTCCACTTTCGAGTGTATCAAGTTATATTGTGTACCGACCAAGCATCGTGCCGGATGTAGCAATGAGCGGCGCGGCGAGAGTCAACGAGCCATTTCCGGGGCCTCTCGCTGCAGAATATTACATTGATAACAGAAATTGCCTTGAAAGCGTACCCCCGTGCCTGACAAGACGTTCTCCTCAAGGAGACGTCGCGTGACCACGAAGAAACTGCGAGCCCCACCTCTCTATATTTGCTCTAACGCTACTGGGACCATCGGAACATTCTTCGGGATCAAGATTCGAAATTCTTTCACCCTTAGACAATTGAAAATCAAATTAAATAATAATGAAACATTGCGAAATTATTTCGATCTTAATTCTCTCGAATTATTCCTATCCTGGATTTATCTTTCCTTCTTTTTATTAATTAACTAGATCTACATCGACTACCCTGTATTTTTTAATCGTTGCTTTGCTTCTTTATTACTACTTAATTCTGTGACCGTAACCCCTATCATACTTGATTCCAGTTTCGACTGATTTATAATCTTAGAGATTTTAGTGTTTCGAACATCTTTCCTGTAACCGAAAGTGTCAGGCCTTCGATAGGTTTCTGAACTATTTTCCGAGGGGTTGCTCGAGTTATTTCTAATTGGAAATCCTAAGTGTAGTAGCACCTGTTCAAACTGTTTAAATAATCCAATTCGAAAGCCGAACTTCTAAAATGCTTTAAAATTTCCCAGAAAATTCTCCACATGGTCTGATCACCGTACTGCTCGACTGACAGGGGCACAGATAAAGCGACTAACCCTACCCGATGCGACTATTCTCAGAAACGAAATCCGCCGATCCAATCTCGCGAATTCATCGAGCATCGTGTCGTCGTGCTCGTTCGGCCGACCGATACTGAATGGAATCATTCATGCGAGAACACGTACACCTATACGCCTGCTTCTGGCTCTGTCCCTCCAACACTCGGGAACGGGGTAAAAAGTGTCGGAGTCTCCAAGGGGGCGGAGTAGAGGGGGCAATCGGACCGTGCCACTCTACCTTATCGAGGATTCGAGGAACTTTTTATCGGCGGCTCGCCGCCAGAACGCGGCGCAGTCTCTTCCCTACCCTCCCCCCTGCGCCCGTTATTTTTGCCTTAACAGATCGGAGACTCGCGAGTCAGCTCTGCTTTATCATACCAGCGTCGCGCTTGGTATACAATGAAGTCATGAACGAGGTAAGTACGGAACGAGACATCTGAAGTCTTCGAGATGCTAAGCTAATCAAGCGTATTTTAAATTTAGGATACTCTTACATTTTCTAACCTTACAATTTTTATAATTCATTAAAACTATACTTTTTTTTCGTTAAACCTTTCACTCCTTTTTTATCTTTTCCTTTCGATTCCTCTATTCTCGAATACTCTCTTCGTTGTGAAACATATTTCAACTTCATAGCCACAACTGTTTCAACTTTATCGGTTACACAACGAATCGCAAGGGGAGATCAATCGGTGAAAGTTGAAGCTTCGTTGAAAACATATCAAAGAAGCATACCAATCAGGTTGAATTTAATCCCCCGTGCTCGACGAAAGAAAAGCCCAGCGCACGCTTCTGGTTGAAAGGAAAATAAAAAATACCGATAGTTAACGACTTTACGGTCGAAGTGCTGGCAGGGATTCGCAAACAAGCACGGAACACCGGCCAGCATCGTTTCGATATGCTCTAGGAGCCGGCCGAACGACTTCGCGGCTATTAACCGTTCGCCGGCCGTAAACCGGCGACTGTTCGGCCGCCGATAGAGGCGCGATTTGTTTATGGAGCGGAGAGCGCGGTTTCGCAAACGCAGCGCGCGTTGCGACACGGACCGGTAAAGCGATCGTTGCGCCGCGGCTAGCGTGGAAGGAACGCGGTTTACGACCGGGGCGAACCTACACGGGCTCTATTTACTGTTGGATTCTAAGGGAAATTAGAGGATGACTCGCGCGGATTATTGCGGAACTGGATGAAATTCTTAGGCGGTTGAACTAGCTTTTTTATAACCGCGTATCGTTCTTTGCCTACTAAAACCGGGAAGGATAAGTTATCGAGACACGCTTCGAATTGAGATAAGCTGAATTAGTTCGTGTTTGAGGATAGATGAACAGGTGGAATTCTTGTGTGGTTGTGCAAGATTGTTATAAAGTGATAAATTTAGGTATATATTTTTTTTTTTTTTGTAGAAGTTTGAACAACTGTTTTTGTATGTTGTAAGGATTGAATGATTGAGGTTCGTTAAACCCTATAGCTAATAACGTTACTTTATGGTGGTGTATGTTACGAAGAAGGAACGAAGCTGGTCGAAAGCACGGAGACCTCGACGGCTCGGCAACCCAACATTAACGTCCCGCGTCACGATTAACATAATCGATCAGAGCTGCATTCTAATCCACTTTTCCCCCTCGCTTCTCCTACGGAACACGTCCTATATATCCTTCGCTGTTAGGAGCTGGTCCGAATTGTCCGATTACCAAACACAGCAGTAACGAAATAGTTCAAACGGTTAAAAATAAAATTTTACCACCTAATGTGTGTTACGTGTTCGCTTAAAGCTCTTTTGAACCCAAAATGAAAAGGAAAAAAATAACAAAAAACAAGTTTGCGATTTCTCACCCTTTTTCCAATTAGCGCCATTCCGATACTCAGACTGTTCCTAAGGAAAAAATTCGGATATCCGGATCGCGAATACTGTTCTGCCTCATTGTCCATCCGAAGAACATTTGGATACTCGATCCACTTTGCAAATCCAACAAATCCGTTGGGGCACTTTCGCAGAAAACGAATGAAAGGGTTGAGCTCGGGGAACTGAACAAGAGGGGGTGAGGTGGGGGGGAAGAGCTCGCGTGATCTTTGTGAACGTGGAAAAAGGAGCCGGCCGAAGGGGACGGGAAGAGGAGAGAGCAAGAAAAAAGGAGGAACGAAGTACAGGGCAGGAGGGAGGGAGGACGCATTGAAACGCGTCATTCGATCACGAAGCCGGTATCAGGTGCAAACCAGTTTCGGTGCATACACAAGAGGAGTGCACCGGCCGCGGGTCTGCAAATGGCGACACGCACTCGCGCCGTCTCCTCTGAACAAGTGCAGAGAGCCACAGGGCCCGCTCGCGGATCGGTCCGAAGCGACCGTTAAGCCCTGTTCCCAACGAAATTATTTTTTGCCCCTCTCCAACAGCTTTCGTACTGAAATTCACGCGTTCTGTGTTAATCGTAAGAACGAGAAGCGAAGAGGTGTAGGGAAGATCGTTGAAATTAAGCATTTGCACCGGAGAGGCGACGACTGTTAGCCATCCGTTGATAGTTTCGCAAATTTTCAGACGCACAGTCGTGTGCGTGAATTGTAGTATGTTACTTAGCTAGACTACGTGACGTTTAACCCTTTCACAGTGTAATAAAATGACGAACAATATATTTTATTAATTCTGTTATCGTCGTACGATTCAAGGTATGAAATTTACCCCGAATCTCTGTCGTATTAAACTGCAAAAGGGTTAATATAACGTTTCGCGAATACAATTTGAAGCTCGTCCGACTGTAGTGTACACGAAGAATGGTGGACGATGAATTAGGGCACGTTCCACCGACGACGCTATTAATTTAGACACGGTTGCGCAACGATCGATTTGAACAGCCGCGTGACGCGCAGCCCAACGGACCAGCGTCATCTAAATCAATTGGCTACGATCACGTCAGGTCAAATCGATTGAACGATCGATCCTCGGCTGCTGTGCTTACCAACAGCTTCTACAACCGACGGTCCCATCTCGACCTGTACAATATTTTTCGAACGTCTTGGTCCAAAGGTTTGCTTAATAATTTTTTTCACCATCATATTTTCAGAAACCTTGTTTAACTATTAGTCCCCCTTCTATCTTTAGAACCTCGCTTGATAATTTTCAAAAGGAAACCTATCTGCCTGTTACCCTCGCTACTCCATCAATTCCAAAACTCCATCCATCCCACTACCCTCTCACATCCCCTGCAATTCCGCCTAAAGAGTCCAAAATTCCGTTATACTTAAAAATAAAGATTTAAATCCCTGACATTTAAAATTCCATCCACCCCTTTACCCTCTTCCCCGCTTCCTGAAATTCTGCCTAAACAGTCCAAAATTCCATTGTACCCAAAAATAAAGATTTAAATCCCCGACATTTGAAACTACATCCACCCCTTTACCCTCTCCCCCGCCAACTGAAATTCTGCCTAAAGAGTTCAAAATTCCGTTATACCCAAAAATAAAGATTTAAATCCCCGACATTTCCCTCCCCCGTTTCCTCTATCACCGGAGCTCCGCCCGTGAAGCTTCGAATTCCAACTGGAGAGAAGGCACACGGCGAAAAAGGGAACACGGTGTTCCCCTGTCCACGAAACGTCTCTCGTTGGAGCACCGGAGGCGCATTCCTATCGGACATTAGCATTTCTGCGGCGCGTATCGAGTCGGGAGGCTGGTCGCGTGCAGCCGGGGACAAAAGGTGGACACTGGCGAGCAGCCAGCGTAATCCTACGTGAACGATTTCCCCTGTGCGTTCTGCTCCTCCCCCGCCCCCTTCTTTCCATCGGCGCTGTTTCGTACGAGAAATAATATTCTCCTCGGGAGAACAGATTCCGGGAACGTGGCCGGATCACCGAATTCGTATCACGTAGACGGTGAAGGAGGCGTCCGTTTGTCCAACGATACACCTGCCACGCGTGTGTTCACGTGTACGCGCATACAGGGTGAGCCTCGCGATTCGATCGCCTCGAATAAACTGTGAACCATTTGTTACGGGGGAAAAAATGGTTCGAACGGAAACTGCCACTAACTTTAATTAACTTTCACTCGGAACACTTCTTCTCCGGTAACAAATGATTTATAGATTTTGTCGACGCGATTTAATTATAGAGGGCTCACCCCGTATATGTTTGAGGGACAGAATTACACCAATCGTTTCACGGGTTTCGTGGGAGGTTTTTAGAGAAAACTAGGGGAAATTTGGGGACTTCCCTAGCTGGGTACTCTTATTTTTATTATCATGGGTGCAACCTTAACTTCATTTTTTCAAACAAACGATTACTACTAGACTGCAATAAAGGTTACTATAAAAAGTACTATTACTATTTATTACTAGTACAGTTACTTATTTGTAAATTATTACTGTATTCCTTCAACGAATAACATTATTCGTCTCCCAGCAATACTCCAGTTCGAAACTCATTTCCACCCCTTAGCACCCAATCGCACTTATCGAAACCTACAACATACCGCCGTAGAACCTGATCACTCCACCTTATCAATTCCTGGAACCCATCGATCCGACCCATATACACACCATTACGCGTTCATCCCTTAAAACTTTTCTCCCTCAAGGTTCTAACAACCCCCTCTACTCCTCCCGTGCAGTCGATGATCGATATTTAATAGCAACAGAGATCATCGACACGGAGGAGCGACGAGTGAGGCCAAGAAAGGGGGACGGATGGTCCTCGGTCCCTAAACGCTTATTATGCGGCATTACAGCCCCCTACCCCCTGCTCCTCCACGATATATGTGTAATAGTAAGTCACGCGAGCGTTCATCGTTGCCGGGAACCCGCGTCCAGGAGCGGAGCAAGTTTTTTGCGGGCTCCGAGGGTAATTGCGACCGTGCAGGATATCCTCCGTAGGCGAGGACTCCCCGAGGAGATCTTAAGGTGTTCCTTCGCAGCGAAGAAACGGCTGAACGAAACGACGCGACCGTTCAACGAAATTTCGGACACAATGTGGTTACGGATACAGATGCGATGGGTTCCTCTACGTTTTAAACCTCGCCGTTGGCATTTAGCTAATAATTTATACTTAACTATTATTTCCATTCATTGGAGAGAAGCGAAAACGCTCGCAATACGATAAATTCGCACACGTAAATAGTATTTAATTACAGTCAAAGATATCGTGAGTAGTATAATTCGCGGTCTTTTTTTTTTTTTTAATTACTTTGCGTTAATTGGAGGAAGGTATATTACATCACTTTAAAGGTTAATTTCTTATTAGTAAAAGGTACTCTAATTTTTACAATTTAACGTCACTGTTTCTTCCTCAAGTAACTGAAAATTGAACTAGGCATCTAAACCAACGGATAACTTTAATTCTGTAATTGAACCAATGGAGGGACCTCTTTCTCTCTTCCCCCTTCTAATTAAGTTTTATAATTTAATCTTACAGAATTTTCAGACCTTTCGTTCTTCAGCATTGCCCAAGGCTGAAGTTAAGTTTCAGCGAAAATTTTAAATTTTCCGCAGAGACACTAATCTCACCCATAAGAAAAAACCTCGACGAATCGCGAACCACCATTTTTCCCCCCGCGTTCCCTCGCCAAATATTGAAACACTGATATCATCCAGCCGTTCCTTATCGCAAGAGTGCTTGAAGAAAGAAAAGAAAAAGAAATAATAAGGAACATTCCGTGTGCACAAAGATTTCTCCGGGTCGGGCCGATAGAGCGAAAATCAACAAAAAGATAAACAGAGGAGATCGTTCGAAGGGACACTCGACCGCGTTATTTGAACGAGGCGATACACGTATCGGTGTACAAACCGCGGCTACAGCCCCGGCTGAAACGCGATAAGACACAACCTGAAATGCCGCACGCTCCTCGTCAACCGGCCCGCTCCTGATCCTTTCACCGGCCACGAGCGGAATACCGAGATACGCTTCCACCTATAAATCATCGGTATCGTCGTTACCGATCTGAAATTCTATGGAGAGCAAGGAGCGCGCAACAATGGACAAACGGCGACCGGACCCGAGGGCCGGCCGCGACGCGTTTCGCGCGAGTACGCTTGCTCGAAATTTGTCCGGCTTGCTCGGCGAAAAAACGAGCCTTAAGCCCCGTTTGCCTATGACAAATTCCGATCGGCGGTAAATTGTTTTTTTACGCGTGGATATGCGTTTAGGTGAAATAAGTTGTTCGTTGATGAACGATTAAAATGGATAAAAAGAGCACTGTTTTATTTTATTTTTTTTTCATTATTTTTTCGTGTAAGAAAAAACAGCGGAAGTATTGTACGGTTTCCTAGGTTTTAGAGAAAGGGTTGCACGCGGTTTTGTCTAAAGCTCTTTTCACACGGGTGAATTTGTATCCCTGCAACTGAGCCCAGTTATAAAAAGTAAAAATGATCCAGATCGCAAGGAAGAACGCCTGTTTCTGAATTTTCTACCTAAAGCCCTTTTTGGGCGAAAAAACTCGCGCTATGATCGTGTTACCAACCATAAGACACAATTACTAGAGTACAAATTTAATAAAATTTAAATTTAAAAAAAATTTTAAATACCACTGTCGCGAGAAGCACATTTTTTTTTAAATCTACTGACCTAAAGCCTATATCACGCGAAACGTCCGATCGGCGACTAGTCGCAAATCGTTTCATAAGAAAGTTCACGAGGCGTCATTGATCGGCAATGACTTAACCGATTCCAAAGCAAGCCCGGCTGGGCAATCCTCGTGGAAAGTGGTCGATGAAACGGGGTCGAGGCACGATGTCCCGGGGCGGATCGACGCGAGCGGATAAATCGATTTGGGACACACGGGCACACGATTATAAGCCGATTCCGTTTGCTGGTCGCGTATCCGTTGGTCGCGCGCAGCCCACTTGGATTCCGATCACGCCGCAACGATCGCCGCGTGTAAAAAAGCCTTTATGCGCGCGCCCAGCCGCTGACAAGCACCGCGGGCAGCGTACCACGCGTGTCGCGACACGAATTACAATTTAACTTCCGATCGAAGTTTAGCCGCGGCGAGTTTCTACCAGCCGCGACAACTTTATCCAAAGAAGGTGATCGCTATTCCTTTTTCCAGCGTTCCGGGTGATCGCTGTACATTTCGCAACGCGAAAGAAATTCTAGATAAAACCCAATAAAATCGAAGCGAATTCAAGCATTCCAATAATCGGTAACCAACGATCGGCATGATTGGAAGTGGCTCCGGATATTTAGGGCGCCGTAAAAGTCCCCTCTCGAAAGAAAAAATTAAAGATCCACCAAAGAAACCAGCAACGGCTCCACAAATCATCTCCCTGTATACCATCCACGACAAATGCCCGCCGTAATAAAAGCCGAGGTTTCGGTAACTCGGTGAACGCAGTGCCGTGAAACTGTCCTCGCTCCGATAAATCAAACCGCGCCCCCCTCCCTCCTTGCGCCCCCGCGACCAGAGAGGGTTGAAGGAGAGCGTGCGCAGGGAAATAAGAACGGGGATTAAAATACGCGTCGAGGAGCCGAAAAGAGGAGAAAAAAAGAAGAAGAGGATGCGGAGGAACAGGAGGGAAGGGTTCCGGACAAGAGGAAGAGCATCCCAAGGAGGCGTCCTGGGACGGAGGGGAGGGATGAGGGGAAACGAGCCCGCATGCGACATTCGAGACACTCCCTTCTTTCTCCAGCGGCTTTCAAAGCCTCTGACGGAGACCAGAAGGAGAGATAGGGGAGAGGAGGACAGAGAAAGAGAGAGAGAGAGAGAGGGGGTGAGAGAGAGAAAAAGAAAGATGGGGGAGAGGGGGTAAAGAGAGATTGAATCGTTTTCAGCTCGGACCAGCTGGTGTACACCTCGACCCCTTCCCTCCCCACGCCGTTTAATCCCTCCGCGTCTTCTCCCGCTCACGAGGAGGACCCTCGGCTTTGGTCCTCCTGGTCCTTAGGCCCTCGCGTGAGCCATTGTGGACTTTTCTTAAGGGGGACAAAAGGATTCCCCTGGTATGCATAAGGGGAACACTTCCAGCCATCCGGAGCACGTGTGCCGCCGCTGCCGCCGGGTGCAGCTAGGGAAAATGGCTGCCGCGGACACCGAGTGGAAGCGATTAGACGCGTCCGCTCTAGGAGACACCGAGAAGTTGTTCCACGACGACGAAGGGAAGGTGGTGGGTAGGGGAGGAAGAAGGGAGCCAAGATTGGTCGGTAAAGAGGTTGATGGGTGTCCCCGTGGACACTTGACATCGAGAGAGCAGAAGGCGGTTGTTCCGGCTCCTATGGGAACCTATGGTCAAATATTTTTCCGCACCTTCGAATTGTACACCTTTTTCTACGGTACTCAAGGGTTCTTAAGCAACTCTATATTTTTTTAGTCGAATTTTCTCGTAAATTGGCCGTTATTCGAAGACATTTTAAACAAATCCTCTCTCCTTAGATTTTTAAAATTCCCTATCGACTAACCGCTGTAGTAATTTAATCATTGTAACGCCTCTAGAGTCTTTATTTGTTGCTTCGATGTACTATGCTCGTAAAGCGTTGATTAACCGTGTCTCGAGGCTCGAGCCTCAGGGTAGTTCAGTTTTTTATATTCCCTAGACGTGTCGGGAGGGGGAAAATGTGGAAATTTACTCGATAAAGTAACGTTGTAAAATGTTTGACGAGGCACGTACACAGCATTCGTTAATCGTCGTCGCAAATCGTTCGTACCAACGTTCCGCCAATGTTTTTTTTTTCCACGATGGTTAGAGGAAAAGTCAATACGGTGGGAATGTTAAGGGAAAGTTTCGGTGCGACGAGAAAATAAATAGCTGGAGGGAAACGCGGTTGGAGTAAGGAAAGAAAAGACGGTCGAAACATGGTAATTGGTTTGCCGTGACGAGCACGGCCCATTAGGCGTGTTTTTTCTAGCCGGGGATAATATTATGACGCCGCGATCGTGCCGCCCTATCCAAACACGAATTTTCGATGGTCAAGCGGCAGCAATAACAGCTCATTTGCAAACAACCGAAACGCTTTTCCTCGCAGTCCCGCTTCTTCCAGCTTGTCGCTTCGTATCACCCCCTTTGCGTCCAACAAAACCCTTCGTTATCTTCCTTATATGAAGGAACACGTACCGAACAAGCCGTTGGATTTTAAAATTTCATAAATTTTTCAAAAATACAAGATAAGTCTATCTACATAAAAGTGAACGATCTCTTCTTTGTTAGAGAAATTGTCCTAACCGCGACATCACCACGATTCGAATTCCTAGACAATCTTTGTTCTTCAATTTTTAGAATGTTCTTTAAAATGTTGACGGTGCGAAGAAAACTTGAGATTGGATAAAATTTGGAAGAATTTAAGGTAAACACGAATTCAAGGAAAATTCCCTAGGCCCTCGAAAGTTCTAGAATCGGTGCGTCTCTTTCAAAATTTCGTAGCTTTCTAATATCTCACGGCACTCATAATGCATAAGTTTGTTGATAAAGAAAAAAAAAAAACCAGAGTAAATAAATTCCATCCAGCAAATAACTGTGCCGCGGCGAGAACTTGAAAGGCTGCTCGAAAGACCGCTCGAAAAGCAAACAATTAACAGAGATACGAATCTCCCTACTCCGAGATACCATAAACACTTCTAAAGCGACACACGCAGTGGCTTTTAATAACCCACCCCTAAACGGTAACTGTTCGTCTCTAAACGCTACAATCCCACAAACGTACACGTTCTCATCTCACAAGTCAGTTCTGTATGAAACTATAGGAACGGGAGAGAAAAATTGTGGAAATTCAAGAAACCGTTATACGACACAGTAAAGCAAACTAACAAATAATACCGACAAAATAATTGCTTCGAAACATAATCGAATCTTTGAGGGAAAAGTAATGATAAATTTATATTTCCATTTATCGATAACGTAGAACGTCTATAAGGTGTAATGACATCTATCGTATCCCCCTGTACAATTACTTGTTTTGTATTGGTTTTCGAGCACGTGTCAGAGTGATCATAGTTATTAATTAATTAGCATTTAACACTTTACCGACCGGAAACCTATTAATCGTGCTTCGTTTGTCAATTTTGTAACGTTCCCTTATACGAAGATAAGAGCGATATCATACCATATACTGTAAAGAAATATTAAACTATTAATTTCGCGAAGAAAATATCTATAGAGTATGTTTATTTGCTTTACTGCGATAGATTACACTGTGATGGATTGACTGATAGATCGAATGTATGACTGTGATAGATTGAATGTAACTGATAGATTGGGTGATAGATCGAATGTATAACTGTGATTGTGACTGTGTCGCGCCCAGGGAAGTTTGTGTTTTATATTCCCTGAACGCGTCGAGAAGGGGAAAATGTGGTGACATGGAAAGGGACTCTCTGCGAGTGTTTTCCGGATTCTAATAAGGCTGCAATCAAACACCCGTGGTAATGACGATCGGCTGGCCGTTTGGGCCTAATGACGGGCCGATGTTCAGGCCCTGTTGTAAAGTGTTTGATGCAGCCCCTTAGAACACCCGCAGAGTTTCCGTGTCCCCACATATCGTTTAATAATAAAATGCATTGACGCTAAAATGAGCCGGTTGGGAATGCGTATGTTGAACCACTAGCGGTCGGTAAGGCGTTAAAATCTAGAATCTGTTTACCAGAGTCGAGACACGACGCTAAACGTGTCGCAGAGAGTAACAGGGTAACCTTTCCTCGCGCGGAATAAATTTATCAGGAAGCGCGGATCGCGTTAGTTTCGAGACCTCTTATCGACGCGACGTCAGATGGAAGAGACCGGTATCTCGATTCGAAACAGGGGAGAAAAAAAAAGCGGAAAAAGGAAGAGTAGCGCAGCGCGTGGACCGGCTAACTCGGACGTATCAGATAAACTTGTTCGGACGCGGCCGGGGAGGACGCTTAAGCGCTCATACCAGCCGCACCGGCCCGCGGCCTCGGATTGGCCAAATGAACAACCTGTTGTCGAGCCCCGCTTGCCCTTTCGTGTTTCTGCGCGCCTCGGGGTTACTCGACGCGATTAAACAAACCGTTCCGTTCTCCGGAGTTCTTAGAAAACGGAATTCACAATGAAGCTGCGAAATCACTGTTGCCACAGCGGGTTGCGACGCAAACTTTTTCGATAACACGTGAAACGATGGTTCGTTAATTTCTGACGATACGATTAACAAATTATTTTATCACTAGTATCATCGCCAAACCGATAAAAATTACTAGTTCGTCATTATTCGTTATTTTTGAAAAATAAAAATACACGATCTCTCGTAAAAAATTTAGATAAACGTTCGTTTCCTTGTATCGAATATTATTCGACGTAACCGGGAATTTTATTTCTGTCCGGTAGCTTTGATTAACACTAGAACCACCGATGATAATAATGTACTTATTTGCATGGAACAGATCAAATTGAAAATTACATGAAAAAGTTATCGGGATATCACAGAAAACAAATCTTTATTTATACCTTCTGCAGAAAATCATAGTAAATTTTGGAAGTTTGGTAAAGTGAATTTATGAGGTTGCTATGAGTAATCAGTTCTAGTGTTAAACAATCAGACGTTTCGTTTAGTCCCTAAACTTTCGACGTGTCCCCCTAACCGCCCTAACGTTTCTAAATAAAGTAACATTGGTGAACAGTACTCACTTCCGGCCGCTGTCGAGGAACCTGTCGAACTCGACGGACATTTTGCAGCAGAGGGCCCGCCTGTCGTGCGAGGACGAGCACTTGGTGTTGATCATGTGGCCGTCTGCAATCAAACATGAGCACGTAGCTTTAGCAAACGGTCTGGTGGGCGGTGCAATTAATTAAGAGGTTAATGATCATCCTCTCCTGGGTCGACGCTACCGCACGCTTAATTAATTTCTGCCCGAACCATCCCCCTCCCCCGCCCCGAACCCCAAACCACTCGACTCTTTGTCGCTTCTGCCCCACCCCCGCCGAACATGAGTAACGTGTACCTCGATCAACGGCGATACAGAGGCTCGTGTACTTCCTGTCGAAACAGTAGTATAACCTCGATATTTATTGTATAACATTTTATGTACGATAAGTGGGGTATCACGTGGCTAAGCCACATACTGAAATGCATCACGGTCGTTTCGGCAACCTAACATAGCAAACGTGTAATTTTGTAAATCTCAATGTGAATCAAAATATATTAATTGTAACACAACACCAGCTTCCTGCTTTCACCTACATAATTCTAACCCTTTGCACTCCGTTGTCCCCTCTCAGGGGACATTAGGATTTATTAATGATTCCGGGGAATCAACTTATCCCAGCGCAACCTTTTCAGAAATGCATGTTTCTGTGAAGTTTTCTGTTAAAATGCAGAACAAGATATCAAATCCAAATATGGTACAGTTACCAAGGTATATAAAAAAAAATAGTGATTTTGAGGAACAAAGAGTACGTCCGAGATGACGAGGAGTGCAAAAAGCTAGTACTTCCACCTCGCCTAGGTACGGTCCCACGACGTGGGATCAATTATGCCGGACAACGATGATACACGCGACAATAATTAACCGCGTTCGAATCACTCGCTCCTAATTGCACGAGACCGCTTAATAATTGGCCGGGACCAACCGAGATATATCGAGGGTACAGCAGGGAACCGTGTCCGACTGGACCCTTCCGCTTCGTACGGGGCCCGATATGGGCCCGAAGACAATTAACCCCTTGGCATACAAAAAAAAATACTATTTAATTTGGCTCAACGTTCGCTGAAAACAGGTCTTGACAAACGGACTCGTCAAAGTCTACAGTGGCACATAAAATGAATGACGAACCTAACTCGTCATTGTATATCAAAGGTCTAAATTAATCTATGATCTATAAAAATAAACCTAGTATAATGACCAGCTAATAGCTTTAAAAAAAAAAAGAAACGGAAATATTTAAAAGAAGAATACAGAACTGATGTAGAAAAGTGTAAAAATATTAGAAAAATATTAGCGTAGAAGTTATTCTAATTTCAAAAATTATCTGGTTCCAAGAGTTCAGAAAATTCACCGGAACACTATTACTTTCACGTGTTCCCCCGCGGCAAGACTGGCGCGTTGGGTCGGCCGCGTGGGTGGACGCGGAGGCAGGCCCACGATAACAATAACAACAACAACAACAGGGAGGATAATGCCGGGCACGGAAGGAGCAAGTAGGAGGGGATGAGCACGCGAGCCCTCGGGCACCGTCCGACATTTGACCTCACCACGCGCTCTGCACCGGTTTGCACCTCCACCTCGATCCTTTCTACCTGCCTCCTTGCCTCGTAATCCAGCCTTGGCCCCCCGAGACACAACCATACAATGCCACTCCATTTATCTGCACCCTTTATACGCCCACCCCCATCCAAGTATTCGTATTTCTAAAAATAATCCTCCACCCTTGTGTCTTTTACAATTTACTTAAAAATTAAGCTTATCGCGATTGCATTCGTGAAACGTGACGGAACATGTTTAGGCTAATTTCGTGATTATTATATTACGTACGGATATGGAAGGCGGACAATACTTATGACGCTATCTACGATCATGTACTTATTTTTCATTTTCAGTAAAAAAATTCTATTTCAAGCGTGCAGGCTTCGTCTACTATTAAACATGAAAATTAACAACGACCAGAGCGCTAATGAAGTTATCGTAAGTCGTGAGCTTGTACTTTTTCGATCGATACGTTGACTCTCGAAATGGATCGAAGCCTTCGCGCGTGACCGGGATACGTCGGCTCGAATCGTTGCGATCGATCGATCCGTCCTGCTCAGGAACCGGTCGACAGGCTCTTCCACGAGGTGGAATCCCGTCCAGCTTGATCGACGCGTGAATTACTCTTCTCTCCTTTGACAGAAGGTACGCGCGATTATCCAACGATTATCCGGCTCACGAATCTCGAATCTCGAGAGATCAATGGATCGAAGAGGCTGTCGTTTTTCGTATTAAATCCGTAAAAATTCTCTCGTCGATCAAAATTTATTCCGCATCCGAATGAAAGAATATTCTACCCCTTACACTTTTACGAGTAACCAACCACTCATAAAATATATCTCGGGTATGCATTAAGCGAATAACTCTTTGGGGCACGGTAGGATTAAAAATGTCCCACCTCTTTAATATACGGTAATGCATGGTGGGACATTTTTAAACCCACCTCTAGATATTGCAATAGCTGCATGCGCATAGATTTATATTTAGTCTTGCCTACGTAAAGCAGTTGGTAAATACCATAAAAAATTATAAATATGTTTCAACATGTCAACATAGGTTAATACAAGTTTGTTAAATTTAAAACGCAACAAAATTCCTGTCCAACACGAGTCTATTTATTCTCTGAAATCCTGTGCCTCAAAGAGATAACGCTCCGATATTTGCTACCGATGAAACGTCGAACGTGCTACAAGAGCAAGCAAAGCGTACAAAAAAAAAAAGAGGCGAAGTAGCGACCGTGTCCCAGCTTCTAGGGTTACAAAACAACGTTCGAGGACGGTAGTGCAGGCAGGGCGAGCGTGTTTTGGCGCGACCATTAACCGGGGCAAGGGGAACGAGGAGAAAGGGGATGAGGCAAACTTAAGAAATGATTGACGAGCCACGGGTGAACCAGCTCCTACACGCTGCTTCGTTCCACGCCGACAATTATCGCGTAAACGAGGCCAACCATTAAGCTCCGCCGTAATTATCCGTGCCTCGTATTACAACAGAAATAAACGCTCCCATTTGATTCGTTTCTTTCCAAGTCTTCTTCTTTTTTTCACCTTTGTGTTTCATACGATCGCATTACATTGGGGTGGGTCAAATACGTTAAGGGAGGTTCCATTCTTTGAACGTGTCGAAGTACATTTTTTAATTTTATTAGATACTCCTATATCAGATTTGTAATCAGCTACTTATTGAACGTGATCCTACGTATCTCTGCCTCCGGTCTTTTAGATCTTGTAAAAGCGGAACGGAAAACCTCTACAAGTCAGAGATTCTCAATCTGGGGACTGTAAATCCGAAGGGGAACAGTGTTTTTTGGGGGAGTCGCAACTGTCGTTTATTCTTATTTTATTAAAATTCAAAGGTCACTGCTATAGGGCGAGAGTTTCACCGTCGAACTGTCACCGAAAAACCAAAAAGCAGGAAAGGAAAAATGGCCCCGAGCAGCCAACACGTTTAGCCTGTAGCATAGCGTAGTTTGCATTGGATAGAAGGAAGTGACGACGAGGATGGATGGTTAGTAGGTTAGAAGGGGGCTAACGAAGCCTGCCTGCAGTTCAGTCGCTTCTTGGTAACACGGTTATTATGATACTAACGAACGAAGACGTTTTCGGGCTTAATTACTTGTTTAATTAACGAACGGCGTGGGCGGGAGTAAGCGACGAGAGGAAACAGTGGGACCGTAGGTGTTCTAATCTTCATCATTATGGGAGAGTACCATGAAAACGGAGTGGCGACTTTAAGGTTACAATTTAAACATCCTAATTGTTTGCCGACGTTCTATGACGTTCTAAATTAAAATAACCGTTCCTATACTACTTCAAAATTGATATCGAAATTAACAACCTGATCTTTACAGAAAAGAAAAAGAAAAGAAGCAAAAGTACTTACTCGTCTGGTTCTGAAAATAGGGATCATCCCGGTCTGTGAAGAACCACGTCTAAAAGGAGAAAGAAAAAGAGGATTAAACACCGCTGTTTCACCACTGGATACAAGCTTTATTAGCCTATATTAGTTTCGAATCTAATGATCAACCGCGTCGGTCACGTACGCGAGCGCCATTGTTTAGCGCCGCCAACACACGCTGTGCATCGATCATAAATATCGATTTCTTCCGTTGATTCGAGCCCGAGGATCGTTCCATCAACGTCCACCGAGATCGATAAACTGCTCGCGCGAGTTTCACCGTAGCAAACGAATCTAACTTTTCCTTTCCCTTTCTTACCACTATATGGTAAAACGAAACAATCGTCCTAACTTATTATTTCGGGGATTAAAAAGTCTGAAAAAGTTCTGAGTTACTTATCGAAGTCCCTGATATAATGTACAAACCCTGTAGCTACAAAGAAATTCAAGAGTAAATGTTTCACCTAAATACTGAACTCTCCAGAGTACCGAACAAAAGGTTAATTTGTTAATCCATGTATATCAATATATTCATCAGGATCCCACGCCGGATAAACGAGCGAACGCACGCAGGCTGATGACACTAAACATCGGTGCAACGCACGTGTTAAAGCAGCCGCTTATTTTTAGTTGGCGAGTTCCCTTCAGGAAGTGAACGCCGCCAGCACGGGAGGAACACGCCGGGCACACCAGTTGTGTCACTATAGCATTGTCTTGAGAATTTTCGCGTGGCGGGATGGGCGCTCGATGCACAACGATACGCGGATCCCTGCCACTTGTGTGCGCGGGAAAAAGAACGGAAGTGGGAGAAATTGTGCTTCTCGGTATGAAGCGAACACTGCGAACGCGTAATGACTATTTGCTTGAAGGAAAGCTTGAAAACTGGATTACCCTAAATTACTTCGATCTAAAATGAACCTCCAATGGCTACGATATTGCATGCGATGTTACACAAAAAAAAATATTGAATAGTATGTTTTTTGCTTTAACCTAAAATCTAGGAACTAATAATCGCTGTGGATAGATCAGAAACTACAACTACACCGGGAAACGAGGTACGTATGTACAGTTAACAGAGTCAAAGAGGCGTGTAACTTTTAAATAACGTTTCATTAAAAATGGTGAAAAATTTAATTTTAACTTGCTTACGAAACATCTACATGATCGCAAGCTTAAGACAAGACAAGTAGCGACAAAAAGGATGTCCGGTGTAATGGTAATTAAACAAGTCACAACGATTAAAGAAGGGCAGGGGGGAGAGAGCAAAAATAAATGTAGAGGAAGAGAGGAAAAAAAGAGGTGAGACGAATAAACCCCCGGAGTCGAATCAGCGTTCGCAGAAGGAACACGAATATCCGGCAAACAAGAGACATAGTTAAAGTCAGGGTAAAGAGGAAGGGGAAAGAGGAGAGGGGAGGGTAGAGACGCGATGACGTCAGTGGCACCGGCGTCGCGTTACATCGGACGTAATTACGTTAATCCTCGCACGTATGTATGCATGTTGCTGTTAAAATGGGTACCACCGTTAAGCCCGTCTTTCCAGTGAGACCTTAACCTCTTTTTTTCAAAATCTCTCTTTTTCCTCTTCAGAAGGAATCGGTACAAACTTATCTTTTAGTGACCATACATGTTAGCGTTAACTATTCGTTAATTTAATACCTCATCAAAAATGATCACGCAGGGATTTAATTAATTTCAAGGGCATGCACTCGGCGATCATTCGATTTTGTTGAAAAAAAACTGAAACGAAAAGAAAAAGAGAAAGGAGAAATTAACTCAAGAGATACTCTGTACTTTATCCGCGTAAAATTACAGTGGCGCGACCGATGAGCGTTTTCAGATAAATAAACGATATAATTGAGCAATTATCCGCGAACGATTCGGAGGCGAAACGGCTCTTGGTAAATTGAAGGGTTGCAATATAGAGCGAGTCACTGAAGCTAACGACAAAACGGTTCGACGGCTCGTTCGATCGATCGGTATCCTCAAGAAATCCTTTCTTTTTAACCGATGGAATCCTTCGTTAAATGGCGGGCCAATCGAGCACGATGACTCTCGAATTGGAACGCCTGAATTCCGACCGGTTGCAAAGTGCAACACAAGCAATTTGTCGAAACTGAAAGTATCTCTATATAATTTTGCTCTCCTCTGTTGAACGACATTGTGCACTATAACGCATTCAAAAGTCTAAATAATAGCTCCAAAAGAAAAAGTCGAATCAAAAAGGGAAGAACGATTAACGATCCAAGGGCTTTGGATCATAATGGTCTTATTTACATTTTTTTTTTAGTTTTCCTTAATTTTTAACAATGGAAAGAAAAATACGCATGGAAATGCAGGGATGAAATAAAAATAAGAATTTAGAAAAGGAAATGTACGATTGACGTAGTCAAAAGATTGGAAACATGAAAAGAAAATTTGTTCGATTCAAGAATCCAAGCTGTGTGCAGAGTATATATTCTGTGTAACGCAGGCATTAATAGAGAACACAGGAAAGAAAAAAACGAAAAGAAACAGTAGAACGGAAACACAGAAACTCCTGTTCCCACGATAGAAACTCATCGAGCTTAAAACCGTTGTATTTATATGTTTGTCCAAACGGTAACAAGAAATAATAAAAACGGCTGTTAATATTAACAATAATTTAACTAAAAGAATTAGATAGAGCGTAGACAATCATTTGCTCGCGTCTAAGTGAACGCTAACAATATGGCGGTGAAAAAAGAGATCGATTGACTTATTGTTGCTTAATCAGAATATCGATATATTTGTACGGATGCATAGAGCTACGAAACAATTCATTATGTACATACCTGTTCCTTAGCGAACTGAAACCATGTACTAATGATAGCAGGCAGACGAGAGTGATGGTAATGCTTGGTGGTTTTCACACTGATAAATACGTCGTCGAGATTCGTGGTGAACGGTGCCATGGTCGCTGTTGCGATGGCAGGTGTCACCGGTAATTCCTCGCTGATCATCCTTCTTGTAACTGGCACTTCCACTAATACGTTTCTGCTGTTGTCTTCGACTGTCATTTCGTCGACCCACTGAAATAACGCGATAAACGCACATACGCATGAATAATTATCGGTAATGAATACGTTTTTACGAAGTCGCAACACGATATAAACATGGTGTGCGCGGTAGTCAATAAGCGAATCGATAGAACGAAAGTTGTTGAGAAAAAAAACGAGCACGTGCACACGAACCGGCGGAATGTTTATACTCCGTCGTTGATTGCCTCGCGTTGAAAACGAACTCGACCGGATTCAATTTATCGTTCAATTAACATAACTGGCTATCGAATAACGCTTGGGGAGCAGATATTTCGCGCGTTTTGCAAATGACACTGCTGCTCCCTGTACTACAAAGGTCAACTAAACGATACACTACGCAACTCAAAATACTTTGTAAAAAAAAAAACTAAAATATTCTTTTCTGATTGAGGAAAGCTTTGAAAATCTTACCTGACGAGGTGCAACAGCTTGGTAAAGAAGAATTGTAGCATAAGCAGTAGCGAGAACAAGTGCCAACGCCTGGAGGCCTCGTCTAGTCGGCAGGGCACGGGGCATTTTAGCACATCCGGTGCCGGCGTATTCCGCGCCAATCACCGACAAACGAGCTTACGGCCCACCGCCGCCAAACTTGACCGACCGTCCTTCCTTATGATTTTCACGTTTTTCTTGACCTTCAATAATCAAAGGCAACCACCTTGCATCGTTCTCCTCCTTTTGATGCGTGAAAAATACACCAGTCATAACATATGACGCTGATCACTTACTGCGTCACTCTCGTGTTATTCTTTAGAAGCATCGAATAATTGAAAATTACTGTTGGGTTTCGATAATCAAACCGAATGTGTACACTTGTTGCACCAAACGATTTCGATTGTGTACGATAATCACGTAAATTGTTCCCAATTCACTATAATGCACAATCGCGAATAAAGCTCATTCTTAGATTGTCTCTTGCTATCACTTGCTGTAAATTAATCGCGAGGGTAACGTGCAGAATTGCTATGTAATATGTTCCAAAACTGAGTCACCAATGACACCACCAATGTCATCGTTCGATCAATGAATTGTCGAAATCGATATGTTGATGATATTCCACACTATCCCTCCAAACTGATCTTATAAAAGCGTTGGATTGTTCAATTTATGCCAAATTTGTGAAATACGTGATTGTAAATGCGGAATTATTAATTGACAAGCGTTTAGTATGATAATCAAATGGCTGTCACTTTCGTAAAGCAAAGATAAACGAAGAACTACGAAGCAAACACACGAACGTATACATAATCCTACCCGGTGCGCGTCAAGCCACTGACTGAGCATTGAACACATGGTCAGCGGTCGTGACTACGCTGTAAACATCGCCATAGCAGCCTTTTGGTTAATGTGGTGGGGGGAAAACGGCTTGCCAGTGGCAGAATGCCGAGAACGATTGAAGAGGGAGAACGCGTTTTAAATGGAGTAATATCTTTTCCCTGTTTCGGTTAAACTAAAATTTAATCCGAATATTTAATATGAATAAGATTTCAATAAATTATAAATTGAGCACATCATATAAATTATTCTTATGTTTACTTTTTATTATCAATATCATCCCATTTTCTAACTTCTTTTTGTGCTTTTTATTAAATAATGTATATATTAAAGAAAATTCAAATTTTTTGTTTATTATATATAATATTATATATAGTATTTATACAATTTATTTATATATGAATTGACTTTCGTTAACTTGATTTTATATATAGCAAATATCGAATATTGATAAGCTATAAAGTAACGAAGATACTCGGTATTATGTTATAAAAGTTATCAAAAATACCTGATTTTACTGTTGTTATAAACGAATTCGATTCGAAAACATTAAAGGACAGAATAAAACTTCCCTCGACGTTATCCTTAACGTTGCAGGTCAGGTATAAATTGCTTCGAGAAACTTCTCATATATTTTGTATTACAATATTTAATTATTAAGATCATTAATATTTACATTTGTACATGATTGAATGCACTGCATTGTATAGGAAAAAAATTGGACAATCGTAAGTACTTTATCGTATGCGTACATCCGAGCTATGTTTATAACTCATTTATCACGAGTTCGTAGAAATCGTCCACTTTAACTCTGAACACACGATCGTCTTTCACTTCGATAATTGTCTTTTACGTCATTGAATTAGAATATGTTTCAAGCTCCTTATCATTTTATAAATTGAAATTCCTAATTGTGATAGAAAATAGATTTCTATCTCGTTGATTGTTAAACTTCTCCTTTTCTTAAATAAATATATTCGACATGATCGTCACGATAGCTGCCAGGTTGCACTCTTTAAAATCCAATTGTATGTGCGTTCATCACACATCATTCACGTTGCTCTTCGACGTAAAAGAACTATGCTATTGTACAATTTAATCGCAGGACCAAGACGCAAACCCAATAATGATACTAAATCTTCTTGAGTCAACATTAAAAATGCTTCTCCATCGATATTCTACAAAATAAAATTTAAATTTAAATATAACTTGAACTTTTTTCCCCTTTTCTATTCTTTTTTTTTAAATACATACATGTTGCCTGAAAATGTTTCCAATTTCTTTACAATTAGGGACACTTTGTATAAATTTGATAACTTCCTCATTCGACCACCTACGAGGATTAGTGTTTTGTTTTGCTACTACCCTATTTAAAGCATTGCTATGTTTCGCCCATATATGTGGGGCGTCTGGTAACGGATTGTATCCAGGACTATACACGGACTGATACAATTCTGTACGCAACTGTTTATCAGGCATATTTGCAGCATAGGGTATAGTAGTTAACGATGAATCTCCAAAGGAATTTGAGAGGGAATATAATGCTTCCTCCGAAATTTGTCGTCTATTAAAATATAACGGATATATTTAAATCAACGATGAATAAATGAATAAAAGTATGTACATGTACAAAAAAAGGCATTCAGAAACAGACCTTTTCTTTCTTTTCCTTAGGAGCTCATCGTCATCCGTTTGTCCATCACTGTGATGATGTTTTGATTTGCTAGACCTGTGGAATCAGAAATTGTTAATTTACGTAATGTTTTAACAGAATATAAATGTTATACAAAAGTTTTGATAGTTTACTTTTCCGAATTTTCGGATTTGTCATTTTTATCAGAGAAATCTCCATCTTCCTGTTTTATATCTTTCTCAGTCTTCAGTAAACGTTCCTCCAAAAACAATGGCTTCTCCAGCTTTTCAGATTTCTCCATTTTTATTTTATCAGTCTTTTCCAATTTCGGTCTATCCTGTACATCATCATCGAAATCGCTAGTTTCATGTTTTAAATTAAGTCTATCAGCTAACTGCCTGACTTTATGAAGATTTTGAGGTGAATATGGACAGCCAGATGCAGAATTATGTGTTGCATACTTAGGCCCTTTCACATGTCCTATTCCTTTGCAACCATGCGTTCCACATTCTGGCCTGTCGTTTAAATTATCTGGGGCTGTAAACATTAGCATTATATTAATACATGTGTTACAAAAAAAAGATATAAAGTTAAAAGCATCTTTTTAAATACACAAAATTCTTACTTAATGGTGGTTCTAAAGGATGACCCGTTTTCATACACCAACCCATGGGATGTATATCAGGAGAATCGTCATCGACCCAATAGGCATGATTTTCTGGCCATCCATCAAATCGTATTTTCAACCTGTTACGAAAATTTAAGTAATGTTTTGTCGTAATTAATTTAAGTAGTAATAAATACTTGTAATGTACACACATATGATCTTTTACATCTTCCACAGTTGCTACCCTTATGAGTTGAGGTACACGTTTGTCAACCGCTTCCAATTTCATTCCACGTTTAAATCCACAAGGTGGTCGTTGTTTAAAAGCTCTCGCTGGTGCAACCATAGAACGAGTTTCTCGAAGATACGCATCCCACGTGAAAGATTTTGGATCTTTGTAATCTGAAATGATGAATTTAAATTTTCTTATAGATTTCTTTTTTCTAAGATACGGGCATTAAATATGTATACTTTTCACTCACTGTTTGGTGGTGTTAGACTGTGACCATTATGATGACACCATCCTACCGGATGAATATATGGCGAACTTGCATCCGCCCAGTAATCGTACACTTCGTCCCAAGAATCGAAATGGACTAATATTCGAGAATCCATTAGGCCTGCTATGCTTGCTACGCAAACTAATGAGGAATGCTTTCTATCTACCGCTTCTAATTTCATCCCTACACGAAAACCAGTTGGACAAACAGACTGAAATGATATTAATGTGCAAATTGATTTTATTAAATACTGAAACGAATTGGGTGATTGGAAAATTGATTGATGCCTACACTTTTATTTGAAAATATATTCTTTGGCGCTGCGGAAGCTTTACAAATTTTTAGATACGCGTTCCAGTTAAAATTACTAGCTACGTAACCCTTTGGCGGATCTAAACGATGTCCATTTTTTTCTGACCAGCCAACTGGAAAAATATCCATACTGTCTGCGTTTATCCAAAAATCATAATTTTCTGGGTATCCATCAAAATGCAAACGTATTCGATAACCTATAATAAGAAAAAAAATTAATAGATCGAACATCAACGATATTCGATTGTACCGGGCATAATAGGTTGCTTATAAAGCAAAGAAAATTAAACAACTTACCTACGACTTCAACAACCGTAAGAACACAATATCGCGAGGGATGTTCGGGATCTATTCCTTCTAATTTCATTCCAACCTTGAAATGGTTTTTAGTATAGGGAAAGGGATCTTTGAATAGTTTAACAGGTGCTGCTTTTGCCTTACAATGTTCAAGATACTTAGACCATGAAAATCCGAGTTTTCCTGTCTGCCAAGGATACTACATACAGAGACATATTTATAAGCAGTACGTTTCAATAATTGTAACAGTAAAGTTTGATTGTAAATACCTTCGATTCGGTAGCATCTCCTTGACTCTCGTCATCCATTCCTGTGATAGTGTCCTTTGTATCTTCGTCTGTTTCGGATTTCACTTTGTCTTGCTGCCCTTTATCTTCAGATTTTTCTTCCATTTCTTTAGACTGTTGTTGTTCTTGAAGTAATCTTTTACGTTTCCGTTTCGCACGTAAATCCCTACAAAAAGAGAAAATATAAAATAAATTTAAACTCATGCACTAAATTTTTTAAAAGCTTTTTATTAAATTACGTACTTTAAGTCTTTTTCTTTCCGCATCGCAGGCTGTTTCTTAGCTTCTATTATTTCTGTACACGTTGGACCGCACGATATTGGACTTTCAAATTCTGCAGCTAATCCATAACACCCACAGCCTTCACAATGATACATCGTGTCCGCCGAAACAGTCCTAGATTTTCTATCATCAACTACAAAAGTGAACACAAGTTAATCGTACTGGAAAAAAAAATATTCTTTGTAAAAAAAATTAAAATTCCATTATGATTACCAATACTTACCTTTCTTTTCAGTGTTAACATTATTAACAGTTAAGGGACTTGATTTCGAAGAATTTTGAGTCGAACACACGTTCTCCTTGTCACCAATACTATCTTTACCTTGTTTGTTATTTTCATCCTCATCTACTACTTCCATAATACCAAATTCATTCATACAAAACTTTAACGTACTTCCGGGAAGAGTGCCAACACCATCCTTCCAATCTAAAACTTTCGTCGCGTCAAAATTCGAATCATTTGGATGTGTTATGTTTAAATGATCTTTCAAGTCTTCGTGATTGCTTATATTAATCTTAGAATCACATTTATTGTCTGTTATTGACTCAACACTACAACTTGTGCGTGTTTTAATAATTTCAATTTTTATGTCATCATCCATACTGGTGTTAGTAAGTTTCATACTTTTATCTTCACTAGGAACTACTTTAATCAGGGTAATATCATCATCATTTTGCACCTTTTTATCCTTATCTTGCTCTGATTCTGGACTACTCAGAGCATAGCTCACATCAACTATACTCTCCTGAGGAGATTTTGAAAGATTTTGTTTCTTCATTCGTTTTTCGCTCGATCCTCTTAATATATTGCTTATTGTTTTTTTTCGCTTCTCAGGCATACCAGAATCATCCTTTTTAGGAATAGGGGTAATAACTGCAGAATCTGGATTTTCTGTAATTTTTATACTGTCTGTAGAATTATTATTTCCTTTATTCGCGTTTAATAAACTCATTTTTGCAATGGGATGTAAAGGTGGTGGATGTGTTGCTGAATTTGTAGTTTTTGACTCCCGTAACACTATAACATAAAATGAAAACAATAGCTTATTTAAATTTTTGTGATACAATAAAAAATACTTTCAAACACTTACCAGTAATAGTACCTTTACTATCAGTGTTGATTTGACCATTGTTAATTTTTAAATTAAACATACTAGATTTAGTAGGTCCACTCTGTTGAGGAATACTGACTGGTAATAATAAATTTGCCATGTGTTTTTGTGGTTGACTCTGAGATCCTGTAGTAGAACTTGTGGAAGTTTGAGCTAATTGTGATATAACTGGTGCTATTACTAATTTTGGTTTAGTTATTTGTGTTGTTGTTAGAGCTCCTGGTAAAATATATTAAAAAATGAATTAAGATTATTCGAATAAAATGTAATTTTTATTATTCATAGTTCTATTATAAAAATTAATTAATCACCTGCTGGAATAACAACAGATTCACGTGACTTATTTGGTTTAATGAGAGTTCCAAGATATGCAAATGTATGCTTGCCTGCTTGTGCATTATTTTGATTTCCCTGAGAAGTACTTAAGGGCACAATTTGAGCAGTAGATGTATTGGACTTTCTAAGCAATATGTGTTTTTGACCTTGTGAAGTTGTTGTGGTACTAACTGTATTAATTGGCCGATGGATTACAATATGTTGTTTATTTTGAGAAGCAGTAACCTGACTGGGCCCTTGTATAAATACTTTGTTTTGTCCAGTGACAATCTGGAATGAAAATTAAATAAACAATTCATTGATAATACTGAAGTAATTTATAAATCTCAAGCAAACCGAATGAATTTTCCTAACACTTTAGTACAATTTAAAGATGAATCATTTGATGATTAATTGTGCAACTTGGAATAACACAGAATTATTTTATTTTCTTTAAGAAAAAGCTAAAATATTTTTAGCAAAACAAAAATACTGAGTAATCATAAATGTAATGTTTAATCTAATCTCTGCTTTGCTACTTGTTATTCTCTATAACAATAATACTGAGCAAATATATATTTATTATAAAGTTGTATACTCACTGCAGTGACACCCTCTACAGTAGAATCTAATAGAATTTCACATTATATATATATACACACATTCTATATTAATTTACACATGATATAATGAAACTATAGTTAACAATACATTCTTGAAATGCCACAATTATTCTGGATCATTTTATGCAATTATAGGTTACTCTGACCTATATACATAACTATGCAGTTTATTGGACTATACAGTACAATATATTAATCCACTTATATAAGAATCAAATTATAAATATCAATAATTTATTAAATTTGATTACAAATCTGTTACACCATATTGCACAGAACATACAGAAAAAATGATTTCCTTGCATTATCAAGATAAGGATTTTAATGAATTACCTGATTATTGACTGGATTGATAATAGCAGCAAGCTGAGTAGCATTGGGTGAAACCAAAGTCTGATTTGTGGTTGTTGGTGGTGCCGAACGTAATTTACTTTGTTGTATGTATAATAAAGGCATAACAGGCGTTGTTGGGTCATCTGACTGAAGAGCCTCCGTACTACTATTCTCATCTATATCATCTACTACTATTTCTTCTTCCATTCTGTTAAAGAAACATAATGCAATGTAATTTTGTTGGTCATATCAAGAAACTTTCACTTTACTTATTTATAAATTGTTAAATTATTATAAAAAATTGAAGGATATTGATCAGCATCATCTTTCTACAAAATGCTTTTTATTTATTTAAATCACGAGATAACATAAATAAAACATTAAAATATAAAGACAATTTAAGTGACCTAATGACTTAAATTTTATCTATATTTAGAAAACTAATTTTCTAAGATTATGATAAAAAAAATAAAAATTATTAAAAAGATTGAAAATAACACATCAAAAAATATCTTAACTTGTAAAAAATGTTGTACCACAAATTGAAAAAAGAAACATATAAGAAAAGGTATTTTGTAACTTTACAAACCTAACAGAATATATCTTCTATTACCAAGTAGAATTGTTCTTAATTACATAATTCGTGAATGATTCCAATTTTTTGTATACACTGCTGAGAAAAGTTTATAAAAATAAACATCAAATCAATATGAAGACTATAATAACTAATGCTGTGGTATCGCAGATAGCCATAACTGGGCGTTCAAAGAATCACTAACGCAATTTGAAACACGCGCCGAATTGATATTGCTGAGTGTAGTTACGTTATTATTTTTCACCCTTTCACACGAATCGGATAAGCAAGAATTTATTCCACACATTCTATGGAACACTAAGAATTCTCGGATACTAATAGCTTCAATAGTTAGAGCATGAACATCTTCATACAAATATTTTTATAAATTGTCCGTCGCGCATCACGAATCACTCGAGGAATACAACGCGCACGCACACTTTTCACTGGAATAAGAAGACGGAATAAACTATGAAAAATTGATCGTTTTCACGAGGATTTTTAGAGCAACACAAGTAACTAGTGCAATATAAGTGAAGAATAAGCCAAATCAGAATTTCACGGCATTTTAAACAATTATTTTTACATATCTTTTAAGCGTTCGAGCCTTCATTCTCCGTACGCTACAGCTACGTCCTCATAGGCTCCAATTGTAGTAGCGACGGCGCAACAGGCCGCTCGCTATTGGTTAATCGTTGGTACACTAAAGAACAACTTCGCAATCTCGACCAATCGAAACATTCTCGATACACTGCTAACCGCATCCGATGTACAGATTTTTCCTAAGTACGAGTAATTTTGAAATCATTCAAGGATCATGCTTAGTCGATCGATAACTATAGTGAACGTATAGTCGCTTTTTCCTTTAATTTAGCACTTTTGGGGGACGTTTTTCTTGTTATAACTTTTAGTCAATCTCCCGCGCAAATATCCTCAGAAAAAAAACAAGGAAAAATTTGTGTCCTGCTGATCAATGCAAGCTAAGGTAATATTTTTCGAAAAGGTAGCTTGCATATTTATTACTATTTAATGGATTTGATCATCGAATTAAAAAAATGTTTAAATATATTAATATATTAGAGACTTAACAAAGTACACCGTATTAAATATGTTTGATTTACACCTGTTTCAAGTACAGCCATGTATTAAACTTTATTATTTTATTTTCCTAGTCCTCGACTTCAACCAATGGCAACTGATATTCGCGTGACGTCGTATTGTTATCGTGATTGGATTGGTTAAACGAACAGTATATATAATCGGGAAAAGGATTCCGTCTTTGAAACAGCAATTTTGATGAGGACTTGGTAAAATTACTAAATTCCACGATCAATATTTTATACTGTTCCACATGTAAAAATGTCATTTATATTGACTAATAGAAAATCCTAATTGGTCTGCTTATTTTGCACATCAGATGGATGCTTAAGTTTCAAGTTCGATATACTTCTACATTAACCTCTAAAATATAAAAGCTAACGTTCTTAATACACGATATATCGCTTTTTATTATTGACTTACTATTACTATCAGATTACGATTACAATACTAGAATTTTATATATTTGTATTTCGGAAAGATTAGAAATGGCTATAAACAATCGTTACTATAAAATTAAAAAATTTTTAATAATTTATAAACTGCATTAATTAGTAGTAACGATAATAATAATACAAGATATGTAATTGTGATTCACAAGTTTTAAATTTATAAAAACCGGTATAAACCGCATGATTTTAACTGAAAACAATTTATTAATTATTGTTCTTTTATTAAAATGTAAATACTGGGAATGTTTTTGTTATTATACGAAAAAGTAACAATAAATTATATTACGATAAAGTATGAATTATTTAATGTATAAGATATCGAGGTTAATAAAAAGTTTTTAAAAATAAAAATAAAAGGTGAGCTAAGTTCTTATTTCAACTTAAGTATTATAAATTGATCGTTATGAATATGTAGACGTAATCATTATCAAAGCACCAAAGTCACGATGTTTTTAAGTATATTTCTATGTGAGTGAAGATAAATTAAAAAAGAATATAAGTAAAGATTATCGCGGAAATCATGGTAACATGTATTAAAATGTTTGTACACTTTACATTCATTCAGAAATAATTTACAACTTTTTTTAAGTACACCAATATGAGAAGTTATGGGAAGCTTTATAGGTATACTTACTAGGATAAGTGAATGTTGGTCTAACGAATTATGAGCGGTAATTTTAAGGATATACTCTATTATATAACGAACGTAAAAAAAAATTACCTGACTAACAAAAATCTGAATATGTAATGATACCGCAGTTATATTTTACACGTAAACAATACATTGTAAACATAAGAAATTATATGATAATAAACTCACGTTTTAAAGTTGTCAGTCGCCATCATATGCGAAGAGACGGTATCATTCCAAATGCGCATGCGCATCGACCCATGTTGCTTCTGCTGTAAAGATTCATTCACATTTATACATTTAGAATAGAATAAGATAAAAATATTGAATGACAGGAATAAGTATTTAATGACATCTAATAAAATTTTTCAATTGAAAAATAATTGTTTTTATTAAAACAGATAATTATTAGTAGTTTCGTTATCATTCTTTAAACGTTGAAGTACATTTTTTTTTACAAATAAGATCGTTACAAATAAAATATAATTCATATAAAATTTGCTTACAAATATATGAAAAATTAAATGATCGCAATTGTTTGATTTGTTTATATTCATACAAAAATTAAAATAAAGATAGAAAAATAATTTTTGTTAAATTTTATAAAATAATATTACAAATTATTTGTATTTAATTTGTATTTAAAACAAGAATTAAATATTACACTCTCCGACATCGATCGAAATATAAAATTGGGGTAGGACACAAAAAATTTAATGAAATTAGTTAATCTATTGACACGTGTATTTTGTACTTCATTTTTGTAGTAGCAATATTATCTGGCAGTTGCTAAAAAATGCAATTGCTCAATAAGGTGTACATACATTAATTTTGTATTCTTAATTTGTTGTAATAAGTTCTTTATCATATATTTAATGCGTATCGACAGTATATACGAGCAGAGTGATTGAAAAGGCAATTAACCGAGCTTTAAAATCACTTGATTATTGCTAGATATACACGTATTAGTGTATGTATAAACTTACACACATTATTGTATACGTATATAATTACACATTTACATTAAAGCGAGACACATGACAAACATATGTAAACGCTTGCGCTTCATGTAGTACGCCAGTGTGTTAAAGCTAAGCTGTGGATGGTGGAGAGTATTTTCCCACTTCGATTTCGTTGCCATGGTGCAAAGACGCTAGCTGATGCTGTGTGATATATGCGTGTCCAGGTATAAATACTTCCCGTATATATTATCTTCTTGTTTAAGAATAAGCTATAAGAAGAAAGAAATCACATCAGATCTCACCATCTCTCTTTGAATTCTTTTTATCTTATAATAATATGATACTAGGTGGGGGAAGAAAAACCGAACGGGGTGCTCCAATCGTGGCAAGACGACACTGGTATACGCTTCCAAAAGGTCGATCAACATGTGTGCATGTTTGAAAAGGAAAGATAAAACAGAGATAGAAAAATGCACCATAGCTCAGAAAAAATTCAAAAAGATAATAAAAAACAAAATAAAGATCATAGTCGATCTAATTTCTTCTGTAAAATTTATTCATTTGCTATTTAATTATAAAAACGATTAAAAACAAACAATGGCATATATTGTAGACAATTCATATTTTGTACTATCAGTTGGTGGACTTTTGCATTTATCAAAACAGAAAACGATTATAACAGTAAATACATAATGTTTTGTTGCCAGACATCATATAATGAAAAGTGTTTTTATCCGATAAGGAAACATTTTGACGAGAGTGCTGCAAATTAATTGTGAAAAAGTTATGCATACAAAACGAACTTCAATGTGTTATATTACGACTTCATAAATTATTTTTAAATTCCAGTTCTAATTATATGGACACACGAAATATTATTGCAGAAAATATTTATAAATTTTTAACGACGTCAACGTCTAACAATTAAATATGGATAATAGACACCATAGGACTAGAAAAAGTTCTTAGAGCAATTGATAAAACAGATTTTGTTTTACCATTGCATAAAGTAAGAACTTATAATGTTGTTACCAAGAACATTAGCAACATTCATTTATCTGCAATATGCATATTTAGCAAAATGATAGAAAATCATTCATTAAAACCAGAATTGAGCTTTTTAAGTCTTGTAACAGGAAGTGGTTATCTCATTACAATGACAGGATTTATATTAAGTAAAAACGTTGTTGTTTTACATTTAAAGATCATTTGGTACATGTACTTAGAATAGAAAAGGTACTTGATTATACTTTATAATGCTTTCTGCCTCGCTTACAATGTTAATCATATTTATCTCTTCGAAGCAGATGTTGGATTGCTTATGCATATATAATTGCAACTATTTTATAAAAATAAAAGAAGGTAATAGTTGGTATTAATGTTTATGTTAATAATGAATTATTTGTACGTTGCAGGTACATATTCTCCATTACAGTTACAAGAACCATTTAGAGGTTAAGTTAGATGTTTGTGCTTGAATGCATGAAAGAGATACAAAGATTTAGAATCCAAGAAACTAACATTATTTAATCCACAACAATTCAATTAATGAGAAACTTTAATAAAATTCGTAAGTCTCCCATCAGAAAATGAATTTTAAATACGCGCGTTGCTGTGAGTCACGATAAACAATGAACAGTAACGATAGCGTTAAATGGTCCAATCAAAATCCAGAAAATTCAATGAAAGGTATCAAATCTGATTTGAGAAAAGACGAAGCTAATTATATACAGAATGCTTCAGTTCGACGGAAGAAGAATTTCGATTATAAAATTTCTCTAAAATATAATTGCTCACTATGTGAATGATTCATTTACAATTATATTTATCATTAAAGTAAATTATAATTATATTCTGTAAGATAAGTAAAATACTTAAACAAATCCCATTATTTTAATTTAAATAAACATTTATACATATGTAACTTAGTATCTACGATAATTGATGTACAATAATCACTGAAGTTCCTTTGTCCTTTTCTATTCCGTGATGTTACAAGTCCTTGAATTAATTAATTTATCTGCTCTTATCTCAGCTTTTATCTACACAATATGTACTACACAACATGCAGTAACTGATAGACGTTGTATAATTCGGAGCTATCGTGGTATCGCACAACACAAGAAAACGAAACAAAATCGAATCTCATCGCAAGTACAAACACCAATATGCATTTCCTAAACCATTTTTCACACACAATACATCAATATCCATAAAAATCAAATCCTAAAATTTTTTTCCTAGTTAACCCTTATCAAACTGTTGGATCTTAAAAGAACAAGGCTAACCAGCAAATATGAACACATCTGTCTACATCTCTGTTACTCTCCACGCAAATCAGATTACGTGACACAGCCGTAAATATAAACTTGTCTGCGTTCACCAGGGGTTGTCAGCATCCCTACGGAACAACCACTGTCCTTCTCCTGACTTTACACAGAATGATAAGGTGAACGGGTGAGCAAGGGATACACTGAGGGTGCGCATAGTGAGATCAGTTGTGCGGATGAGGCTAACGCCCAGCCTCCCGGCAGATCGCGGGTTCCTACGTTCGCGATAACATTCTCGACTGCCAGCGGACTCCAATTCTGATTCTTAATCGCTTCGAAGAAGGCAAATGCAATCGAGCATATATTTGTTTATATATTTATGCTCTTGGCCCTCTATCACTCCTGTATCACTCTTCGTATAATTTAACTGGACAAATCAGAACGCATACAAATTATTCTTACCCTTATACTGTTATTGTGCGTGGTGCGATGACTCTCTGTACACCTTCAGATTTATGGGTACTAGCGAACGACACATATCCTTCGGTTCGAAAGTATGGGTAATTCTGAAGTGCTACATGGTCGAAGCGAAATGTGATTGTGTAATGGTACGATTGAACGAGGAACCAGGGCATTTTGAGAACTATTAAGAAGGAGGATTCTAGAGGGTTCTTCTTTGGATTCTTAGCGTAAGTAGAGAGGAGTATAGCAAAGAGATAAAAATATGTTGGGCCTCGCGTATTAAATTCTAGCATCAGGATATTTATTTTCCACCTTGTATGCGCTTCATAATTTTCATATCACTCTCTTATGATAGACCATCCCCTATATTTTCTCTTCACTTCTCAACATAAGTAACCAAGAGATGCCAAAAACGTTTACTATTTTTTTTGCTCTACTGCGCCGACTGAGTTCACAGCTTTTGTACTCTCTTATTTAGTATTTCTTAATTTATGATAAAACCCAGAAAGGGGTGAAACTATATGAAAACGTAAGTCAAACGTATATCCAACCTTATAACGGATTCCCTATGAAAAAAAGGTTTATAAAAAACTTTCTGTTCAGACACGTTTCCCAAAGATGAGGCCTACGGCGAGCAATTTTTTTCTTCTGCTGCACCTGACCATGATCAGAGGCTCATCAGCAACCGAGGTATCATGCGGCGATCACCTAACCGCGCCAAGGGGAGTGATCCAGACCCCGAACTTCCCCCGGGCTTTTCCTGTACCCATTAAGTGTCGCTGGGTGATCGACGTCTCGGATATTCAAGCGACCAACAGCTCCATCGTCATCTACCTGACGCAGGTGTACGTGTACCGGGGACTCAGTTTCACCGAGTACGCGTACTACGAGTCAGAGAGCATGAATTTTGGCGCCACGCTGATCAAAGAGATCACCGAGGGCAATGTGTTTGAGTACAAGTTGTTCAGAACGTTCAGACCGTTCCTGGTGATCGAGTTCGAGCTCGATCGGCTCGAGGGCAATCACGTACGCGTGTTGGACGATCTGCTGGACGTGTACGGGTTCAATGTCACGTATCAGATGACCGAGGACGTGCCGAATCCGGATTCCTGCTCCGTCCAACATTGCTCCTTCACGGGGAACTGCCTCGTTTCCGGTGATTATACGTGAGTTCTACAGCCACTGTTTTTTCCACATGTAAATTTCTCACAACTATTAATGTTAGAAATGTTTTACAATTTATCGTTTATGTTATTATGTTTTATTATATTACTGTGTTATTAAAATATTTTTTAGAAAGACCTGTTGCACGAAGTTTAACCCCTTCACGTACAATGACGTACATTTCATGTGTCATTGCAGACTTTGACGTCTGGGAGACGTCAAGAACTGTCTCCGTGCAATATATTATTAGAACTACTAATTTATTATTTTATAATGCTACTTAATTATTGGCCATTAACATTATACATCAACCCGATTAAATGTTATATAGTTGTTATATTTTTACAAGATATCTCTGTCGGATCACAAGGGATCAATATCCCCAAACGTATACACATTGTGATTTACTCCCGAAGAGCAAGTAGATTCGTTGTATTTGTCCCGAAGGCTTTCTCGGCAACCATTAAACCCGTATTATCCGACTGCAAACGGGATCCGCTCGAAACCTAATTGAACCGCTTTATCATTTGCCCGGATTATCCTTCTGTTTACTCTCGTACAAGTTCGAACGAGCGCCACTTTTCTGTTGGACGACCTACTTCCTCGTGAAACACACACGTGCATCGTTGTGCCTGATCATTTTACGAGAAGACGAAGAATTTTTACCAATTATGACGGTCTTGAAGTCCAAAAAATAAAAGAAAATTGTAAACAATTTTAATGGCAATTTTTTCCTTTTTTTTTTTTGTTTACATTAATACACATTATAAATGCATACTTGCATCCGCAAGAATTAAAATCGTCACGAAATTAAAATTAATTTTAGTTCCACGTATAAAGGAGATCCTGATGAACTAGTTTTAATGGGTCAAAAAGAAAGTTATCATGTTCAACAATGGGAAAGATTTTGGGTTTTTTCCTGAATGCTTATCGTTATCGAATAATTTCAGAAAGTTCCACCCGCGGAATACAAACATAACGGGTAGGGTGGTTCCAGACGGTATCATATCAATTCATGAATGATTAATGAACTTTCCCGCATCCTCGTCAATTTGCCTTGTATTTCCCAGTCTTCCTGCTTGGGACCTGTTACATACAAATAACAGATCTATTATTGTTTGCTCACAGAAACTTCTGGTGCGACTGTTTCGAGGGTTTTAGCGGGTACAAGTGTAACGAAGGACCCCTCTGCTATGATGACAAAAAGAAGCCTGTTTGTCAAAATGGAAGCACTTGCAAGTACGGTTATCATTCTCAATAAAAATTCGTTTTTTAACAAGAGCAACGTACAAGTTAAGCGAGGATTGTAGCACTGTATTTTGAAGAGAAATAAGATAATGTTTAATTCATAAAAAATGAATGAAGTAATACAAAATCTATTGCACGATAAATGTAGGTCAATCAGCTAATTAAAACTGTATTGGTAAAACAATCATTACTACAATCACTTATAACAATTTCTTCTGCTCTTGCGAACAAACATAAAAAGACAAATAATAAGTCGTTGCGAATTGTTTCAGACAAATTGGCGGGAAGGCGATGACTTGCAGATGCGCCGATGGCTACGTCGGTCGTAATTGCGAAATACACCTGTTGGACACTATGGACGGTGGTAGGATTCATATAAATATCGTTACCCTAAACGTTAACGCAAAATATTGCATACATTGCAATATGCTATTATAGATAAAGATTTGAAGCAAATTTAAAATGTATCTGTCTGCAATCTTTCAGAAAAGATGGAAACATTTTTATGTACTAACCTTTAATCGATGATATGCACAATTTAATTAAAACGAATAATTTAGAGGCAAAATAATGTTATGCATTTTGAAGAAAATCACAATAAAAATCGTGGTGTATCTGAGTTAATCGTATTACGTGAAACCTGTAATCACCGTGTACATCCATAGATAACATTCCGATGACTCACACAATTCACGCCGAAACAAAACGCGCGTGAGTCATCCGTAAGAACGCAACCACTCATCAGGTCAATGCTTCTTCACAGAATGCGGAATCGAGAATTGCATAATACAATGCCCCCGCGAGGAGAATCAACAACCATGCGCATGTAGGAACGGCACGAAAATCTACAACAGTGAGTTAATATACGCTTTCGTGAAATATATTACGAACTTTCCAAAAGCAAAACGTTCGTGGGAAACGAAGTGATTCATAGAAACCGTTGCAGATCGATCGAGGTACGAGTGCAGAATCAAACTGTCGAACGTGACATCCCTCAAGACCGGTTTGATCACGCAACACGGCAGTTTAGAGTCCTACGTAAACAAGCAGGTGAGTGAAAAATGCACACATAGGGCAGAAGAATGCATCTGTTGAAAGAACGAAGAAAGAGTAACACAGAATTACCATAGCATTTACATAATACATAAATATACTACATGTTATGTAGTATACCAAAAGGAGAGCTGTTCACGGGTTTCATACACTGTATCTATTGTACCATTTTTCCCTGTAACGCTTTAAATGCCAGGCACAATCAATTGTTTCTTGTCCACTTTCCGGGAATGTAGTTCAGCTATGCGAGGAATTTTAGCAAAAATAACCAGTCTACGGATACTGCAACAAAGAACATTATGTATATGTTTTATATTATAATGTCTCTTTTCATTCAGTAGCAGACAAAAGTTTAGGACCAAAAAGTCAACGAAATTAAACTAACTAATTTATAACAAATGTCATGATAAACAAAGTTTGCATTCTGTGCTGATCAATGAATAGTGTTCTACCGTAATAACAATAAAAATGAATGTACAGATAATATTTGCAGACCATAGAAATATGTTCTGCATTGTCCTCTCGCCTTAAACTTTTCTCAGCTACTGTAAACAGCACCGTCAGCAACGACAACAACAGAAATTGAACGTTACTGCATGTAGACAAAGTATTACACGTGTGCGAGTCACGCAAAGACAACAATAACTGCGACGATCGAGTTATCGGTTTCTTTCGCAATCTTCTTGGCACGTTGCCGTAAATTGGACAAGTGGATTGTTTGCAATCAACCACGCGCTATCGTATCACGGGAACATTACTTATACTTTGTCACTAGCCGTAATTTAATCACGCGACCTAGCGAGTTGTACCGAAGTTGACGTTTCTCATTTGAATCGAAATGGGTTTTGCCGCATTATAATTCTTATTTATGCGCAGAATTCCCAGATACTACATCTGTCGTAACCATAGTTCTCTTTCTGCACATGTTCTGGCAACAAGTATCGTCTCAAGATCTTCAAACGTTTCTTCAAATCCTGCGTCAAACCGTGTCTGCCTGGATCTCCCAGATAAATCCTCGTTCCATTATGTCGTGCCTTTTCGAGCCACGGAATTAAAATGCCAGCAATTTCCTCGTCGTATAACATGTCTCCGATAAGGATAACGTCAATCGACGTCTCGGGTGCTTTACGAAGCAGGTTCTCTTCAGACACTTCAATCTCCACGTGATTCAACATCGCGTTCATGGAAATGGCCGTGCAAGCCACTGAAATCATATAAATGGATATTATAATTAAACCAGGAAAACGATAACGGAGGCTTTGCGAGCTACTCTTCTTTTTTATACCTGATTAACGGGAGTAGATTAAGATTACGCACAGTTCAAGGGACACGCAATTAACGAACAAACGTTGTTACATAACGATACGACTACGTTTAGTTTTCCTCGATTGGTTTTACCGATGTTTTCTAATTCTTTCCTGGATTTTTTTAAATTATCTCGAGTTATGGAAATAACCGTAATAAAATAATCTATTTTTGGAAAACTTCATTACATAATTTCTTTATTGTAATATTTTGTTGACAAAAAGATTAAATTGGGAACAGATTAAGAAGAGAACTCGATGGTCCGATTAAGATAGTTATCATAACTGGAATCGCTCGAATCTGTCAGTACAATTACTAATAAACGTGAAAACATGACCTCCCCGTTAATCTCGATAAGTCTGAGAGGTCTGAATCAGATAAAAGAAATCATTGATCTGAAACTAAGAGCCGAGTGTCTAGAACATGTGAAGAGAATCGATTATGTAACGTTAATCAACTTTTGATGAGTTGGCCTACGAGTCGATATAACCTGGGGAAAGTACACCGAAAATGAAGTTCTTGCTCTTTTGTTGGCATTTTATCCTCCTGAGAAATTTAATTGCACGACCTTGACGAATACACGAAGTGAATCGATACGGCAAAGAATGCAAACCAGACGTCTGCTCGAATAGTTTCGTTTTCTCTTTAATCCCTTCCTCAAGCCTTTCGGTGGACTTCTTAACAGTAATAAGGCAAGAAATTAAAACTGTGAACAAAACAGAGTTCCCTTTTTAAGACCATCGTTTCCATCGTTGATTCTCCAAAACCTGACCATCTTTCGTTTTCTTCCTCATTCTTTCTGTGTAAAGGTGTTTCTGAACAGCTTATCAGCATGAGTCTGCAGTCGCGTGAGATTCTAATGGAGATACCGCGTACGCTGCGACGTAATACGAGTGCGTCAGCAGTGGCTGATCGGCACACGAGCAGACGGTTTAGAATGCAACGGACGTAGAACTCCCAATTGAACGACCTTTCACTGGCACGCGAGCAGCCAGACTGTTGCTTGTGGTTCTGAGGAACGGGGAATACCGTGCTCCTTGACCCACATTTTAGACTTTCTTCGTAACCCTTCACGGCGATTTACACCGATTTTTGATACCACTACAGAAAATAAATCTTTTCTCTTGAATCTTTAATAACGGCTCACCCCTAACCGAATATATTTTTCAAACTCTACTTGAACTCTATCGTTAGCGTTATTTATCGATAAACAGCTGGTACTTTTTCAAATTCATCTTTTTACAGAATACTAAGAACATTAAATTTGAATGCAGACAACACGTGCCAATAACGTGAATACCTTGGCTCGTGCATTATTATCGATTTGTATTTCCCGGAGGACGATGTACGAGGAACGGTAATGCAATTAAAGGAAAACGTGGCAAGAGCCAAAACTTCTTGGAAGCAGGCTTTAATACGCTTCTTCGTCGTTTCGGGTTTACACACCATTAATGAATCGAAGCTCGACAATTGACTATACCTGGTATACATATTTTCAAGGTCAACTGGTTATTTTACTTAGCATCGAAGATCATTAACCTTTTGCACTCCTGTGTCGAGTCACACTCGACATTTTTAAAGTGTCATTTTAAATACAATAGCGGACAAAAGTTTAAGACCATAGAGTCAACGAAATTAAACAAACATAAGTTACAACAAAGCTTGACAGCTATGTTTAATGTAATTAATAAAAAAAATAAGTACCACTCAAGAAATGGTTCTTTGAAGTAAATTTCAAATAAAGGAGCTAAAATACTAGGAAATTATTGGCAACAAAATTGAAAAATAATTCGGAGTGCAAAGGGTTAACCCTGTTATAGAATTAAAAAAATGAGACATTCGCATAGTTAATCTTGCATTGTCCCTGATATTCCACCTTTTGAAGTTGTGCATCTGTTACGAACCTCTTGCACTTTCGCATACCTCTTCTACATTATTTTTTTTATTTTTACATATTATATTTCTGTATCACGAAAACACTATTTGTGTCTCTTCCTAATCTGTCTCCCAATGACTTCTCTACTTATACAACTTACTATTTATACCATGCGGCTATTATTAACGGGACGAATACGCGCAACTTCGTATCGATCGTTCAGAAATCCGGTATCCCAAATTGAGAGGTTCCCCTGCCGCTTTCTTGCTACGTACGCAGGTGTTTCAATGACGTCAACCATACCGGCGTGTCTTCGTTTATTTCTTTTCCTCTCCGCGGTATTTCCGCCGTCTGGTTCGGCTTGTTTTATCCCAGTTTCCAAGCGCAATGCACTCGGTTATTTCCCGCATAATCGTTTCCCTTTCCTCGTCCTGGTATCACGAGGAAATTCAATGCTCCACCGAATGATAATTCAACCCTTTAACCGACAATACCAGCGGAATGTTTGCAAGCAACTGCCTCTAACTATAACTGCATTTTGACGCGATTTCCAACAAATAAGGAAATTGTTTGGAACATGAATCGAGTCACCCATTAATCGTAAACAACAAATTAATTTTTACCATGCAAACTGTTTCTCTTTCAATAACGAAGAACTTAAATTTTCAGAGGTTTCCCTTTGCTTTGCCGTTATCCTTCTTCGATTCGTGATTTCTTTTAAGATAGATTCACTCATATTTAATAGAAAACGTGTTCTTTCTTTCTAACCGATAAGATATGGTCAAAAAATGTCCATTTATTAACCGTCTCACAAAAAAAGATCTGCGGTTAAAAATTCTCGTCGGGTATTAAAATACAATGTACAATGAATGTTTTAGTTTTCATTAAAAGTTAATATTTTTCATAAGATCTTCAGCTATATTAAGTTTAAACGTTATAATACATCTACTTCTTTTGTTAATGGATTGTTATTTGTTGATGGACTGGTGAAATTCATCAGATATTTATTCAAGAATTAGTATTATTATTCACTAACAATCAAATTTTTAATCATACCAACCATGGTCTATATCGTTGGCAACAACTCTACTGGCGCCAACAAGTTTCGCAGCAATGGCGGTGGCGCCGCATCCGGCTCCAAGATCCAAAACCTCTTCCGATGACGAAATCAATTTGTTCCCTTCGTCCAACACGTATCTAGTGAGCGCTTGCCCACCTGGCCAATAAATGGACCAGAATGGTTCCAGGAAAACGTTCCTTTTTATCTCCTCCTCCTCCTCCTCCTCCTCCTCCTTCGAAATTCTTTCGAACGGTGCGTTGTACAACTCGCAGTCAGGAGTTAAAAGGAATAGCTGGATCTCTGGCGTCATATGATTTCTGCTAATGTCAGTGTGTTTCAAAATGGCACGCGCGATCTTTGGTTCACGTTCAACGATTCCATCAATGGCGTTTTCGTGGTCGATGCTCGTGAAACTCTTGGAAACGCTTCCCAGACGAAATCCACAAGAAAGAAACAAGTTTTTCTCGAGCATCCAGTAGCCTAAACAAAAAGTATCTGTTATCAGGATATCGTACTCGAAAGAGGTTCTTATTATTTATTTTTAAATTGTGAAAACGCTCCCGAGAATTTCAAAAACGATAAGACATTACCTTCGCGGAACGATATCGCGAATCGCAATCTTATCCGTAGTAACGAAAAATAGTGATTTCTTCCTTTTTCTCGCGGAGACGATAAGATTACTCGCCTGTCTTTGTATATTAAAGAACACAGGCGTCAACACAAAAATTTCGTTACAACAATCATAGCCTCTATTGCGCCATGTTTCACAAGGCAAGGAATTGTGAAATTCACGAATTTTCAGGAGAAAAATTAGAATTATTACAATTATTCCGATTGATAAACGATTTATATTACTTGCAATTAAAAACTAAAAATATGTCGGTAAAAGGCATTAAAAACGCGCCAAGGTCGCCAGTTTATTCGCCGAGCCGAAACGTACCAAATCGAGAGATTGTTTTATTTCTGCACACATATGTGAAACGTGACATCTCAATAAATTTCCAGCTCGACTCAATGCACCATACACGTAAAGTGAATGTCCTCGATAATTATGTGACCAAACTACAATCCTCGGTTCGCCAAATATTTTTAGACTACTCCGAATTTTGTCGAACAAGGGATTCTATTTCTTGCTCAAAGAACTCGGGATTCCCCAACGGGTTAGACGCACAAGTGTGTTCCCACGATGGATACCCGATCGAGCCTCGATTCCATGCTATCTCTGCAAAAACGAATGAAAAACTGTACAGTTAATTGAAATTTCTAAACGTTCGTCAAATTCGCGAGAACGAAACTGATTAATTAGAGCTGAAATTAGATGACTCGTTTTGTTCTGATCATTATAAAACGTAACTATCAGTCGATTACATAAACTGTTAATTTTACAGTTTAACGGAATCGAAGTTGTTACGTACAATTTTTACGTGTTAATTTTAGCGCACGTCTGGCCCTTTATTCGAGTTATATATTCGAGTGGAAACGGATTAGAGAAACATAGGGATGTTATATGTGGATATACCAGTCAAAAAGAAAGAGAAAGAGAGATGATACGAGTATGAGTAAGAAGGACAGCTAGAGGAGGGACTGACCAAAGCAGATGCGTCGTATCGACTTTCTGTAATTCCCCACAACAGAACGTGATTCTCGGGTAGATTTCCACCTGTTATCAATAAACCTGTCCAATTGCAGGACTGATGAAACTTAACAGGGAAGACACAGCTATTTGCATCATGTACCTTTGACACGGGCACGTGTTATCGATCGAGAAACCCTATTAAGGAAAAATGATTGAAAACGAATAAAATAAATTTTCCACCATACCTATCAATTTCAACGTTCACATGATAATTGAAAATATGGTGTCTAACGTACGAAATAGAAATAGGTGCTGGGAAAATGATACATACTCACATCAGACTAACATTGCACACACGAAAAATGCCATCTCATGCGTCGATCGAAAGATCTCTTATCCTTAAAAACTTTAAAAGTACAATCATGTATAATATAGCATATAGAGGCGAAATTTCTAATGTACTAAAGTTACATAAAATGAAATTGACGACCTATACATTATAGTGTGATTCCTAAAATACATTTACTCCTACCGCTAAACCATTGCTTATTGTAACATGGTTTTTCTGTATTAATTGCTTCGATCATCGCAATATAATATTCATGTTTTCGTGTAAGACTTTGTCAAAGGAAAAAATTAGTGATGGAGTTTTTCTTACCTTAGACAATTCTAAAATATTTATTAGCGTACATTAATCATTTTCTCGGACAAAAGATTAATAAATTACATATAAGGATTAGCACGAAGCTTTCATTTTTCGCGTTACTTTATTTCCCGGTAAAACTTTCGCAGTCGATTCGTCGATAAAAAGCTCCGTCGTGTGTACACAGACGCGGGATGGTTTATCTGGAATACCCGTGGATATATAGCACAATGGCACAGTGGTAGGAGCACGAGCCATATAAAAGCCACTCGTACCGGCTCTCGAGGTCATTCGTTGATCAAACCTCGGCGAAGTTACACACGGAAACGATCGTAACAGCTTTTTACTATTGCATAAGATTGTGTCAAGAGGACAACCTGTGTGTGCCGACAAACGAAGTTTCTTAAAAAAATCAGTGAGTCGAAGGATCATCAACGCATAAGTGAACGTCATTTGTTAGAAACTGGCGGTCAAAGACTCGAAAATTCCAACGTTCAGTGAAGTGTGCAAAGGTGGAGCGTTAGGAAATAGCAACGAGTTAAAAAGTGACCAAGATCAAATACTTGCAGATATGACCCGTTGCCAAAGTCTACAGTCCTACGCGTCTGCCACAATGACTAACAGGTAATAAGCTTTCACCATTAACGCGCGTCACATTTTCGTACGACACGTGACGCCACTTGCCTTTACGAAAAGTTGAACCACGTTACAGCGAGAAATGTCACGAGGCTTTATATCATGAAGTAGTTACGAAAAAATTAAAAATTAAAATTTTCGATAATGAACATTATATTTTAAAAATACTTACTAAAATAACATTGGAGAAAGTTGATGTTCGATTTCGTCGCAAGCTTTTTCTATGTCGTATCGAATTATCGTATCAAAAAATAAAAAGAATATTTCTCGAACTTTAGAGCACTTATATTAATTTGTTTTTAGTGGAACTCTATCGTGGACCGAACAGAAGGAGATGTCCGGATGCCCGAGAGGTACAATAACGTGTGGCATGTTACCAACATTACGAGCTCTGGCATCCAAGGGATGCGAGAACAGTCAAGGCACCGTCTGCCTCGTACCATTCGACACTGATATGGATTCTGCCAGTCATCTACAAATGATTCTACTCGAGGCATACTGTCGTGAAACAGGGATCAAGGTGTTAAGAATCTCCAGAGAAAGAATACGAAATCACTTGTGTCCAGGAAGCGGTGACTTATCCTGTGTGCTCATCTCCAACGACGATCCATATTTCCTGGATACGCCAGAATGAATTTAGAACGCATATACATCCATCAGGAACGAAGATTTTTTGACTGGACACAGTCGTTATACTATTGTACGGAGCCCTGAACCGTCGAGAAGGATCATTGGGGCGTTCGATGAAATAGAGGGAGCTTTTTAGTCAACGCTCAGTCGGTTATACTTTGTAGTTTCACAAAAACCGACACAGTGGAGCGCGAAGCGCCATCGAAAGTAAAGGAGATTAGGGTTCTTGGGAAAGGTGAAGATTATCTCTGCGCAAATTTCAGACACGATAGGTATTCCTGATCACGTGGATCAGGTTTGGAGTAACGATGCGAAGTTAAACAAACGATTGCTCGAATCGTGCGGATGCACGTACGTATGTATGTGTTCATCAATGCGTGTATGCGAACTATTATTATGATGTAATTGCCGAACGTAGCAGGAACGTAGCATAATGAATATAATTATTTTGTAACGATGGAATTTGAGAAGAGCACGCTGTATTTTGATGTCATGATTATTTTATAACAATATATGTATATGTTATTGGAAAAAATAATTGTTTTTATTTATCCCTGTAACTCCTTTTACATATCCCCTGAACATAGTTATCAGTTAGTTCTTAACTTACTGTAAACTTTTCCACAGCTTGCAAAATATTTAAGGAACTCTAATATTTCGTCCATGGAGGATTTACAAATCCTGAGCGTGACGTGAGTAGGTACATTAAACAAATAAAGAGTTCAGTTATCTTATCTTATCGAGACGTTTAATAATAAAAAGAATTATCGAAACATATGTTCTAATAAAGAAGGAATGAATAATAAAACAAATAAAAAGGTAATCGAAACTATTTTATCATATTTGTGTGTCCGTTACACAGGCCTGCGTCTGAAATCACTTTCCACTTTTTTGGAAACTCGGAGGATGGGGACAAAATTCGAGAATCCCTTAACAAGTTGGTCCAACGTCGACGACTCAACGAGATTTCCCTTGAATCAACTCACTTTACCTTCCAACAGAAACCTGCGCTCAAATTACAGGTAGTATCTATTATCGATCTTCATCAAAAAATAATACTAATCACAGGATTTTATCTTAATCGATATAACATCTCTATAGAGTTTGAGGTTGAATCAAGGAAATGAGCATGAAGTTCATTTGGGAGATCAATTTATCCTCTCTTGTATTGCTCAAGGTAGTTATGGAATAAATTTCACCTGGTACAAGGACAGTATGCTGGTGAACATGGATAAAGCTACAAGGTGAATGTATAGAAATCATTATTGAAAGTTTACAGTATCTTTAATCTATTTTAAGACATTTTTTATATAAAATATGCAGTGAGAAGATTACAGAAAGAGAGAGTGAGAAAGTGATAAGATGGAAGTACTTAAAGTCTGTTTACTTTGGAACAGATTGTAACTAATTCCCGACTAAAACGTGTTGATAAGAGAATTTATTTTCATCTTTTAGAGAAATTTGGTATAGACAACTACCCAATGACGGTTCCGATTTACACACATCATTGTTAACCATAGAAAGAGCGACTTCGCTCGATGCGGGTCAATACACTTGCCAGGTAATCGATTGGGGCGTTCAGCAATGTAAGAGTATTTATGTGGACGTTAGAAATGAACCAGATGTGAAAGTAATGCCAATGAGTGCTACCATAGACAAGGTGACCTTAAAATGACTACTTAAAAGTACCATCAGATTCCATGTTTTCAAATACCTTTCTCCTGTTTTTTAGGGAACTAACATACAGCTAACATGCATGACACCCAATATGCCTAACATAGGAATAGGTTTTGGTTGGACAAAGAACAAAGCTCTATTAAAGCTGGAACCTGGTAGCGAAGTTTGGGAAGATCTGCATCCAGCTGGAAGTATATTAAAAATCACAAATGCACAGGTAGTATTTAATTGATGCATCGTTTCTGTTCTAAGATCTTTTTACGTATTTATTTTATTGTATTCTCAGAAATCTGCGATATACACCTGTAACGTAGCTGACAAATCAATGTCCGTTCGTATAGAGGTTGTAAATCGAACATTGATACCAATTTGTTTGAAAGAGAAATCCTGGGATTTATTTTGGCCAGATACTGCTCCTGGGTCAGAAGCTTTATTAGAATGTCCTCAACATTTTGTGGGCAAGAAAGTGTCCAGATTGTGCTCCATGAGAGACGCCACTACTCCTGAATGGCAGATGCCTGACTTTTTTTCTTGTTTGTACGAACCGCTAGTTTCATATTATAACAAGTTTAAAAGTTTAACACTAGGGTACCAAAACGTGACTGGTTCAGAAATTATTTTGGTTTTCTGGGAGATTCTGAAGTCACGTGGCTTAACTCTCTATCCTGGTGAAGGGGATCGTATTTTAAATATTTTAGTGGAGATAGAACGTTATCAGCATGATATAGACCCGGATGATTTACATGTCTCCACAGAACCTTTGATACAGATAATTAATAGAATACTGAACGACGAAAATTCAATTTTGAATCAGCAGGTAGATTTCTTTAGTTTAAAAAGATAATAAATAAAAGTGATATATATATATTGATTTAATTTTTAGAAAGTTTTGTTGCTGTTTCAAATCACTCAACGGAGCCTGGCACGTTGGTCCAAGATGACTACTTTTCCTCGCAAGCACCTAACTCTTTCTTTCTTGGTGGTGGACGTCCAAGAAATGCAGCAACACAATGGAGACAGCATTACTCATTCCCTTCGAATCCCTATAGATGACACAATGTACTTGCTGTTCATCAAATAACATTACATTCTCTTATTACATTGTTGTTCAATTTATTAATTGTATTGTAGATATCCAAATTGGTACCATGATAAAACAGCGATACGTTTATGGAAAAAACGTCAACGTGGTATAAAGTCTAACAGTACACTGAATGCAATCATAGTTGTCTACAAGAATGTATCCCATTTTCTTCCAGCCACATATGTTAAGGAACTAGAGTAAGTGATCGATCTACATCTAATCAATCGATCTTTAACTTAAACGATTCTTGTCCACAGTGATGGAACAGACCTGGAATTTCGTATCAATTCTCGAGTAATTACGGTAGCAGTGCCTGCCTTTAATCGTGACAAACACAATAAAATTTGGGTAGACCTGCAACTGAGACACTTACAAAATCAATCAAACTCATGGAATGTGTCGTGTGGTCTAATGGACGACACAGGCACTTGGGATCTAAACAGCTGCATAGCTAATGCCTTGCCGGGTGATGCTACAACCCATTGTTTATGTCCCAACAGCGGCACATTCGCGGTTTTCTTAACCGCGCGTGCTGTGCGAGTAAGTCCATAGAAACTATTATAAATACATTGTTTTGAATGATGAAACAATGAAATTCCTTCTTAGGTGGCACTCGCAAAAAAAGAGCAGGCTACATTTATCGTGATATTTGGGTGTAGCAGCTGTTTGATACAATGTCTTTTATCATCTTTAATTCTGGGATCCTTCTGGTGGAAAAATCGAAGCTGGTTGAACTTTCTAAAGCTTCAGTGTTGCGGTGCTTTGGTTGGAGCAATGACTGTTTTCATTTACGCAGTGCATAACGACTTACCAGAGGTAATCAGAGTATGCATCGACTCTAGAAACTGAACGTGATAGTAATCACATTATTTTAGAGTTCGTATGCAGTTGTGGCGATAACCTTGGAAGCATTTCTTCTTATTGGAATGTCAGCACCGATATCAGAAGCTCTGATCATTTATGCTGGTTTGATCCAAGTTCAGTCGAGTCAGCACTACCAGTCCACTGTTATTGCAGTTATCACTGGTTCGAAACAACGATGAACAACAGATTCAAGTTAAATAGAATTTTTTAACCCTTTTTGTTTGTCGTAGGTGTTCCTGTTTTGGCTGTATTAACTACAGAGCTCACACGCAAAAGTACCGGTTGGAGACACGAATCGTGGTGGTTAATTTTCGGTAGCGGAGTTTATCATATATTTGTTACTTGCGCGATAATGATGTTTCTTATATTCGTATTGCTGTATTTGGGAATCGTGCACAAGGCTCATGCATTTATCGAAGAGAATATTATAAAAAGGGAAGCAATAGAGGCTAGGTATAGTTGAAGAAATTATATAATTAAAAAAATAATCGCGCAATATGAAATTGAAAAATCCTTTTTCAGATTACGAATGCTACATCGGGCTGCCATAATAATTTGCGGCATCATCGCAATGGAGGCTTCCTCTATTTTCTACATAAATTCTAATTCCATCATCTTTCATTACACATTCGCTTCTTTTTCTGCCGTCTTGGTAAATCTATACTGATAACAATTTAAAACAACGAAGAACCGAATCTAATGATTACTTTCATAAATTTAGGGTTTCGTGATAGTGATGGTCTACATTGTAAACGGCGAGCTGGCCATTATTGATCTGATCCTGAGAAAACTAAGATGGAAACAGAACACAGAAGAAGAAATAACATCCGAGCCAATTAAAGGTATTTCGCAAAAACATTATGAATGATATATACATGTACTAAGAAATAGCTATACGTCATACAGAATTTTAAACTGCAGAGTTGAGAGGGAAATAGATTAGGGTATATTCGTATCACTTTATCGATAAAAGTCAATAAAAACTGCTAAGAATAATAGTAATTGTTTTTGCAAATTTTGCTCATGAACCCGTAAACCTAGTGTTAAGTAGTATAGTTTACCAGTATAACAAATATAGCAAATTTTCATTTTTCTTACCCAGTGTGTTCAAAGAGCAGTACGGAAGTGGAAAATGACACAGCCCCACCTCCGTCCTCGTTAACCATCGGGGAACCTTATCTAGAAGCTCGAGGAATTGCCGCGGGCATAGATATGCGTGAATTCATTAACGAGTCCTCAACCTCGTACTCGACACCTTCCGTCCCTGTTACCGGCAGATTTTTACCAGAGATTCGTATTGATCACTCGGACGACATAAACCTGGAGAATTACAGTACCAGTCCACGAAAGTATCAAGAAGCCGTCACATTTGATAGTGTATTCTCCCCACGATCATCGCGTTGCATGAACGAGTCCTATGGCGGCAGTGGTGAATGCTGTAGTTTCCGAGAATTCGGCAAATATCGGGAATCTCAAGGTCAGATCTTTATAGCCCACAATCCGACACCAGAGAGCTCGGCGAAAGTTCTGTGCAGTGCCGATGTCGAATCCCGTTTAAGTGGCATGCCAGATGTAACGTTGGCGGTGAAAAACGAGATCGAATTGTTGTCCACTGCAGAAATTAAGAGCCGAGACTACGTGAATGTGATTCCTGATATTGCCAACACCACCGAACGCAAACAACCCGACGGAGAAGAAAAGGCACCTGAGATTGTAATTACGAACTGCGAGGCTACGGCCAGTGGTATGCTGGATCGTATTGCGCACGACCTTGACTATTTATTAAACCGTACCCATTCCACAAATGGAACTTAGGTCCGGCAATAGTTCGGGAGAAATTAATTATTATTGGAGGTTAATGAAATAGGTATCCTCGCTCTGTAACGTTTCATGAATAGCTATATACAGTAGTGGACAAAAGTTTAAGACCAAAATAATTAATTAATTAATTAATAAGAAATAACAGTATAAATAAAATTTGTATTCTATGCTAATCGATAAATAGTATTCTACCATAATGACGATAAAAATGAATAGATAAACAATATTTGCGAACCATAAAATTATGTTTTACATTATCCTGTAGTCTTAAACTTTTGTCCACTACTGTACATTGTTTACAGTGTTTACAGAATGCTTTGTAAAATTCACTTGATTCAAAAATACGTTGTAACTCAGTGTTGCTCGGGGTAAACTTTGGAACTTAGCAAACTGTATCACTATGTTTTAATTATCATCGCAAGTATAGGGACAATGTTGAATAGTAACACGTTATGCATGAGAAATTTGTATTACTGAATATCCAAGTACAACATAATAGGATGCAAAAAGTGTATTAAAATCGTGAAAATATAGAAGCGGAATGATTTGGGTTGTAGTCTGCAATTTCATCAAACATATGAATTCAAACAAATAAGCAAATAATGATACTTCTTTAAAAAAACATGATTATTATTATCGTTATTTATAATAGCGTTTTAACGTTATATTTTTATCGCGTAACAAAAACCTAGCGTTGTAAGGGTATTACATTACACTTGCAGTGTGTTAAGCTAAAGAAGTTTAAAACATATACACAATCTCTCTCTCTCTCTCTCTTCCTCTCTCTTCCTCTCTCTTTCTCTCTTTGTCTTTATTTTACAAACATCTATATATATATTCTTTCATTTATCTCATATGTGTCTAAAAAACAATATCGATTGTAAAAAGACATTCTTTATAAGAATGCTTTTTCATTAATCTTCACTCGATAGTGTTTTACATCGAAGACATCTCGTATTTCTCGCTCTGTTATAAAATCACACGAATAAATTTTTATAAAACACATTACGTCAGGACTCTATACTTTTCTCCCATATTTCCATTCTTCGTTACATTTTCCTTTTGTTAATTAATATACGAGCGCATATAGGATGGCAAAACGATCAAAGCTTATCAGGAAAAGAGGAACGAAAAGTTTGAATGAACGAAAACAAATTTTAGGCAGTGGAATTCCGAGTTACAGTATTTATTTATCACTGTTATTGTACAGCCCTTTTCGATAATATCCACGAATCAGTCGTAGTCGCACTTTCTTCCTTTTTTTTGTTTTTTGTTTTTTTTTTTTTTAATAATTTGAATTATAAAGCTATACATTCAATTTTTAGTTCGATAATCTACTTACATACTTAAGATCGAAGTTTACGTTGCTGATAATTGTTGTTGCTTTATTTATTTATCTTTTCTTTGTTTTGCCGCTAGTAATGGTTAGTCGTTCGCTTAGTGAAATGCGTCTATGAAAATTTCATTGTTCTGTTTTTTTATATCGTTTACCGAGGTACGAAATCGGAGCATTATTTCTTGGCTAAGCACGTGTTATAAATGCAAAAAGACATAATAAGGTCGGTGTTAGTTTGTTAGCACTCGAATATACCTATATGACTAGTTTTCTGTGTCAACAGATTTTCTTAAAAATATAAATTATTTACAAGGATTTCAGCTAATTTTATCGAGATTTAATAACCTTGGTTTAATCACATCAATAATACCGAAGTATGTGAGGGCCGTGGCTGTATCTCATTATTATAAAAAAACATATTACGTTTTATTATTTATTTATATAAACGCTGTATTGCGCTATAATCCTTTTTATTTCCGTTAATCAAAAAAATGCAATATTTTTTATTCTATCCAAGTGAATAAAAAGGGATCATATCATTCGTTTAAATCAAGACAAATCTCAATTCACATAAAATATTTAAGTGAAGCAACTACGGAATTCATAACCCTTTCTCTTTTTCATCTTTTTTTTAACTATTTTTACACTGTTGTATACTCAAGCAAGTTTTTAGTACCTACTAATTAGATCGTTTCTTCCTCTTCTTATTCTTGTAGTTTGTGTAAATTTGTACATATAAAATAAACTTCTACAATATATTTCTGTCACTTTACAACACAAAGTAGTTTCTTTTTATTTCAATTATTATTTCAAATAATTTTTTCAAGTTTGTTGATAAATACAAACATTCGCTAGTAAAATACCCTTTATTATTTTCGCCTAATAACAAACGACTGCGATTATCTATAACTAGACGCAGTTCGGTTACTCGTTACACATTCATATTTTTTTTTAACTGAATATCAAATGAGACAGTATAGCGCGTTCTTTACGCTTATTTAATTAAATATATTCAGTGCGTATACCCTAGCTCTCGAAGTTACCTTAATATTTAATAAAAAATAGTCTAACATTTAATTAAATTAAATTTGTTATGTATCGGACACGTGAAATAGTTTGAAAAAGAAATATGTTCGTATCCACCGCATTAGCATTTTTTTTTTAGCCTAGTGCTTTAGCCACGGCACCTTTCTTCTTTTTTTTTCTTTTAATCATTTAATTCCATTCTTTCTTCCTGTTTACTTAAATATAAAAATACATAGCCAGTCTATACATAGAGCGTGCAAAGTGGCACAGTGAACTGAGTTACCAGATATCCTGGATGGTTAACTACCGCTCTCAGCATTCAACGGTGTTTCCGTTTCATCGTGACTTCTGTTCGTGTTACTTGACACGGGGAGACCTGAGGTTTTTGGCAGCTGGTTAGTTATTACACTATCACTTCTGGATGCCGCATTATACATAGAATTATCAAAGTGTTGCAAGCAAGGAAATTCCGGTCCAGGTAACAATAAAGTAGTTTGGGTAGGAAGATTGGTTAGAGATACCATTCCTGGCGTCAATAATTGCTTATTAAAACAACTTCTTAATGCCTCTTCAATTAAGTTTGCTATTTTATCACGATCGTTCTGTAACAAATTATAATATTTTAAAACAATTACTCCTTTTTATAAATGTTCGACAAAACAATTACCTCGTTAATAAATCCAAAATGCACAAGCTCCTGTGCGAGAAGCATTGAAGTATCTAATTGACTCACAGGACACGTCAATTGCCTATTCATTTTGTCATCCATTCGTAATAATATTGTCATCTATAAAATACACCAGCGTAAAAAATACAAACCAAACTGGATGGTTGACGTTACGTAACTCATCGCATTGTGTTATGTCACTCACAAGTAATTCACAACTTTCTTCCCTAGGCTTAACGTTACACATCATATTAACTACTCTTCGAGACTCCACGTCCACCGGTTCAGGTGTGACCGATTTCACCGATTCGGTGACCTCGGGCGATATCGCCCGAGGTCGAACAGGTGGTGGTAATTTTGCCATAAATGCTGTCAGGGGATATATACCGTATCTATAAATACAGAAAACCATCGAAAATCATTTAGGAATACACGTACCAAATAGAAAAAGAATCATCTTAATAATATGACAATTATTTAACATACTTTACATCTTCAACGAACTTCTCTAACTTTTCCGTAACAGGAATATCACTTAATCGGATCTGCTGCGTCTGTCGACCTTGGTATTTAATTTCCGCGACTACCGTATCAGGTCCGTATAACCTTTGTAATACTTCATCAGTTATAGTTTCTGAAATATTAGCTGAAAAAGTAAAAAAACGTTAATTGACTTTTAAGAATTATTTTACTTTGTTATTATAAAAAAAAATATTACACATACAGAATATCTGGTGGATTTTGAATTGCAAGGTAGTACAGAAACAACATAATGATAACACTGTTAAACTTACTGGCTGAATTAACCAAAGCGTGAGCAGCGAGTAGTTTTAACGAATGTACTTCGAATAAGACAGGATGAAACAGAAGTTCTCTCGCGCTTGGTCTACTTAGTGGGTCTACTTGAAGACATTTACGAATAAAATCTTTCTGCTGAGTATCATCTAATGATTCTATGGTTTTTCGAACGTTTTCATCAGTTACAATCGTTCCAGAATCACCATTACCCTGAATTTCTAATGCAGCCATTTCCAAAGCACACATTCCGAACGAATAAATATCAATAGCAGGGGTTACAGAATCTAAAAGATACAACAAGATATATTGTATCACAATATATGATGAATAATAGCAACATTTTATGATAAGTTAAATACACTTACTTCCATATTCAGGTGCTACAAAGTGCATATTCTTCATGTTTGCTCTACACGTTTTCACATGATGATGAATCGCATCGGGAGCCACTGTAATGATAAAAAAAATGATAAATAATCATTTACAAAATATGTATATTTGTAAGAAAGTATTTAACAAGCAACAAGCTAAAAAACTTTCTTTATGGGATAACAGGAATTTGCTGTACCTTTTTATTGTATATAGATAGATAAAATACAATCACAACATAACATAATATAGATGCAGTGATCATAATATACAATGGTTCTGAATAAACTAATTTGATTAAAGTGTAGAATTATTGAGGATAGTTATTTTTTATTATTTCTATACATATATACCATAAAAGTTCATTTAAGATAGAACCTTTGCTATGTCCTTAATCTCATGGCGTGGAGTAAAACTTTTAATACAATAGATAATTGTATAACACTTTCTTCCATATTTTTTTTGGTATTGTATAATAAAGCTTTTGTATATCACAGTATATTATTTATATATCTTTTAACTTAATTATTATATAGATGACATATTATGGATCAATTAGAAATTAATTAGATAATTATATAAAACATATTTGTATTACTTTCGACTTATCGTACGAGTGCCGAAGAGGCAATCACAGTAATGGCGATATACGTACTTTGTTTGTACCCCACGTAAGAACAAAATAAATACCAGTTAGCTCACAGTGGTTATTTTAACTTCACTGGTTGGTTGATTAATAATCCTATATCGTGATTTACAGTTTTCTTCCATGAAAATTACGAGAAACAAAACTACTAGCCTCTCATATAGTCCTGTGAATAAAAAACTCCTATTCTAACGTATACTAAATAATTTCATTTTGTGATAAATACTCTCTTGAATACCTATAAGCAGCTACACAATATTGATACTTATTATCAGAATGTTTTAATGCACAATATACAGAAACATTAAAACTATACTCTTTTGGATACAAAATGTATCCCATAGAATAGAAAGTTCTTCATATTTTGCAATGTAATTACTCACCTGAGCCAATTTTTACAAGCCCATTATGTTGAATAAATATAGTGTCACAAGTGAGATTTCCATGAATAATAGGAGGTGAACAGGAGTGCAAATAACTAAAAGGATCAAAGAGATTAACACACATAATAAAAATATGTAAAAAATAAATAAATATTACAATTTGAGAGATTTTTTACATATACAAAGAATTATGTTACCTTAATGCAGAAAGTATTTGAGTACACCAACGTTTCCATGCTTGCAGAGGCAATTTCTTCACATTGCGCTTTGTTCTTTTTAGGAACTGTTTCAAAGACCCAGAAGACATATATTCAGTTATAAATATGACCTGGTAAATCATAATTAACATCATTAAATAGTATTTAATAACATAAGTAATATCTTCAATCATTTTATACTTTAATTTTTCACTTACTCTGGGCTTATCATTATGAGTATCCGTCCAATACCTATGAAACTTAACAATATTGGGGTGTTCCAATTGTGTAAGGTTTTCAAATACAAGTTGTATTTTTTCCTCTTGTGCTTTAAAATTTTTTCTTTCAGAAAATTGCACTTCATTCCAAACAACTTCAACACCTTCCTCCGTATCCATTGCCAAATAAGCACAGTCGATTCCTGGTACATCACGTTGTTCTACCTAAATGACAAACAATATCACTTACAGCGATGCTTCATACACTCTAATCTTTTATGCAAATTAATTATGTAAATACAAAAAGTTATTTACATTAATATTTATTTACAATATACAAAGTTTATACAAAGTAAAACTAATATGAAACTATTAATAGATTTGAAAGATCTATGAATATGGAGTGATAGAATATATTACTGCAATCATCCATTTTAAAGTTACTTAAAGCACAATTCAAACAATTTCATGCCTATTTATCATTACATTGATGTGACCTTAGAAAGAATTTAAGGAGAGGAAGTACATTAAGTCAAGGACAATAAGCTACATTCAAATAAAATATACAGAGTCCTTCTCTATTTACACTACATCTGTTACATTAAATACTCTTAACGCGCAGGATACATAATAAAATAGAAGAGAATGCCTATATTTTTTCTTTTTTTCTCTTTTTTTTTGTTTTCTCTAAATAAATATACCTCCATTTCAGTGACTTCGTTCTCACTGCCTCTGGCTGCTCCAAAGGTAGAGCCTTCGGCTAATGTGGACTTGGAACCTACATATACCTAACATAAAATAATAGTTATTGAATAACAAATAGATAACAAATTTTTGTTGTTTTTCTTTTTAATGCTACTAATTTTTGTATGAGGTAATTCTTATTGAATAGGACACTAAGGAAATAAAATAAGTTTATAAATGTAACTAGTCAATATTCCAATTATGCAAATTTATTTTTAGGATAAAATATGAAAGAGACCACTGTTGGTAAAAGCTTAGTGCCAAGAAGCTATTGAAAACCAATCTATAAATGCAAAGCAGTTTTACAAATGCTAGAAAGAAAATTTAGAAAGCTTAAATATGTTTTTATATAATTTATTTTAAGCATTAACAATTTTATTATAAATATATATACGTTAGAAATCAATGATGGATTAAGTATGATATTACAACAAATTTCTTTTTTTATTTCTTAAAGTAAACAGATATTGAACAAAACTATTACATAAGATTATGGGATAAATAAAAATCTGTAACTTTGACCTGCAAGAATACACAACACTGTCTTCCTGTTATCAATTACATTAATATACATAAAAAATCCCAAAATATATTCTAATATAAGAAGAACTGCATAAACTACATTCCAATCCCAATGTTTACACACTATTTCATTCAACGGCACAGGTCATATACAAACATCCCAATAATCTATCCAAATTTGCAGCAGTGTGATATTTCATTTATCATAATATTCCTCATGTAATGTAATCATCATAATAAAATTGTAATTACACAATAAAGAACACATAAACTAAATGTTTAGAATTCTATTTAACCGAGACAAAATCCCAACCAAGTGGATGAACTGAGATATAAACAAATAAGTGAATATGCCGTAAGAAGAAAAACGGATGTACCTCTTCCCGGCGTTTGAGCCACCGCCCGCAGGGGCTCTCCTCCAGGATTTCACTTTCATCTTCCGAATCTTCACCACTTTCCCGCGGTGACTTGTGCTCTGGGTCCGTGCTGGAGCGACTCCCGGGCATCACACACACGATTAGTTGAAGGAGAAGCACCGAACAGAGCACAACACGGCCAAACTCATCGGTGGTAATTCAAAGGTTAAAATTACTTCAATATTGCATTTGTTACACCACGAGTACACTGTTGATAATATACACGTGAAAGTTAACAAAAAGTATGGTTCCAACAAATGGGGTTTGGTGCTGTGGCACAGCCAGCAACACTCACAGTGACACATGCAGCGACAATCCGTTGTAAAGGAATTCGAGCTGCGATATTTCTGATCTTACGCGGTCACGCGCATGGATCGACGCTTTTCGCTTTTCCTCAGGGCTTGGCCGGTGTACCAGACATCGCGTGGGTCACTCGCAAATCACACTGTCAAAATAAAACCTCTGTTATGAGCGAAATAGCTTCGATATGACACACACTCCAGTACTCATTTTCGCTCTGTCTTCGGTCACGTTCGCCCAGTATGGCGATTAGCATGTACACCGCACCCTTTTAGGTTCGATAATAACGACACCTGTCGACCGTCATGTCGACAACTGATATCAATCTCGGATTGGAGGTGATTTAGTAACGCTAGAACCAATCACGCATTCAAGTTTCACGAAATGTACGCTTTTCTATATTATCTTGTAGTTCATGGTTCACGTAATTTCCATGTGATACAAATAAACGGTGGGACATCAAACCGATTTCGAAGTTAAAAGTAGGATTTTTAAACAGGCACGTTGTGAAGAATGTCTTAAGTTAAACAAATGTGACTTTCGATTTTAAGATCGTATATTGAACCACATTTTCCCATCAATTGTATGAGTATTAATTGCATAGTTATCGTTGGATGCATTAACTTAAACTATTCATAACGTTAATAATTGTAATTAAGATAATGACGTCTATAAAAACACTACCTCTGTTAGAGGGTACAAAATTAATCATCCTTGATGAAGGTACGGTACTACTGTTAAAAAATCTTTTAGAAAACTTTATTCTACATACAGATAGATACAATTAAAAAATTGTTTATACGTGTTTTATGCATGTATTTTAGAAATGAATGCGATGTATGCCAGGAAATTGATTGCGGGTTGGCTACAAATGTGGAAAAACAAAGATTCTAACCATACGTTCGATCTATTGTTATTTTCTGATCCAAAATCATCTTTTCAAAGTGAACCTAAACTTTTCACATCAAGTAACGTGAATATTTATGATTATTATACTGTTGGTATTAATGATATTAATAAATATGCAATTTATGAAAAGGATGTTCATAATCTAAAACACATTCTAGAAACTATAAATATAAAATCAACAGTAATCATTGATTGTTTGACATCTTTAATTCTGTTTGTTGGTTTAGCCAATGCTTTATGGTTTTTAGAAAAATTAAATAAACAAGTGCCACAACTAATTTGTATTTATAGGAAAGATATTGTACAAAATAAAATATCTTGCATTGAAACTTTGGGAAGCACATATGTAAAAATAAGGAAATTTTCTGGTGTAAGGATGAATAAAAATATTAATTATATAGTAGAATTTGTGCATTGTAAAATAGGTGGAGGAATTTTAAAACAGCAAGAAGTAGTAAACCAAAGTAATGTAACTTATGAAATTCAATCAGAGAAGATTGAACAGGGTAAAAAGTCAAATCTAATTTATGAAAATCATAAGAGAAAAGTTGAGTCTTCATTCAGGATAGAAATAAACGAAAATGAAATGGAACAAAAGAAACAAACAGTATTACCATACATAATTAATACAAATACAACAAATACATCTAAAATTCATTATGAACCAGAGGATATAGATGATATTGATGAGGAAGATCCAGATGATGACTTATGTTTCTAATTCATTGATGTGTACTTAAGTATCATAAAGCATTAATAAAAACATACATGTATTAATGTTTCAGGAGAAGATATTTATTTTGTATTTTACTATTTATTATTGTATGATACATATTTTGTTGTTGTAATAAAATTACCTAATAAAAATTCTTAAAAAAATATTCCAGAAATTTAAATTTTGCTAAATATTATTTGTTTAAATCCATACTAATTTATAGTAATTATACAAATTTCACTATAATTGTATAAAAAATTAGAAACATTCTATAATACTATTTCTCACAAAAAATTCAATAGTGTGCACAATAGTAACATTTAAAATTAAATACTAATATTCAACTTTGGTATTTGGTTTAGTACCATAACTGTATTACTTTGTTTATAAAATAATGTACTATTTAAGAACTCCCTAGATAACAGAAAAAGCACAGCCATGAATGCTGAGAAATATAAAAATGAAATAAATCTCAAGCATTAATTTTTCAATTTTACAATCTAAAGGAATCAAAAAAGATATTAAATAATATATTATACGATGTTACAAAAATACTTGAATTCGTAACATTTTTAAAAAACAATGCTGGAAACTATTAAAAAGAAAACTCAAAGATAAATCTCTTACATAGCTTGATCAATATATTAGAGTTAAGCATTAAAAGTATAAAATAAATTTTGATCACAAAAATGATGAGTGCCATCAATGTGCTGTAGTACCCTGCTTTCTAATAAGCTACGTCCGTAATAAACAGCTTCTTCTCTAGTTTGTGCAACATCAGCTTCAAGTAGCCAATTAACCAAGTCAGTACCAGTAAAAACACCTCTGTAAACTTTTAACATGCGTCTACGACATATAGCTATACAAGCACGGCATTCAGCTAAGTGGCAACGATTAAATTGATCCCTAATAGCTTTCACTTCTGGGCTTAATGTATCTTCAGAAGGAAGCTGCAATTCTTCCCCTATAAATGTTAAATTGTTTTATATATTTTTTTAAGTAACAGTAGTAAGTATTACTAATATAATAGTACCAGTGCGCCATTTGCGGCACATTTTTCGTAGCCGACATCCTAATTTCCCAAGGCCAATATCTAATCCAAAAATAGCAAATGCAATTAATGATTGACCAAAGTTTAAAGCTACATCTAAAAACGCCAATTCTGCATAAACTCCAGTTAACTGTTCCATTATTAATGTTCCAATTGATATGGATAAACCCTATTATAAAATGTTCATGGTTTTAGAAATTTGTAACAAATTGTTATTTTTTAATATTTTTTGTACATTTTATCATATACTTACAATGAACATAGAACATAGAAGTAGAATGACGAATACGAGATGTCGAAGAAACTGCGGATCATTTCTTTCATTTTCAGTATCTATATACAGTTCACAATCATCAATATCATTATTATTATTTCTGCATATTCCATTCGGACAACCATCTGTATATTCACAGCCGATACTAATAATATCAATTAATGTTTAAACAAAGTATTTATATCTGTTATTCTTTATGTAATTTATTACTTAATTTATAGTAAGTAGTTTATAATTCATTACTTACATTGTGGTACGAGATGTTGAAGGAACGAGATCTTCGACATCTACTATGTCTCTTTCACCGGCATCGTTATTAGAATTTTCGGCATTATCCATTAAATTAGAATAAGATTCTAGAATATGTCGACGCTGATATCTCTGCTGCAAAACCAAGCAGCCCATTGTTACTGTAAAAAAAAAAGATATGATATAAAAAAGAACTGTATTTTATTTATTCATATGTGTCATATGCTGTAAACCTACCAATGAAACAAAATATTAATATAAAAGTAGAAGTTGCAGCTTGAATTCTACCAAGTTGAAAATTCGGATTTTTAAATTCAAACTCAAATTCCTTTGAAGAGATTGCAGTACACATTATAATTGCTATCAAAAGTGGAACTCTAAAAATAAACATTATAACTCACATTCTTTGTTATACTAATGGTAAAAAAAAATGATAGTCATACCCCCATCCAATGGGATAAAACCATTTTTGAATGCTGTGAACAAAGTCCAGAGAACGAGAACTTAAATATAATAAAGTTGCAGCTATTGCCATTGTCCACATACGACTTGCATATACTCCCATGGTAATTAAAATGAACTGAATATACCTACAATAAATTGTAATTGTAGCAATAAGAAGATTAAAATGAACAGTAAAAGAAAAAAGCAATTGAAATTACCATAAAATGGAACCATTATTGTAAGATTCTAATTTGGTCCATATTATAACACCTATAGCTGTACCTAGCTAAAATTATAGTGTTTATATAAGCATTTCTACTATTATTGGAATAAGGTTTAAACAGATTATTTAGTACAAACCTGTGCAATTATAATACAAAGTGTACACTTATGAGTAACACATTTATATTTTTTCCTTCCTACTCCAATGAAACATATTATTAGCCATATGCAAACTGTTGCTGAAGCAATGCTCACATCAAAAGAAAATATATTGAGCTGATGTGCATAGTTTGCTGGAATATTTTCAGCAGAAACAGCATTGATTACTTTAGCTGATACAAACATTAATGGAGCAGATAAAAATGTACAAGCAACCATTGCTGATGCAATCAAATCAATTTCGAGATTATATCGAAGAGTAAAAATAAATAAAGCTGGCGCTGTTGGAATAGTACCATAAAGAAATCCATATGTACTTAAATCCTGAGTATCTGTAGCATTTTCTCCAGCATTTAACAAAATAATAGATTCTCTTATCATCAAGGGAAGAACTAATAGTTTAACTGATATTAATATGCCTGGTATGACAAGGGCTGTACCCTTCAATTTGTGCACCTTTCCTACCATCATTAATCCCAAAAGAAAAAGTGCATTAGCTGAGAAAGCATTACCAAATACATCAAGCACAGTTGCAAATGCAGCTGGTACTATATGATGAAAAACAAAGTTTCCCAAGATACCAAGAACAGTCATAAGAAGTACTGGATTCAATGCAATTCCTTTCACAATAGAGCAAACCATATCTTTATAACCTTTATGATCTTCACTATAACGTTTGCCAATTTCTAATAACACAAAACCAATTGGATTTAAAATAGCCAGTGATATAGGTGCCATTAAATACAAATATGCAGTATATTCAGGATGTATTTTTCCATATAATGCATCAACTGTAAAAATTGTTTTTATTAACATTATTCAAAGTACATGTAAGATAATTTATACTTTACTTACTCATAGGATATCCAATAGCAAAATCATTACTTTGTGTGGTAAATATTGCAAAAAGTGCAGCACAACCTGGGTTTGATGGTCGTTTAATGACTAGAGATACACCAAGAACAACAAAAAACACACAACTTTTAGCTAATAACACAGCAAGAAGGAATTTCCAGTTTACTAAAGTAAAATCAAGTTTTGCTAGTGACATGAAGATTAAAGAAGGCAGAGCAAATGTTCCTACAAAAGTATTCAAACCATTTGCTTCATTTTTGGTAATAATATCAAATCTTCCTGCAGCATATCTAAAACACAATTAATTTATTTATATATATTTTTAAACACTTATATATATGTATGTGTGTAGAAATAATATATTAAATTATAAAAAATTTACCCGCATATTATAATAGCAAAGCATTGTATCAATGCAAGATATAAATTATCCATTGGTTCAATTTCCATCATTGTTTCAGTTTCTATAAAAATAACATTTGAATTAATTTGAATACATGTTTAAAAAAGAAAAAATAAAGAAGCTTGTCATTACTTGTATAATTATACTGCAGTTGTTTCTAACATAGATATTGTCACCTTTTTAATATAATAATACCATTGTACCAAAATGGACAAATATAAAAAATAAGTGACGTTAGCCCCATGTCAATTTCATCATTGTTTACATTGTATTATTTGTTTTGCAGTCTGAAATAAGGAAATTATAATATACTTTTGAAAGTTGTAGTTCCCATATGTTGATGAACATTTGATAAACTAGTATAAAGAAAATAAAAAGATTATAGAAAGTTACTGTTATTAATTATTGAAAAAAGTGCATTATTATTTTTTAATGTGACGATAAAAAATCAAAAATACAAACAGGACTTTTCATGAAAATACATTAAGACTGTAACAAACACATTTAACATCTATTCTATCTATTATTCATAATAAAAGAAAAAAGTACACACAAAAAGCAACTACAAATCTCTCCACAAATACTGTGAAAAATATTGACGTTACTTAACACAATAAAAGTTTGTTATGTAAATTCATATCACCAAATATCAATGACGTTCTATAATCATTATGTATACAGACAATTTTCAATCTCATCCGCATCATACTCATATCGATATCCCACACTGAAACCTTTGATTGGTCCATTTTTGTCACGTGTTTTGAACAAGCCATTGGACTTGTTGCATAAAGGATGTTTAAATTACTTATAAACTTAAAGTACAAAAATTTCATTTATAACTGCAACATTGAGCAAAACCATTTCAAAGTGAACGTAAAGCTGATGCAATTATTACAAAATCGCAAATGTAATTAATGATACGCATGTAAGTCATGATTTTCATCTACACATAATGTATACACATCTTTGAATTAAAATATAATAGATAACACAGATTTTAATATTCAAATGTACAGATTTATTAATTTAAAGAAAACTCATACGTATTTCATACGTATACATAAGTTTAAAAAACAAATGGTTCATAGATATCGCATTAAAATTTTTTAATGGAAAATATAACGTATACATTTCTTTTGTTGTTATAAATATGTATATACACATATTTGTCTATTGTAATTAATTAAATGCAATTAAATGTTTTACACCTAGAGTATTCTAAAACATAAACATTGAAAATTATGTTTCAAAAATAAGACGTGAAATATTATAAAAATAGCTATGTATACATTTTATATCGAAATACTTGTAATTATCTATGTGGATTAAACAGTGATAATACGTAATAGTACAGGCCTATTATTAATACGTTATCGTTGGTTTATTGGAAAAGTACAGTTACGAGAGATTTCGAAATTACGTAAAATGTATAGCAAATAATGAAACTCAATGACTGCTATTTATTAATCTTAATTTTTAACGCTAAATACCAAAGAAACAAGAAAAAACTATTTACACAAAGATTGTAATAAAAACATTTATTTTAATTGATATAACTCTAACTTAATACACGCAAACGGTTACTATGAATATAAATAATGTAAGAAAATATTAACCTTCAAGGATAATAAAACATTTTTGTTTTATTACTATTTATGTCAGTATTTTAAATTTTATGTTAATTACGTGCATAAATTTTACCATACCGATGTAGGGTTTTTTAATAGCCAGTAGAATGTATATATGTATATATACCTTTACGTCATTGACCGCCATGAATCATACATTCTTAACAAAAGAACGTAAAAATTTCTTATATCTTGCGCAATTGAGCAATTCTATCGCACAGGAAATGTGATTTTTAAATTAATTTATTTCTTAATCGTTTGTCTATTACAATATTATCAAAAACCTGATTCTTTCCTACCAATGATTATATCAAGTAAGTATTCGTTTTCTATGAACTAAATGTATATAAAGATTCAAATACGAGCTTCTTTCCCTGGTTACAAAAATTCATGAAAATACTTGATTCATTTACGCAATTACTCTATGATTAGAAAAATAATAATTTTTTATTCAAAAATATTCAAATATGGATAAACACCTCTCTGTAATGTTTTCGTGTATAACTTAAAAAAAATTTTAAGTAAAATTAAAATGAAATAAAATAAGAAAATTTAAAAACAGATTTTTAATCGATATGTAATAAATTACGTCAGTAACAGTTGATTTATTTTCAGTTTTCTTGAACGAATAACATAACTGCGTAATAATTTCCTTTCATCGAAGCATGTATCAGATCATATTATAATCACATGGCTGATAGGCAGTATATTTAATGTAACTATATACACATTCATTTGTGTACGTGTATACATAGATTTGGATATAAACAAACATAAATACATGAACATGAGTTCTTCCTGACGTCAGCTGATTTACTAAACCAATGTTTGTCTTGTGTTACAGTAGTTTTATTGCTATAAAATTTATACGTAAAGAATACTCAGAACTTGGAATTTCCGGTTCAAGGTCGATTGAAACAGCGCGCTTAAAGTTTCAGCGAATTAATACATGGTAAATGAAAAGCGGGAACTATCCTTAACTTCGTATGCATTCAATATTTTCCTAGAAGTCCTGTTAATCATGTTAGCGTTTCGAAGAATATAGTCATTATTTATCATGACGTTCAGGTTAGGCAAAGTGTATGTAAGGTTTCGATAACAAAACTGCTGGAAAACGATGTAATTTCTTCAGAGGTGCATCATATCTAACCAATCGCATTAACGATTAATTTTTACGTGACGTACTTTGATCTTATCTGCTTTTGATATTAATTTGTCTTTTGAAATCTTTTGTTAAATACTCTGAAAATGTAACATAAAATTTAAAAATTATAGTAAATGTAAACAATTATACGTAAATGTATTCGTAAAGTTTGTAAAATAATACCGGATGTAAGATGAGAAAGTAATCATAACGAATTTAATGACAGATGGGAAAAAGAAATCAGTTTTACAATTTGTTTATAAAAAAGAAAGACTCATGTAACTACGTATTCTAAACTTTACATTAGGGCAATGGTCACGTGGATAAACTATCAAATTCTTGGCGTCAAAGTGGGGGAGGCTATAGGCTCAAACGTATATAATCTTCCGCACACGTTCCACCACCCAGTTCTGCTTGGACTTCGGACGTGTGAATTTTACTAAGCTTCCGGAGAGGGAAAGTTTTTGTTTGTTTGGTGCGCTCATTGTATGGGTAAGCTTTAAGATTTATCTTAATTTTTCTTTTTTTATTAACTCAGATCCTTAAGTAAAACGAATGAAATTGCATTTATTTACAAAATAAAATTATTGGTTGGTACAAAATAATTCACATACACACCTTAAATATCTTGTGTGCCCTAGTTCAAGAGGGAATTGCCCTTCACTTCTAATATCGCATATTTGTAACTTGAGCCAATGCATTCACCAATGCAATGAATCATAAACATGATATTATTATACTGATCAGATAACATCATACAAATCAAATTGCAAATATCTAACATGTATGTAAACATCGGTATTTGGAGCGTCATTATAATTCCATACTTGCTGTGTGATTGCTTTAGAGCTTCTTTAAAAATTCGAATTTCTTTTTATTGCATCATTACAATGTAATGTACTGGTTTAATAACAGCACAAAATAAATGCGTTTTCAGTCTTACGTAATTATTTTTCGGTATATCGATTAATTTCTGTTTAATCAGTTAAAAAGATATTAAATCATAAAAATTTAAAACGTTTGGTTTTACGCAAAAAATAATGAATACATTATGAATGTTGAGAATTTTTCTTTGAATTGATGTATAAAGAATAGTATTAGCGTGAACAGTAAACACTGTGACGAAAGTTGTAGTAGACACGTGGCATGTTACATATCTATTTAGTCGTGTATTGATTCACTATGCGTATATACTGTCGCCATGTTGGATATCAAGCCAACGACAAATCCGATCCGCTTCTCTACCTTTATTTCACAAATTCTGTCATACGGAATTGTATTAATTCGTGTACTTAAATAGCAATGGATATACGGTAAATATATCTATCAATGAAATGGTAATTACTATAAATAAGTTTCAAGTTACATTGATTTGAAAATGTAAATTCCTTCTGGATGTACGACACGAAATGTTTTTTTAATCCATTATTATTATTTGTAGAAAACCTAATTATTATGTACAAATTATTGAAAAAAAGATGTTCATAGGAAACAAAAATAATTCTGAAAAGTTGTTTTTTACAGAGCGAGAGAAGAGCATAAAACACGGAGAGAGCCCTGTGGAGCCAATAAGCAGCTGCAGGGATGAGCATGGCTTTGTGCCAACAGTGGGCCGCTGGGGAAGCGAATGGCCGAGTTGACTCGAGACGGCAGAGATATGGTGCCAGCCACAGGGGCAGGCACGCGGGCCCTGGATCAGGGGTGTGCCGCTACCCCTGCCGGTATGGGCCCATTATGAGGCACCAGCCCTGACCGTTTTGACAGTCGAACAGTATGAGGAACTGGCAGGCAGCGTTGAATTAGAAACGCAATATTTATTGCGTGAGCATCGCTATGACACCATTGGCAACTTCCTTAAGTAATTGTCACATTTTTGTTTATATTGATGATTTTTATGTTTATATATAATTATTAAATAATTGTAATTGCAATGAACAGATTCTATAAGGACTATGTTGCAAGTGGTGAAACTGTACTGGAGAGATTTTATCACAAGTATCAACCACTCATAACGCATGAACATCATACTTGTGTGGGTTTGGGATTTGAATTACTACATCGTTTAAGAAGTTTAAACAAACGATTTCCTGGAATTGCAAGTGGCCTCTATTTAGTATCCTGTGAGGAGGTATGTTCAAGATTTATGAAAAGTTTGTTTTAATTAATATATTAGTTAAAGATTTTATGTGCACCTTTTCCTTTTTCTTTTTATCTTTCTTTTTTTTGTTTTATATATAGACGATCGACAATGTCGCTAATTATGTTGGTGGACCACCTGCAGCGGACAGTGGGGAGAAGGAACATGTACTAGTGTGCCTGAAAATCGAAATTAATGGACGTAAAGGAGTTATGCTCCTTGATCCTGGATATCATGTAGCCCGAGTTATTACTGTGATGGAGGATAAGTTATATCCACATACAGGATGGTTTATTCAGTCTGATGAACCAGATTGCAAAAAAGAGTACAATTACTTTTTATGCGCTAACGATCCTGATTACGTTGAATGGCATGAAAGGAAAACTCGATCTGGTACCTTGGAAAGAACACAAGTTGCTCTTATATATGTGGCAAGGCCTTATTTAACTGCCATCGATGTTACGGAACGCAGGAATTTAGTTTATAACTTTCGAAGTCTCCTTACAAGAGACACTAAGGGTCATGTTACAGCTGGTATATATTTCCCTGTTGTGCTAGATATGAACAATGCACAAGTTTTTACAGTTTTTTACCAAACTAATACTGGCAAAAGAAGAGTTAAGATGGCGTTCAATAAATTCTCTAGTTCATCAAAGGTATAATATTATATTGATAATTAATATTAAATCATATTAAAGAATAATAAGCAATTAATAGTAAATAATATATATCTTTTTCTTAGATGAATCCTGATACTGAAGAAAAGGAAATTATCGCTGAATGTGCCCGACAGTTAGGTCTTTCGCAAGATACATTAGAGGACCTACTATCTGCTCTTGCCATAGTTATAAACAATTCAGCCTTTGTGGCTCAACTCCTGGCTATTAATGCAAGAATTAACACCTTAGCAGAGGATAATTAACAGAAGTCAATCTGCCCTGTGTGGTGCAGACAATCTATAATGTATTATTTCTTTAGCCAGCTTCCTTTTACTTTCTTTTTGTTTTGTTAATGATCACGTTAATGCTTCACTGTGTATTACAAAAATTGATTTTATTCTTGTTACAAAGTAGGGTATAATATTTTTTAACGAATTTTAATAAATAAAAGTATGTGGTATTTTATTCAATATTAATAACAGCTCAGTGAAAATGTTAGCGCCGATATATTAATGATTTCTGGGTATTGTTTTTAGAATTCAGTAATAGAATACTATTTACACCATTCTGTATTACTAACTTACATAAACATTTAGTCGTAGATTAAATTCTCAAATATTAGAAAATTTGACGTTTTCATTGAAACAATATTGGATAAAGATTAGTTTCTTATTTATTCTCAAAAAGAAGAAGAAAGAAAAATATAAAAAAGAAGTTCATGGTACTGAAGATGATTTATATTCAATTTTGTTTTTAGTACAAAAGATGGGTTACATTATACTAAATAATTTTTATTTAAATAAACGATGACGAAAATTATTCTACATTGTACATTTATTATTAATATATTACTATCCCCAAAATATACTCAATTTTGTTTGGTATTTTGAATAACCATCGATACACATGATACGATGCAACATTAGTTGTTTGTAGGTGAATAGAGTAGTAATAATCGACACTTGAAAGAACAGAGGAAAGAAACACAATTCTAACTTCGAATGCTTTCTTAATATAAAAAGTACAATCAAAACAAATCTTATTTAAATATAGTTTTTACACAAAATATCTTCCCTAAGAGATTGAATACATGACAAGCTAAAAAATATTTCAATAATTCTCAAACTACAAATTTTTACCAGAAATGAGATAGTTTCTTTAGTATGTACGGATATAATTTCTGAACATTCCTTTTACTCTCATACTCATACATATTGATACACATAATATTATAGTATTTCTACAGTTATCAATTGTTTCATATAGAGTCTAAGTAGTAAGTCTATATATAAATTGAGAAACGAGTACAGTATGATTTCGATAAAGTCAATGTTAATAGAATCATAAAAAAAATTTATGTAAAATAATCTTTATAATAAAATTTACTCTGACTTATTTGAATCTAAAGGAACGTAATATAAAAAAATTATATATACAATTTTTTGTAAACAATATTATTAGATAAAATAAACTTTACCGAAGTTCTGCAATATCACTGGAACATAGTTTAAATGGTTGAGTAAAAGATCTAGATATTAGTATCTGTTACATGACACTTTTTGCAATCTTTAGCATCCGGTATACATTTGCGTTTTCGGTTTCTTGTTACACTTGCAGTTGTTGAAGCAGATTTAGTGGACTCAACACAACCGGATGAATTCGAACTGCAAACGTAAGAACATTAAACTGTATCTTTTTTAAAGTTGTACGCAAGCTTAGAATAAATGAAGAAGTAATTAATCCATGTGTAAAAAATATTTAAAAGGTATTATTATAGAAAAAAAAGGAAAGGTTATAAATAAGTATGTGTTACCAAGAGTGTAGTAATATAATATTGGAAAAACATATCCAGAAAATTACGATAGATCTGTTGATCAAAATACTGAAATGTAAATGTAACATGAAACGCAACGTACTTACGTTGCTTAAGTGTCACCACCATGTACTACGTTTTTTTACTTTATTAATATTTGTAGCTGTACCTACAATACACAATTATATGGTATATTTTATATCAATCTTTTTGTTGTATTACAGATGACAAAATAAATGATAAACTGCAAGACAATTATGGTAATAGAATATTCTTTCATAAAAGAAAAGAAAATGGAGACAATTAAAGTTGATAAAGGTAAGAGGCTTATAAGAAGCATACAGCAAATTAAAAGCATGTACCCTTGGTACTGTTTTCAAATATGCTCTATATTACATAGTATGTTATAGAAGAATGTTATTTTATGGATACAAGATTCCATTCATGATACTTTTTTATACAAACACATGGACATTCTTTTTTAAATAATAAGTAGAAATTTATGACAAGTTATGTAGTATCAAATACTGAAACAATCAAACTTACCTTAAATTATGAATTGGGTTGTATGTTTTAGATGTAGATGGTGATCTTAAACTATGTCTAGGAGAAGGTGTCCATCTCGAAGAACTAGAGTATTGAGTATGAAAGCATACAACAGCTAAATCAATAATATACAAAAGAAGAATAAAATGAAGTAATAAAATAAAACATAAATATGTTCAGAATCTAAAAAACTCTATTTATTACTTATAAATTATAGTAACTAAAAAAAGATCAATTACAACATTACATACTTTATTGATACATTGTTCATTTATTAATTTCAGATTTTACAATACTATAAAATACTTTTAACGAGATCCAAAGTCATGAAATATGTCACAATTAATTTATCAATGTATTGATAAGTGTGTATATATAAGTTAATAAATAATATTACTAACTGTATATCCATGTGATAGCGATCACTATAATTGAATGCTATATAGCAAATAATGCAAAAAAACTAAAAATATAGATATCAGAAATACTGCAGCGCAATGTACATAATACTTTCCTGAACATGCTACATTAAAACTATACAGAAGAAACAGAAAATAATGCCTCAACTTTTTTTTATTCAAGCATTTGATACAAAATTTTGGCAGAGAATGGATAAAATGAGATAGGATTGACATAGTATGATGCGATTCCATTTCTCCATTCACTTTTTTTTACTGGTTCGTCTTCTGGATTTCTTATACACGCTATATAAATTTGAATTCATCAATAATAGTGCTATAAATGTAATATTACTTGCATGCATATATAATATTATGTACAACATACTTTAATGCTTATGCAATACATGCTTCACTATTACATGCATTGATATCTCATTAAGAATTAATTTTAAGAAACATTGAAAAAGTGTTCCAATAAATATGTATATTTTCTATTGCTTTTCGAAATTTTTCAAAATGATGTGACTTATAATATATACTCTTTTTGCAAAATATACTGAAATATTAACAAATTTAATATACTGACCTTCCTGACAGATCAGGTAGAGCCAGCTGCCTATGATCAGGATGATTTCGGTGACCATAGCTACTATATTGAGAATTGCCTATTGCACCCACACCATGGCGTGTACGTGATTCCCATTCAGTATTAAAACTCTCAGCCTCTTCTGTAAAACAGGATTTGTACATTTTTATTTCATATGTAAAAAGAGTAAAAATATATGTGTAAAAAATTATTTACCTTCCTCAAGATTAATAAATTCCTGATGTTCCTCCTGTTCACCACTATGAAGATTTTGCTCCCTTTCTAAGATATGCGCCCTCTCTCCAATGTGATGTCCAATAGCCATTTTTTTCATTCCAGTACGAGAATCACAGACAGTCTTTTTTGTTTCTTTTACACCACCAGGAGCAGTTGTTGTGGACATAGTTTCTTGATACATCTGAGGACAACCATCAGGACCACTACCCATTGTCATTACAGATCTAGAAGTGAAGGAATGACAGTTTCCACCAGGTGCCATGTTATCCTGGAAAATGTTTTTACTATTAACATTTTTTACAAATTTTATTTTAATTCGTGAATTTCATAAAAAAGAATTTACATACAAAGTTTGCAAACAAGTTGCCCATATTAAATGATGGCATTGGTGGGAATCCAAATAGCATCATTTGAAGATCATCCTGACGACCTCTGCTTCGATGATTACCATTAGTAAAGGCATTATGACGGGAATGACCCGTGATACCAAATGGGTCATTACAAAAATTCATCATGTCATTTATATGCCTCATAGATTGCATGTGAGATCTATAAAAAAAGAAAGTGGTAATTTTGATATAGTTTGTATTTTTTAACATACCATAAAACCTCCATAATCATTTCATATACACATGAATATGTATAGAAATAAATTTTTAATAAATTATATTGCTAAAATCAATAAAAGGAATTGATTATGTAATATATCAAACAATTAAAAAACTAAAAAAAAAATAAATCGTTATGGAAATGCAAATTTTCATTTTAAGTTTAAAACAGTTACACTTGCTTAAACATAAGACTCAATAAGACTAAAAACTACAATTTTTTATAAAGAAATGTATTGGATAACTTTCTATCAAAAATCGGTGTCGATATACTGTAACATGGAAACGTCGAGATTACTTTTTCATAAATATACGCAACAAATGTAATGAAAAATTGTTGATAATAATTACAATAAAACAAACAAAAAAATATTCTAAATGTGTACATTTTTTATTTATGTAAAGCGAAAATATTAAAAAATTATTTTCACCTACCTAAAAATGGGATCATCGTCAAGATCACCCATTAGTGATCCGAACAAGGACATTTTGGAAAACAGTCGATCGATTACTATTTGTTAAAAAAATTACGATCGCTTATAAAAGATTAAATAACGTATGCACTCGAATTGTATAGAACGATATTGATTTCCTTAGAGAACTTTACCAAAACAGTTTTGTGGAAATTTCTGGAACAGAGATGCAAAGCTAACTACTTCTTACCAATCTTTATCAATCGTTGAACTAACACTATGCATTAAATGTACGGCTGCTGTTCTTATACACACGCATACATATTTCCACCATTTCGGTTCATTTACATGAAAGTTTTCTTTGAAACCATACTACAAACGTCCTTGTTATATTATACATAGATATAGGATTTAAAGATAGACTTTAATAGAAATTTACATGATTTCTTTTTGTTTAAAAAATTACGGATATCTATCATTAACTCATTAAATATAAATTAATTATAAATCGATTTAAGTTACTTGAAATCTACTACATATATATCATACAATAACATAATATATTTGATCAAAACGTTTTGGAAGATATATTTACTGTTCTTATTTTATAAATTTGTATAATTCAGAACTTTCTCCAATCCAATCATCGCTATGTAATCGTTGATAAATTTAAAAATAAAATAAAACTATTTATTTAGAGAAATTAATAAGGATATAAAAGAATGATTGGACACATTTAATCTTTTGTAAGTTGAATATTATTATAAAGTATAAAAAATAATATGTTGTACATTTATAAATATTTTTCAAGAAAGTAAAATTCATCAACGATGGTGTTGACTTTAAGGGAAGAAAAAGAATATTTCAGAGAGCGCCACGTACAAATTAATGAAAATACGTCATCGTTACATTTAACGTACACAAGGAGAGGAACTAAATATTTCCTCGAACGCGAAATTCAAATGTTAACTATGTGATAATATTTCATTTAAAGAATTAAAAGCTTTTCATTATGATTAAAATGTACTTAAAAAGTGTAATGCTTGTCAAGGAATTATGGAGACTGTTCTAACCTTACTTTTTCTCTTTACGAACGTAGGTAGGTAAGTTCAACTGTTAAATATTTATGTCACAAAATAAGTTCTTTAATGTAGTTAAAAGTATGTTACAAACATATTAAAATAAAGTTTATTATAAATTTACTTTTTTGTTATATAAGTTTACTTCATTATCTGGAAAAAGTACAAGTATTGTACAGTTTAGTATCATGTAACAATTCATTTGCATATTTCGTTTATAGCACAATATAAAGTATGATGTCCAATGGTGTTTGGGTTTCTACTAAGGAAATCGGAAGAAAACCAATGTCAAACAACATTAGTTGTTCACCTATAACGTCTTCGACGTTGAATTCTCCATTGATGAAGTTATCTTCATACTTCTTAGCTGTACGACCATGGTCATTAAGTGCTTCATTAATGCCAACACTTCTTGGATCAGCACTGGCATATCGGTTAACAGGTTTAGCAAATTTTAGCTGGATATCTTTAATCCTTACAGTATATACAGTGTTTTGTGTACATGGAGCTGGTAATGTAGTGAATACTTATTTCGACTATATAAAGGGGGTGGATAGCAGGAAAAGTGATGATAGAATATTAGTAGATCAACTTTTATCAAAGGATGAATTAGTTTCACTGGGAGCATTGTTGTATACTGCAGGATGTTTGGGTTTTGTTTTATTAACTACCATATCTCCTGCAAAAATGGAACATCTTGCACTTGTGTACTTTGGAGGTTTATCCTCATCTTTTCTTTATACAGGAGGAATAGGATTTAAATACATTGCATTAGGCGATGTTCTTATTTTAGTCATATTTGGCCCAATTTCAGTTTTGTTTGCATTCATGACACAAACTGGTTACATCGAACCAGGTACAATATATTATGCTATACCTCTTGCATTAAATACAGAGGCTATTCTACATAGCAACAATACACGAGATTTGGAGAGTGATAAAAAGGCAGGAATAGTAACCTTAGCTATTTTAATAGGTCATACTGTATCTCATGTTTTGTATGCATTTTTATTATTCACACCATATGTAACACTAGTGGTGCTTGCATTGAGGTATTCTATTTGGTTCTTGTTACCAGTAATTACCTTACCAACTGCCTTTAAAATAGAAAAGCAATTCAGAAGTCCTCATATGATTCAGAGTGTGCCTAAGCAAACAGCTAAACTAAATATGTTTTTGGGCATTTTGTATGTTGTTGCTTGTTTGCTTGTGGATCCTCTTCCATATCTGTAACAAACATTTTGCTCATTATTTGGCATGATATTTGATGGTTCGTACAATTGTGAGCAGCTGCTAGCCTATCTAGCACATAATCTCAAATAAATTTCTCTAATTTTATCAAATTTAGATTATTATAAATCATTTCTTACATGATTGATTTTTTCATGCAAATATTATCATGTACATTACGAAGTTTATTTTTTTCTTTGTGTACCATATTATTAATACTTGTAATGCGATAATTAAATGATTGAAGATAACTTTGATATGTACAAAGTAATTACAGCATTCAAAATCTGAATTTGTACTTGAAATTTCTTCAATATGTGTAGTAAGCATAATATTTTCACACCTAAAATAGGTGTAAAATATGTGAATTTTAAGTAAATAATTATTTAAATATGTTTATAATAATTTATCTCATTATTTAGAAGTAGTATTATTTATAAAAAATATGCATATCTTAAGGGTTTTGTAATCTCGAGCAAACGACAGAACTCGACATTGAAGTTTTCAAATTTTATAAACTCATAAATTTACAAGATAAGACAATAAATTCTTTCAATGTATTAATAACCAACTAATAGAATATTGTTTCATCGTTTCGTACTGCTGTTAAAAACATTTTTGTAACTCAACAATTATTGTAAATTATCGGCGTAACTCTATACTATACTTCTGTATTATATGATACTTTCTCTGAAAAGTACAGGATATGATTAAATCGAAGTATATACATATTATGAGAAACAAAATAACTAAAATTAATTTCAATCCCCTTCTTTGAAAAATATAAAATAATATACTATACTTTTAAGCACAACAGCAATAAGTACAGATTAGAAACTGAAACCTTTATAATATGTTAGGGTCAGTTTTATTATATGTATAATTTCATTGTTTATGAAAATATAAAAATTCATCATAGAATTATTTGTTTTAATCAGATTAGAAATAAAAAATGTGATTTCAGAGAAAATAAGATAAGATGTAGTTTTAAATACGATTACAAAAAAAAATAATTTTTATGGCAATAATTTAATAAATTATCTTTTATCAAGTCAATTCTTTTATTTTTTCTTTCTATTTATAATAGTTATTCATTACATAATGATAATAAATGCTTTAGTAAAGTCGGTAAAGTAACATAAGATCGCGAAGTAGGAAATTTATATAGTGTGATAACAGAAAGTACTACCTATATCTTTTCATAACTGTACAAACCAACGCTTGTATGCACCTGGTTTTCGAAAAAAAAGGAATAAAACCGTAGCGCTGATTGCGAGTGAATAGAAGTACTCTTATTACTCATGCATTTTCTGTTGCCGATTTGACTAAATTATCGGTAACTAATCGATAGTGAGCAACGACAATATTTGATATAGAAAATATTACGCAATTGTTAATAAAAAAATATAAGTAAATTATGATTTCACAAATTTTGAATATTTCGTCCTGTTAAAAATATTGAGTGATACAATGTAAATTACCATCTATGCATTATACTCAGTAAGATCGATTTTAATCGATGTATCGAAGAGGTGTTTAATTTCGATTATGGTCATGTATACAATAAAAATGGTGATTGTTAAAAGATAGGAAGACATTTTTGTTTTTACTTGTATTCAATTAGTTACTTTCGTAATAGATACAGAATGCAGAAGTGTACTACGTTAATTGATCCAGTTGTGAAATGTCCGTATGACAATCATTTAATTGCAAAATCTCGTCTACAAAAACATATAATTAAATGTGAAAAAGTGAGTAGATTAGTTTCAACGAAATATCACTAACATCTTTCGATAATTCAGAAAAAACCATCAACTTTATGAAATTAATATTATTATACAATTATTAAAGTATAATACATATTTGTAATAGCGATTTCCCGATCATTATAAGCTTATGTGCCCGTACGATGCATCACACCGTTTATTTAAGAAAGAGTTAGCTGAACATATCATCACATGTTCAGCGCGCAATGCATTCAAGACAGAAATGCAACCAGGTCTTTTTTACTTTATGTTTGATTTCTATTTTTAGTTCTTTTTATAAAATCGCTTTTTAAATATATTGTTTCGTAGAGCCAAGAAAATGTGGTTCAATAGATTTCGATTTATATTCAGACATTTCAAGTACAATAGATTGTACAGAAAACTGGGACCTGAAAACTAATGATGATGATAGCTCTACTACCCTAACAGAAGAAAAATATTCTAAGGATAATAATGAGACATCTGATATAACTATTGATTTAACGTAATAAGCAATTTTTTGCTCTAAGTATTAATTAGTTATATTTATTACTTTTTCTTTTATTTCACTTCAAGGATTCCACATGGTACTTTTGAATTAAAAGAAGCAATTGAAGACTTTAAACCCGTAAGGGCTCCTCGTGGTTTCTCTGAAGCTATGTTAATAGAAACAGGTGAAGACTCTTGTGTTGAGGATTTAGAATCAGTAGTTAGCTCAATGGGAATTGGTAGAGGAAAAGTTACTTGGAAGAGTGATAAATTAAAATTGATTGGATTGGGTAGAGGAAGACCAGTAAATAGTGATTCATAATTGAATTCCACTAATAAAATTTGCAAAAAAGATTAAAATCCTCATATTTTTTAAAGGATGATTAAAATAAAGCAGTATTGTTTAAATACTATATTTTAATATGTGATTTACAATATATAACTTATCACTTGCATTTATTTTTCCTAAGCACTTGTTTAATTTTATTACATTTCATTTAATTACAAATATATAAAAAATTTTGTAAAAGGAGGATATTATAAACATTAACATTTAGTAAGGAAACTAGAATAATCTGATTTATGTGCAAAGTGATATTGTAATTGTAATGTTACTTGATTCAATTAAAAATGCCTTGATTTTCTAATAGTTTTAAATGTCTCATTTAATGTTTTCATGATCTAAAAGTAATGATTATTACATATAGTAAACATATAGCTAAACCTTAAAAATTGTATGATTAGAGTGTATAAAATAAGAATATAATGAACAACATATTTCTGATTATTAATAACAGTGAAAGTTATGATTTAGATTAATAGAACTTAATTTTATTCCTTTATTATTTAGCACTGTTAAACAACGCCAAAATATTTTTTATATTTTGTATTAAAACTTATAATAAAATTCGTCATTTTAAATATTGAAATGGCGTTCAACATTATTTAATGATAAATTTATGATAGGTGATAGTTAAGTGTAAAAGTATGACTGTATAAACACAGTTTGTAAAAAAAATATTTTAATTGAAATGAAAATGAAACTGTAAACATCCTCTTAGAACTCTAATATAATTTCCTTAAGTTTTTGGAATGTTAAAAATTTTCAATTAATTTGTGACAGAAGTAAAAGCATATATTTCAAGCTTTGAAGGAAAGAAATAGACGAAATTCATAATGAGGAAAGAATTATCATAAAAATTAAAAGTTTTATAAAATTTTTTTAAAAGTTTCATATTATAGAAATAAAAAATATTACACTGGATGGAACTGTTTCAAATAACATATTATTATATACATAGATACAGATCTTTGCTCATAAAATTTATTGAACGAATATGCATGATACATTTACCATGTACATCTTTAGAAAGAATTGTAATTGTTGCAAATTATCTTTTTTTTCCATGCAACATGTCACATGTTAACATTTAAAACAAGACTTTAATAACAACATTGTTTTTGAAATGTTTCATATAAACCTTTTACACAAATTTTGCATCAAATAATGTTTTTTTTCTATTCATAAATTATCAAATTTTAAATGTAAAACTTGATATAATCATTAATTTTTCTTGATTTTATACTGCTTAACTTACTACTTTTATGATCGATCGTGTTTTTATAACTCTTTATCTGCAGTCTCGTATATTTAGAACGTACAAAGGAACAAGTGCTAAGTTTGTAAATAAGATTTTAATTTCTCTGGATACTGATGTTTATCAGCCAGTAATTATTTACAAGTATTTTAAAAGTATCTTCCTTTGTTTTAAGAGTAATGTGCAGGCGGTTACCTAGCTGCAGTCTGTTTAACATTTTAATGTATAAACACCGTAAATTTATTGAGCGCAATATTTGCACATTAGCGAGATCATTGCACTGTATTCATTTACCACACAGAATGATACATCTATGGGCTGGTACAATGTATTGTGTAGTAACGACATCAGCTACGCAATATCGTGATGTTTCCGTAAAATGGTTATTGCATTAAGATCACAATTTATATGTTTGTCGATTTTTTCTTTTGCTGTTTCCACATCGATATCCTTTCTTTTAAGTCTGGCACTAAAAACATTATTAAGCAATTAACTAATTATCCTTTTTAAAATGGAAACAATGATTTCATTTACTCACTTGGTGTAAGCATATCTTCACTGAGAGGTTGTCGACTGAAAGGATCTGTTGAACTATTGAGAAGGTGTCTAATAATTACTGCTTTATCCATAACAATACCAGATGGAAGTTTAACAGGATCTTCCATAAGTGTATCCATAAGTGGATCTCGAAATTCTTCTGGTGCGTCACCATAATCTTGATCTCGTGCACGATTATCTCTAGCAATATCTGCAGCACGTTCAGCAAGAGCTATAAATCTTTCAATCTCTATGGTAGACTTGATTACTGATCTTTCTAGCCTGTTTGCAGCATCAGTAAATAATTCTTTACAAAATGAACGCTGTAATGATAATCCTCATTAAACATTTTCCCATTATTCGTTCCATGTATTAATTTTAAAACAAACTTACTTCATCGGTAGCCAAAGCAGCGGCAAAAATCTCACAATCAAGATGTAAATATATATCAACCAATTGACTAAGTAAAGCTCTTGGTTCCCATCCATACTTTTGAGGTATCTGTACTTTTAGATTTTTACATTTAGGGCCACACAATTGTTGTAGGTTAAAATTTAACATGGCACACAATCTTCCAACTAATTCTGGTCGTAAAAATGGTTCAGTGATATCGTCTGTTAAATAATGAAACATAGCAACAGTCTCCTTGGCTAAAGTAAGATACGATCTAGCTTGTCTCTCGTCTGCCGCCAACTGTTTCATCCGAGAATGTTGCTCTTCACGAGACAATGCTGCCCATGCTTTAAGATCAGACATCAGTTCTTGAATTTCGTGAATACGCTTTAACGATTCTAAGCTTTCATCGAGCAGAAACGTGGTATCATTCATTAACATATTAATAAATTTTACAAATTGCTTTCCGTTATTGCTTTCATTGATAATCGATTCCCGATGAACTGGACTATCCCACATAGATTTCAATATTAAGCTAATGTGATAACGAATCGAGAATTTGTCGTAAAATTCTGAACTAGAGCCTGTTGTTTCAACGTCTGTGTAAAATTTCATCAGATACGATGCCAATAATGTTTTAGATATAGGATGTGCCATTACTTGATCGTGGAGTGATTCAGTCCGTCCCTAAAACCAAAATTTATCAAACATAGCTCAAAGAATAGCTTGTTTATAATTTTTCTTTGCATTTTAAACAAGATCTACCTGAACATTGGAATTTATTACAAATAGTACTTCAATAATTTTTGCTATTAAATATGGATTTCGTATACAATGTGGGGTACAAACTACAACAAGCAACCATGTGATGAGAGAATTATCCATGTTGTTTACTACCACACTAGGACTGAATCTATGAGAAATAAAGGGCAATAATAATATAGTATATAAATTATCATCATATCACGATTTTACACAATGCAAAATTGTACTTACTGAAGAGTAAATAATATAAATTCTGCAATATCTTCGACATACCATTCTGGTAATGCTGTAAATTTTTGTGGAACCTCTTGAGACAAAGGCAATTCAGGAATAGCGTTTCCTGGCGGAGTTTGTGTTAACAAACTTAATAGAATTTCTGCCACGGAAATATAAAAGTGCAAGCACCTCCTTAATAAAACAGGATCGATTAATCCAGCGTCAGTACAAGATTTTGATTTGCCAAGTTGTTTCAGTTGTTCTTTGCAACGTTCTATCAGTTCTTTATTACGGCTAGCGAAAGGGCTGTCTTTCCATTGCGGTTCAGTAGCTTGTAGATCATCGAGCATTTTCTGCACATCACGTAAAGTCCTCAGCTTTCTTTGGTATTTCTGTAAAGCCGGTAACAATGCAATATGGTGACAATGTAGAGTAAGGAACCAACATTGTGTCGGAAACTTTGGCTCGACCCACTTGTGTGTCCTTTCTAAATGTTTCAACCAATCTGCAACTTCTTGGCACGTAAGTTTCAGCCTTGTGTCATTCTTTATTTCGATAAGACTAGCCGGGTGAAACGGATATAGTGGATCTACCGTATCCAATTTGATTTTCACAGAAAGCTTTTGTAATACCGACAATAGATTTAACATAAATCCATCTCCTGCGAGGGAGAATTCCTCTGTTTGTATTTGAGTACGTTTTTCATTGTACCGTAGTAATGTTGATAAGTATGTTAACATAGCTTCACGGCATTTACTACTAGCGAGTATCGCAAGAAATATCTTATGAAGCGATGTTCTTGTACTTTCTAATTCTTGTTGCAAAGTTAAATTTATCGATTTATCAACGAATGGGTTACCACTGAAAAACTTTTCAGCAATATTTAGTTGATCCTCGGCAAACACAGAAACTGACAAGAAAGGTCCAAGAAAAGATGTCGTTGTAATTTCTCTACCAGCTGCCGACGTCATAATGTCAGGTAAAAATTGAATTTGATGAACAATTAAACGACAAATTGGTCGAATGTTACTACTCGGTCCGCAGCGAATTTCTATTAACTCCTCTAACGCTTCGATAGGTCTTCGATGCGAATTTCGAATCAAACTACATTGTTGCAGTGAAAGATACAGTCCTTGTAAGAGTGGTGTAAAAATTTTGTTAAATACTGTTGATTTTGTGTATGTTCTTGCCACTAGCTCATGTAAATAGCCCCGAGGTAAACTCTGAGAGAGTACCGGATACAGAAGAGGTGTCATGAATAATGGATACATGGTCGAAGATTGAAAAATGCCAACTAGGCCTAGTAATACAAGACTGGAATACCGAACACATTGTGCCCTTAGAGTTGCCAGTAGATCCGACAGTGGTGGTGTACTTGATTTCTACATAATGAAAAAGTTAGTATCACATCATATATCAAGGAAAATGTTATTATTAAAAAGTAATATCGGTTATACCTTCGGGTGATTTCGTTCTTCAGCCGCAATCCTAGAATAACAATCTATTAAATAAATGAAGCTATTAGGTTGCGTCGATTTACAGCAAACATCACAACGGCAAAACGTTGTGACTGGACTTTGTAATGGACTCGTTTGACAGTTAGGACTATCTTCTCGATCCGATGATGTGTCTATGTTAATATCTTTTAGAGGATTCTCATTTCTCATAAACATGGACAAGACCTCTATTAATGCGTGATCGATAATTTCTGTGGCATCCACAAGTATCATTGAAAATGCATATGTAGAAGTTTGTGGTAAGAATATACAACCTTCTATAGGTTCCTTCCATGATATGCATAATACACGTGATATAATTGCATGTATTTGTTCTAAACTTAATTCTGTACTAGAACTTGTACTCTAAAAAATAAATAGACAATAGTAATTTTTAAACAAAACAGAATATTTGTGTTAAATGCAAATATGTGCACTTACATGTGATCTTAACACGAGGTCTTTTCTATCAGATTCTTCTACTTCCATATTTTCAATTCCTGAATCTACATCCACACCAGAACTGCTACATTGTTTGTCATTATTTTCTTCTATTTCCATTGGCACTTCAGGATTTTGAAATTGTTGCTGTTTCAGTGGTGATATTATTTGTTCTGAGAATGCTTTCGATGGACCTGGTATATTTGGAGAAACTGGACCATTATTATGATTTGAATTGGCTGCTGAACTGATACTATCTAAACCTGCTAAACGAGCCATACGCCTTCTTCTTACCTATAATTTAAACATACAGCATCATTTAATCTTTAATTTTTTCTTATTTTTTTTTACAAAACTGTCTTTTTGCGATCCATGAATAATTTAAGATTCCATTTTACAATAATTTATAATACTGCACATACTATTTAATAGGACATAAAAGGAGGTGACATAATAATCAGAACTACATAAGATCTGGACAAAGAATGATTATATTTATATCATAGACAAAGAACACAAAGTATAACAATGAAAAGGAGTAAATATACTCTTAAATATAAATGTATTGGTTGTTTTACATTAAAAACAAGATCTTCATATACCTTGAAGTTATGAAGTACAAAATTTTTGTTTACATTGTAAAAAAAAGTAAATAAATCTAGGAATCAGTAGCAAAGAAATTCGTTTAAAATATTACATTATTACACTGAAAAATCAATTTAATATTCGTTATCGTTACATAATTATCTCGACACAATACCATAGTGGAACAATCGACTATTTTGTAATTGCTGTTTCGTTAATGAGACCTTTTTTTATCCTGTTATTCTTTCTTATGTTTTGGAAAACAGTCTTGTCATTTTTCCTTTCATGTAACATAATTAGGAAGAAAAAGAACAAGCGTAAAGCGAAAGGAATGGTAACAACAAAACGGACTTACGGACGCTATTGAATAACGATTGGAAACGGTGCATTGGTACTCACTTCCTCTTGGCTTAACTCGCTCATGGCGATTTCTTAATTTTTTCTTTTGGTCTCTCTAACCTCTGACACGATCACTTGTGACCTCAAGTTCGCTGGTGCTATAAAAATTCTATAGAAAAAATGTTTTCACTGTTCGGAGAATCCTGGACGAGATATGTCAAAAATTTAGACAGCCACTCCACATCTGTTTGCGTTTGGACGTGAAAGCAGCAATTCTACGCCGTGTTACGGATAATCACTGCCTAGCTGCGTTGATTCTTCAAAACAGCTGAGCAACTAACATACGATGAAACGCTCTCTCGCACTGATAGTAGTAACTACTTTGAGGAAATTATGCACATCAGGTAACGTCTTGCCGTTGGTATACCACTGTGATGCCAGACTGGAGACCGGAGTTCTCGAGAACACCCCCTTCCACTACGCACACTACCGCACGAGTCGTGTATACGTGAACTCAACGTTTCGGACGACTTCGGGAAATCGAGAGAGAAAACGAATGAAAATCTTTCTTTCTCGTTCTTGAAGCGCTGAAATCTGTGTGGAAAATAAAACTGAGGTGTACGAACCGCGCGGGATCTTGATTGCCTATTCTTATTTTTCGATATACAAGGATGTTCTCTTTTAATGAAAAAAGTTTTGGAAAAAGTTAAACTTAAAAAAAATATTTTAAGATCCCCTGATCACGTTTTGATTATTTAAAAAAGAATCTTTTCTGAATCTGGAGTTTTTTATCTTTCAGTTGTTTAAACTTCATTACATGGTTTTGTGTGTAAGAAAGTAAAACACAAATGACAGAAACTCAATTAATGCAAATGATTAGAATTATATTAAAGTACTTGGATTATTAGTCTTAATATACAAGTAATGATGTCAGTAATTTTGTGGAGAAGTGTCCGATTGCTGAAACAATGTTATGGTTTTTCATGGTGGGTTCCATAATCAATCACTTGATTAATGGACTAAAACTCTTACTTTGGATTATAGAAGTTTCAACTTAATTGTTTTTCAGTAAGAGAGGTTTAAGATATGAAAATTCGAAATTAAAATTGATCATTTTTGACTTAAAGAAAGAAAAATTCAATTTTTAATTTATAGTATATGCATAATTTTATTTGTATTTTTTTAAGTAGTTAAGAGATAGATGTAACTTCGAGTTATAGAATTAACAGCTATAAAAGTTTGACTTAACGAGATAAATCGCGACTTGTACAGGTATGGCTACACTAAATTCGAGTTACAGAAATAAACAAGTACACAGTACACCGAAATATGTGGAAAATAATTTGAGTTAAAATAATTATTGCTTCGGTTTATAAAAACTTCTGCAGCTGACAAAAATAGAACGAAGAAAATTTTCATTTTGTTAAGGTTTTTGAGTTAAAGAGGTTCAAGTTAATGATAATAAAATGGGTAAATTTTCAGAAAACAGTATATCTAATTGATTTTGATAATCTTTAAGTATGTTAGAGAAGTACATATTCTGAACAACTTTTTCCTATACCAACATCGGGCCTTAGTTTCCGAGATATTAGCAAAAACTTCGTTACTACTACGTCGAATTCTGGCTATACGTGCACATTCATACAACATTCGTAATCTTTCCACGCCGCTTATCTACTGTTTAGTTTACATTGCTGTTGCATTGCGATGCAGTTTGCCATCGACGGGTACATATAACCAGAACTCAACGTGGTATATAATAGCAAAAGTTGTTTAAAATTATGTGCTTAGTAATATATTTAAAAACTATAAAAATCAGTGAGATGTACCCTTTTTTTCAAATTTACCATAAAATATACTTTGAATAAACGTAAAACAGAAATTCAAACTTAAAAAATGTTCTTTTTTAAATGATCTCAACGTAATCAGGAGATTTTAAAACATGTCTTTCCGCTACAAAAATTTTATCGAATTTTTTTGCGTTACAGAAGAACATCCTTGTATGTCCAAAAAAGAAAATAGGCAGTTAGGATCCCGTGCGACTAGTGTTGCAGTCTTGCTTTCCACATAGGTTGGATTTCAGCGCTTCAAGAGCGAGAAAGATTTTCATTTGTTTTCTCTCTTGATTTCCCGAAGTCGTCCGAAACGCTGGGCTCACGTATGCGTGGCTCGTGCGGTAGTGTGCGTAGTGGAAGGGGGTGTTCTCGAGAACTCCGGTCTCCAGTCTGGCATCACAAGGTATACATACCATCGTAGCTGAAAGTGTTTAATTAATATAAAATATTCCATTTGAAGTAACATCAAAGTAAATATTTTTGTATCCTTTGTTTTCTTTCTTAGTTTGAAAATCATGTTTTAAAGGTATTTGCAACTAAAAGTTTTTACGCTCATAATGTTAACATTTTATACATGCAGTGTTACTAAACATTAGGCATGTAGACAAGGGAACGTATTGTACAAATCGTTTAACTGATCATGTAATCAGATATCACCACAATGTTATTTAAAATGTAATAAATACGTAAAGTGTAAAATATTCCTTACTTTATTTAAAATATCTAAAAAGTATTTTACTTATATGAATAGGGTTAGGTCAAAAATACACATGAAAAGTCAAATTATAAATGTTTTAAAATAACTTGAATAGACACCAAAACACTTCTTGGTTAATGAAATTAATGCTACTGCAATAATTCTCTTGGTTAACAGTTGCATAAAAATACGGAAACCCAGATAAAACTTTGCGGTTTAAAAATATTCTTGTTACCTGTCCGGACATGCGCTACTAGTGATGTCACATTTGCTGATCATTTATGCGCTTATGATTGTTGCATTTTGTTGATTTGCAGATATATGTACAATATTGTTATATAGTATATGTAAAAACGGTTTACTTTATCAGTTTTTATCAGATAACAATCATATGATTTTCTTGCAGTAATTTTCTCTAGTAAGTTAAATACTATTTAAATCTCGTAAAAAACACGATAATTGTGTTTAATAACTCGCATCAAAATGAATACGGAAGAAATTATTGATTTTACAACTCTAGGTAAACGTAACGTTATAATATTTATATGTAACTGAATTTATCAGCCATCATTACCATTTATTTGTCTTGATACCATGACTTCATTTACTTTTCATAAGCTCCCATGAATTGATTTAAGTTGCATAATAATATCTATTATATTTATTATTATTTATTATATTAAGCAGAATTTATTTTTCTAAATTATAGGACACTTCAGAATTATAGCATGTATACCATTAATATTTCAAAATGCTTTAATATACCAGATGTTATTGCAATATTAGTATTATTATTTAAATTGTGTGATTTTCAAATAAATTTCATTCTTGTTATGTAACATTAATAGATTCTTTCATTTTAATTATTCTGTTAAGATATTACAGTTGTAAATTTGGATGTTTTATCATGGTAAATAAAAATATTTTAATATTGATTTGTTTGTAATGTTCATTCGTCACAGATCTTAATAAAAAACATATATACACATATTGTTACATTTCAAGTATGCTAAACAAATAATTTCTCTATTGCATGTAAATTTGCTATGTAAAAATTAACACTAATTCATCATGAACATTTATAATGTTTTTTAGAGCCACACATTCAGATTCTAATAAAGAAGAGTATAGCTGTTCGTGAGTACTCCTATTCACCCTATAGTAAGTTTAAAGTTGGAGCTGCAATACTTTGCGACGATGGGACCATATTCACAGGATGCAATGTAGAAAATGTATCTTATCCTGTTGGGATATGTGCTGAAAGGACAGCCATTGTTAAAGCAGTGTCAGAAGGGAAAAGAAAGTTCAAAGCCTTAACAGTAGTAGCTGAACAAGAGAACAGCACTTTTGTCACTCCATGTGGCTTTTGTAGACAATTTATTGCTGAGTTTGGTGATGTACTAATTTACTTGACAGGACCTAACACCAAAAGTGTTCTAAGGACTACAATAAGCAGCCTATTACCTCGTGCTTTTGGCTTTGGAAATGCGGAGATACTACAATAAACTTTAAAGAGAAAAAAAGAAACTAAATTATATTTTCCTGTGTTTAAAATATAATTCAATATTTGTGTTCATTATTTAATGTATCTATTAAGTATTTCACTAATACATTTTCTATCTTATAATAAAAGTGCAACCATTGTTATCTCACGTTATATAAATTCAACTATAACAGTATCAATGTATGAGTGATGTAATGATAACAATTGAGATGTTAATTTTCTATACAAGTTTCAATGAATACAAAGACAATCCTTAAGAAAAGAAGTATTATTACTGTAATCTTATTCCTGAGTACCTTTTTCAATTACATAAAAAAATGTAATTGATTATTATGTGATTTTTCTAATGTACATTGTACTTTATAACATGAGTATTACATACAATCAATATAATAATACAGCTTATATTATATATATATAATATGTTCTAATAATATGGCATTATATATGAATATACCTTAATAGTAAAAAATGCAAAAAAAAAAGAAGGAACGAGACTTCATATGATACATATTCAGGTCCTTATGAAAACTTTTATTCACCAGAAGGGACACCTGTAATCAAATATTATTTTGTAAACAGGGGATTGTTAACCATAAACTAAGCATTTATAAGCAACTATTATTTATACTAAAATCAATTCATAATTATGAAACGTATTAGCGGTGTTTCTTAATATATAATATAAATAAAGTAATAAAAAATACCATCCAATGTAACATTGACATAAATTCTCGTTATTGGTAGCTTGCTGAATTAAAAGATCAACTTGGCGTTGGACACTCAGTGTTTCTTCATGAGAAAAATCACGTCCCGTTAATTTGTCCCTTACTCTAGTAATGATAGCAAGAGCTTTTTTGTTCAGTGCTTCTGGTTGATTAGTATCACCTATAACAAGTTTGTTTTTATTTTCCTTTCATATTATATATTTTATACATCATTAATTGTAACAAAATTTAATTTACGACAGTTTTTTTTGTTTAATAGGTAACATAATAGTTTACCTCCATTCTCAATGCTACATGGTACTCCTTTCTTTGGTAATGTGGCGGTAAGAGAATCTAACGCATCACTATGTTCTTGATTACTGCTAGCACTCATTCCTTGAGCATCAGATCTTTTACCTTTTAATGCAGTATTATCCATTAACCGCCAATTCAACAGAGGGTCGTAGACAAACGCTTCTAACACTGCCATTAAACTATCTTTGTTACGATGTAACACTGACATTACTGATTCACAAGTTCTTCTATATGTGCCTTCAATTCCTGTTACTTCCATCGCGTTGATTAACATTCTCGTTAACCGGAATGGAATTTTTTCGGGGAACTTTTCGCGTGTCATGGCCACTTCAAAGCAATCTCCGAAGTCAATGTGCAATATTTTTCCGCTTAAACGATCTAACATTAAATTAGATGGATGTCGATCACCAAGACCGAGAATGTATCCCACCATAGACATAACAGCGAGAGAACGCGTGTAATTTGTTCTACGATCAAACCATACTTCGCTTGACGGCGACTTTAACCAAAGAAGCCGCGACAAATCATCACCGTGCGTATGTTCCAAAGCATGTTCGAATACTTCAACTTTTTGCATAAGCATAAGGTGATCATAATCCGGAGCCATCTATAAATTAAATTATTATAGTTCAACTAAATAAAATATTATCACGTACATAACATTGTACGCTTACTCTTAACATTATTTTATGCTCTATGTTTAACAATATCTTTTTCTTTCCTCTATAATCTCTGATTAGCGTGTGCAATGTATCACAATGTGGTACCCAACCAATGAGTCCACTGTTTGTGGACAGTGGAATTACAGCATACCTCTGAACATCAAAATTTAGGTAATAAATTTCTATTAAAATATAAAATAATATTATGAAATTTTGATTCTTTAGTATACTTACTTGAATAGTAAGATTTCTTCTGAAAGTATCTGGATCATGCAATAAGAGAGTGTTAACTAGGCCAAATAATTGCATTACTCGTTCGTCTTGTCTAAGATCTTCGTGTCCTTTCAAGAGGAACATATAATCTTTACCATTGCTACCTACAAGTATTAAATGTTAAAAATATTCAATTTTGCCTATTTAAATTAATCAGTTAAATTCAAAGATAACCAACCTTTTATACATAATTTTCGCGGTCGCTGTTTACTCGTTATCACTTGCATAGAGCTATGTATACTTGCTATTCTAACTATCGGTTGTCCAGGACTGTAACTCCCAGGCACAGCTAGTTCTAAATCTCTACAAAGAAGTAATTTCGGACTGACATATTGAAGTTCTAAACTAGTTAGCTGTGGCAACTGTCGGGATATTCTTCTAAAGACATGATAATACAAATCCCAAGCTTGATTCAAGTCTCGGACATCGCGCGAAGCCTTGTATCTTCGACACCATTCCTGTGCCTCCATTAAATCTCTGCCGTAAGCTTGATTGAAGGATGTTTCTTTTAACGTTTGCGGACCTCTCTCTAACATCGCATGTAGTGGTTCTAATGTATCAAGCATTCCCCGAACATTTCTCTCACCAAAATATAATCTACTGGCTTCTTCCAGGCCTTCGTGCCATAATTCATGCCAAAGAATTGCAACTCTGATCAATTCGTCACTGGCCATCATTGCTTGTTGCACTAAAGTCGGGCTATGCTCACACATACTTTTGAGGATTTTATTAGCAGCAGTCTTTCTGGCATGACTAGCACTCTTTGATGCTACAGTTAAGGGATAAACCAAGGCTTGGGGATGTGTCTTGCCAATGTCTATTAAAAGATGATGTATACATCGACCAACTAATGCTCTGGACGTATCTATTCTTGCTATAAGTTGAGGAATTACTTGCAACCATGTATTTATCTCAATTAAACGAATACCTTCGACGATAGCATCGTACACTTCTGGCCACTGACCATAATCAAACCACAGGGTCAGTAAACGAAGCGTATCTTGTAATGAATTACCATGAGATAGATTAATAGACCTGAAAAATCCTTCAACCGCAGGCACAGTAAATTTTGATATATACTGTGAACTGGAAAGATTACTGCGAGTTCCATTTCCCGGATGACTCTCCATGTTTGAGTCGCCTTGCTGATGCTTATAAAATAAAACTGTTTCGAAATTAGTATACGCGAAAGCGTGCCATGCTTTATACCAGGTAGGATCGTGTTCTGTAGCCGCAGCGTAATAAGATAATACAGCCGGTATAGAATGTTCATTTATGCCTTGTAACGCCTCCAACCATTCACCAAGTTTTAAATAACACCTCGCAAGTAATCTTTTTCTTATTTCTTGCTGTTTCTCATCTTCTTGAGTTACCACTGTTGCGGTTGTTGGTTGCAAAGATGTTTGTACAAATCTTTCAAGTTGATTGTACGCTTCTTCCCGTTTATTCGCTACCCACATGTGCTTGCAATAAGCAAAAGTTACTTGAGGATGTGTGGATGGTAATGGTTGGTCAGGGGTTAATGAAGGATCCGTTCCAAGTAACATAACTAACGTTTTGTGGCATAACATCAAACTACCACTTTTTCTGCAGAGACTAGCATACTTCAACCACGTGTACATATCATCTTGAGGAGAAACCACCAACGTGTGAACCTGTATGATCTTTTGCCAATCTTCAACTATCCTCTGTCCACCTTGAAGTCTTTCCCACCACATAGACTTGATGGTGGATCTTCTTTCTGGAACCAATTTAAATTGTATCACTTCTTCCAACTCTGCTAACTTTTGAACCTCCACCATTGCATTGTAAGCTCTCTGATAACTTTCACCTGCCATTGCAGTTAATTCTGTGTCCAATAAATCTCTGGCACTATCGATCAGCTGATGAGCAACGTTATATTGCTCATCATGAATCGCTAAAACAGCCCTATAAAAGGCACCATCCTGAGTGTCCTTTGGTATCAATGAAACGTATTTTTCCATGCTTTCCCATTGGCTCAAACCCCATGCTGCAGCTGCTGCCATTCTGGCCATTCTTTGTTTAGTTTCGTCACTTTGATGCGACCATTGTTTAGTAGCAACGTCATGCAATTGTCCCCATTCTCCAAGAGCTTCCAAACAACGCATTTCACCTAACGTCGACTCTACATCTGCAGGATCGCTTTCAAGTCTCTCTCTATATAATTGTAAAGCTTTATCCCAATTATGTAATTTTTCATACCATCGGACCTGTACCTTTAAATCTTGTTGATTGTTTTGGTTCATAACATATTCTAGCAAACCTTCTGCAGCCTCTTTCTGTTGGAGTTTGTTATTGATAGAGATCAAAGATTCGAAGACGTTACTATTTCTGCTTTTGTGAAATTCGTCCTCCTTATAATGTAACGCCTTCGCGTATGCTCTACAGTGCATTGCTCTTTCACCCAAAATCTTGTTGTCCAAAGGCAATGGCCCCTTGTCACAATGTTCCATAAACTCTGCTAGATTCAAAATTGTCTGCGTTATCTCTGGAAGATCAGGAACCATTAGTGCTTGTTGTAATGTTTGTATAAGTTCTGCTTTATATGCATCGTCCAATTCAGTCCAACAGGAAACAAATGCTGCATTAAATAAGTCTCTGGGTAATTGGGAATAGGTTTGTGCAAGAGCCCAGCATGATCTTAAAGCAGGTGATGGTGACTCCTTGAGTAAACCAATCGACAAGCTTCTCAGCCATTCCAGCCAGTCATCTTTCGATACTCTTCTCGTTGCTGTCCAAGCTTTTTGAAGATTCGAGGCAGACACATGTAATCTTTTAATTGTAGTCGTGTCGGACGATGTCAGCGATAAGTCGCGATTCTTGTTCCTTGAATGCCGATGTCTCATTAACAGATAATCTTCGCCGTCGGCAACAGTAGTCTCTGTTAAAATTTTATCGATTAGAACGTCGTAACGGGAATTAACAATCTTATGTTTTGTCATAACTTTTTGTACTAATAAGATAAAAATTTGATATTTTTTCCCTAACTGTATCACTAGCGCGCACAACGTATCCATTGCCGTGTTCCGCAGCTCTGGACACTGATCCAAAGTGCGTACCAAAGGATGTACGATTCTGGATGCGAAATCTGTAAAATCCAACGTATCAGCCAGATGATCAACAGTTTCAAGTGCCACTTTGTTTACAACTATTGGACAATCAGTAGCATGAAATAATTTGACAATTGGTGGAAGAACCAAATGAAGATAATTATCCAAATTATTTCCAAATTTCTGAAGTGCTTGGAGAAGCTTCACCGTAACCGATCTGTCTTTACTTGTGTCATGCGTTAAAACCCTTAATATTTGTGGCAACAGCTGCGGCAGATAAATTTTAAACTCTGCACCCAATGCAACAGCAATATGCTCGACTAGAAGTATCAGCGTGCTCTGTATCGGACTATTTACAGTCCAGAATTCCTTGATCAAATTAAATATATCGTCTAAATAATTTCTAATATGTTGTTTCACAATAGCGATAAGGATGGCCAGTTGTTGAAACAGGTACTCACGAAAGTTAACGTCTGCCGTACGAACTACATTAAGGAAACTCGGCATTACTTGTGAGATGTACGGTACACATTTAATTCCTAAACTCTTAAATATAAAAGTTACTGCTTGAACTACCATAGTATGGTGTTGCGATAACGTTGGATCACGAATAATCCTCATAAGCGTTGCAATTGCGATGGCTGGATAATATTCCTCCAAAGTTGACGAGGACATATTTACTAGCATCTCACTAGTAGTTAAGTCTTGCGTATTTTCAGTTTCACTTTTGGTATCAGCCATAGAAGTGAGGGTATCCAATAGCGAGTCGATCTGACCAAGGTTCATCTTATGCTTATATGGATCCAAAGCACCTAATAATCCAAGAACTCTTATAGTTTCCCTCCTGATAATCGGTTGTTGCTCCGTTTTTAGGAAGTTTATCAATACATCTAGCAACGAAGGATACTGCATGTATGGTTTAACAACATGTCCTGTGCTTCCCACTAGTTGGCCAAGAACCCATAAAGCAACCCCTCTCTTTTCCGGAGAACTCGCATCGACTAGCATTTCGAGTAATATACTAAGAAGCTCAGGCATCCACTGTTGCATTTCAGCACCATTAACTTCCGCCAGGTCACCAATAGCACGCAGTATGGCTAAAATCACACCAGGGTTCGATTCAGGTTCTTTTAATTTTGGAACAAGCACTTTTAGAATTGGTTCCATGTATGGTCGAATAAGTCTCGGTGCGCTGACAACCAAATGGTCTAACATACGCGAAGCTTGTTCCTTATTACGACCCATACCCGAATGTTCTAATTCTGTTAAAAATTGTATAAGCGTTTTACGAAGAGAGGGCATAACGTACGCTGGATTCATCGTGCTTAATCGTCCAATTGTACGAATTGCCAATTCCCTTATCTCGAACATTTCATCGTTCATTGCGATAAATAATGCTGAAAGATTTTCTGCTTGCGCTAGGTGAATATCAAAGGAATCGTCCAGAGAAGCTAAAACCCAAAGTCTTACGTCAGGATCTGTATCTGTTATGCCTACAACAAGCAATTTTCCGAGGACAGTAGAAACGGTATTAGTCACCGTAGGCCCAGGTTGATTTAACGCTAATCTTAATAATCTTGAACACGTTCTGACAGCCTCTAATCGTACCTCTGCTTGTTCAAACGTCAGAAAATGATCAGCACATCGTCTTACAAACTGCAACAGGGGATTACCATCGAAATTAAATGTCCCAAGGGTCTTCAATGCAAGAACAGTAGATGGTATATCCACTTCGGTAGGAGGGCCAGAGATAGGGCTAGTTGTGGTCCATGGTGCACCAGGATGTCTTAAAGGTTTTTGCATCAGAACTTGAGACAGCATTCGCAAAAGACCTTGAGATATATCAAGTTTCAATGATGGAACACTATGAGCTAGTTCTCTGAGAGATGTTGTAAGAATGGGACTTAATCCAGTCTGCAACATAGATTCTAACAGATCCTTCATGTACGTAGTTATAACTTGTTTTACTGCATGTCCGAGTAAAGTTATGCAAATGAAAACTGCAGGCTCTAGAGATGCACCGCGTTTCTTAGTAGACGTTTCCTTAGAAGGTAATAAACTCTTGATTACTTCCATGATTTTTGAAAGATAAGGGTTTATAGAATCTTCTACCGCAACTGCTATAAATCCAATTGTGATAAATGCAGCGTACCTATCTTTTTCTCTACTACGCAAAGTCATTAAAAGGTATACCAGTGATTCTCTCAAGTGATCCTCTGTAAATTTTTCTTTATTAAACGCCGCTAGTCTAGGTAATAACATCATAAGAGCATGTTGAATGTGCGGATTTCTAGACATTCTCTGGTTCATTACATCGTTATAAATATCATCTAACCTTTCTTGCATTAAACAGCGACATACTGCAGATTCATGTGCTGGATATAACGTCTGTTGTGAATTTGGTGAGTTCTGAGAAGAACTTGACCACTTGGAAACTATCGTCGTTTTCAATCGCGGCATCAACGATAATATATCGTTTTCATTTTGTTGTGTAGAACAATTTAACCGTTCCATCAAAGCTTCATAATTTCTCTCCCACTGAATGTTACTACATCTAAGTAATTCATTTAATATTAACAATGAACCATGTATTCTATCATCCTTATTTACTCCCCTTTCTCTTGTATATACTTCCTCAAATCCTGCCATTATCTCATCATAGCATTGCTTATACCATTGTGACTTGTGCATTTGTTTTGCTGTTTCTCTCTGTGCAGTAACAACTAAAGCAGCCCTTAATGCTTCAACAGCACCTTCTCTTATCACAGGTTTTGGATCACGTATTGCATTAAATATAAGTTCGAAAAACGGTGTTACTTGTTGAAAAAAATATGTAGGCATAGAAACAGCAAGTTCTCTTAAAACAAGAACAGCAGCATGCCTTTTACCTTCATGCCTATCGCCACCAAGCCATTCAAAGGCACGCTTTACTTCAAATTCTACATATTCTGCTGTATAAGTACCTGAAACTAATGCTAATTTACCAACTGTTTTAGCAGCTAATTCCATAACACCTACATCATTAGAAGGTAATAAATTTCTCAAATAGTTTGCAAATCTTATGGTTCTTGTATTAATATTTCCCACATCAGCTCCAATAAGGCAAACTATAGCTAAAATTCCTCCTTTCTTTTCATTTACATCTGACCCAGATACCATCTCAAATATGTGGTGATTAAATTCATCCATAAAACCAGTTATTTCTTCCTGTGATGCTTCACGCAGCTCTGTTTTAACATAGAGACACAGATCTCTAGCTGCTTTATTACGTACTTCTTCATTTCTTGATTTAAGCCTTTGAACAAACTGCTGCACAAGTGTACTCGACATTGTTAAAAATTTATAAATATCAGTTTTATAACATTATTTTTATAAATCTGCTCATAATGATATCTAAGAAAAATAAAATGTAATTGTCGAATGCAGAGTACGGTTAAGAAAAAGTGTAAATTATTGATATCTATCACGTACCTATTTGACATCACGCGAATTTTTCATTGTGATATAATATTATTGCAATCATCAATTATTCCTTTAATTTTCTGAATGAAGAAAGTTTGAATGTATTTTCCATTACATTATTACAATACGACGTTTGTCAAGTAAATTTGTCATTATGTTTTGATGCTTGCCGATAACAAGTCAAAATATATGTGTCATACACATACAAATGAATTAATCAATTTGGCGCCATTAATTGTATGAATTTATAGTAAATGTAGAAAAACAAAGATTGTGCATTGTTTGAAACAATTATTTTAAACTCATAACCTCTTACATTGGTTAGCACGGTGATCAAATATATCATGAAACGCGATAATGTATGCGTACTCGCTATTAACTGCTTATAATTCAGACCTGGTCTCACTTAGTCACGAAACCAGAAATTACAGCACGAAATAAACTGTTGTCATCTATGTATCTAGAGTTTTGACTGAATCGCTGCAGTTTTATCCACTTACAGGTTAATTCATCAAACAACAATATCAGTTGATGATGTTCAAAAATGGTATTCTTGAGCTCCGTATCTCTCCTAATTTTTCAGTGTTCTTTTGGCACTTGAATTATGCATACTTTGATGTATACCAATTTTACAATCAGACAATATTTTTACAATGATAAATATTTCAATTGAATAAGTATGGAATTAAATTAACATTAATTTTAACACTATTTTTGTTATGCTACATTATATGACTGAATAAACCATTACAATTAATTGCAATTCAATTTATTTTGTATTAATATTATTAAATGTTTAATGACTGATAACATTTTACGGTTATAAATTTCAAATTTCCATTTTTAGTAAATAATGTTATAAATATTAATACTCGTGTTGTAATATATATAATTTATACAAAATTGAGGTATGTAATAAAATGAAAAATAATAAATATGCTACATACACCTATAAAAGCATCACTTTTGTATTAAATTATAATAACTGATGATTCATTTAATGCTATCTAGTCACGTGAGTAAGAGTATTTTTTGTATACACTCAGCTGATCAAAAACAATCTGTATAATTAGAAATATAGAAGAAATTGATAATAAATAATTTTCAGCTTAAAACTAAATACTATCTAACAAACAAGTATTACAGAGTAATTTAAATATGTCCTTCAGAATTAATATATCACTGCTTTGAATTAATGTATTTATTCATTTTGAAAGCGACATAACCTTTTCAAGTTATTGACAATGAAATACAATTTTTAATGATTTTTCATTTTGTAAATTTCTTAAGTCGGAAATAAATCAAAAAATGACACTCATTTGGAAGTTATTTACGAGAAGTAGCACTTTACAAAAAATAAAATTCTACAAATCAACGAATAAACAATTATTTTATACATGTTCATCGCCAATAATCAGAATAAATGGAAAGACCTGTATATTTTCGATCTTGAGATATCATGGAACAGATGCTTTAGAAACGAAAAATTTAAACTCATCTGTACGATTTATCACAAGAAAAAAAAAAACATCAGAACTAAAGAGCCTAATTGTGCTAGCAATACCAGAAAAATGGAGATTATTTGGCGCTATCACTTTTTTACTAATTTCATCTGCTGTAACAATGGCAGTACCGTTCTGTTTAGGAAGATTAATTGATATTATATATACGAGCGATAAGAAGAATGTGAGAGAAAATCTTAATCAATTATGTATCATTCTATTTGGGGTATTTGTTATTGGAGGTGTATGTAACTTGTGTAGAGTATATTTAATGTCCACCTCTGGGCACAGAATTACTCACTCTTTAAGAAAACAACTGTATGCTGCTATTCTTCACCAAGAAACAGCAATGTTTGATAAATGTAATACAGGAGAACTTGTTGGCAGATTATCTGGTATGAATCTTTACTTCAAAAGCTTTGTCATCAATAACATTATTTTATTTACCTTTTATTCTTTATTAATTACAGCAGACACACAACTTGTTAGTCATGCATTGACAAGCAATATATCAGATGGATTACGTTCTGCTTTCATGAGTATCTGTGGAATATCCATGATGTTTTATACTTCACCTAAATTGGCTATACTTGGTCTAGCTATAGTGCCACCAGTTGCTGGTTTAGCCATAGTGTGTGGTCGTTTTTTAAAAAGAATTTCTAGAGACATACAGGATAATTTAGCAACATTGAATTCAGTGGCTGAAGAAAGAATTAGCAATATAAGAACAGTAAAATCTTTTTCAAAAGAAATAAGGGAAGCCAATCATTATAATTCTAAATTAGATAATGTACTCAAAGTTTGTTACAAAGAAAGTTTATACAGAGGAATGTTTTTTGGATTAACTGGTTTTTCTGGAAATATTATTATTCTGTCAGTTTTATATTATGGTGGAGCTATGGTTTCCGATACTACTCTTACAGTTGGAAACCTAAGTGCATTCTTAATGTATGCTGCATATGTAGGAATTTCTTTAAATGGATTATCTTCGTTTTACAGCGAGTTAAACAAAGCTTTGGGTGCAAATACGCGTTTAGTCGAATTAATTGAAAGAGAGCCAGTAATACCGATTTACGGTGGTAAAATTTTGGAAAAGCCGTTATCAGGTGATATTGAATTTCAGAATATCAACTTTGCTTATCCTACGAGAAAGAATACATGGGTTTTGAAAAATTTTAGTTTAAAGATTCCAAAATGTATGATAGTTGCTATTGTTGGAGCATCAGGTTCTGGAAAATCTACGATTGCCTCGCTTTTATTGAGACTTTATGATCCCAATTCAGGACATATACTTTTAGACAATCATGATCTTAAATCTCTTAATTTAAGATGGGTAAAATCACAAATCAGTGTTGTTTCTCAGGAACCAATTCTCTTTAGTGGCACAATAAGAGAGAATATACTATATGGAGTAGAAGATTCAGTAAAATATGATGTAGAAGAAGTTGCAACATGTGCACACGTCTTGAAATTTACAAAACATATGCCAGATGGCTTAGATACAATAATTGGAGAACGAGGCATTACTCTCAGCGGTGGACAAAGGCAACGAGTTGCAATTGCTAGGGCGTTAATAAAGGTAAATCCATCATTAAAATAATAATCATGCGATACAAACTAAAATTTCGAAAATATCTGCATTTAGAAACCAAAAATCTTAATTTTGGACGAAGCCACGAGTGCATTAGACGCGGAGAGCGAACATTATGTACAAGAAGCTTTAGAAAAAGCTGTTCATGGACGAACAGTTCTAACTATAGCTCACAGATTGAGTACAATAAAAAATGCAGATAAAATCGTGGTTTTGAGGGAGGGAAAAATAATAGAAATTGGAACTTATAAAGAACTTATGAACTTAAAAAACAGTTATTTTAATAAGTTAGTTCAACATCAAACATTTACTTAAATTTTAAATTTTATAAAAGATTTAAAATAATCATTGACTGACAAAAAAACTGTATGTGTATATGTATATATTAATCAGTGATTCAATAGATCAGAGAAACCAAAAATGCAACAGATGTTTTTACAAAGGTTATTGAAAGTCATATTTGTAATAAATAATTAATAAATTTATTAATTTAATTTCTGAAATACAATGTTTTATTCCCATTAATTATGTTCTAGTTATTCATGATTACTTTTTCTACACGATATATTGTTTCTTAAAAAAATTTTAAATAATACTATAAAAGTGTATCTAAACAGTTTTTAAAACTACTTTTATTTCGTAAGTTATTATCCATTTTTCATTAACATGAAATAAACACTTGTCAATGAAAAATGAATTTGGAATTTAAAGAATTTAGTATCAATGCATGCTTACTTGATGAATTAAAATAATTTACATAACACTTAAACACTTATTACAAATTGTACTTCAATATAAAAATCACAAAGCCATATTTTCTTTGATCTAAGGTGTAAGGCAGGTGTTATAAATAATTCCACTTTGGTAATAATTTTTAATATATTTTCCTATAAAATAATGTACACTGCTATTTTAAGTTATATCAATGTTTTATAACATTGATTTATGTCATTTTTAAATTAATATACTGTTATTACAATTATATTTAGGATGAATTACCTTTAGACTTGTGTTCACATAAAAATATTCAATGAGAACATGTAACCAGAAGCAACTATTGTAAATAAATTTTAGAATCATATGAGCCTGTTTAATATAATCTTCTTGAGGAAAGGATAATATTATAATATTCATATTATCTGACAAATGTTCAATTATTATAACTATATTGGAAAACAGAGCAAGATATAAAAAGAGTAATACATTTCATTTCAGTAATTAAAAAAGATGAACTTTCTCTCCTTGCTATGTTTGACTTTTCTTTATTTAGGAAATATTTATAACAAAGGCATTTGTTTGTTGATTACAATTTGAAATATTAAATGGAATCTGTGCTTTGATTCCAATTATGTTTAAGACAATTGGAATATTTATAACTTTCAGTCATCTTTGTGAAAATATGTTACTGGTAAGTAATAATTTCTCAAAATTTATGCATTTCTATATTATTAATAACCCATAATCAATTATTTAAATTTCATATCTTTGTATAAGATTAGTAACCAGTTCAATTTTCAATGGTTGGATTTAGAATTTAATTTATGCTCCTATTTGCCAATAAAATATAGTGTAAAATTCCAGAATTTTAGTTCAAAGTATTTCTTTGTTTGCATCACACATTATTTTGTTAGGAGTCATATTAGGATTTCATATGCTCCAATCAAACACAGCCATGCCCCAAGTAAAAACTTTTATCATATAAATTTGCTATGAAATTTATTTATCAGCTGATTTGAATTAAAACCCAAACCATAGTCAAAACTGGTCAATAATATTACAATGTTTTGGGAATAGGCAGTGTTTTGCTTTCTATAGGAGCTTAGAAATTCATATGAACAAATTTCTGTACTTTTCTGTGAAAAATTTACCTGATCCAATAGCAATAAAATAATAAAGACAGAGAAACAGTAAATAATATATGATTAGAAAATTCCTTCTAAGTCTTATAATATTTTTGCATATATCTTACATATTAAATCACTTAGGGGAAATTATACAAATCATATCTGATACCATAATAATTTTTCTTACAAGAAAAGATTCAGCTTTTCAGTATCTATTCTTTTTTTGTTTTTTGTTAAAATGAAAATCAAGCATTAAAAGAATGAATAGAACCTTCTTCTTACATGTTATTAACTTCTAGAAGATTGTGCTGCTTCTTGCTCCATGGGTTCATCATCTTGTTGGAATACGGACAATGTTTCTTCATCATCTACTTCCATTAATTCCACTGTTTCCTGTTCTTTTTTACTTGGAACATTTTCTGTTATTGTACCACTATTTTCTATTTTATTTATGGTAGGAGTTACATTGTTACCTTGTAATCCTGCTGTATTATCCTCAATAGACATTTTTTTTTCACTTTCTACCTTACATGTTGTTGTAAGATTCTGATCTGAATCTTCTAGTATTTCAACAATTGGAGAAGCATCTTTTTTTGAATTTACAGACTGTATATCTTTTGGTTCTTCAATAATAGGAATTGGATCAGGTACTATAGACGTTATCACTCTAGTCTCATCTTCTACAGCTTCTGTTACAGTCAAATTATTTTTTTCCTGGTCATAACTGAGATTTTCTATTACGTTCTCATTGGAACATGGTTCTTCTACTATTGGTTTTGAATTGTTTATTAATTCTGTTTCTTTATTTTGATCTTTTAAGTTTTCAACATCCACAGTCATATTCTTACATATATTTGTAGTTTCTTCTGTACTTACAGTTTTCTCTGTACTTGTACTTTCCTCTGTATTTGTATTAGCAGCAGATGAAATTAAATTGCTTGTTATAGATGCATTGCTTGTACTGGCACTCTCCAAAAGTACTGAATCCTTATGTCCTATAGTTGTACCAGATGTATTAATAATTGATCGAGCATTTCCTGTATCAGTATCTGATTTTATTGTATCTTCTAAATTTTCATTAGCACTTAAAAGATCTCTAACAACTGGATTAACTGATTCTTTGTTGTATAACAATTTGGATTGTACATCTGATTTAATAGATACATTATTATTTTTATTTAATCCTTGCTGCATAGGCATTTGCATTGTTCCAACTTCTGTGGTTTCATTTACCTTTAAATTATCCACATAAAACTTTGATGATTTATTTTCATTTGAACTAAAATCTTTTATCTGAAAAGTAGTTTGTAATTTTCTTGAAGAATCTATAGCATCCGCTCCTTCATTTTCCAACTCTAGACTAGGTTGAGAACTAGTGTCCTCATTTATGATTGCTTCTGAAACATCACTAACTATTCCAGAAGTTTCAGGAACTATAGTTGATAGATTTTGTATTGTGGGTCCTATTTGTGAATCTTGAGTTTGTGATTGAGGATTTAAGTTAGAAACACCAGGAAATTCTGATGTACTTGGTATAAAATTAGATACAACAATATCAGATTTGGAAGATGCTGATTCTACTTTTTCATGAGAAAGTTCTTCCACATCAAACACATTCTTTACTACAGTAGGGGTTGGTACAACAGTATGTAACAAAGGTGTTTCATTTTCAACTGTATGCACGCTAATTGTAACTGTTGATGGACAGTCCTTTTCCCAATATTCCATCTCTACATCTTGAGGAGGCTGTGTTACAGATGTATCTTCATCTACAGATCCATTAACCATTCCATCACCGTTCTCATTCCTCCTAGCTATTGGTCCAGGTTCTCTAGTTGAAACAACCAAGATATTCTTTTCAATGGCCCTCATAAACTTGTCGACCCTATTGTATTCTTTTCGTGGTGCAGTCAGTAGTTCACAGATTCGTTGAACAGTGAATGGGGCATTTGCAAATGATTCTAAACGTTCCAAGAGATTGCTTTTCATTGTGTCATAATTAAAATTCTCAACATTTGGACAAGGCGCAAGATCAAGAGTTGGACAGCTCTCATAAAAGTCAGTCATCACGCGGGTAAGTTTCTCCCTGAACAAAGTTTTGATTAACGACCACTGATAAACAGGATCACCGGTTTTTGCAACCCAACACAAATAATCCTCGAGTTCTCGAGGTATTTCGCTCGGAAGCATTTTTTGAAACTCGTCGAGAGCTTGCAATACCTCCTCCAGATTTTCCATCTTCACCGCCTGCTACCCCCTCCGCCTCCTTATGTTCGTTAAACAATTTTTTGTCGACACTTCTCGCTGAATTGCTTAAAAACCTGCGTCAAAAGTTTACGCAAAAGATAGCGAAGAACGCAAACACACCGGGTACTAAATAGCAACAATGAAGGACGGGAGACGGAGCAGGGTTACCAATAGACTAAAAATATGTCAACGTTGACAGTGTTTGGTTAGATTTTATTTGTTATTTCATTTCTTCAATGAACGGAACAATTTGTGATTTTTAAATAGTTAGTTGTAAACTTTTCGAATTTATTTTAGTTTCTCCGGTAATTTTTAAAACAAAACAGTACTAAAACATGTAATATATTCTGCGTAAAATTTTCATTGATACAAAACGAAGTTGCATAAATCTTTGCACTATAAATACTTCATATATATTTAAAGGCATGTCAATAATATTCAAATTATTTATTGTATTAAATAAAAACACAGTAACAGTTATATTTTTAAATATCGTAAAACAGTTTTAATTTTCATATTTAAGCAGTGGTACTAACAATGTGAAGTTAACAATACATTTTCAAATAAACAAACTTTCAATTTAAACAGTTTTCATAAGTACTTAACAATTAAATGAAAATAAACTTAATTAAGTTATAACAGAAAAATATTGGAAAATATAAACAATCATCAAATTATTAAATATTATGTTACATAGATTTATTTTAATATAGCTTAAGATTAAAAATGTTGAACATTAAGATTTTATAACATGTAAATCTACAAATAATCATAATAACAAATTAAAATGATATATGATATTTAATTGTTTACATTTTCATAATGTAATAATAATAATCATGTAATAATCGTAATACATGTATTAGGTATGTAATAAATATAAATACATGTAATAATCATGTAATAAACATATAATTGTTTAAGAATAATTGTACATTAGAAAGTTACAAAAGTCTAATTTGTGTTTTGGTTTTATTTTAAATGGAGTAAAACGAATCTACTATAAGATTAACTTTGTTAACACGAAAATGTTCCTAGACAACAATAGTAATTAATCAACCATGTATTCCTTTCTAATGCACGATTAACTAATCCATAATTGAACATAATATATACAAGACACTTATCTTAAAATTAATTGCGAAATTTCTTCTCTACAAATTCATTACTTATAAAACCCGATTTAACAGATTTTATATAATGAGATGTATCCGCTTGCTCGTCAGCTAGATATTTAGTTGAAAAACTAGAGAAAGACAGTTAGTAAAAAATGCAATTTTTTTTCATTACATATATTGCAAATAAATAAAACATATAAAATAATGTTATTAATGAAATTTCATTGCACAAAAGACTTTTTCTTAAAAATCTATTATATAGTTATATTACGAAAAGTTTTCTAAGATAACCTCACATTTTTTTAGTACATTTTAATTGGCATACTGAAAGTCATAAATTATAAAGTAATAATAAACCTATAATGCATAACATAACATTTTTTAATAATAATAAGTGTATGTAACAAATGATGCTTCCACTTTTTATGTAATATTAAAACTTGTACAATATGTTTAGTGAAATGTGCACAATTTTATGAAGTTCATAGTCAATTAAATTTTAACATACATTCCATTATGAAAAGAACTTTTAAGAATGATAAACATATGTATAAATTGGTTTGATTAAAGGCTTGTAGTGAAGATCATAATTTCAATCTACATAGTTTTGTTACTTATCCAATGTTAACTATCCAATAAATCTGTTATTAATAATGAATTTATAAAGTTAAATTAGTATTACCATAAATTGGCTTTTTAATATTTTTGTCACAAATTTTAATTATTTAAACATCAACCACCATCTTCTTATGAATATCTGTATTACCAACAACCTAAAATTACACACAGTGAAAGTTTTATATCATTATTCTGATTTTCATTCTTCAAAATTTATTACTTACAGAACAAAATTCCTCGAAACTAATTTTACCATCTTCATCTTTATCAGCAAACAGTATTGTTTTATCAACAATTTGTTGGAGCTGTGTATCTTTCAAATTATTGCCTACCATCATTTTCAATACTTGAAACAATTCACCATTGCTTATGAAACCATCATTATCCATATCATAAATTCTAAAGGCAAATCTTAATTTGCTTTCTTTGTCACCCTGTGTACAAAAGAAAGAAAACATATTTAAGGATATATTATTTATTTTGTTTTATCAATGTAATAAAATGTATATATACCTTAACACTGAACTGCGAGACACCATGAATAAATTCCTTAAAATCTACTTCTCCGTTACCATCAGCATCAAATATATCTATAACGCGTTGTACTAAAGGATTTTGTTGCAACTCTGGCAAGGACATAAACTCATCAATACTTAAAGCACCACTATTATCCAAATCTAACTTCCGAAAACGTTTTCCCAGTCTTCTAATTTCATCAACATCAACTAAGACATTGATATTTTCATGTTAGAAACTAATATAAAAAATGCAAAAGCAATAACAATTTTGTATTGTTACATTATAATATGATATATATATATAGAACATGATTTTATAACATAATATACCAACAAAAATGGTGTCTGATACCTTACAGGTGCTATGTTTAGTTGGTGATAAAAATAAGTCAGTAACAAAGTGTAAATGAAAAAAAGGGGGGAAAATTATTTTTAGTACAATTCCAAGTTAAATATTTATTAAATATGGTATGAAGTTATTTTTACGATACTATTTGAGCTACCAACAACATGTACAACTTATTGTTTCAAACGAAAATGCTGAAGAAAATAGGTTATTTCAAAATATCTAATATAATATTCCATATTAACTTACAGTTAGAACATAGTTCCATAGGCAGCGAGCTTTCATTACCCTAAAAATGAAAAAAGTATAAAATATATATACGTATTTCGTTAGGAAAGTCCTGTTTTATTTACGACAATCATTTTTTAATACAGTAACCATACAAAGTAGTTTTTCTTAGTAAAAACAAATATAAAGAAAATTATGCGTATTATCATATAGTTTTTAACCGTTTATATGGATGTGATTAATAAAAATTTAATACGTCTAGTTACCATTGTAAGCTCGTATCAGTAGATTTCTGTTAAAAAACTATCACAATACGTCAAAATTGATCAGTAGATACTACCGTATGACTGTGATGCCAAACTGAGGACGAGAGTTCCCGAGAACATCTCCTTCCACTACGTACACTACCGAGTGTACGTGACCTCAGCGTTTCGTACGACTTCGGCAAATCGAGAGAGAAAACAAATGAAAGTCTTCCTCTCTCGCTCTTGAAACGATGAAATCCAACAAATGAGGAAAGTAAGCTTGCGACACGGGCCGTGCGAAATCTTGACTGCCAATTATTTTTATTTTTCGGCATACATAGTATATGCATAATTTTATTTGCACTTTTTTAAATAGTCGAAAGGTAGATATAACTTCGAATTATAGAAATAACACCTATAAAAGTTTTCAAATTAATATACGAATATTATACCATACCATTTTATTTTTTTTTTATTTTAATTAATGCTTTACTTTTTTTACACGTTGCACTTCAATAAATGTATGCGTACATATACGTACGGTTAAGTATTAGCAACTTATAATGGCATGCAATGATTATACAATTTAACTTTTTGTAATTTATAAAATCATTTTTAAATTTCCCGCATATCTAAAATAATTTAATAACGTTAATGATGCCATCTGTCCAAAAAATGTCCAAACTGGTAACGAACATTTATCGACAAGTAAGCAAAAGTGGTAACTGACTTTGATGAGGGTTGCCATCTATCAAAAAAAGCCGCAAACAACTCGCACATTTTTACCAACAATAAAAAGAGACAGAGAAAAGAACAACATAGCTGCTCCACCTATACGGTAAACAGTCGAACTACTTTATTAATAGTTTCAATCATTCTTCAATAGATGGGGTCGCAAACTAAAGTTACTTAATTTATGCGCGAAAATTTAAAATCACTTTCTTCGTTTACATTTTTATTTAATTCTTATCAATCCAAAGTCTCACTTGCTTTTGATACAATATGATTAATCTCTAGTTACGAAGATCTTTACCTTTAATTTGAGCCGCCAATCATCTAAATAGCTTGTCATTAAGTTGAGAAATTTTAATATTTTTTCTAGGTTGTGACAGATAGACGAAAATTAGTACCACCCCCTCAGCGCTAGATGGTTATAGTGTTTCAGTGCCCATAAATTGATCAAAAGTAGCCTATGGACCAATAGTCTAAGGTATCTTAATAAATAAAACAAAAAAATAAATCGATCAAATCTTCACTTTTTAATAAATCGTGTTTGCAATATAAAAGCTATGCTTAATGTAGCTTCCATGGTTGATAAAGTTATCAAAAGATTTTTATTTCGTCACTGTAAGAAAGAGACATTATAAAGATAGTGTATTATGTGATATAGTTTTTAGAGTGCCATAAAATTCTTACCTGTAGACCAGTCTACGATTTGCATGTTTTAATTAAATAGAGTGGATTACAGGTATGCGTACTTCTTAGCTTGATATCGTTTTCTAAAGATTTATACTTTTGAAAACGATACCAATTACCAGGTCTCACCACGAGGAGATGACTACGCTTACAAGGAGAATCTCAGGGCTTATCCTCTCCAATTTGGTAGGCTTGTAGCGCACAATAATTGCAATCAGAATTATAACTGCAGATGGGCAATGATTCTCAAGAAAAATGAGTGTAAAATTTGGGAAAACCGCTTATTCGGGAGTATTTAAGTAATAAAAATACGTAATACTTTGTCTCTGATTCAAATCTTATCATTTGTTGTTATAAATTCTTTTTTAGTTATCAATTATTATATATATGTTAAACTGCATTATAACTGTTATTTTTATAATTCGAAGTTGTCTCTACCTTTTGACTATTTAAAAAAATGCAAATAAAATTATGCATATACTATGTATGCCGAAAAATAAGTATAATTGGCAACCCAGATTTCACGCAGCCCTTGTCGCAGGCTTGCTTTCCTCATTTGTTGGATTTCATCGTTTCAAGAGCGAGAGAGGAAGACTTTCATTTGTTTTCTCTCTCGATTTCCCGAAGTCCGAAACGCTGAGCTTACGTACACTCGGTAGTGTGCGTAGTGGAAGGGGGTGTTCTCCAGAATTCCCGTCCTCAATTTGGCATCACAGCCTTATGGTTGATGGTCAATGAAAGTATAAAATATAGAAAGGAAACTTCATCAAAATATATATATAGTCAGCTAGCATTAACAATATATAGTCAACATTGATTTTTTAAAAGAGGAAATGTATATCCGCTCGTAGGTATTTTTGAAACAGTTCGAGATGTATATATATTTTTCAAATTTTTATGAAGATGAAACCATGACCTTACCTTTAGCGGTATTATAATTGTTCTCAGTTCAGTCACAAATGTTTGAAATTTATCTCAATAAGTTAGTTTGTTGTGATCGACTTATTTTAAAAAGTGTCCAAATTTCGTCCTTTATCATATCGACCATTTACTGAATTACTCTTAATTAAGGAGTAGTCATCCAACATTATTTTGAAATTTAATTGTATATATATTTCGCATAACAACTTTTATGGAAATTACATTTTATTTTGAATCAAATTATTTATTTGTAGTTTATTTTTCAAGTATTTTGTTAATATAAGTCAATTGTGGCATTAGAATTAAAAATATAAATTATTATATGATCAAAATAGAATCTTTTAATTCACATTCTATAGAGGTCACTTCAATCTACCAATTCCATCTGAAGATTTGAATCAAACGTGTCAGTTAGAAGGAAGATTATAAAGTGCTTATGTATTTTGTATAAATACGCAAATAGTTTATTACTTTCTACAAAGGTGATAATTTATAAAAAAATTGTCGTAAATAGTTGTTATTTAAGTGCGCTGTAAGATACATAAACTGTAATATTAAAGAAAATTTAGTTTCCATAGTTCTAAAGATAATTCTAGTTCTTCAAAATGATAGATTTAATATAAGTTTGTTAATACGAGTTTTATTTTTTAGAGCGCAATCATGACTAATATAGAAGTATTTAAAGTGTCGTCCAGTGTTCCACCTGAATATAAAGAAATCATTCTTGATACTTTGAGTAAGATAGAAGATCACATTGAAGGTAGAGGGCCAAGGTAAATTTAAGTAACTTTTTATCATTGTATAAACTGTACAGTATTTTCAGTTTTATTTTAAAAATAACATATTATTTATAGATACCAATGGAATTTAAATGATTTTGAAATTGGTGCACCTTTGGGTAGAGGTAAATTTGGACGTGTTTACTTAGCTAGAGAAAAAACTACACATTATATGGTTGCATTGAAAACCTTATATAAAGTAGAATTAATGAAAGGACGTGTAGAAAAGCAAGTAATGCGTGAAATTGAAATTCAAACACATTTAAGGTAATTTTATTAATTTTTAAGTTTATTTTCTTTAAATGAAAGTTTTATAATGTTTCAGACACCCAAATATTCTTCAGATGTTAACATACTTTCACGATCATAAACGTATCTATCTTGTATTAGAATTTGCAGCTAGGGGAGAATTATATAAAGAACTAAAGCGACAGCCTAATGAAAGATTTAATGAACATTTGTATGTACTTTTAGAATGCATTCTACTTTAACAACAATAATAAGTAATTTATGGATTTACTTTTAATTGATTCTTGTCATTTAGATCTGCAAAGTATACTTATCAAGTAGCAGATGCTTTGGAATATTGTCATAGAAATAATGTGATTCATCGAGATATAAAACCAGAAAACTTATTACTTACATATGAAGGTAATGTAAAATTAGCAGATTTTGGGTGGTCTGTTCATGCACCATCATCTAAGTAAGTGCATTTAAAACTATAATTAAGTTAAAATAATAATAACAAAGGAAAATTCTACTAAGAATATTATTAACTGTAGGAGAAACACATTATGTGGAACATTAGATTATTTACCTCCAGAAATGGTAAGAGGAGAAACGTATGATATATATGTTGACCATTGGTGTTTAGGCATTCTCTGCTATGAATTTCTTGTGGGGAATCCACCTTTCCTTAGTGATTCACAACAAGAAACTTATGTGAAAATTAAGACATTGAGTATTCAATGGCCAGAACAAATTACACCTGGGGCCAAGGATTTGATATCAAAGGTAATTATTGCATATTTTCTGTCACAACTTTTTATTTACATAAATAATAATTTTTATATTAATTACAGTTAATTAAACGCAAAAGTTCGGAAAGAATTTCGATGGCTGCTGTAAAGAAACATTTTTGGATAGTAAAATATAAGGATGCACACTAATGTAAAAAGTATTGAAAATGAATTAAAATATATCTTTTTTATTGTAGGACAATTATTATTAAGATAATATACATTTTTTACATTCCTGAAAAAAACTATTTCAATAATTTTTATGGCCAATTTAAATTAATACCTGTTACATCTAATGCAACTATATCGACTTCAGTATTAAGTATGTCACATAAACTCGGTTTAGTTCGTCCAAAATCTCCGTGTACAAATTCCTTAACATATGTTCCAGCTTGCGTTTTAACATCTAATACAAAAAACATACTAGCATCTTCATTTGTGATATCCAATTTTTTTAATTCCTGTGGCTTCGCCCAACGAGCTCTTATTTCATATATTAAACGTTCTCTGGGGCTCAAAGGCCGCCTATGTAGTACTCTAACTGGTGTTTTTTGAATTATTTTCACTCGTTTCATATTATTTAATTCTTTTAGAGGCAACATATCTTTGGACACATTACGACAAACGCAAAGTGCTCGATAGAATTTCGTTTTAACATTTTCACCTTCTTTTAACTTTTTTAAATCATCTCTGGATAAAATTTTTAAACTCGATGTGATTTGCACTTGCTTTGACGATCGATTAATTTCATTGACTAAGTCTGATAACAATTTTTCCGTCAGTTTGGTCATTCTAGGATTAATTAATTCAACAGCAAAAGGCCTCCCTGAATATATATTTCTAACATCTACATCTTCTCTTCCAGATGATAAAAATTTAATAGCTAAATATGTATAAAACCAGTACTGTATATTAAATAAGATCAAAGCAATTCGATCAATTATAATACTAAAATCTGTATCAAATACTTACTTTGAGCTTTTACTACTTCAGCAATAGGATTGCACAATATATCTTGAACTGATGTTTGCATCTTTTTCTCACCATTTATAAACCATGGTGTCTGACTGAGTTCTCTTGATAATTTATTATACCTTCCTAAAGTTACCATATAATAAATATAATAATCTACATTACAACATATTTCTAATAGGATACATTACCTCCTATAAAAATACTTAAATGTGAACACATAATACTTTCTGCATTAATGCTACAAGTTGTTTCAAAGGACAGAGCTTCAAAGCACTGAGAAAATTCTTTGTCTGTTACTTTGGTCATTAAAGTTTCTATATTTTTCCTGCTGAATCTATTATCATTGCATTTCCTTTTACGTTTATTTTCTGTATTATTTGTTCCTTTATACATGCTTAGTCTAAAACAAAAAAAATATTGTAAACTTGGTATAAAACAATTCTGCCAATCAAAATGGAATAATTATAGAAGCTTACAACATTTCACATTCTTTATCATTAGATTTATATGTTAAAATTATTTCAATTAAAAATGGAGAAGGTGTTGTTATATCCACTTGTTTTCCAATAGTCCGTTCTATTATAGGAGTTACTATCCACTTCCAAATATCTTTAACATTTTGCAATTTGACTTTAAGGCTCAGTAATGTATCTTCTGAAAGATTAAGTTGGATAGCACATTGCATATGCAAGAAACGTTCTCTGAGACTAATGCATACTGGTACTGTTAATGCACATACAAATGTGTCACTGTCATAATTTTGTTTCTCTACTTCAACTTGAATCTGCTTATAAAATTATTTAAAATTTATACAGAATATCTATATAATGAATCAAATACTTTAACATACTTTTTTAACAACTTGTTCTTGTATTTTATTTTGGAGAATTCCCAGACAGGCTGCACAAAGTACTTCATCATTAAAAGTATCTTCTGCTTCAGTATATCCAAACTATAAATATATTGTAAAATATATCATAAACTTAAAAATTATAATATTCATAACTTACATGTTTCGCAAATTTAACAGGATTTTGAAAACAATCCAGAGTACGCCATCCGATAAAACGAAAGCAACATCTTAAACAACAATTTTGCTGTAGCAAGAACTTAAAAATACGTTTTTCCTCTTCGGTAGGAAAATTCATTTTGATTTAAAGTTTTATAATACTCAGATATTAAAAGAAACTTAAATTATGCCATTTAAGCTACAAACTCTAGTTAATATTGCATTCACATTAACCTATTAGAAATAAAATTACACGTATTTTAAAATAGTTTCATCCATAAAGAAATTTACAAATACAATAAATTTTCAATAATTTTCTTTAACTTCTTTTATCATTAACGATTTCTATGAAAATTGAAAAATCAAAGTATCTATAAAATGTGAAAATAATACGATGTCATGATACAGAATGAATACATTTTCCCCATTGACTTCATGAAAAAGTATGATGGGTATTTACAGTGTTGCCTATTATTAGTGTAAATAGTTTTAAATTTTAGATTTTATTTTGTTAAAACTCGTACCTGATTAATTTTTAGATATAATAACATAACGTTTAACATAATGCCCATTTTGAGAAAAAAATCTAACAAAAAAGTAAATGCAGAAAATGGCAATGACAATGTGATTGGAGGTTAATTGTCATTCTACATATTATTTTTAACAATTTTTTAATTGCAACATGGTTTAAAAATATATACATTACTAAAATAATGCTTTACTTTTCTATAACAGATGTAACCATTGATGATTTTGCAAATTCATCACGGACACATGCGAGATTTAAAAAAGCAGTGATAAATGTCTCATCTGAAGGTTATATTTTTAATGCAATTTAATCATTTTTGTATTATACCACTTATGCGTATTTATTTTCTGTGCTTTTAAATTAATAATTCTCAATAAGTTCTTTTCATCCACATTTTTTTTACAGTGAAACAAGAAGTAACAACAGAAAAGGAAGATCTCTGGAGTGAAATGGATGAAAATTATCAAAGTAATTTATGTGATTCAAATAAATCAAAAAAAAATATTAAAGGTAGGCACTTTTAGAAATATTTAAAAGGTAGTTTACAAAAACATAATTTGTTTTGTTCTCAATTTTCAAATAAGTATAAGTTAATTTATATAAATTAAATTATTATATAGATGTATCAACAAATCAGAGAAGAAATAGAAAAGCAAAATGTTCTGATAGGACTACAGAAGAAGAAGAAGAAGAAGAAGAAGAAGAAGGTAAAATATAAAAGAATTAATGATAAGAAATTATATATAATAAAATTTTTTAATTTATAATAAAGAAAGGATTACATTTTTATATTTAGGTATTGATTATCCATTAGATATATGGTTCATTATATCTGAATACATTAGTCCAGAGGCTGTAGGAAAATTTGCTCGTATATGTAGAAGCTCTTATCATGTAACAACAACAGGAAAGTTTTGGTTTCACTTATATAAATCGTAAGTTTTGATTTGATAAGCCTATAGCAATTCTTAATTGAGTATTAATATGGTAATTTTAACTAAAATATAATTGTAGGTACTATAGATTTGTCCCTGGTTTACCAGAGCGTTTGCAACCACAATGTATGGTTCGTACACATGGACTTCGTGCTTGTGTTATAAGAACATTGCATTACACTTATTTTTCCTTGAAGAGAGAAGTTGATGACGTATCTTACTTAAGACAAGATGAACCACATTCTCTCGTAAAAAGACAGTGCTGTCTTATGTGGCATAAAGTATGCAGCTTAATAGAATGTAATATTGGGTCATCCTGAAAGTTTGTATAAAGTAGAATTAGTAAGAGAATTAGTTTAAAAAGTATTCTTGCTGAAATGTAATCTCATGGATCATATTGTCAGGTTACTACGGCTATAAAGATTACTGAAGTAATAATAACAAAATAGTTAAAAGATATTTAAGAATTATATTTATATATATTGAATAAGAGTAGAAGTTATATTTTCTTAATGAGAATGATTTAAAAATCATCAAAACTTTCAGGATAAACCAACAAAATATATAATAAAACTAATCATTTATAGGCCAATGATTGATATTTTCATTTAGAAAGGAAAAATGCGATGGTATTTCTATTTTAAATTAAAAGAGTTACCAAAAAATACCAACTCATTAAAACGGAAAACGAAGATGAATAGTAAAAAGACAGATTTCCTTGAAATGTTGGAAGATGTAGCCGTAAATCTTGAAGAGGGTTGTAAAGTACTTAGGGTATTTATTTTATTATGGGGCGATTATTCATAGTACATAGTGCATCATTATGGTAATGTTACATTTATGCAATATTGTGCAATTTATAGGTAACTTGTTTAAAATATAGCATGTTGCCACCTGTAATTGGTCTGATTCTGCAATCAGTAACAATGACTTTAATGCCCGGTTTTAAGGATCATCGATTACAACTTGGATTTGGAACATCTGATATTCCTAATACATTAACAAATCAAGTTATTTTAAATGATGTTGTAAACTGCAAAATTCTAGATTGGTGGCATCCAACTTATCCTCATCAGGATTCAGTAACCACTATTAAATTACCACAAAATGATTTTTGGGATCAGAGTTTATCATGAGAAAAATTTCATGTTTTATAATTGCAAATAAACTATAAGTACGATTTCTGTAATATAAATATATCTATGTAAATAATACATTAAACATTTGTTAAGTAAGCAGTTGAAGTACTTATTGTTTGGAATTTTACAAATTGTCATAAAATTGAAAAAAAAGAAGAATACTGAATGATCAACAAACAAAAACATATAAACATTAACGTTTTATTACAATTATCATAAAGTATGTACATTAAATTTTATGTTCGTGTAGTAATAATAAATAGGTAGAATAAAATAATAGTTTCTTTTAGTTCATTTAATACTAAGAAAAGAAAGTAAAAGAATATTATCTTTTTGTTGCTGTTTGAACAGCATGTAGTAATTCTTCCATGTGAAGCACGTTTGAAGTCGAAATCTCCATTTCTGTGATCTAAAATAGGATTTTACATTTATGATATAACTTTTACACAGTAAGAAACAAATTGTGTAATAATAAATTTTACCATGCTGGCATAAGCTTGTACATCAACTTGCAATTGAATTCTTATTTTTTCATCATCACTGATTCCTTGAACTTCTGAAGGAAGAGAACCTATAGACTTATCACGTATTTTTTTTAATCTTCTTAAGCTCTCTTCAGTTTTTTGTACTGAAGTTAGTACATCTGTTACAGAAGCTAAGTAACTGTAACAATCCAATATAATTTAGATAATAAATAATATAATATTTAATAATGTCATCTATTTTTTTGATTTCTTACTGTTCAGTTAATGAAGAAAGAGCCAGGTGTAACCAACAATTTACATGATTTGGTATTATTGTTTTATAATCTGCATGAAAACTGATGAAAAATGCGAGAGTATTTTTTACATATGCGCACGGTTTCGTTGGTACGTCTCTCTTTGTTCGCCTAAACAATCTTGGTATGTCACTGACTTGTTTCAAATGCATTACAGATTCTTTCAAAAGTTCATTCACAATTTCTTCTGTAATTTGTGGCCAAATGGCTTTTAAGTTCTTTATCGTCTCATCGAGAGAGTCTATGAAAAAAAATGCGCAACAGTAACTACAATTTTAAGAATAATAATGCTAAAATCATCTTTTGCTGTCACCTTCTAATAACTTCAATATTGTTGGAGTCTCTTGTTTAAGTTTCGATTGGACTATTTCCACAAGGGATGGAAGTATATTTGCAAATCGTTCCACATCCTTATACAAACAAATTAAGAAATGTAGTTTTGTAGAATGTTCTATTTTATTTAAGTTGCCTACTTCAATTTCTATTGGCCAAACCTTCACACAGAACAATAAATCAAGATTATCATAATTAATAATTCTAATATATTCTATTACTTAAAAAAAATATACTTCTTTCAAAGCTGTCTGAATCCACATTTGATATCTAGCACAAATCTGAAGACTGAATTTCCAAAATCTAGATATAAAAAATGATAAATTAATATTTTTATGCACGAATATTTCAGTTTCTTACTCACCTATGAAAAAGTTGATACAAATATACATTGTTATTCCAAATTTTTTGTAGATTTTCCCATGTATTACAGGTTGCATGTAGAGAAAACTCATTTTGCGCAAGAGATTTCAGTGTACCTTTTATAGAAAATGGTGATATTGGTTCAATCAAAATTGTTTCAATTTCACTAGCTGTTTCTTGAAATCTAATTTGAAAATATACTGGTAAATTCCATTTTTTCAAAAAATTTTTATATTGTAAATTTTCTTTTAATGCAACTAATGATTCAGGTGTAACACATTCAGCTTCTAACTTTTCTAAGAACTCCAAAGTTGCAACATATCTCTAAAATTATGAAATATTGTGTAATATACCATTGTAATAAAAATATTTTTTCTATTTGCTTACTGAATGGAATAATACAGGATCTCCCGGAGCAAAGATACACTTTATGTATTGTTCAATTTTTTCTTCTACATCCACCCAAAAACTATTTACCAAAAAGTTAAAACCTTTCACACAAAGTCTGAAATAAAAACTTAAAAGTACTTATGTAACATAACATGCACAATTCCTTTTAAATAAATTATATACCTGTTTGGATGTAGTGTAATGTCTAACAACTGTTTAAGTTCCACATTTAAAACATTCAATAACCTACTGTATATATTTTGCAAGCCTGATAAATCAGTTTGTAAGTTTTTTATACTAATTATACTATAAATTAATGGACCAACAATTTCTTTCCTTACTAAATTTTCTGCATCACTTATTTTATCTAGTGTAATGTATGTTTTCAAACACCGGATTAATAAAGCAGAATTTTTTTCTTGTATACATGCCAAAAAAAATTCATTGAGATGTGTTATATAAGACTTTTCAAGTTTTTCACTTTCCTGTTGTAATACAATGTCTCTTTTATTAATAAGAACAACAAATGTACTCTTAATTATTCTGTAAACATATACATACTTTACGCTTATCATTGATAATGTCCAGTTTACATTTAGACATATGAAACTGTAAATGATTAAATACTGCTGCAGCTTGTTCTATAATATCTATTTTAGCAGGACTTTCAAGGAATGTGTTTAAAGATAATATTGATGAAAGCTTATTTAAAGATTTATAAATGTACTGTAAGCTGTATATACTCTGTTTATAATCTCTAATCTTTTTACTTTCATTTATGTTACAAATAATTGTCATAATTTCATCATCTAAAGTCTGTTGTACTTGCTGCCACAAGAAAGATTAAACACTATTAAAAAATTATACAAAAATTTAATATTTTAATTACTACACCTTTTTTTAATTTACCATTATTTCTTCTCTTAATTGACCTAATGGTGTTTGTAAATCATTAATAGCTTTATCTAAACCAATTAGGTTACTTGATAAGTTTACGAAATCTACATAATCTCTATTGATTAAATCGATCATAGCAGATCGCAATAATTTTAAGTATACTCCTAGATCATCTCGCATTGTTTCCAATTTTGTATTTTTTCTATGTTCTTGCAAAAAGGTATCCACATTGAAATTTAGCTAGAAAATTATAGAGAAATTAATGCACATGATTTTATAACAAAATAAATCGCATATTTAAAACACATTTTAATATCGACTTACTTGAATGAAATTAGTTTCTGAAAAACATAAATCCTTTGGGGCTATAGGTAAACTGCTATTTTTCTTTGACATAATGCTACCCTTTTTCGTAGAACGTTGTACCTTTTTATACATTCATAATTTTGTATTACCAGACCTGTAATCAGAAGAAATCCGAATAGCGTTTATCTATAATATATATACAAGCTAACACATCAGCTGTTATATCATAGAAAAAGATGTTCAGAAAGGTGTGGAAACGTACAAGTTAGTCCTCTGCATGATAACCTTTTTGTAGCAAATTCAAGATAAATACGTTTATTTTATTAGTAATCATTACGCCAATGTTAAAATTTCCTTTTAAGATATTTAAAACGTTTACATCGTTTAAAAACTTTACAATATCTATTCTTTCAATGATGTTCAAATATAAGGTTTTCTGATTCAGCTTTAACATATACATATATGTAGCATAAATTGAGAACGCACGCACGCGTATCCAACTAAAGGAATGGATGGATAGCAATTCATATTCGTGCCCAACAGTAAATATCTACATTTGCATTGATGAGAAAACGGTATCATAAAACAAAATCTAGCAAAAGGGAATGTATACGGTTTTGTTCTTGAAAAGCTTCAATAAAAAAAAAAACTAGAATATTTTCAAAGGTAGAATAACTGTGAAGCCATTGCTAAGGAACTTGATAAGTTTTACTACTTTTAGTGGAATTTATTTTCAAAATGGCAGCTACGAGAAGATTGCAAAAGGTAAATCAAAGTTTTTGTTAATAGAAATGATTCTACATTAAATACAATACGTGAAAAATATTATAAGAAATAAACTAAAATGGCAGCATAATTTCATCATGTAGGTGTTTAAGAGAATTAATTTTCATAGGATTCTCTTAAGTAACATCGAGTTTTTCCATGACGATGCAGAACATTGATATTTTTATTATTATTTATTAATATTTATGCTCATTTTCAAAATTATTTTTAATAATAAGTTAAATATTTCATTACTTATTCGAAAAACATTTGTGAGATCATGAGATGATCATTTTCTTTTTTTTTTCAGGAACTTGGTGACTTAAGAGCTTCGGCAATGAAAAATTTTACAAATATTCAAGTGGATGAATCGAATATTCTCACTTGGCAAGGTCTTATATTGCCGGTATGTTTTGATATACCATTCTATTTTAGAAATATTATCAGATCTAATCTAACCTAACCTAATCCTATTTGTAAGGACAAATATAGTTAGATATATGCTGTACTACAATTTGATTTTGGAAACATTGGAATGATTGTATATGTCTCGTTTTCGAAATTTAACTGGTAACATAATGATACAAGTTTTAATTGCACTCAATCTTTTTTCTATTACTTTTCTTTTAGAAATGTTTGACACTTTTATTCGTTGAAATGTTTTAGGATAATCCACCTTATAACAAAGGAGCATTTCGTATTGAAATAAACTTTCCTGCAGAATATCCTTTTAAACCCCCAAAAATAAACTTCAAAACAAAAATATATCATCCAAATGTAGATGAAAAGGGACAGGTGTGCTTACCAATTATAAGTGCTGAAAATTGGAAACCAGCTACAAAAACAGACCAAGGTAAAGTTTCTTTTAAGCAATTTATCTACTAACTTAAGAGAGTAAACAACATATGACCAATTTATTTACAGTTGTACAAGCTTTAATAGCATTAGTGAATGATCCAGAACCAGAGCATCCATTAAGAGCAGATCTTGCTGAAGAATTTTTAAAGGATAGAAAAAAGTTCTTAAAAAATGCTGAGGAATTCACAAAAAAGCATGCAGAAAAGAGGCGAGAGTCATCATCTAATGAATAACCACAGGTGACCAGTTCTACTCACCATGATGCCTGCCATCCATCAGCTAATTTAATTCAAACCAATATAGACTTATCTGTTATATGAAAAACAAGTTGATTGAGATACATGTGTACAGTATTGGTTAACTACCAACAATGATATTATTATGTGCAAATTGTAATGTTTATAAAGTGAATTAACAAATTTTTCAAAACAAAGTAAAAGTATAATAAACTAACTGTATGATATTGTATACAATTTCTATTTTGAAGTTGTTATATAGACATATAATCTGTATAATTTAGCATGTAAAGTATCACCTGCTCTTTCTTTTGTTTAAAGATAGAAAATTACAATTTATTATGAACAAGTATAATGTTATAAAATAACGCATTTACTTATGGTGTTAAATGTATAATATCACTGTGTTAACGCATTAAATTATGAACCAACTTTAGTAAATATCAATCAAATTCAATAGCACGAAATGATAATTGTGAATGTACATAAAATTTATATAATTAAACTCATCAAACTAATACTGTAATCATATTTAAACGTTTTAATTGAGTATTTCTTTTGTGTCATTTTTAAAAGAAAATTCCATTTAGTACAAAATATTAATTTATAACTTGATATTTCACATATAATTACAGTTAAATTATTATATATATGTACGTAATATTTCTCCATTAAGCAGTAAGTCTCTTAATTTATGTCTCCATTAGTTCATTACTTATATGACACATTACTTTGTAGAATAATTTAAATATAAATTCTGAAATATTAACAGTAGTTACTCAGGCAAATTTGAATATACCTCACTTTACTGCCTATTTACATTTGCATACATGACCAATAAAAATTTTTTAGAAAGTGGAATAAAAGGGATTGGACATAATTAGTATAATATTATTGTATTTAAAACGTGTTGAAACTAAGGACTGCTTTTACAGGGTTTTATTTTTTATTCATTTTGCGTAAGAAAGGGTAAAACCTTTTGTTTAAATATTAAAACTCTATATTAATAAATAAAGATATAAATGAAAATAAAAATATGATGCATTTCACGTTTTCCATTTGTCGACACACGAGTTTGTAATAATACGGCTTTTGATCAACTTTTTTTTCATCCCCATATGAAGTTCTTCGTTTGTCACATAAACTCATGTGTGCATTCATTTTTAATTCCACCAATAAACTCCGCATCTGTTACGGATTTGTAGATTCCAGTTTTGGCATACTACAATAAATATTCTGCGATTTAACGAAGAACTGGATTAATTTGATTGCAATGAAGTAATTGATAAGCTAGGTGGAAGAGGTAGAACTCACAAAAAATCGAATAATTTTTATTGGTATTTTTATCTATCTTCAATAATTGATTTAACTTAAGATAAAAATTTTCGGAGTAATAGAGGATGCGATAGTTATAGGACATGGAAAATGTTTAAAATAACAAACACTGAAAATGAGGCAAATATATTCTTATACATACATTCACACGGTTTATGTACACATGTAATCATGAGTGCAAATAAATCATTGTACAATGCTAATATTTCAGTGAAATCTACAGTATATTCATATGTAAATTGTTTATGATTACGAATCACTTCGAATAATAATCACTGGTTTACAAGTATAAAAAAATTCCTCAATCGTAATACATTCAGTGTATGAATTAATTTTAGTGATTATAGTTTACTTTTAATTTATTACTATTAAACGCATGTTTAACTAAACACTATTGAATGTAAATTACAAATTTCTATTATAGCAAATATTTTTATATATTTAGTTATATCAAACAAACACGACTGAAATACAATGAAATAAGTTCAAGTAAATATTAACAATTTTACAGAACGTGTTTATAAAACTTTATTCTTTATTTGAAAGTGTATGTTTTAAATTATTTAATTACCTTCAGGTCAACCTTTTCCACCAAACTACTCAATTATCAGACACATGAAAGAAACTGTTCTCTTTAAATCTGGAGGCAATCAACATCAATTAATCTTGCAAGATCATTAATTTCTCTTGATGAAAATCTGTTTTAAATTTCAGGTTTTGAGTTAAATATAATGATTTTTAAGATTAACATGTAATACATAGTCTATACAACAATTTTATTTTACGCAAATAGAGTGAGTAAAAACCTAAAATATAAAAAGGAAATTCATTTAGGTAAACAATTATCAAAAATTAATGGAATGTTAAATTAATAATCTATCCGTGTTGCACATAACTGTTGATGTGGAATGCCTCATATGTGATTATGTTAATCATATTCATAAGAGAACACTATAAAAGAACAATAACAGTCTTAATCAATGGATTAATAAAAAATTCACGATGTAACGTACACTATGAAACATTTGAAATGTATTTAAAGCAGTAGATATTATTACAAATTACTTACATGTTTGTACAGATCCAACATTTGAATTCGAGCATTAAGCAACGTACGTATACACCTTTCTGTAATTGAATTAATAAAATTAATATTAAATATTAATTTAATTAACATATTCGACTGAATTAGTGATGATTGCATGTACCTATCTTCCGGCGTGCGTGCCAAATATTCACGTTCGATTAAACCTTCGATACGTTTTTTAATTATTACGGGCGATGGCAAAAATCGACCTCTTAATTGTTCTGTTACCTCCGTTACAAGTATATTATGCTAAAAAATAAAAACAATATAAGATAAAAAGCTTAGAATAATTATAACTTACTGGAATAGTGACGCTACGTACAGGCATGCGCTTTCTGTCTTTCATAATACGAACGATAGCTGCTTCTATCTCATGCTTTCTGTCTTCGTCTACTTTATTACGAGTTTCTCTTCTTTCGGGTTCTGATTCGCCTTTCGCTGCTACCGTTTGAATTTTTACTCTAGAATAAATTATATGTAATTTACAAACAATATATCTAATGGATTAAACTAAAGAATTAATCAAATTAATGTTTTTAAAAAATGCATTGGTAACTGATTTTAATAATACAATGTAAATTATTTATTACCTGTGTAATTTACTGGTAAAACTATCATTAACACAGAAATAATGCGTAGACTCAATTTCCTTTGTACGAGGATGTTTTAATAATACTCTTTGTGTAGCTTTGCCCATTGCGAGAGATTGCAATGCTCTAACTAAGTCTCTCTCTGGAATATCGGTTTCACCTTGAATTTCCTACGCAACATTTTATATGTTGTATAGATAATCGTGAAACATCTGAACTCCAACAAAAAAAAAATAATCGAGTAAAAACTATTATTCAAACTGACCTCATACGTCAATTTATCTCTTTTGTTGAACAGCATTAAAACGCACATTTGATAAGTCGATACTTGGATTATATGTTTCCTCGTATTTCCATAACTGCTACTACGTTGGCTTAGAAGACTACCATTAGTACTACCACTTCCATTACCAATAGAACTTGAAGACAATGGGGTATCTAGACCACAAGCACTTTCTTCTCTACGTGGTCCATGAAATACAGCATTCAAATCCGCAGAACCTAAAAGAATCATACTTAGCTATTGCGATCATAAAAATAAAATTTTTAGAAGATAAAATAACTCTAGTTGATTAACCTAATTGTGGTTGTAACGTTAATTGTCGACCACTATGTTTAGCGAGATAAAAACGTCGGAAGGCATCAAAAGCATCTCGTGGAGCAGCTGGCATGCTACACTTTGGAGTTGCAGATTGTGTTGGCCAAAAACCGGTTGTCAAAACTCTTACACTTATATCCACACCATGTAAACTTGTCTACATATTGAAAAGAAGCTAATTTTATTACAAATACTTTGTATATAACTTACAAGTACTTACATTAGATGCAAGGACATGATCTTTGAATTCATCCATGATAGTATTACTAACTGTTATATCTTTAAACATTCCCTCCAACTTTGATGTGAATTGACATCCACATTCAGTCTAAAATATAGTTATTTATTACAGTTTATTATTAAATACAAATATTAATAATTTTCAAAGAGAAAGAAATGTTACCTTAAGTTTGGATATCATATTTTTCTCACTATCATCTGATACAGATTTATTTAAAAGAAGACGTTTAGCTAAGTGTTGTTTATAGTACCGTTCAAAAACGTCTTTTTCTTGAAGAAATCTAAATAAAACCATGGTTTTATCTAAAATACCTTCAATTTCCTGTTCTGTCATCTAAAAGGCATTGAAACAAATGTTGAAAGATATTATTTATATTTGAATTACTAATAATCGAAAATAAAGGAACAAGAACAAAGCTTAATTTTCATTCATGTACACAGCATTTTGTAAAATACAAAACTTGTGATAAAAGTTTAAGATATTACCTACCATAAATACTTATCTATACAAATACAATTAGCAAAACTAACCCCTTTAACGCCTTTCTTCAACTTGTCATCAATGAAGAGTGAAAGGTATTCTGGGCTTTTTGTATTTAAATTGAGAAAGTATTCAAAGTCAGACGCAATCATTTGCTTATAATTCTTATCATTGTTAAATGAATAATGAAGAAAATGGTCGAAACGGTCTTTTAAATCCAATAAGTTCTGAATAAAAAGAACGGCATTTGTCGTCGATTCGTGTTCCTCTTGAACCATAGCACGTCCTTGCTCTTTAAGAAATTGAGAGACACAATCGCATACCGTACGTAAACCATCCGAAACCCTTGAAAATAATTTGTACATGCAACCGAGGTCTTCTGTTTTCTGATTTTTGAGCATGTGTACTACACCACTGTTTTCCATCTATAAGTAATAAAACTTATATCTTTAAAGTATGTTGCTATACAACAATATAAAATAACGTTTAAACTACTATGTATACCTCAACAATAGTTTTCATATGAATTTTAATTAATTCTTCTTCTACAACTTCTACTATCCGTGGTTCGGTAGATTCATCTAAATAATGTTTTGCTCTCTCTGATTCCTCACAAATTCTAGCTTCCACTTTCTTTATATATACTGATGCACTATTTTCTGCCAAAAATTTTTGAGATTCCATCTAAGCAGGAAAGTTAAATACATTAAAAAATGAAAGAAAGCATAAAAAGCATGAACAATATATATAAAAAGCACTCTTACTCTATAAAATTCAGCACTTTGTTGTAAAAAAGGCCTTTCAAAATCTTCTTCATAAACTTGACGACTGTTAATGCCAAGTATCATTAACATTTGGCAGGCATTTTTTATCGCAATGCGATCTACTACTTCTCCTCTTCTTTCTCTTGCTACCATACCTAGTAAAGTTTCTCGTAAATGGTCTCTAACACATCCATATCTGACCACCTATAAATGCAATAAATTAACATTAGGTTTTTAATTAAATTGAAAACTTCTTAATAGTATAAGAACCAATTACCTGATCTCTAAATATAATAAGTCCCAAATTATACACATTGTCTACATCATGTTGCTGCACATATACTCTGTCCATATACATCAAAATATCTCTAATCATAACCATAGATGTCTGATGATCATTCCAAGCTTGATTTAATGTTTGAAGAAAATTATTATGAAGCGATCTTAATACATCTTCTCTAACTTTATTTTCCAAATGATGTGTTACAACTTCTTTTAAACCTGTATATAATCGTTCTCCATATTTGTGAAGGACCATAGTATAAGCATTTCGATAAAGTTCTTCAAAACTAAGTCCTGAATTATTTTTCTTCTGAATTTCCTGAATAGCATTTTTCAATAGTGCCCAAATACTTTCTACATACTTTTCATCCATAGTCGTCTAAAAAAACAGCAGATTCAATTATTAATTTAATTATTACAAATAAAAAGAAATAATAATTTAAAATAGAAATTTAATGCAAAATTGAAAACAAAAAATTGTCAGAAATAATGAATAAATTGGTTAAAAAAAGAAAATCAATAAGTTGCATTGAATTATATATGATATAGTTCCTAACATTAGTAAGAGTATAATTAAGGATGTCAATCACAAAAACATTGTACATCATAAAGGTATCAACTTAGTATTCCTTTTATTTGAACTCTGAGTTATAATTATTTTTCTTTTTTCGTCAATCATTGCTACACTGCCTTCTTTATGTAAAGGAAATGTAATATTAAGCTAACAATATTATTTCATTATAAATATTCTTTTCTCATTATGTAATTATAAGTTTTATAGTTTATTGTTTTGTTAAATAAAGATATGAAACATAATAATAATAAATATAAATGCAAGGAATGTTTTCTAATAAATCACATACAGTATAAAACATGATCACAAAGAGATACACAAATATTTTATACAACAGCTTAAATATTTTGATATTTTTTAATTAATTTTTAATGTCATATTATGTATTTAATACAGAATTTAAATTGTGTAATTTACAATCACAAATTTGGTAGATAATAATCACAGTTTAAGTTCCAAATTTTATTGACAGATCAAATTGAAATTTATTGATAAACATGAAAAACATTGCAATAATTATATTTCATCGCTTTTATTTTATATGCCACTATAGCAACTGCAGATACATTCATTTTTATGACAGAACATATAGAACTATGAACATAATTCTTGAAAGATCAAAAACAAAGTGCCTGTAATTATAAATAACATCTAAATTATGATTATATACATTACAATGCATTAAAATACGAAAACAAAGTTTTCAATTGTAGTCAAGTGGTAAAAACAATATACTTTCATGAGTTGCTATAATTTTTTATAATTTGACATATAATTTTAAAGAAAGGTTATTAAAATGTATATGTACGTATAAATTCGAATTTATGTATATGCATAGGCTCATATGCTCATAGGTCAAATAAAGAAATAAAGAAAAAAAACAAAAAGGGAGAAATAAATAAATTTTAAGGGGCAAAAGGAATGAAGGCTAAAAAGGAAAAACGAACGAAGCCGTACTCACCGGAAAAGCACGTATGCGCATTTTGCTTTCTTTCTTAAGCATAGCACTGCTCTTCATCATGTCGAATTTCTAGTTATTTAGTTGAAGATTCTTTTAGAAATGCTCTTTAGCCAATGCTATATTAACGCTACACTGTGTGTACATTGACACCAGTTAAACGTAGAGAGCATTCACTCACGTACAAGTTAGAATAGCCGATGATCGGCAGTCGCATAAAAATACGATCACTCATCCACGTTCACGATATGTAGGGGAACCAAAAATTGTGTTGTTATCGTGGACATTTAGTAAAAGAAAGAAAAATACGCGATGTGTCGATTAAGAGGGGGAGAAAATTAGAGAGATTCAGAGAAAGACAGAAAAGAGGGGGAGGAGAGGGGAAGAAGGGTAAAGAGTGCTCTCTTTTTTACCCGGCAGATGAAAATGGGGGATAAGGCGCTTAAGGGTTGAAAGGTGAAAAGGAAGGTGAAACCGAGAAGAAAACAAGTATTAAAGTTGAACAAAGATGAAGCAAGGAAAAAAAGAAAAGGAAAAATATATCACACACTTCTGTCACGAAGGGATGAATCCTGTTAAATTCTGATAATACACACAAATTTTGTTTAATGTTTGAACACGTTAACGTGATCGTTGGTATATTCTTAGCGTCTTTCGAGGCATAGTGAATTTAGATTGAGAAAACTCGAGTTTTCATCGTACGGTCCAATGTGAGGTACACAATATATCATTCACAACGATACGCTCCATGCACATGAATCACGAACGTTGTTGTCAGTATAGATTCACCTATTACAAATATCATTATTCTATCACATAAAAAAAGTTACCTTTCAATATCATGTGTTATATATTTCTGTCTTTTTATCTTCAAGTTTGTCACTTACTGATTTAAAAATGATATTTTTGACTTATTGTTTAATATGAATTTGAAAATTATTCGCAATTGTTTTCAATAGGTAATTATAAATTACATAGTATTTTTATTATCTTTCTAATACTATTTGTTATATAGAATTAATTTATATATATTTTTACAATATTCATATATATATATTAATAATATAAATTTGAACGCATAATCTATTTAAAATTATTCAGTTATAAAAATCTTACAACCAATGACAATTCGATATTTAAAGACCGCTTTACATGAACCATTTGAAGTGAATGCCTACCTTTTCATTTGTAACCTATGTACTTCACTTCTCGATATTTTAACAGTTGAAAATTATTTCACTAACTTATAAAGATTGATTAATTTTATAAAATCTTTATTTGATAAGGTTTATATATAATCATTTTTAAAAGAATGGGAATGTTAAACATATTACTTAAAAATTATTTCGATATATCTAAAATGCTGTAGTGTGTATTATTATACAACGCATATATAATTGTGACGAAGTCTAAGAGGTTTTATTTACCCTAACCTTATATTAATTGAATTTGATGTATTTGTGAAATACAAATTTGAAGGACGGTAGAAATCTTTGGTAATACTCAATGGGTACCTATTTTTTATATTCAGTTAAAAATTATTATAAAATCCTATTATCCATTGTTTATATAATCGAATTAGTAATAATTTAGAAAATATATTTTGTTTGTTAAATATTCAGAAAAGTAAAATCGTTTATAAAATAATGAGCTTATTTAAATAAGGATAAATTTTCATAAGTGTATAATATACGTACAAGTATGTTTAATGAAAATACATAGATATATTATTTAAGCTTTAACACATAAACATTGTTTACCTACTACAGTACAAATTCCAGAGATTATTCAGAAACTAAAGAGATAAGGAGATTTATTAATATAATGATGCATCCTGCTATAAATGAGATAGTTCATTACTAAATGATCTACTGATTTGACCAATCTCAAATTCATGTACATTATTTATTTATTTAACATTTTATTGAGCAAAATTAATGTATGCGATAAAAGTAACATAAAAATCGTGAAAACTTAATACACGTGACTTAAACATTATAATAAATCGAAGTCAAATATAATTGTGATAAATAAGAATAAAAATATATTTTAATTACATCGTTGAAGAAATCCGTTCAAAACATTTCTTAAAATCTTATAAAGTTGAAGAGACTAATAAGAATACAAAAGTGAATAAACGTATTTGATAAGTCTGCCATGTTTTCGCCCCACCGTTTCCGTAGAGGAAACGTGCATTTTATAAGAAGCGTAACATATATCGAATCGGGTAGTAACAACGTTGCTTCCATTCGACTATTGTCGCCAAAAATTTGCACATCACCTGATAATTTGACGCACTTTTTTATTAGGACATTCAGTGTTTCTACTGCAACAATGGCAAAAATAAAGGTAAGTAATCAGTAAAAATATATACCACTAACATCTGCATGTCAACATACATATATGTATGTGTGTATATATTTTTTATTAATCGTAATTACGGCATTATCAAAATGATAATCATTTTGTATCATTGTAATTATTTAGAATGAAAAACATTTTTGTATGAATTAACATTTATTTTGTACGTAAATAAATAAAATAAATTTTGTACATGACAGATTCTCATATTATTGCAAGCTTTTTATAGCAACTTTTATGTACTATCATTTATTTTAGGTAGGACCTGTTGTTGATGTCATGGGTGATGAAATGACAAAGATCATTTGGGATTCTATTAAGGAGAAACTCATTTTACCTTATTTAGACATTGAATTACACCCTTATGATTTAAGTATTCAAAATCGAAATGCTACCAATGATCAAGTAACTATAGATTGTGCTGAAGCTATTAAAAAATATAATGTAGGGATCAAATGTGCCACTATTACTGCAGATGAAGATAGAGTGAAAGAATTTAACTTAAAAAAAATGTGGAAAAGCCCCAATGGTACTATCAGAAATATCTTAGGTGGCACAGTTTTCCGTGAAGCCATAATCTGTAAAAATGTACCCAGATTGATAGCTACTTGGGATAAACCAATTATAATTGGCAGACATGCTCATGCAGATCAGTATAAAGCTACAGATTTTATAGTACCTGGATCAGGTAAACTTGAACTTGTATGGACTGGAGATAATGGAGATAAAATTCAGCATACAGTTCATAAATTTGAAGGACCTGGAATTGCCTTAGGTCAATATAATACAGATGAGAGTATATATGACTTTGCTCATAGTTCTTTCAAATATGCACTGTTAAGAAACTATCCTTTGTATCTCTCCACAAAAAATACGATTCTTAAACTGTATGATGGCAGATTCAAAAATATCTTCCAAGAATTATATGAAAAAGAATACAAAGCACAATTTGAATCTAAAAACCTTTCATATGAACATCGTCTAATAGATGATATGGTAGCATATTCAATGAAGTCAGAGGGTGGTTTTGTATGGTCCTGTAAAAACTATGATGGCGATGTTCAATCTGATGCTGTGGCACAAGGCTATGGATCTCTAGGTTTGATGACTTCAGTTTTAATTTGTCCAGATGGACGTACAGTAGAAGCAGAAGCTGCTCATGGTACAGTTACAAGGCATTATCGTATGCATCAACAAGGAAAGGAAACTTCAACCAATCCAATTGCCTCCATATTTGCATGGACAGGAGGTTTACTTCATCGAGCAAAACTAGATAATAATGAAGATCTTAATCGATTTGCAAAAACCCTAGAGAAAGTTTGTATTAATACTGTTGAATCAGGTTTTATGACAAAAGATCTTGCAATTTGTATCAAAGGTGTGAAAAATGTTACTAGATCTGATTATTTAGAAACATTTGAATTTATGAAAAAATTAAGTGAGAATTTACAAAAGGAAATGAAATGACTAGAACATAATTTTCCTAAAAATTTCTGTAATGATGAAATGCGATCAAAGTATTAACAATATACAGGGAAACTACTATTGTTGGTTATGGGTGAAAAGTTGCATTTAATACACGCATGGTAATTAAAATTCTTGTGATTATAATTCTTACAAAAATTAACGTTTAATAAAATGTTGGTTTAATATCATGTATACATTTATATTTTTAAATAATTGTTAATTATAAATGAAATTAAATGAAACAAACTTTTATCTTTCCTTACCTATCCTTTTATGAAAAGAAGTAATATTTCCTTACTGGAGTATTCAATTTATTGATATTACAGTAAATATTTCGAACAAATATAATTTTCTTTAAATACATTAGCAATTTTTAATGAAATTATGCTAATTTAAGGTTACATCAAAATTAATTATTAAATTAATGATTACTTTTATAATTATTATTTAAAAATCATTTAATTTTGTTTATACTCTTACCGCAAAATCATTTGAATCTATTTTCATTGAGTTTCATTAAAGTTACATTACAGATATGAACTACAAAAAGCATATGTACTTTTATTCTTTCAACCTCGATTTTTAGACTAAGTAACGTCTTGTAATGATAGTGACTAAGTCACAATACAAAAAGATCTTCACTCTTTAAGCTTTCACATAATATTATTTCGTACTAAAAAAATAAAAAAAGAATAAAAGATATTAAAAATATATTGTTAATTAATTATTAACTTTATAAATTAATCTGTCAATCATTTCATATCGAAATATCACATAAAACCACAAAAAACAATAAATATTACAATATTTATTTGTTAATTTTTAAGTAATTCTCCGTTATTGTATAATTTACTAATAACTTAAAAATAATAAATTTTTGAATTAATGTTTTAATAATCAAGATTATGAATTTATAATTTATTATAATAACGGTATTCAAAAACTCATGAAGTTAATATAATTTTAGTTTCCGCGAATTTATATATGTATACATATATCATTGCTGTTCATTTATATGATAAATATAGTAAAAAAAATAAAAAAATATTCTTAATCAAAATGATACAAAATGGCGTCATCTAACCATTAAATTATGTGCATAATTAATACGTACTATTAAAGTAAAAAAAGATATGTATCAATTGTACATATGCATATCTTACTTTTCATAATGCTTACATTACATATGTAAAAATATGTCTTATCAAAAGTTTTTAAGAATTTGGTATGTACGTATGTATTAATATTTTGTATTTTGCAAAAAAGTTACATGAACAAAAAATGATAAGAGAAATTTTTTTGCTTAAACATAAATCTGTAGAATAATTACAACAATGCATTTGTTATTTATATTAAAATAACTTAGAAGTTGTGACTTCAAAAAGAAACTACGTTTGCCTTCGCAAAAGAAAAAAACCTTAAAAATGGTATTCTATAAGGAAAGGTACTATAGTGATTCAAAATTAGAAACTTCTGTTATACAATTAGTAAACAGCTTCTAACAATATAAACTTATTAACTATCGAATAAAATTATTAGCTGTTAACTATTACACAGAATATGCGTACACATATACAAATGTAAGGAAATACAACTTTATTATAAAATTATTGCGGTACGTTAAATATCGTAAAACTAAATTCAGAACTATTAATCTAATAAGTGATAACTAGAAATATTTTTCGTAAAGTATTAATCCTCTATCCTTGCAGGTATTTTAACCTGTGGTGTTACTAATTTTTTAATGAAATACGCCCCCTATGCAAAGAATAGAAAGTAAATAACTACTATTTATTACAATCATTTTGTAATATAATAAATGTTATTGATAAAATGTACCTACAAAATAATAAATAAAATAATTAGAAAGAAAAAATTAAAGATCATATTGCTTTTTACCCTTAGTTTGTTAAATTCTTGTATTTTTCAGTGGAAAGGAATTTTTAAACGATGAGGTAACTTGTTTCCTTCATTTAATAGATTGAACATCATCGTTGTATACACCGGTCATCGTCGGTCCACTCTCCTCCTGCAGTTGCATCGAGGGCTGCAGGAGAAATCAGCTAAAAGGAAGTGGGGGCGTGTGAGGAGTATGTGGATACCACAATGAGAATTGGAATTGCAGATGGCGCCTGACCTGCGCCACTTTAGCTTCGCCATCGTTTCTATTCGAGTTGGTGAAAAAGGAGGGAGGGGCTGGTTCACTCTACTCTCGTAGTCTTTCTACAATTCATCCTCCGTTCCGTTGTCGGCTACTGTTAGCGTCTATGACGAGGTATTTGAAGATAAATCGCGGTAACAAGATAAAACGAGCGAACCCGTGACAAGAAAAAGAAAGGGACGGAAAAGGAGGGAGGGAACAAGGGTCCGACGAGCGTATCCGATTTTTTCGAGCGCTGAAAATTGTAAGGTGTCGAGATGTTAAATCTAGTACTTCTGGTTGGCTGTACAAATCGATTGATACAAGATCGTGGATTTATTGGCGTATCTATTTACAACGATCGCTCAATAGGAAGAGATAACCTGCTTCAAAAAAATTAACTGCTCCAGGTTTGTTTTCTAGTTAGCAGTAAACTGGAGTACTTAAATTTTCTCCCCATTTTTCTTCGTTTGCGGCATGCATACACGCGTACGCATTTTAAACAGTACTTGTCAAGTTGTTGTCCAACTGTAAACCGGAAATCACTTGGAGAAACGGAAATCGGACACGCGAGTCGGGAAATGGAATCTTTCTCTATTACATTTTCACTGTTTCTGTTAAATTAATCAAGTTGTAAAATTTTTCTAAATTCTAAGCCTTAACAAAAAAAAATTGTAATTGTTGGAATTTTTGTATATATTTCGATGAAAGAAAGGGATTGCATGTGTAAAAAAACTCCAGCTATACATTGACCCATTGCGCGATCGATCATTGTATTGCATAAACCGGATGTTGAATAGGAAAGACGAGTTATTGAAAATGATTATATGCGAGCCTTCAAATGAGTAGTTGTTGCAAATGAAAAAATCTAATTCACTATTCTTTTATTACGCTCCTAAAATATAAATATAATAGTTACAGAAGAGATATTTCCAAAAATAAACATCAAGTTTGGGAAAGCCATTGGAAATTTAAAATAATTGCGTTAAACGAAAGCTTATATATAATATGTACATACGTATATATTAGTTGATCTTGTATCTTTTAGAAAAATTGTTTTTTTTTTCATTATCCTAACACATCTTAGAAATTATATAAATTACAAATATAAAATTGGTATAATTCTTGTATGGAGTATTACGAGGTCGTACGTTTTATTGTAACTGATGATAATTATACAAAAGTTGATGCATGAAAAACAAATAAAATTCAATCGAATTGTATAATCTTATTTTTTGGATTTACTTCAGAAAATAAACTCGTAAAAGTAAGATTTCTCAATAAGAATGTTTAAATACTTTCTTGGTCAGCAATTTTGCTAGCACAGAAGAAAATGGCGCCCATAGCTTCTAGATCGCGCGACCACCGAGTAAGCTGTACTCGTACTTCCGTAACGTGCACCAGTACCAGTCTCCTATCGCTGCTGTATAAACTGATTGATAAAAATCTAAAGAACTTCTTCTCCGTAAAAATTATACTTGAAATGAAGATGTATTCCGATTTTATAACTTACAGTTGCTGATGGAGTTGTATTAAAATCGACTGTGAAAAATGTACGTGCGATGTAAAGTGTTAATGTCAAGAAGAAGAAAACGAAGTAAACCAATGCAGAAGTGAATGTTGTTCTCCTTTTTTTATTCTGATACGCGATTCAGGAGATCGTGAAAAGGTAAAAAAGGTATATCAATGCACAACAAGAACAAAGAGAAATATACGTGGGACAAAACGAATTTTGTCCAAGATGTCAGGAAGGCTGCCCCGACTGCGTGCACTTCGTCCACGACCCCAACAGTCCAAGATCGAGCCACATAAGGAAGGTAACCTTAAAGAAGACCGACAGGAAGTCGCAATGAAGGAACACGAGTCGCATAGTGATTCAGAGGATATTTCGTACAGTGTCAAAGACAATGGCCTGCTAAGAAACAATTTGAAACATGAACATAAGGGGCTTGATTATTCAGGATCTTCACAAAGTTATGAATGCAAAACATGCAAACCATCAAAACCTTTGCCGAGTCTTAAGGCATACCTTGATCATCTGAAGAAGGAACACAAACAAAAGGTATATTATTTTAAATAAATTAATATTATAATTGTAGCAAAAATTCGGTTATCTTTTATTAAACAAAAATTAACAAGTACTTTTTATGGAAATTTATTTTTAAATAAAAAGTGAAATACTATTTTAAGTAGGAAAATAAATTATATCTATAGATATAAAAGATGAAATTATATGTACGATATACATACACGCGCGAGCATAATAATATTGTAGATGATACGTGATCAGTAAAAGTATCAAATACAATTTTTTAATACAGTTTTTTAAAAGGATATATTTGTATATTTTTAATTAAATAATATGAAATATTTTTTAGAGAAAATTTATACGTGATACTGGAAATCGATGTTCTATGTGTTCATACATTGCACTAAACTCCAGGGATCTTGAAACACATCAAAGGGTGCATCACTTAAAGAGAAGATTTTTCCGATGTGCTAAATGTTCTTACGTAACACATGTACGTGCTCGTTATACAAAGCATGTGAAATATCACTCCATGCCAATGATTAAGTGTGATGCCTGTGATTTTCGTACACCATACAAGGTTAACAGAAATTGCACAGAATGTATTGAATAAACTTTTTTTAATAAGATGCTAATAGAGATAATATTTCTTTGTAGTGGAATTTGGATAGACATACTAGAAATCATGGAGGAGGAGGGGCTTTTCAATGTCGAGCTTGTAATTTTACAGCTGATATTAGACAGAGTTTAACAGTGCATGAGACTAATCATCATGAACCTCCTGTAGGTCAAACAAATCGTAAATCTAGTACACCTTTTGAACGCAAACCAAGAAACAGCCCTAAACGTTACAATCAAGTAAGATAATAATCTTTTTTTTAATGATATCTGATAATTGCAAATATATTAAAACCAATATGAATTAATTTCAGGTGGGTGCAAGTGATTTTCGAGAATCCTTGCACATATCTAGAAGTACAACAGTGTCAATTAGTCCTGGAGAATCTTTTATATCCGATCAATCTATAGAAGATAAAAGAAGTGCAATAGCTAATGCAGAATGTATAGCACTGAAATGTGAAGAAAAAGGTTGTCAATTCATTACTGCATGGGATTCTGAGATGCAGCGTCATTTGGCAGAATGTCATGCTCCAATTACACCAAATAAATCTAGGAAACCACTGCCAATGTTAATTCCTTTAACTCCTGCTAAATTAAGCAATACTACCTCCAGTGGACCTTTAACAACATTGTTGAAAGTTCCACGTGTTAGGGTAAGACCGGAACTCGCGCAAATTGCAAGAGATACAGAACTGGCAAAGTTGTATGGAAGCAAAGAAGTTAGTTTTTTCCTTTTATTTTTTTTCAAATTTGTATTGACTATTGTTATGGTGCTTTAATACTTAAAATAAATTTTCTTAGGCCAGCAACTTAAAGAAGGATGCGAATAATGCAGCAGATTTATTTGAAAAAAAAAATGCGTCCTTCTTTGATAAGCTTAAGGAAAAGCTTACAACAACAGCGTCAATTAATAACGGAGTGCCAGAGGTAGCTGTAAGTACTACGAACGATTTGAAATGCTGGTGTACTTTTAAAGCTAGTAGCATGGAAGAGCTAGCTTGTCACAAACAAACACACCACACTGCTCTCAGTGTATCTGTGGGCACGGCGCGTTGCCCGAAGTGCAGGAGACGTTGCAAAAGTTCGACTGATCTCCAAGTGCATATGCAGTGTTGTCACTTGGCAAGCAACGATATGTCCATACACAATAGCTTAGAAAAATTATCAAATTGTTCAGAACTCCGTGTGACCTCGTATCGCGGTGAATATGCATTTCCAGCGCAAACGGATTGGGACTTTAATCTCAGCGGACTGAATTCTTCTGGATCATCGGTATGGTGTTTCACAGAAATAATAATACTTATTTAACGCGCGCACATGAACAATATGAACACACACACAAACGAATAATAATAACTTTGACGAAAGTAGTAATACTAATAATAATTCGTGGAAGAATTGCAATACGAGAGTCAACAGATCTGACTATTTTTTTTATTCGTATCAACTGTATTTTAAAATATGTTGATTGCAAGCACCCTGTACGGCCATTAGAATAATATATTTAAAGTACGTTTCAGTTTAGCTTAAAATTCATCAATTTTTATTCATTCAAGTATGTAATGCTGTTATTACAAATTATTACTGATTAAGTTAACGATATATCTGTTTTTTATTGTTTATGTATATTTTTATTATTAAGAATGTGCTTTAAATGTTACTTATGGCAGTCGAGACCGTAGACCGTTGTGTTTCCAAACATGTTAACACTTAATTTTGATAAAGGTAGTCAAATCTTTTGTCAGGTTGAAGGCTCCTCGACGCATCCAAGTGGCCGACGGGTATTCAAATGCCCGCATTGTCCATTTTGGGCATCCACCGCAAGTCGTTTTCATGTTCATATTGTCGGTCATTTAAATCGGAAGCCATTCGAGTGTTCCCTATGCGCATATCGCTCTAACTGGCGGTGGGACATCACAAAACATATTAAACTTAAAGCAGCTAAAGATCCAGTTCATATGACTGCCAGGGTACTTATGACGGATGAAACAGGTCGACGGAATTATTCCAAATATAACAAATATCTTGCACAGGTGAAAGCACAAATTTCACTTACATTTAAACAATTCCTTTATTAGTAAAAAAAAAAAGAAGGCGCTTGTCGAATTTTATAGGCGCACTGACTTTATTTATAATTCCTTTTGATATTGCTTTATGATCAATTTTTTCGTCGTGACAAGCACATGTGATGATCCTTATGATTTAATTAAAGAAGGTGGACTATATTTTTAAGTACAAATCGAAAAACATAAAAAAACATGAAAAACGTATTTCTTGTATTGAAAGCGCTTGGACACTTGATTGGTATTATGATGTTAATCTAATTAGAAGCATATTCTTAGTAATTAAAACCGACACAATAGTATTTGGAAATGTTCTGTATTTCCAAAAGCGATCTTTTGTTCTGTATGTAACTTTATTTTATTTGTTGGGGAAAAAATTCTCAGTGTGCCAAATATTTGTATTTTTTTTTTTTTTTTCGTTGAGCAACAACATGTTTTTCGTCTTGCAACAATGCATCACATACACGTGATGACGAATTCTATGTTATATGCAAATTTCTTATTTTTTTTCCATAGGTTGAGCAGCAGTCATGGGACGATCAAAACATGGAGGAGCGTAACATGGAAGAAACTAATTCTGTTGAACCGCCAACAAAATTATTAATAATGAATAGCAGTGAATATTTCCAAACGCCAGAACTGACATCTACTCCGATTTCAATTGTATCTGCGAATGAAGGAAACCATAATCTTAGCACCATTAATATCGGATTAAGACCACCACCACCTCTCAAAGCTGCCATCAGAAATCGAGGGCAATCTTTACTCAAGAATAATTTAATTTCCTCTTATACAAATAATGGATCGAGTGGTTCAACTTCCGCCATAGTTACAGAAGAACATAAGCGAACTATGTGGAAATGCAAACGTTGTAACTTTCGACATTCCAATAGAGAAACCGTTTCTATGCACGTCAAATCCCATAGTGATTCGGAACAACGTCATGTGGAAGAAAAAGTAAAAACTTATTCTGTTGTCCCTTATTTTTTAATGTTTTTATCTAGTGCGATAAAGAAGTAATATGTTAGTAATCTTTATTCGTTTTCAGAATGCATTTAGTTGTGAGGACTGCCCATTTTCAGCGTCCGATGCAGCAACTTTGTCAGTACACAGAGTATATCATCGTCCGAACTTAGAGGCTATATTTAAATGTTACTTATGTCCATATTATGTCAGCACAAAAGCGTATGTATTACAAAATACCGCAGTATTCATTAAACTATGTATATTTCATTTGTATACTTCTATAAAATGTACTTTTATAGAGAGCTTCTAGATCATGTTAAACTTCACGGAGAAGAGCTTGCTGTTGTACATCAACAAAGCATGGATTACAATCTCTCTATTAAGTCCAAAGCACATCAAGGTTTAAGCGCCGATGACAGTGAGTTGAGGAAATCATTCATTATAAATTCAAATTAGGTTATTTTACATATATTATTTAAAGATTATTTAATTGAAATCGTTGTAGGTACTAATCGCACAAAGCAAGAGAAATCTATAGAACAGGTGATTCGAATAACAACACAAAATAACGTGACTCGTTTCACAAATGCTTCAAAGAATTCCGGAACTCCACCACCATTGCTTCTTGATACCAGAGCACTGCCTGAAGCTCCGTTAGTATGGGTGTCACGGCCGGATGGTACACTCATGAAAATGTTAAAATGTCGTCACTGTCCCTTTATATCGTCGCGACGTGCAGAAGTGCGAGATCACGAAACCATGCATCTTGATTCGCCCAGTAGTGGTCCTGTAATTGCTTGCACAGATTGTAGTTTTACTTGCACACGTCGAGAAGTGATGGCCGCACACACGAATATGCATTCCGGATCTTTAGGCACGGTTCATTGTTTGGTAGATAATTCGAGGCCTGATTCGCAGCAATTAAGCGATCTAGCTGCGCTTCTTGGCTTTACTCATTCTCCTGTATTAGGTTCAGAACCTGATTTACGGGATTTAAGGCTTGTGCACTGTTGTAACAAATGTCCAGCACGATTCCTTTGCGAAAAGGAACTGAGAATTCACTTAAGATATCATTCTACGGAATTAGCTTATTCTTGCCAATGGTGTTCCTATGCTGCGCGACAACCGGCTCATCTCTTAGCCCATCAGAAGGCACATTCTACGGAATATCAAGAACGTACTAAATATTTATTATCCCTGTACGGTCACTCGCAACGATACCCACCACCTACTACAGCCTGTGTTGAGGCGAACAATCAAGATAATTCAGATAATTCGGCACCTACCATTGCATGGATCGTAGTTGAAATTACAGCTGCTTCCAGTAATACTTTTAATAACAATATGAATAATGTAAATCAACGCACTGGAAATCAAGTATTCACTTGTGCGAAATGTCCGGCACGTTACTTCAAGTTAGATGCTCTTGAATACCACATGACCCTGCATGGATCGAATAATAGATTTAAATGCACGGAGTGTGATTATTCATCGAAAACAGCTCAAAATTTGGTAAAACACCAAGTGGTTCACCGACGACAAAACGAAACAAGTGAGTTAACGACGAACTTGTCTCCTCCTCCTGATCCTCAGTTTGGTCTTTTTATGCGTGGTAATCCTAACTTTGTATATCCTGGTTATCTGAGAAATGGCCGTTTAAAAGAAAAGCGATACAAGTGTCACAAATGCCCATCTGCGTTCGAAAAACGAGAACAGTATAGAGTTCACCTAACTTTGCACGGTGCAAAGCAGAGATACCGTTGCGATACCTGCGATTATTCTGTCAAGTATTACGCTAATTATATTCAACATCTTAAAAAGCATCAGGCAAATGCCGAGGCACAAGCTTCACGTAGACAATTCGAAGACGATACTATTACTATTGATGGTGATATAGTTTCCGATAATACAGGCTCCATTTCACGTTCAGGGAAAACGCTTAAATCATCCAATAATTCAGTTCCGACCGTATCTACAAATGGAATGCCATTGTTAAATTATGGGGGTGCACAAACTTCGAATCAAGATAAGCAGTCTTTAATATTATTGCAAAAAAAAGGAATACTTTTATCTTCTAATGACGAAGTGGAAATGTTACGCTGCCAGAATTGTCCATTTTCTACATCTGACAAAGATGTGATGGACGCTCACAAACGTCGCCATGGCATCGAAAGAATGACGCCATCTTGTCCACATTGTGATTATATACCACGAAAAGATGAGAATGTGGGAGAACACATTAGACTACATTTTACAAGACTTTATAAACCAGAGTCCTATCTTATTATTGAATTATTAACATTGACAATGAGAAAGATAACTTCAAATGGAAAGGAAGAGAAACAAAAAGTTGCCGAACTACTTTTTAAAGAATATTCAGATGGAAGATTTTTTCCGTTTAACGATATTAATTCATTTGGTAGCCCTTCAAATATGAATAGCCATAAGGAAAAGGTCATAGTGGATCCGAATACAGGAGAAACAAAACACCTAACCGTTTAAAAGATATGAACATAAAAAAATTATTTTATAATGTACATTTTTCTGTATATAACAAGTATGATGCATTTTAAATGTTTCTTAGATTTTGCGATTCAGAAAGGTGCAACGTAATTCTTTTGTTACTTAACTTGCTGTTGTTTACAATTGAGACGATACATACATGTATACACGATCATTGCTGCAAGTAGCTCACTATGACAAAACTTGATCTTCCAATATTAAATTGAGGACTTATTGATAGATCACAGATATTGATGTGGCGTTATCGTTGCAATTGCGAAGAGCGGTACTACTTTTAAATCAACTAGCTAAAGAATCGTACTGTATAAAGGAATAATTAAAAAAGCTTTTATGTTCTAAATAACAGGCTATAAATATAAATCTACATGAATATGAATATAATTCGATTAATTATATTGCTATATGTACAGGAAAAAGCTTAATTTAATGATAATATCTATAATTAATGTTATAATCACTATAAATAATTGTGATCATAATTATAATCATCAGCTCAATATTTTTTGAGTATCAGATCTAATGCGTCATAAATAGTAAATAATGCCATATTTTGTTCATTTATCGAACATTTCTTCATACGCATGATTTAATGTTATTGTACATAATATTCGAAATGGTCAATCGTGTATGATACAATAATAAACGAGTGCTATATAGATTTACGTTTACACATTCTGTGATACCTTTAACAATTTTGGGAAATGTTTATTATATATTTTTTCTTACAGTTATACTTATCAACAATTTTTACAGTATATACTATTGTATGCTTTAATACAATAGCACGACCTTTAAGAAGATTATTTTTCTAATAATTTCATTTTTCACAACAATCTTTCTTTAGTATTTCGTATTTAAAATGATTTTAATGAATGCAAATATTTGTAGAAAGGTATTAATGAATTATGTACAAATTTCTGGAATTGCTAAAGAATAGGGTTCAATATGTCTTTTTGAGTAGGTGGAGATTAAACGTGAGAGTTTTACCCAACCAATACTGGCACCGGCATTCTGAACTGAGACAAAATGGGATCAATAAAATCTTGGGGTTTCGCGCATGACGGAATTTATTTTATGAATTTCTTAAGGTTATGAGAAGAATCCATGGTAGAAAATCGCGTTGCACTGGATGCAATAAGTAAACGATACAATAGATTCACTTAAATGTGGAACAATGTTTGAAGGTGCCATAGCGGCGTTTTTGAATCGACTGTTGGGGAAGTATGTCGAAGATTTAGATACCGAACAGTTTAACGTAGGCATCTTTTCTGGTGATACTTATCTCACCGATCTTAAATTGAAACCTGAAGCTTTAGTGAGTATAATTTTTTCTTTTATTTTAAATATTTGATTCAAAACATTATTAAAAAAATTAAAAATTTAATGTAAAAGTGCTAATATTATTTGGTTTGTAGTATCAACTTGGCTTACCTATTAGAGTGGAAGTTGGGTTGATAGGAAGGATTGTTTTAAAGATACCATGGGCTGGACTATTTTCTCAACCAATTATTCTTTGTATAGAGGTAAGAAAATGTACTACTTTTAAGTTATTTAATAATTACTTAGTTATTTTAATATCTGCACCCCTTTTTTAAAGGACATTTATATAGTAGCTGTACCAGCTGCTTCTGGCCCATATGATGCAGAAGTGCAAAAGAAATTGATAAGGGCAGAAAAAAGAAAGATTTTAGAAGATTTAAAGAAAGATGAAACATCTAATACAGGTAATGAGTGAATATATTATCAATCATTTGCATTAATTTTTAATTTACACTATTAACTGCAGAATTATTTGACAATTTATTGGCATCTGTAACAAAGAACTTCCAAGTCACTATAAATAATGTACATATTAGATATGAGGAAATGTTGAATAAGTCTCTATGTGCTTGTGGTATCTGTATTCAAAGTATATCATTAATGACTACAAATAGGTAATTTGATTTTTTTCATTTATTATTTTTCTATTATGTATATTTGTATGAATTCTAATTTTAGTAAGTGGAAACCTGGTGTTTGTACTAATAATTTGAGCACAATTTACCAATTAGTAAGGGCTGAATCTTTTAGCATATACATAGATCATGATACAGAATCTGCTTTCATAAGCAACAGATATGACTGGGATATATCCAATTTTTTAGCATGGAAAAGCACAATGCATAGAGCCTTACAAACGTTTGGAATGGGAAACAAGGAATTCCAATTCTGTAAGTTTATACTTAAGCTTTAAATATAATTAAAGAAACTAATAGAATTATATTACAGTATTAAAACCATTTACTGCAAAGGTAAAAGCAATTATACATCAAGGAAATGAGGCGCAAACATCTCGTATATTGGTTGACATTGTTCTTCATGACGTAGCAATGCAAATCTCTGAAATGCAATACATTACCTTTTGTCATTTTTATGATTCGTTTCTGCGTGCAACTATTAACAAGTATACATGTTGTTTGTTATTTTGATATCAATTTTATCTATTATTTATGTTATAATATTATTTCAGACCTTATATAAAATATCGTCCAAATGAAATTATAAAAAAAAATCCATCAGCTTGGTGGAAGTATGCTTATATTTCTATTTTAGATTACAATATAAGACCCTATACATGGGCAAGAATTGTTAAACATAGGAAAAACTACAGGAAGTACAAAGAGACATGCTTATTAAGCTTGCTTCAACCGAATGATACAGAACTAAAGTTAGATTTACAAAAATACGAAGATTATCTGACTATTTTAAATATAGTAATAGCCAGAGAGCATGCTAGACAGGAATTGGAAAATAAAACTACTGTAGAGAAACATCAAAATGTGAATACTAATACTATAGAGACTGTAACTCTGACTGAGAAAAAGGTACAAAATGATGATATTCAAGGACAAGAAATTAAAAAATTGTTGCATCATGTGAGTAATGGATCAGAAAGGAAGATAAAATTAGAAAAACTACTACAACCAATCGGTATAACTTTTAAGATATACATAATTACAATATCTAATAAATACAAATAAAATAAAATTGTATGTTGTATTCTAGATTACAAATTTAATTTTACATTAGCAAATTGTTGTTTGAGCCTTTTAAGTAATGATAGAGAAGTACTTGTTGTAACTATAGCTCAGCTCTTAACGAGTATCGAAGTACGTTCTGTGTTGTCTGCTTTTAAAGTATCTGCTCGAGCTGAAAGTTTTGTAATCGAAGGTATTTCTGCAGAAGGCGATTTAGTGCCATTGATCACTGTAGATAATGTTCTAACAGGTATCAAAATTTACTTTATTAAAAATTAGATAGTATCTAAAATACGTAATTTGCTTTATTCTTCATTTGTACAGGAAATGTATCAACTAACTTTCTGGCAATAGATTTTGAGAAAAATGGGGTAAACGTGGACCCAATTTTCGATGTAACTGTAAAACTGGAAGCCGTTGAAGTGACTTATTATTATGTAATAACATTATTACGAGATAAACGAACCTATTTGGGGGTTTCAACTTATTTATTAAAAAATGATATCCTATTATATTTCAGCATGCTATGATAGCAGTTATCCAGTTTTTTAAATTTAATAATTCGAACATGCAGACAACAGCTTTGTGGACATACAAATTCTATGAACACATAAAAAGAAATTTCTTGATTTTAGTAGATAATATTATTTCTCAAACGTTTCGAATCAATTTGAAGATAGAAATTAAAGGGCCATATATCATATTTCCTGAATATGGATCGATACAGAAGTGAGTACAATATAAAACATTAACAAATCCTTAAATTTACTTTGGAAATAATGCAGAGGGATTTTAGAGGCGGACATATTCTTGTTGTGGATTTTGGTTACATAAGTTTAACTAATGAACTTCAGGCTACCAATTTGCAACTTGAAGACGCAACGCTTATGGAATTAGAAGAATTGCTTTATGACAGAATACACATTGTATTTTCTGGAGCACAAGTATTAGTTTGTCACTCAGGTTTCTATTTTTTTATAAACCTTTTTGATAAATTTTAATACAGTCGTTTACAATATCTTTTATTTGATTCTAGGGGATGATTGGAGATCAGCTAGAAAGAAAAAGGATTCCGAATATCATTTTCTACCAAAGATACAAGCAAATACGACCATCTCGTATAGTATAAAACCCGAATACCATCAATTACCAAAGTACTTTTTAACTTTTGAATAATATTATATTAAACTTATTACAATTATATATTTATGTTGCTATTCTTTTAGAGCCAAAGTTAATGTTTCTATTTCGAGTTTAAAGTTTAATTTATCAAAAAGTAAGATAGGATTGATCGTTCATTTTCTCAATTTGTTGCTTTTGACATATCAACGAAACATAAAGGAGTACAAAGGTGAACTGAAACGATATGTTAACGAAAGAAAAGTGAACAAGATTTTTACATCGATAAAAGAACTTAAAAATGTGCAGCAAAGTATATGCCTATTATCAGTTGAAACGATACAAAATAAATTTGCATACGTAACAAAAGAACTGTTGACGAATCATGTGCAGAAACTTGATAGGTAACGAAGTAAGACTAAATACTAATGTACAAAATGCTTTTCAATATTTTAACAAGGTATAATTTTCATACAATGTTCTCTGGATCAGTGTAACGATGTTTGGTACTAAAAAAGTTAAACTAAACCAGTATAAGGAAAGTATAATTACCTTCTTTAGAGAAATATTTATGGTACTGTATTTTGATAGCAAGGTAGATGGAGTTATTAGTAAGATCTACCAAAGAAGCAAAGTAGGAATATGAATGCTACACTGATCCGGTGTGAAAAACATTGCATTGATTTGATGTCTACTGTACTATGAACAAACTGCAGCTGAAATACTTGACTTTTTGCTCAATAGGAGTGTATTGTCTTCTGAAGTCAGTGAAGAAGACTTAGAATTATTGTCAAAAACTGTAAGTTTATCTGGATTTGATGATAACATATCTCCATTTAATCACATTAATCTTTTGCTGCGGTTTGCCATTGGAGAGGTAATATTGATCTTTTCTTTTTTTTATTTTTATAAAAATTTTTACTAAACGAATTTGACTGCTTAGCTATCAGTTCATTTGGGAATCATACAATATGGAAGGGAGGAACCTTATTTAAATTTGAGATTACATGCATTGTATCTGGAAACTGCAATAATGGAGTATGGGCCTGCCATTCAATTTGGCGTGGGATCTATTCTTTTGGTAGACAAAACAAATGTAGGAGTAACCGGATCGTATTTGGAATTAATATCTACTGAAGAACCTCATGAAGTTCTTATTGTATCTTATCGTAAGGTACATTATGGAAAGATCAAAATTATTGATTCTTGTTTATTAAATCTTTTTATAAATCTATTTTTTTTTTTTAAGGTCAAATCAAATTGTCCTGATTTTAAATCTCATTTCAAAAGTATTGAACGATCTCTTCTTATAAATATATTGAACGTTAATATAAATTTTCATAAACCAGCTTTATTGAAAATGCGAGAATACTGGTATACTTTAATTGAGTAAGTAATAGCAACTTTATACCTTGATAAAAAAAAATAAAGGGTGTTAATGAGTAATATCCTTTTTAGTATTTTTGAAGGTAATAATTTATTTAGTTTTGTGGGTAATGCATGCCATAGCATTGTACAGTGGAAGGCGAAAGAAGACGATCCACCTATTCCTCCTGGTAAGGAATAATAAAGTTACAAAAAATTTCATTTTTCATTAATAATTATTTAAAACATCAACTTTTAGGCGCCATTAAATTAAATTATTCCGCTCGGCTTAGCGCTCTTATTATAAGTTTTTGTGATAAGGATTTAGATTTGATGAAGATACAGATTCTAGGTCTAGAGAACTATTGCATTTATAATGCCAATGAAAGAATGGTGTTACGCGTATATCTCAGACATTTGTCAATTGAAGATCTGAATGAGAATACACTATATTCGAAAGTAAGCCTCAAAATGTTAAATATGTTATTAAATATAATTTCCACCGTTAACTTAATTTATCTTTCTACCAGCTCTTAACAACAGAAGAAGATAAAGTTCTTGATTTAAAATATGTAAGACACACACCAAGATTATATACATGCTCAGACATTGATACTAAGCAAGATGATGTAATGTCGGATGGAACATTTAAGCTTTCCATTGGGAGAATCAATTGTATACTTATTTGTAAAATATTGTACGACTTGAAGGTATGAATTTAATATCCACGTACGGTTTCTATTCTATAAGTAATAATGTAAATATTCTTTTTCGTAGTATTTTTTGACACCGTTTACTTCCACGTATTGTTTGCGATTTAAAAACTATTTAATTAATAAAATTATGACCGGAATCCAAGAATTTAAAAGAAGCGCGACAAAATTACATATTTTCATCGATATTCAAGGTCCGGTATTTCTTTTACCTCAACGAAAAGATGTCCCAAATCTTCTAGTATTAAATACTGGCGTATTGTCAGTCGAAAATTTCTTCAAAAAGAATGACCAGTTCGCTCAAAATATTAAAATGCCTGCTAATGATATGAATCAGATAATAATCGACAATATTCTAATAAAATTAAACAATACGACTGTATCTAGAGCAATTATAACACTCAGTCAAGACCTGGAAATTCAAGTAAGATTTAATGTTTAAAAAATTAAACCTTTTCATTGTAAGATTGTTTAAATAAATATCTAATTTGTAGGAACCAATTGTCGAACCCTTACACATTCACTTCGATATTAAGAGGAAAACCGAGTATCGTAGTGTAATAGAATTCCAAACGTATGGTTTATTTGATATACAAGGTTCTATGGATTTTGTGAACATTAATTTAAGCCAAAAGGATCTGAAGTCTAGCATATTGGTATGGAAGGAAAATGTTTCTAAATTCATGTTATTTAAAGACATGTATGATAATGAAGCGCAATCTGTAATGGAAGCGCATTTAAAAACAATTAATCATGAAGAGGCAATGGTAAAAGAATTAGAAGATTTTCTTACACATAGTGAGAACTCTGTATGTGAAATTAATATGAAACTCAATCTGGAGGGATTGCAGTTAAATTTATTTTTAGATTCAGATGAGGTAATTCAAGAATCGATTCTTGTTATTTTATTTTATTATTTCAGTAATTTATCTGTATTTTCAATGTATTTTAGGTTTTAAGTTCACCAGTTCGTGATCTAAATCATGGTTTATGTAGATTAATATTTGGAGAAATAATTAATACATATGCTTTCTATAATGATAGGAGTCTGAAGATGAAACTATCTCTACAAAGCTGTGTCTTGCAAGATACTCGGAAAGATTCTGAAACTATAAAAAAGTTTGTATTTTCATGTTGTGTTCGTTATGCTTTGAATATTAATATCGATATTAATATACTGTGATCTTTATTTTAGAATAATTCAATCACCAGCGAGGCAATTAGGAGCTCAACCTGAATCCTGCATATCGATTTCAATGTCTCCTATAGTTGATATTACATACACTTGTGCACCAGCGGGAGAAAAATGTTTTGATGCACTTATTCAGGATGTCCGAATGAATTTATCTGTACCATTCGTAATGCATCTGACTCGATACATTATGGATTCTTTTCCAGGGGATCAAATTGAAGAGGGAATTATTAATCATGGATATGAAAACAACAATTTTACGACAGTAAGTATTTAATAAAAGTAAATTATTATCTTTATTAATATAAGCATATTACTACCATTTTGTATTTGGGTAAGTACTTACTTGGTGATACTGATATTTTTACAATACATATTTGTTTTGAATCAAGACCAGGAATATCACTATTGCAGAAAAAAATAAGTTAAATTACGCACAGTATCTTAAAAAAGAACCAGGTATTTATGCATATTTATTGCAGTTTAGTATTTTTATTTTTCTACCTTTTTTCAGTTGAAAAATTCACGTTAAGTGTTTATATTAACAATTATCTAAGCAATTGTATTTTATGCAATCTAGATGCTTCAATATCTGTGAAAATACACAAGCCAGAGATTTTACTTTTCGGAGATCTAAAAGCAAACAATGCACACATAATTCTGTTACAAGCAGAAATGTCAATTGAGAGTAGCAGACATAACTGTTCATCGTCGATCGTTTGCACACTAACAGATGTGAGCGCTAAATCGAAGAAGCAAGAAAATTATTTGCATCATACTCCACATTGGCTATTATATCCCTGTGATGTAGAAATTTCTCGAAAGCAGGAAGCACCTGAATTTCATATCAATTATACTGTTATTGTGAACAAGGTCGATGTTCGTCTTTCCGCAGAAGTTATGCACACATTTATTAATGTAAGTATCAGCTTAGAATTTTTTAAATACTGAAGTATTATAAAATAAAACCAAATATAATATTGATAATAAAAGAATACACATATTTAGATAATAAATGAAGCTACAAGTTTCATGGATAACATCGGTGTTAAATTAGAAGACCGATTTTTGAAACAAGAGTTTAACATACACAGTAATTTATGGACGCCAAAGAAAATTTCCAACGTACCTTATAAAAAATTAGACGAAGGTATGTTCCATTGTATAAGTGAACTTTACATAATCAAAAATACTTTTTGTGAATTATATTTTACAGATGATTCGCATCTAATTTACGAATGTAATGAACAAATGGTAACTTTTACTTTAAAACCATTAATACTGTGTTTGTTACTGGAGATCGAATATTCAACAGAAAGACTTCCTGTTATAAAAATTGAGAGTATAATTACAACTTCGATTCGTGATTGGTTTAATGATTTTAATCTTGAATCAAATGTAAAAGTTCATGCATTTTGTTACAATACGGATTATAAAAATTGGGAACCCTTAGTCGATTTATGTTCAGAAGATGATACTACCTACAGACCATGGGAATTAACAATAAAAGTAAGTTCTTTAATATCAATCTCGATAAATTTCTATGTTTCGTGCTTTTTATGGTTTCACACAGATGCGTCATGGTGAAGCTTTTATGATAAATTCAAATTGGACCGATTCGTATCAACACATAAAACAGGATTTGCTGAAAATCAAGAAAAAGAGCCTTAAAATTATTGATCAAGATATTACGGACATGATTTTCATAACACCGGATCATTTAACTGTATCAAAATCAAATGGTACTTAGAGCTTAATTTTGTATTTAATACAATCTTAACAAATGTATTACTGAACAGAATAAATATAATTATTCTAGAGACAGAATTATATTCGACATATGAAGAAGATTCTGATACAGATGATGAAGAAGGTCAAAAAAGATTAGCTAGAACTTCCAATTATTTATTCAACAGTTATAGTAGTGGAGATGAAGACAGCGATAGCGATGATTCCAGTACGAATGAAGATGAAGGATTGGAATTAACACCTGAATGCAACATGGATTCTTGTAAGAATCTATTATAAACTTCATATAAACGAATGTTACATATTTTATTATTACACTAAATCGTTAATCACAGTTGGACCACTTGGCCGTGAATCAGTGAAATCAAATGATATAGCGCTGTACATCAGTATATTTTCAGAAGATAAACTTAATTTAGTAATAACACCAAATTTAATAACTGTAGTGGATATTATTGTGAATGCCTTTCAGCAAGCGAATAGTGGAATACCGATGGTACCTACTAATATAAAGAAATTAAATCTTCAGAATGATATTGGTCATGAAAGTCGAATAGAACTTCTTGTTTCAGAAGAAGTTAGTATACATTTACCACAATAAGTACACCAACTTAGGACAAATAATTTTTTACAATTATTTTTTCTATTGCAGGAGAATAATAGGAATATTACTCGTGTTATTGCTAGTCAAAATTATCATGATATTAGCCCAACAGCAAGTGTTCCTAGTAGTCCAGAAGTAGAGACTCAATTAGATCTTGCAAGCCCACAATTAATTGACAATGAAATGGACTTAGTTAATTGTGACATAAGCACAGAAAATTATACAATGTCCATAGAAGAAATATTCCAAGAAGATTTGCCGATCAGTATATACAAAACAATCACTGGAGAAGTTTTACATGTCACTTTTAAAGGTATTCTAATATACATATAAGTAAATATTTTATTATAGAATTATTATCTTTTTTATATTATGTACAGGATTTGAAGATTTATTGGTATATTGTCCTAAAAGACAAGGATGTAATTTGATTCCTCTTCGACCTATTAGACACGAAGTTCGTTATCATTTGGCTATAGAAACTACAATTAATAATTATTTATATCGTATGATTACCGTGCGATCACCACTACAGGTAAAATATTTAATTTCCTGTTTTTCAATTTTTTTCTTCTACAGAAATCGTATTTAGCAACTATATTTATTTCAGTTTCGCAATGATACTTCGTACGCTTTGGGTCTCTATTACAAAAAATCATTGTTGGATAAATTGGGGCTTATATCTATTGGCGAATTTATAAATCCTTTTGATGATAACATTAGAATGACAATCATTGAACCTGATTCTATTTATAATGTTCCTTTATATATAGCCTACCACTTTCCCATATATCTACTGCCCGCTTATTTAGAGTAAGTAGTGGATAAATACAATAAAAGAAACTTCCCCTATTACTGCAATCAACATTTTGTTTTAGAAAATACCAGGTTAGCGAAGAGGGGATTTATTGGAAAGAAATAAGTGTAACTATGAACGCGATTAAAGACATTTATTGCAAAACTAAGGAAGTTAATAGTAATTCTATATTTTGTGTTAAAGTCTCATGTAATGAAGTTCCAGTGGCTACAAGACCAAGTTGCCAAGTACCAAATTATTTAATAAGCATTCATTCACCTCTTATTTTCAACAATCAATTACCATTCGTTATAGACATTCATATACCTGCTATTGATTATGAAGTGAAAATTGAACCAGGGGAAAGAATAAATATGCATTCATTAAACTGTAACACTGACATCCAATTTGTTTTTAAGGTATGCATTTAATATAATGAAATACTAAATCAATTTAACTTATTTGTTATTCTTGTAGATTCAAAATTATCTGAATGGATGTTGGACTGGTACCACAAAACTGAATACGAATCTGGAAAGGAAATTTGTTTTAATGAATGCAGATAGCGAGTCAGAATCAACAAAGTCGTTTTTGTTATGCATAGGGCTGTGTAAGATTACAAGTTGGCACATTGTTATTCAGTCCCAATATTGGATGATAAATAAATCTGGATTACCCTTATTTATTCAAGTAATTATTTCATTTCAAGACACAAATTTGATATGTGTATATTTTATATTATTATATTAATGATTTAATATTTTTAGGAATGTCATTCTCATGTAATTAATGAGGTACCTGAAGAAGAATTAATGGTATTTTCTCAAAAGAATAACAAGAAAAACACTGTTAGATTAAGGGCTCATCAATCTGAATGGTCTCTACCATTTGGACTAGAAGGAATTACTTCCATGTCTTTAATCGTGTGTAAAGATACAGAACGAGGAAGAAAGTATAGAATTTTAACAGAAATCGAAAGTTCTCGCCTTTCTCCCAGCTTTACCAAAATTATAACATTTCTTCCTTATTTCTACATAATTAACAAATCAAGAAAAACTTTGAGATTTATGGAAGAAAATGATCAAGCAGATTTATGGAATGATCTTCTTCCTGGACAAAATATGCCATTTTGGCCAGTGACTGAATCGATGAAAATGAGAATAAAATGGAGAAATAGTCAGTTAGTATCTCAACACATTAGTATTACACACGTAGGAAAGACAGTATTACGAATGGATAATGGTGTAAGTAATTAAATAACATTAAAGAAAATACATGCATTAAAAATTATAATTACATAAAAAATATATTGATTTATAGACAGCAATTACTGTAGAAATCAAAGGTGGTATCAATTCTCCATACTATGTTACATTCCAAAAATATATGGCGGGTGATGTACCTGTTAGAATAGACAATTTTTGCGACAATTTATTTTTAAAAATTAGTCAATCTAACTTGGGTCAAGTGGCACTAATAAATCCATTCCAAAGTCTCTTGTACACTTGGGATGATCCGACGAAGTCCAGAGAACTCATTTGGAATGTATACAATAATAAAAAGACTGGATACAATGCAAAATTTCAAACGGTAACAAATATAATTTATGATATAGAGCGAAACACTATTTGATAATTACGTATATTTTTATTTTAAGGACGGATATGGACAAGAAATTGTACCTCTTGTGATTGTTGATAAATGCAATGATAAGGTACCTTCCGGTACTTTAGTTAAATCCCAAAACAATAAATCAATGTGGTTAGGAAGCAAATCTGCAAGCTTTAGCAGTGAAAATAATTACGATGACGATATAAAATCACCGATGTCAAAACATGCACAAGAAGACAACATAATTGTTTACTGGATTAGCTACATGGAAGGGAATCAAAGAATTTTGCTGTTTACTCAGCAAGAAACGGTTTTCTTAAAGGTGAAGAGCATTGTTGATCCTGAGCCTAGTAAAAAGGAGATATTTTTTTCTTTCGCTGGTATTGGAATCAGTATTGTAAGTACATACTAATAGATTAATATGCAGATATAGGTATTTATTTAATAAATTTAATATAATCATAGGTAACAAAGTTTAACGAGAATCTAAAAGAATTAGTGTATGCTAATGTAACAGATTCTGCAGCTCACTGGGAACTTTATTTCGACAGAAAATGGAAGAGTTTGTCGTTAGAATTGAGTGCTTGGATAGAGAACAAATATGAAAATTCTTGTAAAAAAGCACAGTTAGAAAACTTTATCGACGTAAGTTATACACGAATATTGTAAGTATTTTAACGTTTTAAGTGCACGAAACAAATTTTCAGGTTGATCTTGTAAAAATGCACATGACTAAACCTTTCTTTGGAAAACTGAGAAGAACTTATTCTCCAGGAATTTGGTTGCACTGTAGGCAATCGATGTCATTGACTTATTTACAAGGCTATATTCATAGAATACAGGTATGATCATAGTTATAAAAAAATCCCTTAATTAATGTTACTTAATTACATAATCAAACAACTGTTTATCATTGTAGGTGGATAATCAAATTCGTAATACTGCATTTCCAGTAATTTTATACTCGAACTTGCAAAAGAGCTTTATTAACTATGCAGGCAACCGCAAATTGAAACATTGTATAGAATTTACATGTTTGAAGCAAAGAAAATTAAATTATGATATTTACAAGTACGTAATCATTGCTAATATTTCAGAACTATATAACTATAATCAAATATGTTTTACAGGGGTATTTGTGTCATAGTTCGAGAATTTGACCTGAACTTACAAGAATGCTTCCTACTCTCATTGATCAATTTAATTCCAAAAAAACGAGAAACTAAATACTCTATTGCCACCAGATTGAGAAAGGATGTTTCTGGCATTCATATTTTGCCTTCCAACAAAAATGATAATGTATGTATATTTTGTTTTCTGTTATTAATATATTAATGTCAACATAACTCTTAATATATAATAATATATAAATTACAGAATACAAGTATTAAAAAAAATAATGTAATAGAGCACATATATATTTCTCCAATTTTAATACGCTTAAAACTGTTGGCTGATACAGAGAGACCTAATATTTATAATATTAGTGATATAACGGATTACAAGAATGTTGTTAGATTTATTTTTGAATATTCTGAGAAAGGAGGATCTGAAAAACATACCGAATTCAGGTAAAAAAATATTTTAATACGGAAAGCATTGTATATACTTGTATTATATCAATCTGTTATTTTTCCTGATTTCAGACTTCCATACTATCAAAGAAATTTTATAACAGTTGACAATGATGAACTTCTATTGGATTTATCACGGTCCTACGTGGCTCAAACTATGCAACAATTTCATGTTTTACTTCGTTCCACTACAGTCTTAGGAAGTCAATGTGGCTACAATTTTAGATTGCCAGGAGATAATTTCTACGAATCTAATACGGTAAACGAAAAAAGAAGTTGTTTTAGAATGTAATTCTTTTATCTATATTTATATATATATTTACAGTTGATTTTATGTGGAGATGAAATAGCAGAAAAATTAAGTTACGAGGTAGCATGTCAATTAGGCTACGCTACTTTAGACTCTACGCAAATATCCGTCTTCAATTTCGACATTGAACCTCGTGTAGTTCAATTTAAGGTAAAATGAAATAAAAAAGAGACTGTAATGAATTTATAGAGTAATGTTTAATAGAAAAAATGTTATATTTCAGACGAAGGAACCGTGTTTTCAAAATAAGGATGTGCCTCCTTTGAATCTTTTAATCCGTACCTCCTTTTCTATAGAAATTGAACTAGAGACCTGCAGTTTAGTAACTGCATTTATTAGCAGTATTCATCAAGAAGAGTTGAAATATTTCTTCAAAACATTGGGGAAAAAAACATCGATATTTTTCAATACCGAAAGTTCCTCTCTAAAAGCTTATTCAAAGGTAATACGGGATATTATAAAAAGGTAAGTATTTATGAAACATCATCTTTAAGTTGAATACATTTATGCAATATGTACGCAAATTATGTATTTTAGGGCACAAGAAATAGGTCATAAGTTCATATCTCGGATACGCTTACCACGTTATGTAAATCCATATAAGGTAGGATACCATAGAAAGAAAATCTTTGAATAAAAATATTAAAAGTTACTTTTTTTCTTTTTCACTTTTTACTAGGGAATCGAAATATTCTCAATGCATAAAGCCAAAGGAATGCATCTTTTAAGTATGATTAATAAAAATCCTGGTATTGAAACAGATACATACTGGGCACATACTACTCTTTCTAATGATGGAAAACACATAGCTCTGGTTTCGTTGCAGTAAATACATAAAAATTAATTTTCCTATTTCGAAAATATAGAACTTTTAATTTCTTTTTTTTTCAACTTATATCTGATTTTTAGACGACTATATTTCATTGAAAAAGGTTGTACATGGGGATCCTTAAACGTGAAGTGGACTTTGGAGACACATCAATTACTACTATCCCCAACAGTTGTTAATAATAAACTTATCTTGCATGTAAACAAGGTAATCATTTAATTACATATAAATTAATTGCTTATTCCTATTTAAAAATTGTTAAGTAAAACATTTATCTTACCTATAGAATGAGGATACTTTGTCATCCATGGTAGATTGGTATCTGGAGAGTGAAGCAACAGACATTCTGGAGTGGTTGTGCCAGAAAATAAATATAGTGATGATCTTGAACATGGAGAATAGTACATGTTCAAAGCAAGTTGTATAACTGGAATCCAAACTATAAAAAAAACATTATTATATATTTAAGATAATCAGGCACAATAAAATCTCTGACAAACGCAATACTTCCTTGTGTTTATATTGAAAACCTATATCTAGAAGCAACATTATCATTTTTCCTACAAGTACAATGAATTCTTTCATATTCAACTTTCTTATAGTTTAGAAATTTTCTATGTAGCATCGCGAGATTTAAAATATTCATATACATAATATATTTTCATACTCTCATCATTAGTTTCCATAAACGCAAATTCATGTATCAGAGAGTCAGACATATCTACATTATAGTCATTTGGATAAAGTACGTCTAGTTTATTTCATAATTTATTTACAAAAAGTCTTAGTAAATTACACTTACAGGCATCTCCACTCGAACTAAAGTAAATAATTTAAGAACTACACGTATTTAGATATCTATAGAGTAGGATACTTTGGGGTCAGGAAGAAGCTGGGATTAGGGAAAGTGTTCTGTTTTAACTTATTTACCTCATCGTTAGTTTTTTAATACATTTTTCCTTCACCCTTCTCATCTATTAATATCTCAAACAAATCGGAATCTGATCTTCTTCAGTTTTTCTTTTTTATGTATATTACCCTCATGGGAACCAAACATTATTCATTTTATGCGTGAAGTCAGTTTCTACGAAATGAGAAAAGGAAGTACCAGCATGGAAGGTGTATGACGACGAAATCGAATGTAAATTGTTGCTCGTTTTGGCAGACATTAAAAATGAGATTGATTTTTCCTCTTTTCTTGATTTTTGTTACATTAGATAAATGTATATGCAAGAATTGACGACATATGTGCAAAAAGCTGATAACGGGGGGAATAGTACTTATTAGTTGCTTTTTTGTTGTTTATAATAACAATACGTATTTTGAAAAGCGTAAGAGTTTCATAAATATAAATACACCTCATTGGAATCACTTAAATGGCACGATCAAGAGCTCAGATCCGTAAATTTACCCTTCTTTGTGTGTACTTCACCTCAGTACATTATCGAAAATGTTTTTTCCCGTATCTTTCATAGTCGTTCGTTTCGCGTGCGCGCGCGCGTGTATATATATATATATATATATACATATTTTTTTCTGAAGTCATTACCACTAGAGTTTTGTTTCTCTCAACTCTCGTTTACATTACTTAGTTTGTGTACAAATTTCATCGCAACGATTCCCAATCATATTTATAGATACATTTATTCTGAAAACTGAAAAAACTATACAGATAATTATTATTTCAAAAAATAATAATTCACCTTTATCTAGAAAAATCACAGTAATAAGTAGAATAAATTAAGAATTTAAAAAAGAAAAAAAAAGAATGAATTTGACCTCACCTTAAAAAGAAATGCGTGAATAATTTATCGATAATTTTCGTTGAAAGATGATCGCACTAGGTATGAAATGCGTGTGTAAGCTGCCACTTCTCCATCACAATTCTGCTCTCGATCTTTCCTTCTTTTGTAAGCTCATATTTATACATATGTATGTGTGTGTATACAGCATTTTATTGGTTTTGACAGACACTATTCCCCACCCCTTTTTCTACCAGCACCCCCCCATCCTTCGTGCATACAACCGAGACATTCGTTTGTTCTTACCGTCATTATACAACACACGAAATTTTTTTGGTGCACACACGGAGACCGGAAGCGCGCATTGCAACCGCGCGCGCAATCCTATTTTTTTCCTCACTCATTCTCGCTCACACGCACATGCTCCTTTTCACTTTCTTATAACATACATACATGTATTTCAAAGCCGAATTCAGTTTAAAGTTGTCCTTCGCCTATATATATATATATATCTAATTTCCATTTCATTCTTTCAACCCATCCGTGTATTTTCCGTCTTGTTTGTTCGTCTCTTGTTACTGTTCATTCATATATACGAGCATACAAATCCTCATCCATACTCTTATTCGAACTCAATTCTTCCTTTTTTTTCTAACAATGAAACAATCATGCTATTTTGCAACTATTCTCTTCACTTTCTTCTTCATCATTTTTTCACACAGTCTCTCGTTACGTTCACTTGTACACGACCCCCCCCCCCTCTCACTCTCCTCTCTCTCCCATCTTTCACTCTCTTTCTCTCTTCTAGCAACGTCTTTCTTCAGTTCTAGTTCTGCCTGTGCTTCTAAAGTCGAGACTCTCGGTGGTCTGCTTTTCTCTTATTTTGTTTTTTTTTCTTTTTTTTTTGTTTGCAAGAGAGACCACCGTGGGAGTTCGCGCCGCGTTGCATCCTTTCATTATTCTTTCTTCTTTCTCTTATTAACTCATCACACAGCGCGGCGCAGTTCAAATAAGATTCAATGGAAGTGTGTTATCTACAAAATATCTTAATTACTCGCTAATTACAGCACAAAACATGCAAATATAAAAATTTGCATTATATTATCGTTAATATCTATATATATAATCGTCACCCGATATTATCGATCCATATCGCACCATTTTAGGTTCGTCAAAACAGATTTCATTTTTTCTTAGTTTTCTGTCAATCGTCATTCACCTCGCTTTATTTTTTCTATATATTATTATGCTGCTAAACGTTTGTTTCATCTCTTTCATCTTTTCAACATCTTTGTTTTAATACCCTCCCCAACTCTCCCTCTATCACTACACCCCATCTAATATCTCCACGAATTCCTGTTTTTTCGTGTGTCCCATTTCTTTTCTGTTCCCAGTTTAGTCCTTCCTCGTGATTCCTTTTTTTTCATTAACTATGAGATATCTTACACTATCGATATTATTCCAATTCACGAAATAGGAAAGGTATACACGATGCGCATTTAAGCAATTTCGTCGCAGTATACCTTAACTTGCTAACACCGATAATTAACACTCTTACTTCTCTGGTTTGTTCATTTCTTTTTGTTTTTTTGTTACTCGATACAAAACTACAACCAAGCTACCACATGGCGTTATATCATATCGACACTTTGTTCCATCTCTACACACTTTAAATCCCGCATTTTCTTCTTTCGTCGCTGCTCTCTCTTTTTATATAATCTTTTTCGTTCGCTCGCACTCTCTCTCTCTCTCTCTCTCTCTCTCTCTCTCTCTCTCGCTCTCACATTCCCTAAAATGAATAGCAGCAACAGCAGTTTCTCTCTACAAGCTGTCTCTTTCTGTCTCTTTTGTTTGAAAACAAAAACTAATCATTTCTTTCGCACAAAGGAGCTAACCAAATGAACACCCGCGGATCGACCAAGAACAAAAATAGAAGAAGAGGAATATACCGCGTCCGTTTAATAAAACAAAGTTACGTGCCCCTGGAACACTGAAACAATACACGAGCAACGATCGCAGCCACCTGCTGATCCAAAATTTGACTCATCACCAAGGCGAGCAACCGTGATTCATGCTGTAAGAGCAGAGTTCTGTTGTCAGGATGCCTGGCAAGGTTCAACAGCGTCCCGGCTGCACGTCTCAACATGTCCAAACTGGTGCCCATAGATTCGGGATTATCACGTAGCGCAGCCAATCCATGTTGATTCGCCACTCCCAGCGCGCTCGATTCTGCTTGTTCAATGAAGGCCACCAACAGTGCCACACACGGTGTCTGCAGCGCAATTGTACGAGCTACACCGCTATCCGCTGCTGACAGAAAATGGAGCAGGTTCACGCCAAACTCGCGCAACACTTGCTCCTCACTTCGGCAGAGTAGCCTAGTTAATACAGAGCAAAGTCTCTGAAGTCTCGAGTATGGTGGTGTAGCGACCACCAAGTCCACGTTACATTCTGTCACGCATAGTTTGCATAAAGCCTCCAGTGCTAATCGTTGCGGTGACAAAGAAGAATTTGGGCCAACCGTGGGGAAGGGATCTTGTCCATGAGCAGCGGGACATACTGCCCAATGCAAAAGACCATCCAATACCGGTCGTGATATCTCTTCTGGATACTGACTTAGATCCATGTGTCCTGATATATTTGCCGCCATGACAAGTACATTTTCTCTGATGTGATGCAGGAAATCCCACCACCATTCACTCTCTCCTTGCAGGCTACTGCAGGAATCCGCGAAATCTGCATCCTCTTCACGATCGTAGTTTCGTGTTTTTTGTGTCCTCACCGGATGCTCGTGATGCAACAACAACAGCTTACCAAGCAGACTCAAGAACGTCACATTTTTAGCGAATTCAGTTTCGTTGCCTGGGATAAATGTGAGATTCCTTAGTATTGTAGACAAACAAACGCAACGTCGAGCCAAGTTGTCTTGAGTTTCAGTAACAAGGTACAAACTAGCCTCGTCCCTCGAATAACTCTCGTCCTCGTAGTCGCTTATCCGTCTTCTTTTCAACGTACCCGCTGGATCTTTTATTTTTAATCTTGGTCCCTCCTTATTATCGTCTTTCGTCACTGATTCTTGCTCTTCGTTTTCCACTTTGATCTCACTTTTTTCAATTTCGGCATTGTTTGTCGTACCGTTCAGTCCGTTTTGCGTGGGTACAAGCTGCTGCTCCTCCTCGGGTTTCTGTACGTCTGCAAAATGTTCACCCATATTATTGTTTACCTTTGCCTCCGTGTCACACTCTTTCTTAAACCCGTCATTCTTTTTCTCAAACAATTCCCTTGTAAGATCATTCATTTCCACCGGTTCCTTTTTGATCCTAGACAGAACATCGCTCAAGGTCTTCGTTTTTTTCTTCTTGTCTAGCTGCTTTTTCTCGTTTATTTCTTTTGGTTTTTCCCCAGGTTCGGTTATTTTGTGGGAGAACTCTGATGCATCTAGCGTCCCAGGATCTACTTTGGTTTCATCTTTCAAATCTGTACACTCTACCTCCTTTTGTAACAGAGGTGGCTTCTCATCTCGAAGTAGACGTGCAAACGGTACCGATCCTATTTCAGATTGAAAACACGTTACTATGTATTTGGTGGTGTTGCTATCAACTTGCCAAGGTTCCGTTTCTGACTCGCAGTCTTGATGATCCCAAGATCTTCTGGTATCTAAAATAAATAAATCTTCGTCCCTTGGAACGATCTTTACTGGACGTCCCCGTCTCGACAAAAACGTGTAATTTGACGACGAAAGTAATTTTGTTCGATCCTCGGGATCAATGGGACGTGTCACCGCACCAAGATCAACCTCTGGACCATCCGCCGACTGATTCCAATTACGATCATCTTCGTTTACCGGTGATTCGAACATATCGGATAAAGAACGTGAGAAATGTTCCAGCAGAACATCCAACAGCCCGGGCAAGTGTGCCAACCCGAAATAACTTACCTGTAGAAATTGTTTTGTTATCGTTTAATATTTACGTTTATCGATTATTATGAAAAAATAAAGAAAACTTAAGATGAAACTTACAGAAGAATCATCGAATAACAAAATATTTAGCACGTCAAGGGCCCAACAGCTTTCAGCTAATAGGCCTGATCTTAAAGCCATCATAATACGCCAAGCTTCTACTGGTGCTACATCGGCACGTGTAAGTTTCCGTCGTTTATAAAGAAGAGGGGTCACCGCTTCTACACTATCAGGGGGAAATGTCATTTCTCTTTTCGATGTAGGCTGCTGACTAATCATCGGATTTATACCAAGCTGATTCTGTAAATGGATATTTGTTTATGGGAAAAACATGAACATAAAGATTTTGAAAAATATAATATACTAACTAAAACTCATTAAAAAAGGGAAAAATTTGACTGCACAGATTTTATAAAAGTTAATAACAAACATGAATTACAAAATAAATTAATTACCTGGTGATTTCCAGGTGCGGAATAAAGAGGGGACGGTTGATTTGAATAACGATGATCCCACGGCGGAGGAGCATGAGCTATAGCATTTAACGACGGTTGAGACGTAGTTCTATTTGGTTGTTGACTACCCCATTGTTGACTATTAGCAAGTCCTGATGAAGGTGTAGAAGAGCCAGATTGCGGTGTCTGCTGTTGCGACTGCTGCTGCTGTTGTTGCGTCTGAGATTGTGGTTGCTGAGATGGATACTGAACTCTATTATTCCCACTACTACTGTTGTACTGATTAGTTGTATTGGGCCAACCTATAATTAACGACAGTTTTATGACATATTTACGTACACGATACTAATAAGATATTTTACGTTCCATTAACAAAATTAATATTAAAGTTCAGTTACCTGGATAGGCTGGTCGTTGTTGATTATACTGTGGATACTGTTGGTCTTTGGCAAAATCTGGATGACGTCTTGGTGGGTTAGGGCCCGGAGGTGGTGGTGGCATATTTTTATTTGCACTAGCACCACCCGAGTATATTTGCGTTCCTCCAGGAGCACCATATCCGCCCTTTAATATCGATCATATTTCGCTCAATAATACAATAAAAAAAATACAAATTATGAATCATAATACCACGAATACTAATAAGATATAAGCACAAAAAAAAAAAGAAAAAATGACGTCACCTGTTCCTGCCGATAGTAGTCTTGAGGGCACGAATAAGACGAAGCAGCAGAGGGCTGCGAAGGTGAAGAAGGTTGACTGGTTGCTGTTTGCGGTGGTACAGTAGCTGGGTGTGCTTGTGGTGCAGATGGATAACTATTACTTCTTGCATTAGGTGGTGTTCCTGTTGGGTAACTTGCTGGTTGTTGACTACTACTATATCTATATATATCTTGTCCACTAGCATTGTTTGGTGGCATATTTCCTCCAGGATATCCTCTGTAAGATTACAAAAAATGACGCTTTATCCTTTCATTAGACAAATTTCTCAAAAAAATATCTTAATTTTTAACCTGTCAACATCTGGTACATAAGGTGAATAATGTGACCTTGGAGAATAAGGCTGATTAAATTCCCCCTGTTGAGATAGTGTATTTCCTTGAGGTCGAATGTACTGATCTTGAGGATAGTTCTGGTAGGAACCTGTATTCTGGTAACTGCCCTGCTGTATACCTTAAAAGATAACAATATTCTTTCAAACATGTATCAAAGAAAATTTAAATAATGTTGTAAGCAAAAGTCGAAAAGAAATAATACTAACGAAATATTTGCGGAAATGTTAAAAATTAAGTACAGAAAATTGTAAATTTTGTTGCATATTGTGAAAGGAGACAAGGGTGAGAGAAATACCTGGGGCTCGTAGCGGACCAGGGTGGGGCGTTGTGTTCGATTTGCGAAAAAGGCGTCCCACGCCGTCGTCGAACGGATTCGTGCTATTCTGCCCGCCCTGGTTCAAACCACCTGCCAGAACATATTCTCTCAACCGCAATTCCTTTCACACGTTTGGTAGGTGTTCACATTGAATTCTTTACCAAATCGTGTCCAATGTAAGACGTTTCAAAATAACAAAATTATAAAATATAAACAGATTATTTACCTTGATGAGGGGAAGGTGCACTACTTTGACTGGGCGGTCTCGGAGGAGGTGGCGTGTACTCTGATGATGGTCCTCCAGGTGTACCACCAGTATAACCACTTTGATAGCTTCCATAGCCATCCATGGAAGCATTGCTTGATCCAGCAGCAGGAAAGGAATCTTGTGAGTTGGAAGACCCTAAAAATACGAAGATGAAGTATATTAATCATTCAATTAAAAACATTAAAATACTTGTTTTATAAGTATACTCTAAAGACTTACCCGGTGAGGGTACAGATGCAGTTCCCTTTTGTGCTTTCTTTTTCGAACCAGCTTCAACTTGATTTATAATGGGTTGAGGATCCACACCTCCACGATCGAAATGACATTCATATGCTAACAAGTGTTTAGTATAGTGCTTCCGTAATGTGTATGCTGCACTGCTGCTTGCACCAATACCCAGTAAACCAGCTATATCTTTCCATGTCTTATTCTTGGTTACCTATAGAAAATTAGCACCAATCATGTTATTAGTCTTTATGCAATTATCTCTCTTAAGCAGAGAATCCAAACAGACAAAAATCTGTATCTCGAAAACGCAAAATAAAGATTAACAAACGTGGGAAAAACATTACAGCGGTTAATTTAAAAGGAAATCAAATACTGGCTTGATAAAAATAGTCGCTTCTCTTTTTTCTCTATACATACAACTGCCTCGATTCCTGATCATGCAAGTGTGAAAAATGAAACGAATAGACAAGAATACAATCGAAACGAATTACCGTTATTATATCGATATTAAAAGTTTATTCTTCGTTGATTATTAGAATAATTCCATATAGCACCAAGGTTTGTAGATCAGGGCGTTTTCCATACGTGTCGAACGACTACTTTAAGAAAACACGTGTTAAGCTTCTTTTTTGTCTCTCCTCATTTTATAAACAGTATATAAGAAAAGGAAAAACCACTATGTAGCAAAAAATACAATATAAATCATGCACAATTCAGCGGACACAGAAACAAAGCATGTGTTTGTAATAAGTGTATAAGTCAAAATACATCAAGGATCTAATTAACGTAATTTAAAATGCTAGTAAAAAAGAAAAAGAAACTCAGATGACTTTGGCTAAGTCACTGATGCACTTTTTCGCATATATCAGAATGTGTAAACACCATATCGAAAAAGAAAAAAACATAACATAAAACACATAGAATCATGAAAAAACTACTGTAAAGACACCGAGGGCTAGATGGAACTACACTGCACCTTGCATACCTCCATGAAGCCCCCCCTCTCTTTCACGTAGAGGTATAGCCGAAATAGGTCGAGGGGGTTCTTGGAGATGGTGGGACAGCTAGTAATTGGTGTTCTTCGTTCTTCCATGAAGTTAACTAACTTGTCTAGCCATGTTCTTCGTTCGATTGAATCATCCATTTCATACAGCTTTGCTAAACTGTCTGGTTTCTGAAATTGTTAACAGAAAACCTATTAATTTTTTTTATGTTGCATAAAAATCGTAAATTATTTGTACGTATTTGTTTCAATTACAATATCACTTGATTAATTACAATGAATTAATAGCTATATCTATACATGTATATTTAAAATTAAAATGCTACAACCCAAAATTTTTCATGCAAACATAATGCTTTTAAGGATTTAATTCTAACAATAATTGAATAAATGAAAGATTACATATCATGCAATTATATAAAGTAAAATTAAACAAGTTCATAAGTCTTCACACCTTTGGTTTTCAAATTTGTACGCGATATGATTAACATTAGAAATTGCGTTGTGAAGTTAAGTACACATACAAAATATAACTGTTGTAGAACAATATCTTAATAATTACATCGTGACAATATACTATTTATTAATGCAAATGAAAAATATTATACATGTATGGAAGTTTCCATAAAAATACGATATTAAAAAACAGAGAAAATCAACATAACAATAACTAGATAAATATTACAATTTCTTCTAATTAAACAAAGCACGAAGTATTTGGTTAAAATAATGTTGAACAACAGTATAATAAATACTTGTAGCAAATAAACAGTAACCTTAGATCTGTACGGGTCTTGAGGCACATGACTGTTAAATACCTGTAAAATATATAAAATATTAAAAAATCGAAAAAACTATAGTACTAAGAACATATTAAAATCCTAATTGTATATCATTCTTAAAATTTTGATGTAAAAATATTAAAAAATGCAATATAAAGATATACATACAATAGCAATAAATCGTTATATCGAATTCTTAAGAATTACAGGAAGAAACAAAATACATACAGGACTAGCGGGAGTACGTGGCCAACCAGGACTATTCATATCAGGATATTCTTCGTGTATCGAATTAATACTAGCAGCGCCAGGCGATGGAACTGTACTTTGTGGTGTAGTTGGATGGCTATGATATCCTCCCATCATTTCTTTTCGGACCTTTGGTGTAAATGCTGGATCTTCTCCAGAAGCTGCATTAAAAAATAAATTATCCATTTTTCACAAATGAAATACTATACAATTTTCACATTTAATACTAACCAGCTGATGCATTAGACAATGTAGACTGTTGAGAACCTTCATCTAAGGATGTACCATCAGGACCAGTTGTTATAACAGATGTAACAGTACCACTTGATGTGGATGTAACATTAATAGCTGATGTACCTATATATTCAATAAATGACAAATATTTTTAAATAAACAAAGTTATCTATTTGTAAAAAAGATGTAAGAAATAAAGAACATGATAAATGAAAAATAAAAATACCTGAAGCAGTAGTAGTTATACCACTGTCATTAGATGTTTCAGTAGTAACATCTGCAGAACTATGGCTAGTTGGTGTTGGTGTTGAAGCAGAATGTGAGTTAGGAGTAGTACTCGGTGGTGGCATTGGACTTCCTTCATGATTAAGAGGTGGTGTGGCTGCAGGTGTGTGTAAATGTGGCATAGCCGAACTGGTTGGTGGTGGCTGACTGCTGACATGATTAGGTGATGGTGGTGGAGGACCCATTGAACTTGCTGGTGGACCCATATTACCAATTACAGTCACTCCAGGGGTACCTGGTGGTACCATACCTGTTGTACTACTGTAAACTTGAGGTGGTCCTGGACTAGGTGGCATTCCTGGTGGTACACTATTAAATCCCATTTTATGCTATAAGAAGAAAAATACATTAAATTTGAATAAGTAATAATTAACTCCTTTAATTGTTACAAACATGTGGTTTACTTACAGTATATGGAGGATATTGCACCAAATTATTAGGTCTATTAGGAGCCTGATATTGATTATTAGGTGGTGGTTGTGAATTGGCTGGTGATGGATATCCTTGTGGAAACTGTACATGTGGGCGTGGAGGTGGATAGGTTCCTTGTGCATGATAACCCCCTGGCTGACCTGCAGCCGTTCCACTAGCTGCATATCCCATACCACCACTCATTGGGTTTATTCCACCAAGGCTTGTTGAACCAGGTCCTGGTTGAACTACACCAGGACCAGTGTTATTCATTTTATAGGTATGCATATGTGATGAAGGACCCAATGGCTGCTGGTATGCTCCTGAAAATATACAATGCTTTATAACATATTTTTTCAATAGAATACAGTGCTTTGTATTCTATCTTATAAGAAATAAATGCAAAATTTTCAATTTCCTACATACCTTGAGTTGTCATAGGAGAATGGCTCATTCGTGCTGGTCCACTACCATCTGACTGGCTACTTGACGGGCGTGGAGGCATCTGAACGTTTTGTTGGCCTATAAAAAAACAGCAATACAAAATATTGCCAAAACAAATAATGAAGTTAAAATTATACTATTATAAAATAAAAACTGAAAATACACAAACCAACAGCAGGGGACATTGAGCGAGAACCTGTAGATCCTGTAGGAGAAGGGGTTGGTCTCATCCCCTGTGAATTTGGCGTTCCTGGACAAGCAGGTCCATTCGAACTATCGTTACTGTTTTGCCCAGATAATTCCTAAAATATAAAACAAGAATACATGTATCAAAAAAAACTTTCTTGTACCCAAAGCATCCATTCACAAAGGCTTCAAATATAATTTAAATAAAATAATATTACATCTGCTACTTAAAATAATTTTTTTAATTTGTTAACTTAATTATAAAAATGTACACAATTCTTACTAATTATCGTTATTTATGTCGAATAACTAAACTGATTATAATAAATAAAATACAACCAAAATTTCATTAAAGAATTATAAAAAATCATTTAATGCATAGTATTGCTTTTCAATCAATGTACTCAATCACACATCTGAACATACGCATAAAGTAGCGTTAAAAAATTAGTAATAAAAAGTAATGTTTTATTAAAAAGCCCACTTCACGAGACATAACGTTCATGGTTCTTCTATGTGTGATGCTATATTCGTTGTCATGTTTTGACCACGAGAAAATTGGGAAACGCGCTCCACACGCGGCCACTCGCTTCTAATCGTACGATGCAACATAACACGTCATACACATGCGCATGTTTCAACGATATTCTTTTGCATGTGCATTCGTGTATATACATATATTTATATGCATATAGGTATGCATATATATGTTTTCACATAGATCGGTACAATGATACATTGAGAGAGCGCGCGGGTATCCAAGAAAAGAGAAGAGTCGGTGGGGGCAGGAAAGAAGAGATAGTAAGAACGAAAGAGAAAGAAAAATGAAGAGAACAACAGTGTGAAAGACAGACAGGCAAAGGATAGGTGGATAAATGATAAAGATAGAAGATCAAGGAAATACAAGAGAAAGACAGAAAAAGGAACTAAGGAAGAGAATGAGAAAAAAGTACATCATTACACCTACCAAGCAGTGAACAGTTCATCCGTACAGAAGACGATTAGAGACTTCCTCGGATGTAACACGGAACGTATAGTATATACTGTGTTGGATACAAGGACTTTCGACATGACGCGAGAATCGAAGGAGAGGCGTTACCTCGCGCACTACGACAAAACCCACCATAGACTCGTATGTTCCCTGTACGATTTTCACATGTTTTACGGGAATTTCGTGTAACAACGATACACTACATTTGATCATGTGTAATTAAGAAATTTGATGGTTTGTTAGAACCACACGAGAACGGGCATAATTCTTGTCCATTGCTATAGAACTGCTGCTAGTTCACCGTGTGCTTCGTTGGTTCGACCATCGCATGTTGTGTCAATAAATCTTAGTGTTTTGTATCGTAGGTACAACCCTTCGATACAATCCTAAGTTGGCTACGTTCGATCGTAAAGACCGCGTAATTTAACAGGTTAGAATTCGACGGTTGATCGTCTACGTACGTGTACGTGGCCGGGTGTAACTAAAAACGTGATTCTTTTTATCGAGTGTTCCGTGACTTCGGTTTACAGATTTCGCGTCTAGCTGTTCGTCGGAGGGCGTTCTTTCGTGGCGCGGCAAGCGTTCGGTAACTGTCGGCTATTTCCGTCAATTTTCGACAAAGAGCACCCGTGTGCTCCAAAAACTCCAAGAGAGAACACGAGAAAGAAAATTGCTCTGAAGTCAACTTACACAGAGCAAACGTTTTTCTGACTAATTCAATAAAAATCTTATCAACTGATTAGATACCATCCATAAATTTTTATTCCTATTAATAGGAAATTCTTAATTATAATTAAATCCATTAATATTTGTAAATTATTGTAGTTTTATCTAAATTTACCAAAAATTAAATCTCTGAAACAGGACCTCTTTAATAAATAAAAAATATGCAACTAATCTTGTAAAATAAGCAAAATTAAACTATAAGAAAATTCATGTTACCAAACGCCGATATAAATATTATGTAATAATACTTTTATCTGTTGATACCGTAATATCACTTCCACAAAGAAACAAACTGAATAACACGACAATAATTACTTTCAAAACAAATATACATAATATTCCTAAAATGTCATTAAAAATATAATTTATCAAATGTATACGACAAAATTTGTAATAATGTCAACGATTTATAATTCATCTATAGTATTGTGATATTAAACGCAAATAAAAAATTTGATCATATTGAATCGCTTAAAACAAACTATTCATTAAACGTTTAAAATCTTCGCTGCTTTTTAGCAGTGTCATGACAATACGAGAAGTTTGATAGCATGTAGCAGAGTGACAGTTGCATGATCTAACGAACCGAATATAGCCGAACGACATAAAACGTCAGAAGTAGTGGGGAGAGGACTACCTTGGATACTTAGTTTTTTCCCCACCACCGATTTAAGCGAATCACACATTCGCCTTCGCCTGCTTCTACATTCAGGTAACCTCTGTCACACATATGTTTCTTTCACTAACCCACCCATTTATATTGGAAGGAGAGAGAGATCGAATATACCAACGGAGGGAAGGCGTATGCAACATACATGCGTGTGGTACGTATATGTTTGAAAAAGGACAGGCAGAGGGCCGCAGGCGATAAGAGGGAGGGAGAAAGAAGGAGTGAGAGAAAGGAAGGGGAACTCGCTAATATCTGGGGCTCCAGCGGCCGCGCAACTCGCGCCCTAATCGAACTCTACAAGTCGCTTATTCTACATCCCCACTCCCCACACCCTGCCCCTCCTACAGATAGACAACCCATACTCGAGAGGTCTCCCTTTCGCTCACTCATACTTGCTCTTTTCACGAGAGTAGTATTGCGATACTCTCGTTTAATGTATCCAAAATCAAATGGCTCTTTATACAACGTGAAATTAAAATTTATTGTGTGATATCAATTATTACTTTCACTCACATAAGAGTCATTCTGTTTTTGTCTTAAATCATTCTTTTTTAAAAGGACCGAATTGAACCAATCGTAACAAACGAAATAACAATAACACGCGTGTACACGTGTATCTACGCGCATGTGCTTTATAATTAAGATCAAAATCATTATTAACCCTTAGATTGTAAAATCTAGAAACACTCTTAGAAATTTCTAATTTCTTTTTCTTCTGAGGATCAATTAAATATTCATAAAAAACAGTTTTATATTACACGTAATTATCGATAACCATAAATAATTTTGAGAATACATGTTATTTATTATAAAGTTTTATAACACTCACCCCTGAATCTATTCCTTGAGTATTTGGTGTTGTTGATCGTTGCTGTAGGTTGTGAAAACTCTGTAAATAGAAAAAGAACTTGTAGTATATTATTTGTCTATACATATAATTATAAATAGATCGAAACAATAAAACCAGATTTACTGTTTTATCTTTAAAATGTTACACTTTTTTTACTTCAAGTTTAATAACTATATAATAAAATTTTATACATAAACAAGACACCTCTAATTATATATATAACCCAAAAGCAAAGGTCAAGCTTTATAATTTTTATTTACATGTATATATTTAGCAGTTATTACAACAATAGAAATTCTTATGTCTAAGACCTTAATCAGTATGTTAAAAACACAACAAATATTTTTGTAATTTGTGCTTGTTATTTATTGTTATTTATGTAACTTACTTGAGATTGACCAGCTGACTGTGGTTGTGGAGAAGCAGAAGGTGGTGGTGCTGGAGACTGAGAAAGAGCACGCTGTGGTGACTGACTGGAAGGATTGGCCTGATTGGCTGGAGGTGGTGGTGGTGGATTTGGTGGTCCACCTTGATTCCAACCTCTCTGTTCTGTGTATAGACTCGAAGGATGGCTAGTTTGTGTAGTATATGAATTTAGCTGAAAAGTAGAAAACGTTAATTAACATTAATAATTGCTCTGTTGAATAAGCTTAGTAATAATAATATATATACCTGATGATGACTATATGGTGCATGAGGTCTTGTAGGAGAAGAATAACGTTGTGTATATTGTTGATATGGCATAGGAGTTGGAGAACTTGGTCCTCCAGGCCCTGCATGTAATCTTGGAGATCCCTATTTATTATACAACATATATGATAATGATTATTAAAAGGATAATATATCTTATGAAAAATACAGAATATATAAATAGAAACAGCAACTTCAAATATAAAAGTTAAACTAATAACATGATTCTCACACATAAAAAAAAGACAAATAATTGCAGAAATACAAATTTTTATACTTACCGTCTGTGGAGGCCTTTGGCCAGGTTGTGGATAAACAGGGGGAACAACTGGAGGTCGTTGAATGGGCCAAGGTTGTTGATAAGGCTCCGGCCCCATTCCAGGATAATTACCATGAAATCGGTGCACAGGTGTAGAAGCTTGAAGTAACTGATTTAACGTAGGTGTTGGACCAGTAGCTTGTGATATACTTTGCCCTGATAAAAACCTTGGTTGCCCTGGAAAACTGCTTGGTGTAGCCCCTACGTATGCCAATCGTGATTCAATCTTGGAAGCTGCATAATGCTCTTCCATCTCGACTCGATGAACTCTTTCACTCTCATGTATTAAGTGTTTACCATGATAATCCAACTGTTTTCCTGGAAAGTCTCCATGCTTTCCAACATATTCTGGTATCTGCTTGCCTGAATAATCAGTTAACGACTTAGAAGGAAATTCATTTGATTTGTTGGTATACTCCTCTGGGTAATCACGTATAACGTTCGACGTAAACGGATGTCCGGGATGGTTTGGATGCCCGGACGCATCGAGAGGCTCTTGTTTGCCGATGGATTCTTGAGGAGCTTGTCCAGCTTCTCGAGGTGATTTTACTTCACCGGCAGTGTGTCCACCAATGTCCTCGCGGTATTGACTCATCTCGAAACCCGTGTCCCCGCCGCGATTCACATATTTAAGCAGCTGGGCCGCGCCCCGGGGTACTTTATCACCCGGCTCTGGATCCAGCTGCTGTTTCGTATTAACACTCGCACTATTCCCACCGACTTGTGGACGTTTCTGTGCACATTTCACGGACTCGTTCAGCTTTACATCGTTTTGTTGGCTCTCGGCTTGCGTCGCAGCCATGTTCTCTCCTCACGGAGCCATCGTCGTCTCATAAACTGGCCAATCGCGGGACCTCGTGTGTCTCGCGTACTATGTACTCGAAATCGAAATCCTTTTCAGTTGAATCTTTGCTATTGTACTTAACTCTTTCCACCACATCCTCAGTCAGACAAGCGAGGACTAAGCACCGTACTAACAATTTTTGCTTCCTGCCGTTTTCAAAGTAGAAGGAACCAAAAAAAACCTCATACACGAACGTCAAAAGCAGCGTCGCGTGTATTACGCCATCTTGTGGCAATACAACGAATTACTGTTGTTCAATTGCCGTTTACAATCAGCGACAGTTCCTAAAACCAGTAACATGATTGAATTTAATTTCAAACAATTTATTCTTTTATTCCTGATGAAAATTATCCTTGATATATAATGTCAGAAATATTAAACGAAATGCGTTCGTATGTAATTCGCATTTTTAGGGTTTAATAATTTAATGTTAGTAATAAAGCAATATAGATTTGTACAAGCATCGTAATATAAATGAATTATTTAAATTATTCAATGTAATTAAGGATACTGTGTTTATGTTCGAAATAAAAATAATATAAAGGATATGAAAGTATAATAAATATTCTTATCAAATGTTATATACATGTTTTTTTATCATTCATAAAACTTACGCAAAAAAAGGTAAAAATTGGTTATAATACAATTACTTCTATAATGCAATTACCTTTGTTCTATAATTTCGTAAATATTTACTTTTACATAAACATACAAAATAATATATTATGTACAGAAAGTTTAGACATATAGTTGCTCCGTGATACTTGCTCTTAATTATTATCTAGGAACTAAAACGAGATACTATATAATTTGTATTTATCTATATCATGTAAATGTAATTCATCTAAACCTTAATAATTGACAAACTCGAATATATTCTTTTTTATTACAAATTTTTATTAGATATTAATTTTATGATAATTAAAAATATTAGTAAAGATACTACCATTAATATTAATATTGTTCAATATTCTTAATTTTTGCAACAATTACATTAATTGTATATTTATAAAATCTTGCAATAATTATACAAATACTAAAAGAATATGTATAAACTATAAGTAAAAAACTGTCATAGAAAACAAGTTTACAAGTGACAAATGATTGATATTTCGTCGTTTATTGTAGTTTATTATCAAAAACAAATGCTACACGTTTTAAGCCCTAAAAAAAATTATACAAACATGTGTAGGGGAAATTATAAATAGAGTACTGTCGTTAATAAGAAACATAAAGTAATTTACACTATCAGATTGTATTAGTATTAATAATTTATGCCTGTTTCTCTTATCGCATACATGTGTCACTATGTACATACGTCTACGTGGTGTTCCAATCCTACGTGGCAATAATCACCAGTGATTATTGTTTTCTACCTTTACTACCTTGTATCGATATGTAGTCATCAAGTATGTATTTTTCCTATACCTATCAAATATCTAAGAAACAAAATGTACTTATTAAATAAACATTTTCTGAAAACATAATTAAATTTTAGCACCTTTTGTTTTTGATTATATGTTCATTAGTCTCGTTAAATGTTAAAACATAATTAAATATATTTTAAAAGTACACTTTCGTAATGAATATCACTTATTTAATAAAAATATTTGTATTTGTATTACTTATTATTATTATTCTGTTAGACAATATATGTAATAATAATTCACCTCTCACTTTTTTTGACATTTATTATTTATGAATTTCATGTATAATATTATTTCAGAATCAAGTTCATTTATAAATGCGCATAGCTGTGAACTCGTTTTAATTGTGATAATTAAATGGTAATGCAACGAAAAAGAAAAAAATTAGAAACAATGAGAGCTGTAATTCTTGTTGGAGGATATGGAACTAGATTAAGACCTCTTACATTGAGCCGACCGAAACCATTGGTTGAATTTGCTAATAAACCAATGCTTTTACACCAAATAGAAGCTCTGGTAGGTTGCAAAACATTTACAATACTTTATTTTTCATAATTTATTAAGTATAATATTAAATGTAGGTAGAAGCAAATGTGACGGAAGTAATATTAGCAGTATCTTATCGTGCAGAAGAAATGGAAAGAGATTTAGGTGAAGAAGCTAACAAGTTAGGAGTACATTTGATCTTTTCGCATGAACCGGAACCACTTGGCACTGCAGGACCACTTGCACTTGTAAATGATCTGCTGTGTTCAGGGAATGAGCCATTCTTTGTTTTAAACTCTGATATTATCTGTGACTTTCCATTCAAGCAACTTCTGGAATTTCATAAAAATCATGGTAGAGAGGGTACTATAATTGTAACTAAAGTAGAAGAACCATCAAAATATGGTGTAGTTGTCTATGAAGAGGATGGAAAGATAGAAAGTTTTGTAGAAAAACCACAGGAATTTATTTCTAATAAAATAAATGCAGGTATTGTCCCTTGATATTGAATTTAAGCACTGGTTGGTTTTCAAAGGCTTAGTAATAGTAATAATTATTAAAATTTTACAGGCATGTATATTTTTAATCCAAGTGTCTTAAAAAGAATAGAATTGAAGCCTACAAGTATAGAAAAAGAAGTTTTCCCGCTTATGGCGAGGGATGGAGAATTATATGCAATGGAACTAACAGGATTTTGGATGGATGTTGGACAACCAAAAGATTTCCTTAAAGGCATGAGTATGTACCTGACATCTTTGAGACAAAAGTCTCCTGAAAAGTTATACTCTGGTCCAGAAGTAGTGGGAAATGTTTTAATACACGAAACGGCAAAAATTGGCAAAGATTGTAGAATAGGACCCAATGTTACAATTGGTCCTGGTGTTGTATTATCTGATGGGTGTTGTATTAAACGAAGTACTATTCTTAAAGCAGCTGTAATAAAAGAACATGCATGGTTAGATGGGTAAATTTCGATAGAAAATTTTCAAATTACACTTGAATTGGTATAGCAATGTATTTATATAATAATAACGTAATATATCATGGTAGGTGCATCATAGGATGGAGAAGTGTTGTTGGACGTTGGGTACGAATGGAAGGTACTACGGTACTTGGCGAAGACGTAATTGTTAAGGATGAATTATATATTAATGGTGGCCAAGTTTTACCTCATAAGAATATTTCTAGTTCCGTACCGGAACCGCAAATAATTATGTGACCAAAGATGATACTTTAAAACCGTAATGAATGACCAAACTGTGAGACATTCTATGAATAAAAAGTTTTTATCAGGTTTTTTAACTATATTGTTTATATTGTTTTTTACATTTACAATTTAAATCAGCTTTATTGGTAGTCCTCGTACTACTATTGCAGCTGCAGTCATGTATTGAGAACAGACGTCTTTGGATTTTGCTACTGCTCTCAACATTTCAGGTTCTGTAGGTACATTTTGAGTATTTTTTTGTGCATTTTTTAAAAATTCTAAGCATCGAAAATTAAACAGAAAAAATGTTAAATAATAAGATTATTTAAAAAACTGAAGGAAAAGATGTTCGGTAATTTTGTATACTAACTTAATGTACCCGCACACCACATATTAATGTCGACATTAGTCCAAGATTTGTTCAATGGTGATGGAATCCAATTACTAATGAAATTTGTTGTCATTTTATCGGTATCTACGTCTGTAACTTCCCATAACATGCCCAGTACACAGGGACTAAGAATACAATGCACAATATTTAATGTTTGATATTTTAATTAAAGTTATTTAAAAATTTATTCTTACCTGCTGGCTATTAGATACTGATTCGAAATTCCATATGGTGGATAACGTCCTCCTACTGTGAGTAATTTTACACTACTACAACCAAACAATAAAACAATTGATTTTACTCTAAGCCTTTCAATTTGTTCTCCTGGTAAGTATTGTATTCCATTGCCATGGCCATTGTACCTATGAAATTAATATACTACAAATGTTATACAAATGAAATAACATAAAATAAACATACATTAATATGTCATGATTAACCAATGCATCTTCAAAATCTTCTCCTTGTGGTTCAGTACCATACCAGCTCCTCCAACTTGGAAGCCAATATTCAATAAATAATCTCATACGTTTTTCCATTTTAGGTAAATTGCCAGAAGGATTTACTATACATGTTCCCATATCATTTTTTACTCGAATTATTTTACAGCCATTTTCTATTGTATTTTCGTGTTCTTTAAATAAAGCATATGCGATGTGCAGTGATGGAAAACGAGTGACTGGATGATATTTTAAAATGTCCATAGATTCAAATGGCATATAGTCCATATGCTATAAAACATTGAGAAATGTACTGAATATTGTGAACTTTACATCTTATTTTAACAAACAAAATTACCTCATCAATGATTAACACTAATGTTTTCCTAGTTGCATCTTTTAATTTTTGCATATAAGGTAGCTTTCCAAAGATAGACAGTATTACATTGTCTGCTAGCTTGTTATAATCAGGAAGCACATACTTTATTGCTCTTGCTATTTCTTCTCTTGTGAGAAAACATGCTGCTAATGCTATTTTTTTTAACAACCATTTCGTTCTTTTTGATATCTTTTTCCTAGAATGAATAACATAATGTCACAGATACAACAATTTTTTTAATTACTAATTTAAGTCTACTTACAAAGCTTTGTGATCAGATATAAGTTTATCAATCATCTGTATAATATCTGCTACTAAGTCATGTTTATTTGTTGGGTCTGCCATAAATAAAATTCTCCATTCTCTTAACCATGAATATTCTAATGCTTGTATAGCACTCTAAAATATATACATGTGTATATAAATATATACATGAAATAAATGATTGAACATTAAAATTATATTTATTATTTAAATACCTTCATATTTGCATTTTGTCTCTCTCTCATTTTCCAATACAATTCATTATTTTCATAAGTTGCTTCTAGCTCTGACCTATTACTGGAAAGTAACTTTTGGATTTCATAACAAATATCATACGAAGAATCTAGCTTGGGTTTTGGTAATGTTATACACAAAGGTTCTGTTTCTTTGGTTCCTGTTGGTAATACAGTAATATGTATTTCATGCATTTCATCTGGCATAGTCTTGTTATGTTCAGAAACATCAGGAGACTTATATTGACCAGTGATTTGGATTACATACCATTCTATGCATGAAAAGAAGAACAAGTGGTTAATGTATTCTATAGTATTTAAATCTTATTATTCTTTTACCTTTAGGTAGATTAAAAAGTTTTGTTTTTAAATTATCAATGCTATTTGCATCATTTGCATTAAACCCAACATAAGAAGACTTTAGTCCATAAGTTTGTTGTGTATTTAAAAAAGACTCTCGCATTTTTGTTTTTATGAACCTATGTAATATTTGTTGACGAAGTATCACTGCATGTGATTCAATTAAATGACATATACCTTCAAGTTCATTACCAAGCTATAAATAACATTATAAACAAACTAGAGGATACTTTATTCTATGATGCTTGAGTATTTTTATTAGTATTTAATATAATGCAGATAAAATCATCATACCTTTAAATAACAAACTGCTAGCATTTTATTAAGATTTGTATATTCGATACTTCCCATGTTACAATGTATATCTGTCAATAATTTTTGGATATCTCTTTTCACATCTTCTACAGAATCAGTTTCAATCATATCCAATGTTTTCTCACACTTATTATTACTTAAATGACACTCGTGTAAAATTCGAAAAATTTCATCCATGTTGGAACAAATAGTTCACTTTTTTTTATAATTACTTTATAACTTCTTTATATTTTATATTATCAATTATAACTGCTGTTTCAAATAATACAAATTGAAATGACACTATTAAGAGTACCAACTTACTATATAAATCAGGTTAGAAAAAACATTTATTTTTATAAAAAAAAATAATCACAAGTTCTGAAATGATTTTATACTTTTAGTTTTCATCTTAGATATCTAAAAATACGATAATTATTATATATTTTACGTTTAGAAATGAGAACTTTCATGTTTGAAAAATTCAGTATATAAACGGAAACATGTAAGCAAAACATTCAAATATCAGATGGCGTTTGAAACCAATTATCTTTTTCTACGAAACATTGTCAGTATGAAAAATTTTATTTAAAATTATTCATAGATATGTATGTACAATTTTTAGTTATTATTACCTATTTCTTATTCCTTATTAATTATCTTACTTATATAAAATTGGTATAAATGCATGTTATCAAAATACATGAATTATGTTATATTTTCATATTTTGTTAATTTTTTAAGCTTTATAATACAAATATGTAAAATTTACAGAAATCTGTGCCATTACATTTAGAAATGTAATGTAGAAAAAATACATTCTTATGATAGTTTGAAAATTTGCAATAAGATCATCATAACGAAGTGAATAAGTAATATTAAATTTCATTCTATTCTAACACACAAGGACCTTCGAATGATTGCCCTTTTAGGTGACTTAAATTTTCACCTGCATATGATAACAAAGGAGATATTTCTACATCATGTTCTACAGATGTCGCTCCAGCATTTAATAGCCACTTTTTATGAAGTTTGAGTACATCATTTCGCGCGGTACTTGGGCAATCTTGACCAGCAGAGTCTGCATTTTTTAAAGGACTAAAATCTTCTTCGCGAATTCCTTTCCATACTGTTAATTGTTTGGCCAACTTGAACACATCAAATACGAATTTTTCAATTTTAATACCATTCGGAGACTTGGGTACAATTTTTTTTCCATCTGCATTAATGTAGGGAATTTTCTTTTTAGCAGCATGAAGGCCCATTTTATTCTCATGATCTTTAGCAACAGTACACAGAAAATCCACGGTAAAATAGTGATTGCATATGTTTGCAGCGTTATAAATTAATTCTCCGTTAGTGGAACGCAATTCAGCCGTCTCTTTTGAGATTTCACTGTACTCGACGACTTGATATATACCATCAACCTATAATATACAACACACGTATAAATAGCGGTTATTTATAAAAAATAATGAAAGAAAATAATGTTATAAAAGGCTAAAGAATTGTATAAACATACTTTGCATACAATTCCCACTGGTTCATCTGGGGAAGATTTTTCTATGACTTTAACTCCACAATCAGTAGAAAAATATAAACAGTATCCTATAAAAATAGGATCTGCCACTTTTATCAAAATGTTATCAACAGAATGAACATGAACACTACGAATCCCACGTTGAATCATATCATCTAATATTCCATGTACCATCAGAGCTCTATATAATCCTCCATTTCCATCTGGTGCCTTCGAAATTTTATATTTTTCGTCCATGATGATTTTTCCATCTAATGTAAAACATGGCAACATGCCCTGTTTAAAAATTTTAACATTTTCTTCTTTCAAATTAAAATAGTTATGTTTGTGTAAAAAAGCTATAGTTGTATCATGAGTAGCTTCACTAGTTAATATATACCTAATAAAAAACCATAATTATTTAAGTATAGTTCTATATGTATTTTATAACTTATTGAATCTATAAAAAAAATATATTTACCAAGTAATTACTCCTTTATTTCCACATTCTTTCTCTGCTATATTTTGTAAACAAAATATTCTTTCTGCTTGCAGTTGAAATAGACTTTTGCCAGAAGGTAAACCAACATTGTACATACCCTTAGGATAAGATACACCCAATCTAGTACCTTGGCCACCAGCCATTAATAATACTGCTACTCTTTTATCAGCTACCTCTTGTAATCCTAATTTCTCATATATTTTTAATTGTTCTTTATTTGTTGTTTTAATAGATGCAATACTTTCTTGTGGAATAGGAGATATCTTATGATCTAATACACTTTGATGCACGTTAAAAGAAGCATTTGATGCTATTTGAAAATATGATGTCACTTCCATAAGGTTCAATTCAGATATGCCTTGATAAAGCTCTTCTTTCTCTTTGTCTGACAGTTGATCCCAGAATTTCAATAGATGTTCCTGGTTATAATCAGCGAGTTTTCTTTGAAGGGATTCCATATTTATCCACTTTTTCGTTTGACAGCAATTAACATATATATCACCCTATGCCGATACTACGATTGTTAATCGTGATAGAATGAATGATACGAGTTTGTGATGTATTTCTACTTAGATATGATCTTGTAAATATTAAAAAATAGTCAAGCAACAGGTATCTAATCGTGACAAGTAAACCTAACCCAACTCGTAGGTAAAGTGGGATACAGCTTCGCTTTCACTATTCCACGTAACACGTTCAGCTCGATTTCTCTTATCGACCCCTCTCACCCTTCCAGCTTCTCCAGCTATTTTCTTTTTCTTTTCCAACATATTTTGTTTCTGTGGACACATACCAGTCGCGAAAGATCATGTTTTTCTTAGTTGAGCCTTCATCAAACATCGAAACCGTAACCTTCTTATATAGCACAATATATGGCCACTGACTAATGTGCCTTCAATTACTGGTAAAATGCGATTAAAAAAACTAAAAATTGTAAATTTTGAGTTCAGGTTCATGACTGCAAAATGAAAATGAAAAAATAATATCGAGAAAACATACAACCCTGCATTCTGATCATGTAAAACTAAACATATGGAGTATGACACTATGAAATTTGTTTAGAAAAATATACCCATACCACACACGAGCGCGTGCGCACACACTCACACATATATGTATATATTTATTTTGTGTAAATATTTAAATATACTACTAAACAAATATTTAGATATTATTTGCATTATTCTTTTTATGGCGATCTTTAATTCGTTTATACAGTATAGAATTACAAAAAATTAATTTAAAAAATTCTCAATTTGTCATATACTTTTATATACATGAGTTCAAAGATAACTCGTTACAATAACAAAATGTGATAAAAATTTATCACAGTGCTCTAAATTTTTTTGTTGATCAGTTGATCACTTGATTACCGGCTTGCGCATGCGCGTAAAAGCTTAAAACGAAATAGCACTTTGAATACACTTTTTATATAAAGAAATATCAGAATATATTAGCAGTAGATTTGTAATTTTATAAATTTATAATTTCATTTTAACAATATCTTGTAATACAAGAAAAAATTTACATATAAAATATAGTTTTAATCCATATTGTATTTTCTTTATTTTTTAATTTTGTTGTACGCTACATATATGGATTAATGAAAATACAAAATTATCGTAGATATGGTATGAATTTAAATATACATGCAATTACCTTCTTTTTACGCAACGTAAAATTTTCAAATATATCGCCAATTAAATGTTAGTAATAAATCGTAACATACGGTGGCGCTTCAAATTCTCTATTAGTACTCAATGCATACAGAAGTGATCTCAATATTTCATTTAAGTTACATGCGTGTTTGCTTGTGACTTACGAAGAGACATCATGCTGTACCTGCCTAAATAACGTTTTCGGTAATGCTGCAGCAATATTATAGCTGTAATACAATAAGTTATGTGTAGTAATGTGACATGTCTGCGCGTTCATGATAAAGTACTCGCCCTTTGTAAATGTATTTTGGTGAGTTACATTTATGCTTGCTTCAAGTTATACTCTTCTGGTAGTGTTGACTCGAAAGTTTTCTTTAAAAAATTCGTCATCAATTGTCATGCAAACCATAAGACCAATTAATGTATTTGTTGTGCATCTGTTGGGTACTATTGTGCAGATATCGTTTTTCATATAAATTAATAGATTATAATGACAGATTCATCCGAGTTTCGATTGTACCATGAATTTATTTATACGCTGTTATTATTTTAACATTTGTCTGTTTTAGTTTTATTTATGGCATTTGATAGGTTAGGAAACACGTCCTTGAGTTCTTTTGTTTCGGTATTATTTAAGTTATATTATTCATAAAATTGTTAGGTTTCATCTAAATTAATCAATTTCAAACATAGACTAATGATCTGTAGAATATTTTATTTATAGTAAGTTATCATTTCTATAAGAACCTTATAAGAGAAAAGATGTTATAGAATCTTCTACATAATATAAAAACATGATTTTAAGGATTTTTAAAATTATGAAAGAAAAAATCTTTATTGTATTAAAATAAGCATCATTTAAAAATATAATAACTGAACTCTAGGTGCCAGGTGCCTAGAAAGCAGCTGGCAAGATGGGCAAGTTGTTGTCAAAGATCTTTGGCAACAAGGAAATGCGAATTTTGATGCTAGGACTGGATGCTGCTGGGAAAACTAGTATCCTTCACATGTATTTTTTTACATAAAACTTTGTGTAAAATGCTTCTAAAAAATCTTTGGGATATTATGTATATTTTCTTAGTAAAATTTCCTTAATTATGTATCAGCAATACTATATAAGCTTAAACTAGGACAGTGTGTAACAACTATACCAACAGTAGGATTCAATGTAGAAACAGTTACCTATAAAAATGTTAAGTTCAATGTTTGGGTAAGTATAATAATGATAAATGTATAATATAAGAGATGAGATCATATTCATTAATAATAATAATAATACTATTTTGATCATAGGATGTTGGTGGACAAGATAAAATACGTCCACTGTGGCGTCATTATTATACAGGAACACAAGGACTTATTTTTGTAGTAGATTGCGCTGACAGAGATCGAATAGATGAAGCACGTCAAGAGCTTCATCGAATTATAAATGATAGAGAAATGCGAGATGCTATTATTTTAATTTTTGCAAATAAACAAGATCTTCCAGATGGTATAGCTTAATATATTTAAAGAATATTTGATAATTATTTTGTATTTATATGATCTAAATAATTTTTAAAATCTTTCAGCAATGAAACCACACGAAATACAAGAAAAATTGGGTTTAACTAGGATACGTGACAGAAATTGGTATGTTCAACCATCATGTGCCACAACTGGAGATGGACTTTATGAAGGTCTTACATGGTTGACCAGTAATCATAAATTATGAGCAAATATTTATTTTTCATCGATTAACCACATACCAAGAATGTACGTTTGTTTCGCATTTTCTTTTTTATTTATCATGTAGAGGCTCTATATTACAACTGATAATGATCATTAAGATCTGTAAGAGAAAAAGGAGGAAATCACTTGGAGTGTTTGACAGCAAATGTAAAGCAACTATTAATATCAAAGTATCAACATATATAGACTTTGTTACAAACTGTTTACTGAAGTCGATAAAAATAGCTAATACAACATTGATTAGATTATGTTTACCATTTTGCTATAATTTATATAAATATACAAATACTCGTGTACGTATTGCATTATACTAATTTTAAGAGAATACAAAAAGTTGAGTTATTTATAATACTAACAGATATGTTGAATTCAAAAAGATTATCTTTACGATTTCAAATTATCATTGATGCAACTGTTAATTTAAAGTATTTTGTCCATAATAGTTGGACATAAAATTCATTCTCCATCAGTTGTTGCCGATGCTACATAATATGTATTACACATAATATTCATATGTATAATCCCACTGATATAAATGAGTAAACCTTCAATGCACTTACATTAATAACTTTATATAGCACAAAAATATTCATTGATAAATTTTCTCTATCAGCCTTATTCTTTAAAATGTATTTGCCGTATCGTTTTATTTTTGTAAATAATTGTCTTCCGATTAAGTCACGTTTTTATACATATCGATAGACTTTCTTTGAAACATTGCGTCTATTTTTTATGCTTGATTTCAATTGAAATGTATTCATTGTACGAATGTACACTTATATCTACAAATGAGGTTGTTCGGTACGCACAAATGGTATGCCACCGTGTTTGATAGTATGAGCTCAAACAAAAATGAAAAGAAAAATGAAGAAAGAAAGGAAATTAGAACAATGTTACTAATAATGTAACAGCATTGAATCTGCCAATATTTTTTACTTGTTAAGCGATTGGATATTATGCAAAGCTAGAATTAGACCATATGGAGAAAGAGTTAAATATTGCTTTTCGTGCGTTTTATTTCATATTCTTTTTTTATAATAACATATAGAATAAGAGTGATAAACACATTTATCAATATTCACTTTTAATTGAACAAAAACAAATTTCATCGTCATTCAATTCCTCCTTTTCTATAAATTTTGTACCTATATAGTGATTAAAAGTAGAGTAACGATACATGTTACTCTATTGCTCTGTTTTTATATCAACGTTTTATTTGCATTCCACGATTATATTAAGGTACTAGGATTTTAACGAATTGTATTTCTTTACATAAAGCCGCAGTAACAATTAATACAAATGTAATAAGTTTGTCCGGTTCTTTTTCTCGGCATCCGTACCATTAATGTACTATTAATAATGTCCAATTTCGATGAGAGCTAATGTGCAAAATACATTAGGTCACATTTAAAAGCCACGCACAGGCTTTGGAAAAGAAACAGTAGATTATTTCTTCAGGGTGTGTGTGTGGCTAGTAGCAATGCTCTATGGATACATATATGTATATGTTTATATTCAATTTCATTCATATAAAAGGAAAGTTTATAATGTTGTATTATATTTGTTTTTTTTAGTAATAATGTAAGTAAAAAGGAAAACAGTTGTAACTGATATTAATTTGAGAGATTAGAAAGTAGTAAAAAAGGATACATTTTAGTATTATATGCAAACAAGTAGATTACAGCAATAAATATTATTTGAATTGGTTGAATTAAACTTTGAAATTTAATTAACCATAGAGTACATATTTTATTAATAAAATGTCCAAAGCCTGAAGCGAAATGAATCCTACAAGTGAATGTTAAACAATTTAATGTGAATACTTTTAGAAATTTTATTAATAACAAAGAAAATTTTACCTAGTAACAGTATATTTGTTCATTCTCTATTCAATGTGAAATAACAAAAGAATTTATAGCCAAGGTATTGACTTCATTTATAAAACCAAAAAACAAAGGTAAAATCAGACATGTATATTTCGTTATTATTAAAGTACATGTTTTCTAACGCGTTACTAGTAAATAGCATTGTTGAACAGATTTATTGTCAAAGTAAGCATTTAATATAATCATCTTCATTATTTAGTCCACAAATATGTGTATTTTTTACAGTTTCCAACAATTTGTTTTAACAGGGGCCATTCAGTATGCAGGGTTCGATATAAAACGCTTTGGAGTAAGGAAGAAATCGGTTACTTCAATAAAATTATTAACGTTTCTTAAGATTTACACTCTATGGATCGTGTTCTTCACTTTATAAAAATTAACAAAAAAATTTGACAACTATATTTCATACTTAATTAAATCTTTTAGAGAAAAGAACAAAAACTTATAAAATATGACCGTCTTCTTGTCTATAACAAATCTTGCTTAATAGCTGGGGTCCATAAAGTTAAAAAAGATTGAGAAACGCTGACCTATACTGTTAGCCAGAGGATTCTCAATGCACCGACATCAACATAAGATATGCAAAAACAAAAAATTCTTACTTCATACTGTAACATTGTTCTTAAAAGTATTTTTCACCTTTTTCTTTATTTTTAAAAAGTCGCGCAAAACAGACTATGGATATATTCATATAGTATATTAACGATCATTTTGTATAAATTTTCAGTGTTTAAAAGTAAATGTCAAAAAAAGAATGCATTCCTTTTGACGAGGTTGAATGTTAAAATACTTTTATGAATAGTATCTAGAGGTGCAATAGAATTTTTTGGATTTTAGTACAAGTAAAAGATATAATATAAATATACACAAAGTGTAATGCTACAGTGAATATTACATAGATAAATAATAATTTTTACAAAATTGGAAACCGATGAACCTGGTGAATATATATGTACTTGTATATTATTATTTGTATAATAAACTCTTCTTTAAATTATAAAAGTATCCTTTTAAATTACAAAATACTATGTATTTGAACAGAATGTTTATAATTGCACATAATTTCGATATATAAGTAATAAAATATTTACAAACTACTGCAACTATTCAATTAATATTTTAACAAAGGATTGTGTATTTTGTTTGATCTATAAACTCTGTTTATGAAAACATTAAAACATTACTGTCAGAGTTACAGCTTTAGTTTTTTCTTTTTTAATATTTTCAATTATTATGTATATATGTTATATCATAAAAAGATCTATGAAAATAAAATTAATATTAAATAAAATTATTTACATTTCTTTATGACTGAGAAAGAAAACCTCAAATCGAGCACAAATTTTGTTATTAATGGAATCAATATGTTATTACTTACTTTCAAATTAATGATATAGACATCTTTCACTTAGAATATTGTTAATACTGCACTAAATCTGAATAACAAACTTCATATATCTCCTATTTATACATTGTGAAAAGTTTATAATTATTAAATATAATAACACTACTATATGGATCTAATTAAAATTATAATCTGCGATATGAGATTCTTTTAGTAGATATTACGTATTAACGATTCCATACTTTATCACACATTTCAATTTTACAAATTAATTTTCGGTATGTATGAAAAAGTCCAATACTGATGGGCTTGATATGCAAAATAAGTAAACAAAAATGTCATAAAAACTAGAGAATTATTAAGTTAGTTTCCTTATTTCAATAATCTAAATAAAATTCCGAAATATATGTATATGTGAAGAAAACTTTTCTTATTTTTCATTAAATTACTTTTAAAAGTTCATCCTTTATGCAATTCCTATTTCGACATAATCTTGAGAAGTACTGTAATGTATAGTTTTGTGCTATCTAGTGGGCCGTTGTTCCTCTATAAGTGTAATTAAACGTTGTCGAGTTTTTTTATTATTTTGACAAGCTGAAGAAATCAAGCCAATTAAATGCTTCACAGAGTACTCCTATAACATAAGTGAAATAAACGGTGATTAAAAACATCACATGTAAATATACCATTCTAGATACCTTATGTTCTTTTATCCATTCTTCCAAGCTGTTTTCTGGAAGGTAGTAAGCTTTAATGTATAATTCAACATATTCCCTATGTGGCATCGGTCTTAAGGAAGTCATTGTTTCAAATTTTGATTTCAATTGTGTGAAATCGAGTTGCATCAATGCTCTACCTCCATTCGAGCACTTTTTAGCATTAGAAAAACTGTAATAAAAAGAAATAAACATAAATAAACATAAAAAATCATAAATAAAAAAGTAACTTACCCTTCTACCAATGTATGAGTTATTAAATGTGCCACATTCTCCCAAACAGCATTATATACATCATCTGCTAAAGGAAGACAACTTCCGATGTTTTTTAATCTTTCATTTAAAACATATATTTCCTATAAACAAAATAATGTTCAACATACAAGTGAAAATAAACATTATATATATATTAAAGATAAATACCTGCAGTAATGCATCAATATATCCACTATGTTGAGACATGACGTCCGTCACTTCCCAGTTAACTTTATTCATTAAATTTAAGATATGAGCAACATCGAACGCTTGTGAAGCGACTGCCATGTATACTGGTTTTCTTAAGTCTATCGTCGATGCTATCGTTTGCATATAAAACTGATGAAGAAAACCACGTTGCGGACTAGTACCGATGATGAGATGTTCCAAATATGGCTTTAAACTCTCATATTGTTGACCTAAAAATATTAAAGATTCCACTGCTACGATACGTTCAGTCAAACCGTGAAGTTTTTCCGGTTGTGATAAATTTACAATAGAAGAGAGCTGTGGCTGTTGCACTTTATCAGAATTTAGTTTAATATTATCTTCCATATCATTTTCACAGATGATTAAATTCTCCTTAATCCTTGCTAAGGATAATTTTAATTTTGGACTATATAGAGAATCACTGTTTATTTGCTAAAGGAAGAAATATTATTTATTATGATTACATTAGTTTTGGGATATAATAATATATAGAACAACTTATATTAAAAACTTACAAGGTCTGAAGTAAAAAACAAGTGCACAGTATAAAAGCATAATTCATAAAACTGTATCATACTTTGTATAACAGTAACTGCAATTGATCGTAATAATCTAGACATCTGTAAATACTTTCCACAAACACGCAATATACTTAGTGTTGTGTTTGTAACCATGGGTCCCGACTGTTTTAGCTTATATTTCTTTTTATTTGTTTTAACATGATCTGAATCATCAACGTATTCGCGTTTCAATTCATCAGGAATGTCATCGTCTGATTCATCAGAAAAATATGCTGGTGGATTATCCTGTATAATAGTAAACATATTTTATATTATATTATCAAACACTACGAGAAACAAATTATTTCTAAATGAAATACGATACCTCATTGTTTATCAAAATATCTTCATCCATTGTATCATCTAAACCTATAGAAAATGGAGATGCACCTCCTTCTAAATATTTTTGAATCCATTCTATTCCCATAGGACTATCATTTTCACCAACATTAAAATTATCTAAATTGTTCCACACTTTACAACTACTTAATGATGGTTTTAAACTTTTGAATTCCTGTAACTGAGTTGCCACAAAATTCGATTTGACAGGACATAATTCCCATCCATCATTCTCTAGAAATATTCTGAGTTCATCTAATCTTGATGCATGATAATGTGAGAAATATGATAAAGACTGTTTCCTTATGGATTCTTGTAGATTTTCAGATTTGAAACCACATAATTCTTCACCAATCTCCATTAATCTATAAGTATTCTTGATTAATATGATATCCATAAACTAAATAAAATTTATATGAAATAATTCGAAACTGTTACCTGTTAACTATACCTAAAACTTGAACAAACTGTTCAAATTTAATATAAGTTAAGTCGGCGTTCATTAAAAATATCGATATTTTCATTTCGACGTCGTGCCAAATTCGAATCATACTATTTTCTAATTTATGCTTTACATATTGTTTGCTGAAAGTTTCTTCGAAATCTTTAACATCAGTTCTAAGTTTGACTTTATTTTCTTGCATATTATGCCAGTTTACTACTAAATAATATGAACTCAATATTGTCCATAATGATTTACACAATTCTGTTAGACAAGTAATACAATTTTCATGTGGTACTGATTGACAAAGTTGTTTATATTGCCTTTTTGTATCTCCACCTGCATATGAATGTACAGCTGCAAAAGCGGTATTATGAATTGCAGCAGTGAAGTGCATATGCAGCTGATCCATTGCAGACTGAGTTTTTCCTAATAGAGTATAAGCTTCTTGAACAGATGTGTACATTCTTACATCAAATTGTGTACACATCTTTGACAGTGTGACATCCAAGGCTTCTTCTGCCTGTTCTAAAATATCTTGTAACTTTCCATTTAAAGCAGCAATACAATAAAAATGTTTATAAGTTTGTACAGCACTTTGACATTCTAAAAGTAAGGAAATTGCTCTGGGATAATTTTTTTCATTTAATAGCTCTTGTAATCTGTCTCCAGTACGTTGCTAGAAACCATAATAATAATTAATTTATTATTATTTCATTAAGTATGGAGATGTATGTAAGAAGAAAAATATTACCAATGTTTTTATAGTATTTAAATTATTCAATAAATCTTCTACTGTTTGTCGTTTTTGATAGTTTGCTAATATTCCTAAACTTGCTGTAGTAAACTGTCTTTCAGCTAATTTTAGATCTGCTCTTCCCATTCTACATATTTCTAATACATCTTGTAATTGTTCCTGTATTAATAAAATTTTCTCAAATTCTTTCTTACAAGCATTTTGCTTTTGTAGAATAAGTTGTAGGACCTTTTTTGAAACAACTTGTTGTTGATGTTTTAATTTTTTGTAACACTTTTCGATCTCTTTAGATTTTAACACCTTTGGTAATTTTTCCAACTCATATCTACAGGGATCAAAATTATGATCTTTATTAAAATAAATTTCTTCTATAGACTCTAATATATCTTGATCAGGAATGGGTTCACTTTCTGTTGAGTGCTCAGCTTCTGATTGTATATCATTTGATTTCTGTGATTCTGATGGATTAAGTAGGTCCGGATGTAAACCCATAAGTGGAACCTTGGTTGCATTCTAAATAACAATATAAAATAAACATTATACTGCATCATATTTTGTTGCAGTTCATTGAACAGCTCATGCAAAATGCATTAAAAATCAAATAAAACCTAACCTAGAGCTTAATAACAAAGAATTGAGGCAAACAGATATAATTAGGCATAACAATTTTAAGATAAATTTATTCACCTGCTTATTAATAAGTCCGAAAAATTTACATTTCAATTCTTCCATACTGTAAATTTTTCAAAATTCTACCCGATACATTTTTATTTATATACTGGCTTTCTTGATGTTTTTATCCATCCAACTGATGTAATAATTAGCAGTCGCATTTCGTTGTAATTACTTAATTAACTTCATTTTATAAGTACATAAAATATATTACTTAAGTGTTACGTATTTAAATCACATATGATCATCAATATTCTTTCAGGTTATGTACAACGTGAAGCTCCGTGGGTGTTGCAGGATCGTATCAACAGCAAAATTTTCAAATACTGCTATCTTCAATAAGTATTTCCCTTTTTTTTAAGTATTGTGTTAAGTATTATTATCCCCAAACAGAATAATCAAAAGCATAATACATGTAATTCATAAATAAAGCATTAAAAAGTAAAAAAGATGCTTTAAAAATATTAATTCATTTATACAAGTTGCTTAAAAATAATATACATATTTATTGTTTACTTTGTTTTAGAACCAATAATTAAATTTATTGTAAAAATTCAATAAAAACTTTATCAAAACTGTTAGGAAATTTTGTTGGTATATACCAGAATTTATCAACAAACATAATTTACAGTTGACTTCTTTCACTGATTTCAGCAATTATATCCTTGGCCACAGGTGAAGTATGTACCTTACGTATATACACGAGAGATCATATACCTAATATACATTTTTGTCTAAGAACTTGAGTTCGTGAATCCCTTATCATTTTCGATGTTACCGATTCAGCATAGAATAGAATTACATTTGTAATGGTTAAAATAAAAGCTAAATTTAATATAATAATACCCTATTGTAAAATTCCGGAAACCTTAGGAAATTTAAGGGCTGATCTGTAAGCTCAAGGGTATCGATCCCCAAGAAAATCGAAAAACCATCGGTATCTCAACCTTTGTGTAAACAGAAGGCCTAAGGGTACAAAGGGTTCGTGATTCCAAAGAGATTCTAACCCCTAAACCTTGAACTCTTCATCCCTCCAAGAAACTCCGTGGTACCCATCCCCAACAAGATTAGAAACTCCCTAAGTTCCACGTGAATGAAGGATACATGCAGGTCGGTAGTTCGATTATGAAACTTACTAATTATAACAAATAATATATTTTACATTTTTTTTTTAATTTTATAGCCGCTTATACTCACAACATGCATAATAATAGCATGATACATAAAGAATTGCTAGTAGGCTACAAGATTCTTAGAAAAAACTACAGAGTTACGTGTTGATTTAACTAAACAGGGAATTTTTCAAATTTCTGTGAACTCATTATATACTAATCCCCAAGGATGGCCACACGTCATAACATTCTACTGATATAAACGCAACATTATAAATGATAAACAAAAATTACGTACAGACTCAAGGGGATTAAAATCGATGCGACATGACAGAAAAGGGTCGCGTGGGTGTTCCAGGGTAAAACATTTGATCTCGCTAGTTTCGATTGGCTACGAACACCGAAACCTGCTGACTGATTGGTTGAACGTGTTTCTGCGTATCTCCCACCACTGAATTCATGACAGTTAAAGGAGTGGGGACTATATGCGTACTTGGCATGGCATATATGATATACCATACGTACACAGGTGTGTTCACAGTGCTTGTGCACCCCGCGTCACGCGCCAGCCACTCGGTGTCGAAAAGAGACGAAGGGTGGCTGTGAAAACGAAAAAACACCATACTGAAAAGAGTGAATACGAACAATTAGGTACACATTCTCAATTGAAGGAGTTAGTGCTTCAGCAACTGTAATTTTAATTGTCATACAAATATTTCCAAAGAAGTTTCTTCGATATTGTCAGTAGGGGGTAGTTCTGTACTTTGTTTCAGTCGTTAGTCCGAAGGAAACGCGAAGTGCGCGTCATAACACGCTTTTCCTTGAGATCGTAATTTAACTGTCAGTCGATTAAGAATGGTTCAAAGGTTTTGTACCAGCGTGGCTGCGCTTAGCCTCGCCCTGAGTGTTTGCGTTGTTTTTCCGCGTGCCGTCATGGCGATCGATTTGAGTCGGTTTTATGATCACTTCAACACGAAACGTACAGGTAAGCAAGTAGTGGAGAACAAATAGTCTCGATTTGTTGGATTAACATTACTTATTGCTACGTTTTATTTTAGTTTATCGCATTCGTTGTACTTAATTTTACAATACCCGATATAAATCATATAATTTATTTTATGTGTAATTATTTGAGAGGTGGTATTTTCCTTTAGCTGTATATATAGCTTACCTTATTCATGCTCGTTAAGAGCACCGTTTTCACTGAAAATTCACAATACACCATGTGCATTTTAGTCTTGATGCGACAATCTATTGTGTTGTTGGGTAGTAGTAGTATCATTTAAGTGGCAATTTGAGTCCACGTGGTACACTAAACGTATCACGATTCATCTTCGTGACAGGGTATATCCGTGGTTTATTCAATGCAACCTGGTAATCGGTCCGAGCAATAAACGTTACTTTACCAGCGGTAAATTCTTTAGATGGATAAACAGCGTAAAATTTCTCGTCAGGTAACGAGCCGTACAGAACACAAATTACGCCGTTTCTCAAACTTAAATGTTTTCAATGTTTGTGTCAATTAATCGGTTTAACGAGAATAAATATTTTTAAGCGATCAAATTATTAGTTAGATGATAGGTTCGATGCAAAATAGTCTGGATAAAATCAACGTCGCGTATAAAATCATGCTGTTCCTCTTTAAGCCAACATGTTCTGTTGCTCGGTCAATATCAGCCATGATGGCGACCACCAATAATTGCTAATTATGTATGCTAATTCGGGAATTGCCATTTACTAAAATTAACATATGTGCGCACGCTCACACTATATACGCGCGTGCGTTTGTTCTTGTGAACAATTATTCAACGTGAACCCGCACACAACACCAAACACGCACATATTTATTAGACGTATCGCATATGTATGTTATTCATAAAAAAAGTCGTTTTTGTGTAAGTCAGGTGTTTGTTAATTTTTATTATGAATCCTCGAATGTTACAGGAGATGCGTGTCGTCCATACGAGCCGTTCAAGTGTCCAGGAGATGGTATTTGCATCTCGATCCAATACCTGTGCGACGGGGCACCCGATTGTCAGGATGGATATGACGAAGATTCACGACTGTGTACAGCTGGTAAAGCTCTCGTTGTTTTTTAAATAATTTCACAATCCTTCTTCAATATTTATTTATGAATTTAATAAAAATTTTTTATTTACCTTTTATTATTCTTTTCTTTTCTTTTCATTTTTTCTACATCAGTAGCAGCGAATTCTTAGTTTTATATTAAAAGAAAAAAATTAAAACTCACATGTAGCGTAGAAGACTAAAGATTTAACGAGAATTAATAAGATACTTGAACGTATCTAGTTTATAGCATATCGGACGTTTGATTTATGCTTGGTTGCTACTACTGTGTAGTTGTCTGGCTACTACTGTGTAACTGTCTGTCTATTACCTGACTAAACCACTAAGTCGAACAACTTGCTCATTCGTTGAAACATTATTTCTTGGTTCTTTAATTGTAGTCGACATTTTACAGACGGTTTAAGGAATTTTTAATACCGATGAATGTTTTGTATATGTACGCGTTGTTTTGTTGAAATGTTCTATTTCTTTTAGCAAAAAGACCACCGGTAGAAGAAACTGCTAGCTTCTTGCAATCCTTGTTGGCAAGTCACGGTCCTAACTATCTTGAGAAATTGTTCGGGACTAAAGCACGGGATACACTAAAGCCTCTTGGTGGAGTGAATACAGTTGCTATAGCACTTTCGGGTAATTATTATAATTTTTTTTTACAAATTGTCATATACATCTATAGAATGGAATTAAATTTAACAGACTAAATTCCAATATTTAGAATCTCAAACGATCGAGGACTTTGGTGCAGCTTTGCATCTGTTGCGCTCCGACCTGGAACATCTGCGCTCTGTATTTATGGCGGTAGAGAACGGCGACTTAGGCATGTTAAAATCAATTGGTATCAAGGATTCTGAGTTAGGAGATGTGAAGTTCTTTCTGGAGAAGCTCGTGAAAACTGGTTTTCTAGACTGAATAGGCATTCCCTTGGAACGATGTTATGGAGGCATTACAGCGTTGGCTGTATCGTATTACAATTGTACTATCATGTCGCTTTGAAAGGTTCTTTGACAAGTCTTCTTCGCGAAACGATCACCGCTTACCTATTTCTTTCTTCTTTCCGCTTCTTCTTCTCTTTGTATTTCTTCCTACTTTCCTTCTTCACCTTCAGTTCCTTTATTCTCTTTCGTTTCCTTTCAGTGTCTTATTAATTTCCTTGCCTTTCAAAGAACACAACAAGCGAGCACCGAGATAAGTTGAACGATATCTATTGTTATCGAGAAGCATGGGAGTACTGAACGTTTAAACTTTTGCTGAATGTCAAGGGCGAACGCTTGTATATCCTTGTGCCCTTATCAACGCGATGTGGTTCTTTTTCGCGCTGCAGTGAGCGCACATTTTACTTTAATTAGGTCTGAATTCCGTATTTGTTAGCGTGTAAAATGGAAATGAAAAAGATTGTAAAAATAAGTAGAATAATCGATAAAAGTTCTTTATGATGATGAGTAATATGAGAGCATAATAATTAGCAGGCCAATTAATTGTATTTTACTTTAGCATCCTATTCGACGTTGCGCAAGCTGCAATTGATATTTAATTGTAACTCGTTTCGTGACTGATGTCGTTATCCATATATAATCATCATCCAAAACATGAAGTACCCTATGAAAGAGATAGATGTTTCACTTCTACTTGAATTCGATTCATTTGTTTGTCTATGATTTTTCCTCCTTTCTCCCCCCCCCCTCCACGGGTAGCGTGCAAAAACGAGTATATGACCTCGATGTTCAATCGAATTTGACTTTGCTATTGTCAGACTCCCATGCGTTCTAATGATATTATATTACCAAAGCTGTGCTTTGGTGGCTAATATTCGTAGGATTCGAAGTAACGACACATACATAATCTCATACATAAATGCAACCACCTGCTTTACGGTTGAGATGTCGAACGCTGCACGTATTTTTCGTTACGGGAGCTATCGTGTAGAACGTATACGTGCGCACACACACACACTTCTATAGAGTGATTCTTTTGATAATTTACAAGGCACTGCCTTTGAGTAAATCAGCGAGAGAATCACCTTGTACGTATCATCTATTTTACTTTTACATACTTGTAAAACTGGATGATTACTGCTGGTACAGTACCGCATATAAAGAGGTCTTTCTACGGATTTCAGTTTCTCGTCGTATCGAGGTCGAGTTGTTTCTAAATTTTGTCTTGGAATTTCGTCAGTTAACGTCTAGATTAAACATATTTCTTTAAATATCACCAAACATGGTTATGATTCATAGCTAATTAAGTGAGGGACAATCAGATAAATCTCAAATAATACCTCTTCCATTATATATTTGCTTGAGAGCGAGAGCGAGAGAGAGAGAGAAAGAGAGAGAAATTACTTTGAATACGTGAAGTACAAGAAAATGTTTGATTAGAATCGAGATTTAAGCAATTTGATTTTATAGAGTATAATTATCATTAAGGAGAAGCGGAAGGTTAGTTTCATTTGAATAAACTACCTGTACACATTATTCCTTATCGATACGCACTAAACGGAAATACGTAGACAAACCCTGTGTGTGTCTAAAACTTTTTCTTTTTTGTTAAACTTGTATACTATGTAACACATTTACACGTGCACCTTGGCACGTACTTTTATCAGTCAATCTCATCTGAGAAGACCAATGTAAAAATCTTTACTAACCAGAAGGATTTACGAATGTATCCTTCCGTGTGTGCTTTAATTATTTCTGCTGTGATGCTACTGCAACGCAATATACAAAGTATGTTTCGGTTCTAAGGAGAACTAGATGTAAGAGGAAGAAAAAGATGGTCGTCCATTGCTTCGATTAATTGATGTAGATATTGTTTTGCTGTTTAATGCTTCAAATTAATTTCGTAACCCGTTACGATGAGATCGACTGCACAACTTTTTTCCTAGTTCCTACTGTGCAACCGATTGATCTTTAGTCTAATATGAATACACTATTAGACATATGTGCACACACATATATGTGTATATATATATATATATGTAAGATGTATATATACATATATCTATTTTAAGTGTGAGAAAATAAGCAGGTACAAATCGAGCATTATAATCGCGTTCCTTCAGAGTATAACGCGCATTTTACTTAAAACGGTTGACGAAGATGACGATTATTATAAATGAAGAAGCAACTACATAATACTATGTAACGTATTAATATTTTCATTACGATAATGCAACACAACATATCAGTACAGATACATATCAATAATTTAATCTGAAGACGAGTACCGATTTCTTTCAGGGAGCCACTACTCCATCTCTTTCTTTCCTTTCTTTCTTCTTTTTAACTCTGAAAACCAAAAATGCTTTCAAGTTTTAAAACTACAGTCTCAGCGCAGTAAAATTTTGAAATTGCATTAAATATAAAATGGAGAATAATCATGTGGCTGTACCCTGGAGACTTCAGTATAATGATAAGATGCATCTCTATCTATTAAGCGAAACTATCTTCTAGTCAATCAATGGCATATCTTCTAATTAATGATAAATACGTGTATATATACACACACACATAATTACATATCAATAGAAGAGTCAGTTTTATCAGATAGTAGATATAATATTTTGGTATATAAAAAAAAGATGAAGAAAAAAAAAATGGTGGAAAGATATGTAACGTTCCCTCTAGATGTCAATTACGGTCCAAAGTAGGGCCTGGACCGAGGACAGAATACCGAGGGAAATTGTAAGCTTTAGGAATCGAGACTTCTTTCGAGGGATCAAGACGTTCTGAATCTCCGCTTCGTGAACGTTTTGATTGCTTCTAACTCTCCCCCCCTCCCCTCGCCTTTTCCCTTTCTTCCCCCTCCTTCCCCCATCCCTATCATCTTCAATTTCGACGTGTTACATTTAAAGTAAAACCATTCATCTCCGGTGGTAATTGAAATTAATAAACCGAAACACATACGTACGCATAACGCGGTATATTTCTATCATTTCAGATCAATAAGCTCTGAGATGTTTGTACACGTCACACATTCTCTTTACTTTTTTAATAAACCACCTGTTTACTTCTCGTATGATTTAAATCAAGAACAATCTTCAATGTTTAATTTACGTTTTACAGTTTTATTACCTAGACACGATATGATAAAGTCATGAAAAATTGAAATAATAAACTGGTATCGATAATTTTTGTTGAGTGTGAAATTGTTTTAATAAAGAACATTACACACATCATTGTAAAAGATTGTATCTGCATAATCCGTCCATAGTATTCAATTAAAAGGATTACTGTACAAAACGAAAAGGATTTTAATTTCAATTGATGTAACTAACACAAAAATATCCAAAGTAATTTTTCATATGAAATGTAGCGTGATCAAGCATTATCAGATGTTTATATCAATTGATGAAATATACAACGCAAATAGATGTATACGTATAGTCATATTGACCACCTTAGTTATCAATATTTAAATAATGCGATAATGTAATGAAAAAATTACAGGCCGTCGAATCTGTTACTTTCAACTTCTAATTGTTCTACTGCCAAAGCATTCTTATTATACGGCACCTGCGACGTACCGTACACTTGTAAGTGATCTTGCTTCTTAAAGTTTTGTACTTCTAATTAATTAAAACCAAATATAATGTTCTTGAAAATAAGTTCAGCGCGCGATGACCATTAAATAAAGTGAACGTTTCTTCAGTTTTATTTCATAGAATTAAAATTGTACCTGACCACAAATATACATATCATTTGTGATTATTGTAACTATTAAAAAATATTCTGTTTCTGCTTTCATAATAATTTATTTATTTTCTACTCAATGGAAATAAAAACCAAAATCAAGCGTAATAGCTTACTTTAGGAATAGGAAATCAACTTAAAAAACTGGATCCTACTAAATTTGGCAATCAGTAAATAGCACTTTTCTTAAATAAAAAAGTTCACAAAATACTGTCTACTAGTTAAAAACTGCGAGATGAACAAAGTGGACATAATTCAGGTTCAACTTATTTATTAGAACATTTTCTTTAAACATCTATATGGATATAATATAAAAATCTTTAAAAGGAAACAATGTTGGGATGAAATACATGAAATTAATGCGTTGCAAGTTATGCCTCTACTGATAGGCGGAATTTACACACTGTACAAAAGAATACGAATACCACTTTATTTACGATTCCGTTGGTTCAATTAACTGATATTTATTGGTAGCTCCTCCAAGACCTTTTAGTTCTTCGACCAAATCTCGTACATCTATTTTGCGAGAAATTACTAACGTTCGTTGATTCTTAGGTCCATAGCTTTGCGACTTTAAACCTATTTGTCTCGCTACTCTAAATACATCAAAGAATGCATGTAATAAATAATATTTTTTATTCAATTAATCACTCTGAGAAATTTCTTTCAGTATGCTTACTGATGAATGATTGCTCTCTCGTCATTTGTAAAATCGGTAGAAAATACTAAATCATCTCTCATATCACCTGAAAGATACTTCCTCATAATATCCTTAGATTTTAATTTTAACTCATTTATGGAATAAGAGTTAAACTTTAATCCTAAACCTTCTCTATTAATTTGTTGCTTGATCCTACAAATATAAAATCATTATCTGAAAAGTTGTTTATAAAAAGTTTTCACAAAATAAAGTAAAAATTGTACCTACACAACAGGTTCCACTATTCCCTGCTGTGATTTACCAAGACCACCACCAGTCCAACCCATTAACTTCATTAACTTTTTTCCAATATTGTCATCAGAAATAGAATCTTCTTCTAATGTGCCCTTCATCATTGCTGTTGCAGTTACATTGGCACTTCTATTTACGCTGTGCTTAATCTAAGTATTAAGACAAAGACTATTATAATGTTCAATTCATGTGAAAATGAGATAGTGTTTCTAACAAACCTTAATTGTATAATAATGCTTTTGTAATTTATTTAATCCAATAATGGATGCTTCCTTTTTTGCTAATTTTTGAGTAGAACAACAAGCTTCTGCTAAAAATTTTGAATTTACAAAAATACTGCATTTACTGTAAAAAAAATTAATTAATTTTGGAAAGGAAAGAAAGATAAAAAAGAAATATATTATACATACTAAGAGTTTTCAATCTTATCAAACTTCCACTCTAAATTTCCACCTGATACATTAATTGCACAATGAAGTATATTTTGTGGCATATCTCCAGGTCTTTCTATCATGACAATATCACCAAACAAGGATCCCTCTACTTTTCTTCTTTTGGCAGGTATTCTGCTAGACTCTGGATTACAAGATGATTTTGTATTTTGTGACTGCGTTGGTGCTTCAATTATACTAGTAGATGTTGAGGCAATAAATCCTAAAAATATATTTTTTAAAATAACACATTACAAATAAATGACATTTTAATTTGATTTCTTCCTGTTTACTTAATTTACGATAAAACTCACAATTCTTAGATATACCTTTAACCTTTGAACTAGCGGCATCAGAAGCTTTCACAAACGTTCTCTGTAATTTGGACTTTTGTTTTTCTCTATATTCTTTAACAATATCTTGAGCTAATTCTGCAATCAACTGCATTGTACCTTCAGGATATCTGAAGCAAATATTACAAACATTCATTTTTTTAATTATATTTTACAAAAAATTAAACTTACTTTGAAATACAAAAATTTAATTTAATTAATAAGTTAATATATTTCAGATAGATTAATGCAATTTGTCAACCTGCAGCCAAGTAATTCAATATTTGAAAATACTTGGGCTAAACAAATAAGTTCATCCTCTGGAAATTTATCCTTATGCGCTAAAAGGAATTTGCGTCTAAGTTCCCAATGTTCATCACACTCATGTTCTGTCTTGTGTTGTTCTACATCCCAATCTTCCTCTCTACTCATTTTCATTACAATATTACACCTTTTATGTGACAAGTTACAAATTTATATACATATGTACGATTCAATACATATCCAATATACAATTCTGTAAAATTTATATTATGAAACGAAAGTTTTTCAAAAATACTGTTTCCAATGCCTGATCTATTGTTACCAAGTTTTATTACTATTCCATGGATTACATATGATGTAGATATAACATCACATTTCATCTTACATAAAGTGAACGAATTAGTTGAAATTTTTAATTAATTGTTTAGGAATAAAAAAAGTGTCATCTAAGAAAAGAAGTATTTCAGTAGAAGAAACTAAATAATTCATGCAATAAAATAACGATACATTTAAATCACATATCACATAAAAATGCGTTGAATATTAGGTTTACGTATGCTTTATTTACCGCAGTGGTATTATGAACTTGCAATAAAACAAGTTCACTTGATACATGTTAACCTAGTATGACGAAATTAATAACGAAAAAATAAGTAATATAATTTAAAAGAAACTGGTGAAATATGTCATATTTTATTTATATCAGTTATATTTTCAAGATTTGAAGAAAAGAAAATTTTCTCTTCACTGGCAATAAAATTTTCTAATCTATATCGCAAGATATTTAAATAATTGACTTTCAATAATAATAAAGTAACACAAATATTTCTAGCAAACATATTTATTAAAATGACTTCTATTGTTACACGTACATTTTCTTTTAAATGTAAATATGTACCTTTATTCTTTTCTATCTTATTATTTAAAAACAATACATGCATTATTTATTTATTTTGTTATAGTATGGAGGGATTGGAGTACTTTACATCCATATCTCACACATATTCCTAAGCATAAATTGTCAACAAAAAGTGAATTACAACTAGAAGCTACTAATGGTAAAAATATTTTTTAAGCTTTATTATTTGTTAACCTATTCTTTATAACTTTTTATTAATAAAAAAAAAACTTTGTTTTAGAGAATCTAGAAGACATTAATCCTTTAGCTCATCCAGATTTCTTTCATGTTTACAACATGTTCAGTGTTAAAGATTTGTTTGACGCAAGAGTACATTTTGGCCACAAAGAAGGATCTCTAAATGATTATATGAGACCTTTTATATTTGGATCGAGGCTGGGTTACTTAATAATTGATTTAGATCAAACAGCTGAATTCTTAAGGCATGCATTAAATTTCACAGCTCATATAGCTTCTGCAGGTGGAATAATTTTATTTATAGCAAAAAATCCACAAATATCTTACTTGGTAGAAACTACTGCAAAGAATTGCAAAGAGTATGCACATACCAGAAGATGGAAGATTGGAACATTTACAAATTCTACCCATGAGTTTGGATCAGTAATTAGGTTGCCAGACTTGTGCATATTTCTTAATACTATGGAATCTGTTGTAAAACAACATACGGCAGTGACACATGCAGCAAAAATGTCTATTCCAACGATTGGCATTGTAGATACAAATTGTGATCCAAAACTTATAACATATCCTGTTCCTGGAAATGATGATTCACCTTGTGCTATAGAACTGTATTGTAAATTATTTCAGGAGGCAATAATGAGAGGAAAGAAGTATAGAGATGAAATGCTTGCAAAGAATAAAGTTTAATGTAATTTCTAATAGAATATTACATTTTTAAATTAAGAAATATTGAATAGTGGTTTTATTAAATTTATTCAAGCACATTAACCTTTACAATTTCAATCATTTTGCATAATTGTACCTAAATTAATCAATAGTATTTTATACAATATATATTAAATTACAGACAGTACAAAACATTCGCTATTATATTTATTGCTCTTGTTTAAACATTGTTTTATCGTCTCGTAAACGTTGCAAAAATCTTAACCCTAGTAGTTTTATTATCCTAAAATACAAAACTATTTTATGAAGTATTCGAGAAGAAAATATAATAAATCTAAACATACCAACTTCCAAAGTTTGGATAATACATTTTCAGGTACACTAACTGAAGTATAAGTGGTTTAGAAATCCACACTTCAGAAAGCTGATTTGCTATTGCAATTCCCATCAATGTAGCACAACGTTCAGCGCTAACTTTATTTAATGAATTTTGGTCCACATTTTTTGAATATTTCTGGGGAAAAAGTGGAGAAGGTCACAAAGAACTGGGAATATTGTTTAATGATATAATATTAAACTCACTTCACCGTTGTTTTCTGTATATGCTTCTGTCAAAAAATTAGTCTGTACTGGTCCTGGACAAACTATTGTGACAGGTATATTTTTACCTACTTTTTCTATACTAAAAGTGTTGAAGTAACCCTAAGCATAATGAAAAATATATATATATATATATATATATGTATATATTATCAATAATTAACTAGATTAATAACTTTCAAGATGAATGTAGCTTACATGCAATGCAAATTTAGAGGCACAATATGAAGCAGAAAATGCACTTGCTGCAATACCAGCAACACTTGAAGTAACTACAAAATGACCTGCACCCACTTCCAAAAAATACCTTGCTACTAATCTGCTTAAAGCTATTTGTGAAAATACATTCAAATCAAACATATCTTTGTCCACAGTTAAATCAATTTTTTCCCATATAGCTCGTTGGGATCGCCCTGCATTGTTTACAAGTACATCTAACTACAATTAGTATAAAATTAAATTACAGTCTAACAACAAATAATTGCAATGAAAAATATTGCAAATGCATTTACTTTGCCAAATTTAGCAATAATACTGTTAAATGCAGTTTGATGACTGCTTATATTGCGAACATCTAAAACCAGTACTTCAACATCCGAACTTTTTAAATTTGTGTTTTCTAAAAATAACACAAATACATCAGATTTAAGTGAAAGCATAAAAATAATATACAAATACCTTTATCAGAAAACTTAATTACTTTGCAAACAATTAGCTTTTACTTTTTCTAACTCTGCTTCTCTTCGTGCAGATAAAATTAATTTACAGTTGGCCTGTGCTAAAACATATGCAAGATGTTCTCCAATTCCACTGGATGCTCCTGTTATCCATACTACTTTATCTCTTAAAGAATCTATTACAAAAATGTTTAAAATTGTTTAAAAATAAAAATTTTTTAGATGTCAGTAGATACCAAGATTACCCACTTATAGGTTTTCCAAATTTTTCATGGTAAGCAAGGTTTAAATCACAATCTAAAAACCATGGTAAAATCATATAAATAAGATAATAAATTATAATTATTAAACCAACAATAGCTAAGAGATCCATGCTCCTAAATTATATCATAAAATTTAATCTAGAAATAAAAGAAAAAGAGGCGGTTTATTTGTAACGTTTAACATAATTGTATCGATTAAAATATTTGCTTCGTTAATCAATATGTAATATACTCACTTTCATAAGTTTGAAAACGTTTTGTATTTATTTAGATTACTGAATCTACGTGTACGTATTATTTATGATGTATCTAACAATAGTAGGAATCAAAAGTAACTTCACAGATTATTTTATGTAATATTGTATCAAGATTCAGCTGAGTTATTGTTCTATAATATGCCACACATATTCAAGATAAGATACGAAAAACCATTATCATCGTTTAAAGTGCTAATAGAGAACTGAATTTATCCCTAGATCAAAGCGAAAATCAATATTTCGTTATATCAGTATTTGACTGTAATTTAATATTAGTATAATTATAAATCGGGAATTATTAATTTCAAGTATTCAAATCTTTATAAATTGTATGTATTCTTGTATAACAACAATTGTTTCAATTACGATTTTTATTAAAATAAAATAACATAGATTAACAGTGTAATGCGCTTTCTGTGATGTCGGTTACGTCCGTGATGGCCTCTTTAGTTGTTCAAAATACATGTGTTCCTAAAACATTAATTTGTAAAAATTCCATCATAAATACAAGTTTAAATTTTTTTAATTAGTTCAACTTTAATTGTATTAGTTTGAAAAGTTTTCATATGGATCCGTTAACATTTCCTGTATTGTAATGAATCTATCTCTTTTATATTGGTATTATGTTAACGTTGTATTTTAAGCAATATGTAACGAAATTCGTTTGGAAATGAAAAACGGATAATAACATCAAAATGTTTACCAATAGAAATGCTGCAGCAAGTAGTAAGCTTTTAAGCTTTATGTCTGTATTCATTGGAAATGTGATTAAAAGAATATAGTCGTGAAGGGTATTGTCCCACTGATGCATAATAGATGCAATTTGATGAGTACCATCGATTGAAATCACCTAAGAGCAATTTATAAATTGATTAATGATACAACTGATCATGTATAAAAATAGTCAGTATATAACATATAAGTATATATTGCTTTTTTATTCCTATATAAAGATTGCATCATACTTGGAATTGAGCTTCTTGATACATGCAACAGCCGCAAACATTTGGACCATATATATTACAAAGTTCTGTTTGCGTTGCGTTGTAAACCGTGAAACTGGAACCTAGTATACTAAAATTCTCTTCTACCGTGCCGATTAAATTTGAACTTTCCACTATCATTTTCTATATACATAATGAAAATGTTGATTTTTGTCAAAATTCATTTGAAAATTGTGAATAGAATTTACATTTCACTTACGTGCAACTTATTCAACGTATAAGTCCATTTAGTATGCATTTTCATGATAAACGAGGTTTCACCGCATTGGTCTACGACGTTTAACGAAAAATCTCCGTGAATTAATTTTGAACAATTCCAGTCGTTCGATCGATTATCGGGTTTCACTTCCATTGCTAGGAATAGAGTTTCGGCATTTGGTACTTTTACTCTGTATTGGAATTTTTTGTCAGATCTACCAAGTACTGTTAATAAAACATACACACTGTTATTAATAATTTGTGGAAGAGTATTTGTTTAAATTTTTGCTGATCGAACAGCTTACGAATAAGTTTAATTAATTTCATATTTTTATTCTACACTATTATCTTACACTTTGTTTAGAATCATTCGATTATTCAAAACTATTGAAAAAAATTTCTCTTCGTCACGCTTTTTCCATATATTCTTTTAAAGCAAACAAATCAGCATGACTAATCAATGTTGGATAGATTTTAAGTAATTATCAATTTTTCCGGTTTTTAATATTTTTTTATTCAAGTGAATTACGAACATGTGCTCAAATCAACAATTTGCTGTATTTCCAACTGTTCTACGTTGCCCAGGAAATGAGTTCCTGAAAGTGCGCTTAGCTGCGATCTTGGAGTTGATATCCAGTCCAACGTGTTCACAGGAATCGGTCTTCTCAATTGTTGAACTTCTCCTGATCAAATGTAACACACGATACAATTTACTTTTTTTTTCATGTACTGTTATACATATCCATGCATTTTAGATGTCATCGCTCCGTCATCTACCTTGTGGTTGTACCGTGATAACGGTTGGCCTTGAGAGAACAGGGGGCGATTCGGTTGCCGAGTTGAGTTGCATTTCTATGTTTTGCACGGTTGTCTGATCGGGTACTGCGAGTAATCAAAAGTTTGCTTAAATGTTCATTTTCTTTTTATCAGTTTTACTCTATCTATAAATTCATCAGAAAATCGTGCCATTAATGATTTATTTATAAATCATCTTTTAGGTACAAGGAACGGACTTTACAAGTACTACAATTGCCACATACATACATACACTCACACATTCAAAAAGCAGTCATTCTTAATACAACAATAATAGTAAGAAAATTCCTACATTAAAAACACTGGCATAAACTTGGTACAGCCCATTCATGCTGGCCACAAACCAGAGAGGAAATACTCTGACAATTCGCTATAATAATAATAATAATAATAATAATAATAATAATAATAATAATAATAATAATAATAATAATAATAATAATAATAAATACATTCAAGAAGGAAACACGATCAGGATAACTGCAGAAGATAGGAAAAAGAATAGGTATAGGAAAATAATCACCAGTCAATACACTTACTAGATGCTTCACGATTAAAGGCATTGACTTCCATTCCTATAGGGATCATCGATGGAGATGCAGAAGACCTCTTCCGGCATCACCGTTTAACGCGTCACCGGGAACACGCGTTTTTACGACGATACGTAGAAAACCTTGTCGAATGAATTAATTTTAACGAGGAAGTCAAGCGGCACAAGGGATTACACGGATCGATGAACCGGCAACCGCGAATATTATCCTGATGAAGTAGAGGTCACCTTGAACGAAAACTTATGCAGAGAGACTTTTGTGTATTCGTCTCCTCCTTTTGAATAGTTTTTAAGGGCTCAAAAAGTTAACGAACTGTTGGAATCTCTTCTTCGAAAGATTCAGCCAGATATCACGTTCTATCGATTTCATCCTTGGAAACTCTTTCAAATACTGTTTGCTCATGATCGCTCGACGAACGTTCAACAATTCTATATTCTCGTTATCGATGATATCAGGTCGCTTATCGTGATGCTGGATAAGCGGTATTATGTTAGTTATCGAATCGGCTTATCGACTCTCTTTTTAACGATACCAGTCGGGTTTAGGTGATTCGCAAAGTTGACAGAGGCGCGGTTTAGTCGAAGGTGTTGTATATTTGTCAATATTTAGTAGGAGTCGGATCGGCTGGCAGATAGATGGAGGAACAATGCCAGCTGTTGAGTATATGCATGCACGTGTACGTGTGGGTATGCGTCTAAAGTGGAGGCAGGGAACAATGGGAGGAACGACAATCCACAGTGCCTGTTCTAGAAATAGGATCGTTAGAAAATCAGAAAATTTGATATCGGTTGCCGACACTAGGCTTCGATTTTGATTCGATCATGAATTTTATGAAAAGCATAGATAAAAGTAAAAAGTTATACCTAAGGACGATGTAAAAGGAGAATTGATCGTAGCGATATTAACCTTTAGCTAACCGAATGGGGAGATCTCCCATTTTTTTCCTCAACAATGTGCTGCCATTGATTCTATTTACTTTTATTATTAGTTAGTCTTGAACTAGTCTTCTTCATAGTTCATCAAATGCATTTTCTGCTTTTTTAAAGTACAATTTTTAATAAATTCAACACTAATTCAAGACTAAATAATAACAAAAGTAAATAGAATCAGTGGCAGGGCTTCGTTGAGGAAAAAATGAGAGATACTGAGAACAACTCTAGTTCAGGGCTAACTAATAGGAAAAGTAAATAGAATCAATAGCAGCGCTTTGTTGAGAAAAAAATGGGAGATCTCCCCGTTCGGTTGGCTAAGCGTTAATAATTATTTTTAGGTAGTTTTTGGAGTCTCTTTGTTATTTTTTTTCCTAAAAATAAAAGTTCATTTTATGCTTCTACATACGTATTTAGCAGCTCGATTAAAACTGGTATTTATAGTTTTAATTTGATAAGCGCAATATGCTTCTTCAACCGGATACACCAATTTTCGTGAACAACTTTCATTAAGCTGGTACATACGGATGGTTGTATTCTCTCGAAAGTGACGTGTCGTTTGATAATTATCTAAAAGCGCGATAAACCCATAGAAACGAGACACGAACCTGCGAGAATTCCCTTAAAAAATGGCCGACCTGGTCCGACATACTTCTCAAGCTTTGGCATACCCTATTAGGGGATACTATTGTCCCAGAAAATCAATTCCATCGACGATTTCTAATTCTTACAGCAATATTCGCATGATTATTCGTAGAATTCATCGAAATTTGTTAACGAACTTCAATTCCAATATTTTGCAATTCAGCTTTATCGTTTTGTAATTCTTTTACGCGTCTGTTGTGTAACAGAAAGTACAATGAAAAGAGGAATAGGCTCCAAATATAATGTGATCTCTGAATATTGATTTTTAAGCACCTCGAAGATCTTGAAATGAAAAAATTCCGCACATTTCGGAATTCTGTTTTAGGTCATGCGGACCCTCCTTATTAACGTCTTGAGCTTTAAACAACTTCCGTGTAAGACCAAATACAATAAAGTACAGCTTCGAACGAACCGTCTACGAGTACATTTGCTGGGGTTCTTTTCGTTGAAACTTTTGAACCGTTCCAACGGTTTGCAAGGAATGTCACCGAAATTTCAGCCCCAAGTGATTATCAGCGGTTTAATCGCTCGAATTAGCTGGTTCATCGGGTCCACCTAACGCGCGTCTATAATTTTCCGGTCGGTGTGTTTTCTCAGGCACACCCCACACGCCTTTACTTGTTGCTACTCCATGCTGATTCCATGCGCGTTTCTATCGATCCCGGTGCTTCCTATATAAAAGGCAGCATCGTCGGCGGTCATGGAAGAACAGATCGGGCAATATTCCATGCAACCGTGAGGGAAATCGTCACGAAGGAACCACCGTGGATCGAAGGGGAACACGTAAAATAATTGAAACACCGGGTTGTGTCGCACGGATGAGTGTTTAAAGCTCAAGTAAGTCACATCCCCTGAACGAGTACAGCGTCGCGGTATTTCCTTTGCTTAACTGATCGTTTCTTGGTTCGTTCGCCCCCTTTATTGCATATAAGACGATTCAACGATAACGTTAACATTGGAGCCTCGTTTTCTGTGAAAATGAAAGTAACTCTATTTCCGTGCGGTTCGATCATTTTGTTGTATACAGTAGCGGAGAAAAGTTTCAGACGGCAGGACAATGTAGAACGTAATCTTATGGTTCGCGAATATTTGTTATTCATTCATTTTTATCATCATTATGGTAGAACACCATTTATTGATTAGCATAGAAAACAAATGTTATTTATACTGTTATTTCTTATTAATTAGTTTATTGCTTTTCTTTGACCCTTTCGTCCTGAACTTTTGTCCGCTACTGTAGACCCGAGCACAGTGGCTCGAGTTTAGTCTCACCATCTGTTAGAACCTCGACGATCCGATACAAGGTCTCTGACCGTAGCAAGTTCACGTTAACCCTTTCAGTGCTAAATACTTCCGGTCGAAGTGGTCCGCGTGGACGTGCGCTCTATTAGCAATTGTGTTGCTCTAAAGAGGAGCGAGGAAAAATTGACAAACGCATATACGCGTCCGTAATCCACGCGAGTAACTTTCGCCAGATACGCATATACGCGGCCCATAGCAGTCAAAGGGTTAAGGGTGAACGATCCGGGGATACGAAACGAGAAAGAACAATGGTATACGTTTGATGAAACGGTCTGTTTCCCGGGCAATTGTCAGAAATTGAAACCGTGCTAGGATACCCGGTTATCGATTAACTTTCGTCGTCCACGGGTGCACCGTTCTGTATATCTTCGTGTCCACGACGCGCGGTTAACTCAACCACTGCCAACTACTACATAATATCTCGTAATTTGTGCTACAAGTTTAGATTGTAATTGATCATGAAATAAGTTTATAGCCGTTCGAGTTACGAATTACTAGGGAGGATGAACGACAATTTTATATAATATTTTTCTTAACCCTTAGCGCTCCTTTTTTACCCTTTCTTTTCTTCATATGCAGCAGTCTCTTTTTCAAACAATTCCGATCTCCTCGTAAAAAACACGTCTTTACCATCGCTCAGATTTACATTCTCAACGTAACATTCTTCCATGTCTTTAACTATAAAAATAGGTTGAAAAGTAACTTAATGGACAAAGTGTCTGGAATGTAATCATATTAAATACAGAATGTCTCCTCAGCGGAGCCAACAGAGCGCTTAGGGTTTAAAAACAACAAATCTAACATCACTTTTAATTGTCAAAATGATAACACATATTTCTTTTAAAATAAAGTCTTGGCGCCTAGACTTAGACGCTCTAAATTTGCTTGGCAGTGAACGGGTTAACAGGCGCAATTAGTTCGGCTGTAGAGATCTGTATAATGATATCGGTATCGAGTAGCGTAGGATATGTGAATATGCAATAGTTGTTCGTAATACGAAGGTCAGTGTTAATGGGATTTCGTGACTGAGCGGCAAAGCTGATTTTACGCGTGGAACGCGCCACGCTTATCGATTCGCGGACGGTCTTTAGAACGGCAAACGAAAATTAACACGTTCCGTGGCGAACTGTTTCTCGAAGACTTACCGTTCAGGCCGCGTGGGGCGTATACGACCCACACTTTTACCATTAAATAATGTTTTTGGCCTACGTACGCCTTACAATTTTTCAGTAGTACAAAACCATAATTAAAATTTTGTAAAAGTTCTTTATTTTCATTTGACCGGCCATGAAACGCAATTCTAATCGAATGATTTTCAAAAGTAATTTTAAAAAACGATGAAATATTGGAATTATAGTGGAATTTCATTATAAAAATCCGAGTGAAAGAATTAACGAACGTTGTACAGGGTAAACTTCGAATATAGATTTCTCGAAAAGAGGTTGTTCGGCGTTCTTTCCAAAAAAAAGAGAAATAGAAAAAAACGAGAACAAACGAAAGAAAGCTTTTTACGACCGCGTAATAAGTACTGTTTTTAAGTTCATTCAATGTGGATTAGTTTTGCAGAAAACAACAATCGTTGATCGATCTCGAAGATACGTACTTGCCATCTCGAGGTGAAACGTTGATTGATCAAAGTAAAGCAATCCCTGTTATATCACCAGCTTTCACTACTACGTCTTCGGTAAAGGGACTTCGCCTTCCTCTCCTTTCAGCAAAATCGATAACGACTTAAAGCTGATTAAACGGAACTACTAACACAGTTTCTCCCTTCACCCGACATTTCACGATGCTTCTCAACGCCCTCGATCTATCTTCTAGCCCAAATTTCAATTACCTTAGCAATTTTCTCGTCTCTTTCACGTATAACGTACAACTTATTGTTAGTTTGTTCGCAAAAACTTTCTTTAACCCTTTGAGTGTTAAATACTCCCGATCGAAGTGGCACTCTATTAGTAATTGTGTTGCTCTAAATGGGAGATTGGAAAAATTGACAAACGCATATAAGGTAAGGTTGCTTAAGTCGTACCACGTAAATTTTGAACGGACTACAGCGCATACAACCACAACCAAATATAAATTTCAGTCAATCAGATGTTTTACCGATTTCCTTATAACAAATAACAACGATATTAACACAAGTTTTGTATATCACATTTAATTTCTATTTATTTGATTAATCCTAAGTTTTATACAGATTTTTCCTTAAAGGGTACGACTCGAGCAACCTTACCCTACGCGTCCATAATCCACGTGAGTAATTTTCGCCAGAGACGCATATACGTGGCCATAGTTCACACGAGTAGCTTCCATCAGACGCATGTATGCGGCCGTAGCAGTCAAAGGGTTAAACAGACATTCGTTACGATTATTCGGTTTCAGGAGAGAAGATGCTACCACAAGGATGGTTGCTGGTGTGCTTGATCGCGGGGTCGACGGCGGCTCAAGTACCGGTTTCTCATCAGAAAACGGAGGAATCGTTGAAGAGCGCTTTGGACGCTGTCGCCAGGAAACAACGATCTCTGGACACCAATTCGCAGGAATATTACAATGATCTTCATTCGTTTAAGTATCACGGCGACGAGGGGGAGAGGAAGTTCAACAGAGAACGACAGGGTGAAAGGGAGATGATGGAGGGAGAGGACGAAGAGATTGAATTTTTGCCTAATGGTATTCCCTTCCTATACGACGATCCTTTAAAGGGGACAGAGCGGGAAATAGAATTTAAATTTATAAATTACAAGCGTGAACCTTCTAATTTAACGTTTCTGCCATCATAAGCAATGGCAATGGCTTTAGAGAATGATTCCTTTTCTGTTCCCTGTATTTTGTCTGTCTTTCGCGATTCGATAAACAAGTAATCAAATGCTTTTTCAAAAGCTGGACAGTTAGAGACCGTAGGGAATGGTTTTCAAGATCTGAATAATAAGCTACTGGAAAGGATGCTGATCGATTATCTGGAGAGCGTCTCGCAACAGGTGATGTTTGTCTCCTTTTACATAATTAATACGGTGACGGTTGAATATCAAAGTGATGTGAATACCACTGATATCTAAAATTGGCAAAATATGAAAATCTTCTGATACCGATCTTGCCTCCTTATCGAAAGAGAAACCGATTTTTTCGCTTACAAACAAGTTCAGCTGTACAATACAAACTTTTTAACAGGAAAAAACACCATTGTACGAGAACGTACACGAAGAGCCGGTTACCTCGCTGTTTCGAGAACGTGAACGAAGCTCCAGCCGTAAAAGAGGTTCTGGATCCGAGAGGCTGGACATCGACAATAAAGAGCTGGAAAAACTTTTGCTGAAACTGTTGCGTCATAGAAGTCCGTATAACGTTGGATTTGCGGATAACGACGAGTATATGGACGCGCGTCAATTGCATTACGATCGATACAGGGGGGACAAAGCCAACAAGTTATACGAGTTAGTAGACGAATCATTTGTTTCTCCTTTTACCTGGAAAAATGTTCTGTCCAGTTTGATAAGCATTAAGAATTAACACTAGATTTACGGACATTTCTTGTATATCTATTTCCAATACACGTATACCAAGGAATAAGGTATACATTAAAGAAAATTTGTAATTGCAGAATTGAGAGGGAAATAGATAAAATTCGATCGATAAAAGTTTGCGAAAATTGCTAGGAGCAATAACAATTGTTTTTGCAAATTTTGCTTATGCAGTTCGGGTTCCGTAAACCTAGTGTTAAATTCGAGAAATACCGATTAAACGATCGGTGATAGGAATTCAGGTCCGATGTCTTGGGGAGAATTGGCGAATAAGGAGTTCATGATTCGAGGACAGGGCAAAGAAATCAACGAAAACGAACTCGGTGATCGGGAACAGGACCCAAACTTGTACCTTTCCACGGGTGAACAGAGAAATGTAAACGGTGGATACCCTATCGATCAAACGCTGAAGATCTACAGGAACATGATTAAACATTATCCTGTGGCCAAGAGGAGTCCTAAACCGATGTCCACTAAGAAACAGGTTACCGATCCTAAGGTAACCCGGTTCATGACTTTTTCTTAGAAATATCTTAACATTTAGCCGACTGACTAGGAAGACCTCCAATTCGGTTGGCCAAGTGTTAACAACTTGTAATTAAACGGATTTCGAAATAAAACGAAATTTACGGTTCAAGGTTGCTCAAGATTTGGGAGCACTGTTCGGTACACAGTCCACGAATAACCAAAATCATACCCACAGTTATGGCCATGATCACGATCACAATCACGATCACGATCACGATCACGACCACGATCACGATCATGTACACGGAGATCAGCATAACCACGAGAGTTCCTCAGAGGCGCCGAAGGTGACCTTGTCATCGAAAGGACAAAAAGAGAATGCCACGAAATTGGGCAAATCGAAATCCATCGAGGTGAGGAAGAAAAGCGTCGATTGGTCACAGTATTTTGGTATCGACAGAAGGAAGAAAAAAGCTGTCTTCATGGGTGGGCAGGGAACTCAAAATCAAGATGAGTGGATGTTACAGCGATATTACGAGGTAATCTATCAAAATTGTCAACGTTATTGTAATTGTAAATCAAATGCACAACAGTTTTATTAATTATGGATTTTTATAGAACATGGTGGAAAACCTGAAAGCAAACAACGACCGGGATGATGAGAAAGAAGTTAATCAAAGGAAAGACAAACTCGATCAACTGGACTTCAAACAGAAAGATATCAATGACTTGATTCTTCAGGAAGCTTTGAAATATGCAAATGCTGAGGACGGTATAGATTGGCAGAAGGTCTGATTTATATCAAAAAAAATTAATACGCGTAATCGAATCAAGATTTCTAAAGTTTAAAATTGATGACAGGTAAAGGATAAGGTGATGGCACGTATAGCTGCTGCATATTCCTTCGAGAAGATGAGGAAAGCTCTGAACGACTTCAAGAGCAATGTTGCTGCTAGAATAGAAGCTGAAAAACCAATTCGTGCAGAAGGTAATCAAACGTCGAGTTTTCGGGAAAACAGCAGTACACCTAAACCAAAATACAAGCGTACCAACCATAACAATTTAATCGAACCTGGTAATACGAATCTCATTTATATTATCGTGTTATGCACTCTTTAATGACAATATACTACTGTAGTAAAATTATATGAAAAGGTTTGGAAGAGAATAGTTGTCCGGAGCTGGAAACGATTGAAAATCGTTGCAGAACAGTGGATACTTTAGCTGGGGACGAATCTCAGATGCTATATCTGCCTTGTGTCATACTTCAAATCTGCAAAGCCTGTGTATGCATCTTCACCTTGTAATTTTAAATCACAGTCATTCAGAGTTCTTAATCGATTTAATAAATTTCGAATAACCTCCAGGTACAGGATGATTTAGAGGAAGAATGTTTGGGCAATTACGCGATGGAGGCGGGAAAAATATGCGACGCCCAAGAAATAAGGGAAGGGCCAAAGGGAAAAGAAGCTTGTGCTAGCACAGCTTTAATATTATCGCAACTGCAAACTCCAGCAGCAATTTCTGATCAGTGTCACTTAGATGGAAATGACTCCTGTCTACGACGTTATCATTATCGCTACCGGCACCGTTATCTTCATTATCCTTACAGCGAACGTCGATTTAACAACGGCTATGATATACTCGGTTCCCAACAATCGGACCGATAAAGAACAGAGGGTTAAACGTATAAGAGGCAACATTCACGATGCATCGAGGACCCTTTGTTGAGAAACACGTGTCGCTCTTCAATATAACGCCATCGACCTCGAATCGAGCTTCGTTTCTATAGTCAACTTCCAGTATTTCGTTTAATTTGCGTGTGACCGAGAAGATGCAAAATCGATAAGATCTAAAAATTAAATTAAATTAAGGTTGATTTGAAAAATACGATAGAAGTCACATTAACCGTTGAATGGTTACTTTGATCTACTGCGAAACAAACAACTGAATATTGTTGAAAGTCGATTCGAGAATAGATGCATGAAGATATGTAGTTGAAATGGCTTTAGGTTTTTTCTTCCTTTGTAATTGGATACTTACAATAGGATGATTTTACTTTACACATGAAACAGTGAATAGTTAGGTTCCGAATAGGATAAATAACATCGCTTTCTTTGCGAGGTGCTTTTTTTCCTGAGAATAAGTGCAACGATGAATGATTAGGGACAATAATTATCCACTAAAGTTTTCTTAGTCTTTTTTTTTAGAAACAAATAAACTTGAAAATTTTTTTTCTTCATGAAGAAACTTCGAGAAACTTATAAATAAAATTTCTTTGTACTTAAAAATAAATAATCACAAAGATCGAACGCATGCCTCGCAACAATATTAATTTGATCATATAATTCATTAAAGCAGTCGTTAAACACTGAGTAGTACGACAATGACTTAATTCGAATTTCTCACGATAAATGACTTTTAGCAATATCTTTGTACGTATCGAACAGAATTCGTTTTTACCATATATTGTTCTGTTCAAGTATAATCAATTACTTCTGAACATGTACAAATGGTGCTGCGTAAATTCAATGTGATAAAGTAATTTATGTATTTGTTCTTTCCTCTCATCATAAAATCATAAATATCAAACTATACATACATATATATATGTATATATGTATATGGAGGTATATCGATCTTAAAAGCGATATTTAATGAAGTTTAAAAGAAACGTAATGTTTCTAGTACAGTATAAATTTTTATTTCGTCAGATAAGAAACTATATATCTATTGTCTGTCTTTATGTTATCGAAACGGTGAATACGTTCTGTGTATCAAACCTACATTCGAATATAATAAATATATTTCAACATAAGAACATTTTATTTCGTTTATTGAGATTGATAGAATGCTACACTAATGTAATAATTTTTAACAATAAAAGATTATTACGGATTAGTCATTATTTATGTCCGTTGTTTGTTTAATGGATTCGATGATTTCGAGACATTCTGGAGTATATAATTTCAAAAATTCCAGTTGCAATTGAGCACATTCGACTAAAAATAAAAAAAGTGTTAGGAATTTTATTTTAGAATTAATAATTTCATAAGAATATACCTCTCCATTTTGAAACTACTTCTAACATTTTTTTTAATTCTAAGTTTAATTCATTTATTTCAACTATGATATCTTTTTTACTACTTGACATTATGTTTAAGCAAAGTCTTTAATTATGACTTTTTTAAATTTCATTTCATTTTATGAAATCAAAAATCGGGATATTTCAAAATTTTTATACTTTTTACTTAAAAATTTTGTATTACTTGAAACGCAAGTTGCTCATATGATGTACGTCGCGCATTCTGGTTAGTCCGAAAAAAATTTGTTTACAAGTAGCGACATCATTCCGTTGCAACAGTGTGACGCTCAGAAGAAGCAACATGATTGGTCGATTCATAAACATGGGTTGTTATATAGCCGCGAAACCCTGCAAATCTAGAATTACATAATCTATGATTACTAAAAGTGGCGATGGCGTTTTATGGTCTGTGTTCCTTTGTGATTAAAAAGTGGATTTCATATGGTGTTTTATATGGGAGACCGGGCTACTAATGTAATTTTTGAGAGTGTTAATAAAAAAAACGAACAAAATACTGAAATAAGTAAAACAAATACGAGATACGGAGCTAAAAAAGGAAAGTGCAAAAGTCGTGAGTAGAATAAATAGATGAGCTCCCGCTTTCGATGACCGGCAAACATATTTATCTCCAGTAGCAGATGCAATATTTTGACAAAGAGACATAAATAATCCGTTAAAAAAAACACAGTTCACTGTATGTAATCGAGTTTGGTACGTTTTACTTTCTTTAACTTGAAATTTTCGATGCATTTTTGCAATCACATGACGTTCCCGCCGTAACCTTCCTTTTCGTTGTAAACACCGTATCAACATACACGATGTTTACGAATATTGCTTCTATCGTTTTATATGTTTTATCGTAGTTAGAAGGATTACTTTAAAGCATTTAAATTGAAAAAATATTGATTAATATATTTTTTTATTTTAGTATTTTAGTTACGAAGAATATAAAAAGATGTCAGAGGCAGACAAGAAAGAGAATTGTATGATGGAGAATCAAGATAAATATTGTGAAAATTTAGATGGAAACACGACATATGGTAACAGTGATTTAAATGAGAGTCAGGATTTTCGCTTGATAGATACAAGCGAGGATTCTTTGGATAAATTGCAACAAGAATTAGAAAATACAAAACCAGCAGAATCATCTTCTGTTTCTGGTGATAATAAAGGAGCAATTTCAAATGATATAAAAATACCAATGCATAAAGAAATTCTTGATACCCAAGATGATAAATCTGTAAAGGAAGAAGATGCACAAAACACAGAATCAACCAAAAAAGGGGAAGAACATAAGCAAGTTAATGAAAGTAACATTTTGGAAGGAGAGGAGAAACATATTGATGAAGATGAGGAAATAATACAGTGTACACCATCTGAAACATGTTCCTCGCATAAGAAACAAAGTGATGACAATACATTCATAAGCCTAAAACGTAAAGCAGGGTCATTTGATGAACCACCTAAAAAAATTTTAAGGACATCATCTACAGAAGATGTATCAGTGTCTAAGAAAGGAAACCAAGAGGAAGAAGAAAGTTGTCATTCAGATGATTCCCACGAAGAATTTTCTAAAAATTACTCAGGTTCTAATGTTATAATTGCAGAAACTCAGGATGTTGGAGAGGATGAAAACATAGAAGTTACAATTGAAGAATCAATGAAATGTGAGGATAAAAGCAAGGAAAAACACCCTGAACTGGAAATAAGGGATTATGAGATAGATAAGAATAAAAATTTTAATGATACATTGAAACTGAATGAAGGTATAGCAAAGAAAGAACATAATGATAAAGTATCTGATTCAAAAGATATAATGCAATCTGGTGATAGCAGAATAACACCTATTCAAACAAAAGAAAAAGATTCCTTGTCTCCGCTTAAAGCAGTTGCAGTTGAAAAATTAAAATTAGATTCAAGCAATAAAAATATGGATAATGTCAAATCAGGTGACATAAAGGATACAAAAAGAATAAATAGTGACAAAGTAGAAGATAAGGAGAATGATGCTGAGCCAAAAAGACATACTAGTTCGGAACAAAACAGTGGTGATGTTCAAGAGATATCAGTTTCAAAAGAAGCTAATGAATTTCATCCTAATACATATTCTGGAAATATATGTAAATCGAGAAAAAGCATAGAACTTATATATGATCACATTACAGTTCATGAGGTAAAGCCAAAACCCAAAGAATTAGTAGAAATTGATGAAGATGGAGAAAAGATCGTGCTAGATTCGTCTCAAGAAGATTCTGATGTTAAAACTGAAAATAAAAATGTCTTAGATAATACAAAGTCTGAAACAGTATATAAAAGTTGTTGTGAAAGTAAAAGTAGTAGTGATTTTAGTTATAAATCAATAGAAAGTACCAAAGAATCGTCCCTTGATTCTGCTAAATCTGGTAGTAAACTAGTAAACGGAAGTAGCGAGTCAAAAAAATGTGATACTGATAGTACAGCTAGTTTACAATCAGATACATTTAGCGATGTTCCAGTTCTTGATAAAGCAGAAGCCAATGTTTCTACATCTACACACAATTTCAACAGACAAATCAAACCAGTTTCCACATCTAAAGATAGTGATCATACTGATTTATTAAGTGTTAGTGATAATGAACCTGATGTTTTTATAGTAGATGATAAAAGTAAGTCAAGCTCAACTCATAGTAGTTCTATCACAAAAAATTTGCAAATTGAAAGAGAAATTGGTATATATGTTAGAATGAAATGTTCATTACAAGTTGATGAAAACACAAAGGAATTTTTAAGCAAAGAAATTACTGGTGTGCAATGCGAGGCTGTTGCTATAGAGCCTACATTAAGACAAAAAAACAATGATACATCTGCTTCTTTAGCAGATATTTCTGGAAATGATAATAAAGATATATCTCCTGGATCAGTAAACAGTAATCCACAATTGTATCATTTGAATCCTTCTAGACTTTCGTTTGCATCAACAATTAGTTCTTTAAGTTCAGTTTCTAGTGCTGCTTCACTAGCAGCCAAACTTGCAATAAGAGATAGTACGCATTTTTCATTGCCAAGAGCACCTGCAAAGCATGCAAAGAGACATGTCCAAGATATGCATTTACCGAATGATAAACAAGCACTGGACGAAGCATACGAACGTTTGAGCAAAGAATGGCAAAATAGTCATCTTCTTACAACGACTATTCTCAACTTCGCAAATACAGAACTTACCGGAATTGATACGTATAATGTTAGCAATGAGAGGATAGACGATCAGTTACAGAAAATTCGATCTTCTACGCCAGAGGTTCCACATGAAGTGCCACAAATGCAAACTCCTAAAAGCACAAAAAAGAACAGAGCGGTAAAAAGGCCAAGAAGTAAAAGTACTAAATCAGATAGTCAATCGAATGGATTAAATAAGGTTTCAAAGGTACTAAGTCCTGGAGAAAATAATACACCGAGTAGAAAGAAGAATAAAACAGAATATACAGATGTTACTTCGAGTACCACAGATACTTTGACAAAACCACAGCCTCAAGTGATGATAGACGAGTTAATCGGTAAAGATGTATTTGCTAAATGGTCCGACAATAATTACTATCCCGGTACTGTTATCGATAAAATAAAAACAAAGTATAAGGTAAATTTCTATGATGGGAAGAACAAAGTACTTATCGAAGATTTTGTTATACCCATACCAAAAGTTCTAAAAGAGGGTTTATCTGTATATGCTACTACTAAGAATTACGATTACGGATCGTGTGGCATAATAATCGACTCTGACACTATAAATAATGAAGTGTATTATACAGTAGAAACGGATGAAGGAGAAAAATTACAAGTTCAAATTAAGGACATTTCCTTGTCTACTGATCAGGCTCAAGTATTGAAAGAGGAATTAAGTGTAGAGAACAAGAGTCTTCCATCTACGCCGAAACATCTTGGCCAAATAACACTAGATAACATGGTTGATGGAAAAAGACGTTCTAAACGGATTGCTACCCCAAATTTCTCAACTCCTAAAGCTAAATTGATTCATACTCCGACGAATAAATCTGAGATGGAACCATCTGTTTCTGGTGTAAGTTCCACAATGAAAAAGGAGAAGAAAGTATCTTCCGAAAGTGATGGTGTCTCCAGCGACTCAAATGTTTCTACAAAATACGAAAACTTTTCTATTGGTGTACAATCTGAAATAATCGGAACTCCATATGAACAACTCGTAAAAGGACCACAAAATCGAATTAAGAGTAAATCAAGAAGTAAAAAGAAAGTGGAAGACGAAGAAACTATTACGATGTTTGGTCCCATTCCACGTGCAGATTCAAATCTTTTTAAGGGCATGTATTTTATATTAACTTGCGCATCTCCAGAAACTATTGATCGATTTCAGGTTGATAGCAAAGATTACGGTTCAGATCCAGGAACCGAGAATGAGGAGGAATGGTTAAAAAAGCCTTTTGTAAGAGATAGATTAAGCAAGCAAATAATAGCAGGTGGTGGAAAAATTTATACCGACTTCAATGAGATTCCACAGGATGAGTACAAAAATACAAAGTTAATAACAAACGTACCAAATACAACTGCAAAGACTTTGCAGTGCCTATCAGTTGGTATACCCGCATATAATCACAATTGGATAATAAGATGTTGCCAGGAAGTAAGTATTACAGTTTATAGTATACATACAAATATAATATATAAATTCATATAAAAATTTAATTTCAATTTTTATAGGGAAAAATTGTAAATCCGGCCGAAAATGAACTACCTGTGGGATGGAGCTTGGATAAGAAATCATATATCGAAATGTTCCAAAGAAGTAGCAACAAACCATTGACACAAGTTGTTGTAATAATTCCGATCGTAGAATCTGGGAAACAGTTTACTTCGTTTTGGCGACAGATTTGTGAAAATGCAGGTGCTGTTGTCTTAATAGTGGATAAACCAGGTATAATAAAGCAATAAGTATTAATTTTATAGTCAAAAGTATAAAATTAAATATCAGTATTAAATAAAATTTTTATGATTTTCAGATGCAATGGAAAATTTTGAAGAAGGAACTGTAGTTCTTACGAACAGTTTGTGCCCATCTTGGGTGATGGAAAAAGCTAATGAATTACAAGTTCCATTAGTGTCTACAATGTGGATTATTCAGTGTTTAATAGAAGGAAAATTATGTCCATATGATGCAAATCCTCGTTATAAATATAGTTATAAAAACAATTAGGTATATTTAATAACCGTAAAATTATATCTCTAATTTCAAAAACAGGTGAGATCCCAATTTTGTAGTTTATAAAGCTTTTTTATTTTTACCGTTTTATTCCGAATGTATTTAATGAGCAAGAAATTTTACTCCTATTATAATCGGACACTTTAACATGTCTGTTTGTTCAAACATTTATTAATTACAAAGTACTAGTACTTTAAAAACATTTCCTTTATACTTGCTTCACATTGTTAAGAATATATTTTTGATAAGTGTCTGATAAAAGAATTCAGTTACAGTAATTTAGTACAATTTTTTAAATGGAATATATGTAAAGCTAGTTTACGATTGAAAATATCAAAACATATTTTATATAATATTGTGTATTGTACGAATATTTGATGTAAAGATTTCTCTTTTTGTGATTACTCATTATACAGAACTTACATATATACTTATTATATACCATATTGCTTATCATAAAAATGTAGCGTTAGGATTTTCTAACATTTTGTATAAATCTAATTCTAAAGCAGAAATCTGTTTTATAAAAAAAAATGGAAAAAAAACAAAAATTCGTAATGAAAATGTAAATTGTGCTCACAACTTATTCGATTCTATATTATTCTAATTCCATTTACATTATTATCAAATAAATTTAGTGCAAATAAAATAATAACGGACAATTTGATCAAATTTTGAATATCATTTTGTAAAAACTTAAAAAAAGACAAACTGTATAATTTGATGAGAAATCTAATTGTAATTCATATTTACATTAACAATGTAAATACATCGGTACATTATTTTTTTTGTTAAGGTAATTAAATAATGCGTTTATGTAATAATTGTTGTCCCTCCAAAAGATATTTACGTGAAAGATATAGATATATATTAGACATTGTGTTGTCAAGAAACTTTTTTTTTAATTAAGACACAATCCTGAATTGATTTCATTTTGAAAACTCCAAATATTCTTTGTTCGAGTCATTGACATGTGTAGAAAATTTTAAATGAAGTGTGTAAATCAAAGCTAATAATGGGTGGTATATCTTGTAAATATTTTTTTACTTAAAATTATAATGACAGATCGTAAAATCTATTTACATTACATTTTTTATGTACTGGATATATATCCCATTACCAACAAAACTTAAAAACTGTTCATCATTTATATATATATATATATATATACAAATATATATATACATATATGATGGGTATATGTTCAGTGAAAAAAACAAATATCAAGCGGGATACCTATAAATACTTCAAGTAAAGATAGCATTAATGATTTTTAAATGGTAGAAGATACAAGAGGATGTATCTTACAAGTGTTTGCGACATTTTCATTTAATTTACAGAATAAGTTTGTTAAATTTAATATAGATGAGAATAAAAAACAATTGTATGTGGCAGGTGCGCATCTGCGAATGTATGTGTGTGTGTGTGCGCGCGCGTGCGTGTATATATATATATATATGCATATAATGTGTGTATATATATACATATATACATATATTACAAGTTATGTAAGATTAGCTACTATGTAAAATGTTTGGGGATAAAATACAATGACATATTTTGGCAAAACTTGTTCATTGTTATTTAAAAATTAATAAAATGTACAAACATAGTACCTGCCATGAAGTAGCAAGCTCTAAATTAAATAATTAAATAACATCAACTGATGTATTAACATACAGGATATCATATACACCATTTTATATTTTTTTTTAGTAAAGGCTAACTGCAAGGTAAAGTACTTTTTGAATTTTTATCAATTCACTGAGTAATGCGCTTGTCGCGTAACTAATTTTTCAACCTTGCTGTAATGTGAAACTTACTATATGTTAGCATTATATAACTATTTGTATATAGCAGAATAGGTGTATATAAAAAAAGTTTTAGTACATAGTACATATACCTGTTTATTTTAAGGATTATACCAATCAAGAAATAATAGAGAAAATGACATAACCAGAAGGAAAAAAAGAATCCACACTCGGAGTCCTGCATTCCTTTGGATTGCTTGTCTAATTTGTTCATTAGCTTCTTTCACGTTCTCTGTCGACCCAACGACCGTCGTCATTAAACGGTCCAAATCTTTATCTTGATCTAATACCTTCTCAGTGAATATTTCTTGAAGCTCAGCTATATGTACAACTTTACTTTCTATTTGTTTCACTTCTTCTGTTAATGTATTTAATTCATTATACAATTGTTCATTTTCTGCCTCAAACAGCTGTATATCTTCAGGTGATATTTCTTCTTCATACATCAGTGCATTCATATCTCCATTTATTTCTTGTATTTTCATAGGACTAGAGTCATTGGAACTAACTTTATTTTCTTTATCTTCCACTTTATCATTTAAGTTTAAACTTGATTTCTTTGTTTCACTTTCCAATTGTTTAATGAGCTTTGTCTCTAATCCTAGTTTAGCAATTTTTCTTATCTCCATTGCTCTCTTCACTCGCATTGCTTTCTGTTCTGAATAAATCTTACAAACATTCTTTAAGTAATCCTCAATTAGTAGTAACATGATTTCTCTGTGTTCTAAATTCTGTGGAGAAACATCAGAACCTGCTATCTCTCTTCTTAGCTCTCTGATTAATTGAGAACATGTACTTATTATTTTTTGTGCTCCGACATCTATCTCATCACGATTAGCATCTGTCATGCTAGGTATACTTGACAAATAATTTGAAAAATTTAGATATGCCTTACGGTTTTCCAATAGGAATTCACGTAACTTTGAAATTTGTGCAACAACACCTTGAGCTTTTATAAAAAAAGCACTTTTATTTTTTGCCTTTTTTAAGTTCAGTGTATTATTAACGGTTCCTAATGTTTTGTTACGAAGGCTAATCATCTTTACACTTGCTTTAAACGATGCACTGACATCCATTTTCAATTAATATATAAATTAATTTTTCTATGCAATATTGAAAGTAAAAAAGGCACCTCCTATTGTATGTATATCAATTACAACCTATTACTTTTAATTGTAAAACAAAGATAAAAAAAATTAATTGTAACTGGTGTTACTAATAAAATAGTACACATAAAGCTTTACAAAATATACGTATAAAAAATGTAGTCATTCCATTTAAAACTTTGATCTTACTTTATAACGTTCACCAATGGTGTTGTAAATTTTACAATTCTTAACCTAGAAATAAAAAGAAACTTAAAAATACGAGAATTTTCATTATCTTCACAATTGAAAAGAAATATACCATGTAGAATAAAAATTGAATATACGCAGGTATATAATTTTAAAATAGCTTCTTTACAACTAATTTATTTATTGACTCGGTAATAATTAAAGTTATGATGAAAGAAATTGTACTGTCACTTTTTGAATAATAATTTATATTTGATCCGATACTGTTTTATATAAAAAACAATTATTAACACATCTATACATATTTTTTACTTATTTCTTTAACACATACTTTTTTAATGTTAAATGTCGATAAAATGTGTAGAAATACATGACAAACATAAAATGTAAAATTTTATGAAACATGAAACTGTATTTAAAGACAGAGACCGTACATGAATCAAATTGAATACATTAAAAAAGGATTCATTTTAAAGTTTAAACAAAATAATAGAATCAAGAACATACATAAAAATAAAATTATTCTGGGGGAATCGTTTAGTCGGTATAGCAGTGCCCGATTTTTGAAAACCGGAACACGTAATTGGATGGAACACTACTACCGAAATGACAAGATGGCACGTCAGCAGCAAGCAGACGTCGACGAACTTTTCGACGTGAAAAATCACTTTTATATTGGCAATTATCAACAATGCATCAACGAAGCGCAAAAAATCAAGGTTTGCTTGTCTTAAGCATATTTTCTCTAATTGTTATCCATATCTTTTTTCTTCACAAAAATTATTTTTTTCCTCACCGTTGATGCAAACTAATATTTCATTACCGAGATGTTAATTTAATTCTTAACCAAATTCTTAACAAAATTTTAATCTTGTTTTTTTGTTGTCATAGTCATCTTCGCCAGAAGTGACGATGGAACGAGATGTGTTCCTCTATCGTGCGTATATAGCACAACGAAAATTTCGTGTTGTGCTAGATGAAATTAACAATTCCTCCCCTCCTGATTTACAACCCTTGAAAATGTTGGCGGATTACTTTGCAAATCCTAGCCGTAGGGAGGCAATAGTTGCGGAATTACAACAAGCAACGAACCGCGCTAATTACGATAATCATAATTTCCTGATCGTCGCTGCAACCATCTATTATCACGAGAAGAACCTGGAAGCAGCGCTTAGGATACTTCGCAACGTGGATCACTTAGAATGTCTAGCTCTAACTTTGCAGATCTATTTAAAAATGGATCGTTTGGATCTTGCGAAGAAGGAATTAGTGACTATGCAAGAAAAAGATGACGATGCCACTCTTACTCAACTGGCACAAGCATGGTTAAACATAAGCAGCGGTGGTGATAAGTTACAAGATGCTTATTATATATTTCAGGTAAGATTATGTTTGTCTCATATTAGATGTTTAGTTTGAGAGAAGTTTGCTATTGTACCATTATTTCAGGATATGATAGATAAACATTCCAGCACAAGTATGTTGCTAAATGGGCAAGCCACTTGTTTCATTGGACAAGCTAAATATGAAGAGGCTGAAACAGCTTTGCAAGAATCATTGGACAAAGACAGTAACAATCCAGATACATTGATTAATATGATTGTTCTTTCTCAACACATGGGAAAGCCACCTGAAGTTGCTAATCGTTATTTAAGTCAATTGAAAGATTCACATCTTGAACATCCATTTGTTAAAGAGTATTTACAGAAAGAGATAGAATTTCAGAGGCTCAGGAAGCAGTATTCGTCGTCCGCCTAAACTGTATTGAATCATAGCATTTTATGAATTAAAATTTAAACTTGAGCATTGAGAGCGATGTAACAATACAAATTGTAGATGCAAAGTGCTATGAGATTTAGAGTATTACTGCAGGGTATAATGCACTTCTACATGAATTCCTGTTTTTATTCTTTGTAGAAGAATTTTCTTTCTCATACAGTTTTTGTTTAGTGATTTTATACGATGTAAGAACGTTTCACTTTTGCATGAAATTTTTACGAAACCTACGATTGGCAAATAAAAGAATAGCTGAGTAAAACTATTTACAATTTTTACATACATAACTAAAAAAAAATATATAAAAATGGAACCATATAGGTATTTAGGTATCTTTGTCTACTTTCCCAATAAAATATTTACGATAAGTAACAATATGGCTGCCATTTTATAATAGAGTTATAAAGAAAAATATCAAAGGAACGTCAGAAAACTATTCTGCATGCATTTTAACATACAATAGATGAGTGTGTGTATTATTTAATAAAGTTCCACCTCATATATTATTAAGTTATAACGAATTCTTTCTATACATTGATATACAGTTTTAGAAAATGTTTTCCTTCCTATTAATAAAGTATAAAAGGTTTAAGTGATCGGCAACTTTTCTCATGACTCCTCTGGTAAGTTGTAATTTTCCCCATGTCTCGCCATCTAACGTTACATTTCGTAAATGTTTAGTGTCAAACCGAGAAACGTCTATTACATGGAAGAATTCGAAAATTTAAACGGGCAAGTTTAGTTAGTCAGAATGCGTTAAATGCGACGAGGGTGTCGCACAAATCTCAGCAACGTGATTACCGTGAAAAAGACGTATTTCATTATTAAAGACCACGAATCATTCACTGGATTCTGGCGGGAGATACAATTGCATCGATATACGTTTAAATAACATCATTCTTCGGTAATCGTTCAAGAACCACCAAGGAAACAGATCGTGGATTTTTTCATTGAAAATATTGCACTAGATCAAGTACGGATCTTCGTAACATGGCGACACGAAAGAGGTATACAATCATTTCTGGTTATGTTATTAAAATAATGATAATGCAATACTAGCCTCTTCAATAACCATGTTTTTCTTATTATTATCATCATATCTCCTTTGTCGCTTATCCAATTCCCCCAATTTTCGAACTTATTTCGACTAACGATTTTCACTGTTATTTACACAACAGGTAGTTTTTTCTCTGTGTGGTACATTTTGAATACAACTGATCAATATTTCCCGTTTATATTTGTAATTATGATTGTAATTCAGTCATATTGCTAGGTGTTAGAAATAATTGTTTAATTATACAATATTATGGATATTGATGTTTAACATAACCTACAACATAAATAATCCTACAGCATACAACTTATAGTAATGCTATCATATGCGCTGGATTGGTGCTAAGTTTTTAAAGTCTATGTGTTTTCAGGAACGCACTTTACAAATCGTAAACCTGTACTATAACTAAGAATTTGGGAAACAGAATATTTATTATTTGAACGTCACTGCAGCTGAGCAAAAGTACTATTTATTATTGGAATTACATGACAGTAAATGAAATACAATAAGAGAAATGAATTTAGACACAAATAATTGAAAGGAAATTAATTGGGATTCATAAAGAAATAAGATGTATTAAATGTTGAAATACATGGTTCATATTTAGTTTTCCTAAAATTTATATATTTATGTTACAATTAAGCATAATATAGTCAATACTCTGAGTCAAGTTAATCACATTTATTAAATTATATTTTATTTTGTTAATTGCAAATGTTTAGAAATATATATGCAATAAAAGAATATAATAACAAGGAAAAAACATTGAAATACATTAATGGTAGATGCACAGTTATGTGTGAATGAATTTATTTTTAAATTTAAATTTAATGTAAATTGATATAAACAAAAGTAAACCTATTTGGTACATCACATGTTACACTAATTGCCTTGTTAAAGAACGACCAGTTTCTTCTAGATTTAAGTAGTGTATTTATAGTAGCTTGTACATTTATTTTGACTATGTATCACACTATGTATCCACCACACATAATGGTGCAGATAATGGGTGGCCAACAGGCAAATGGACAGTGTCCACCAGTTCAGCCACATGCAATGCACATTCATGGTGCAAGTGTATTTCACCAGACCGAGTATGCAAAATATCGCTCAGATGGTTGTTCACAGAATAGACATCAAATGATACAGGTATGTTATTATGTTTGTAAATTACATAGGCATTAGTATATTATATTTATTGGCAAAATGTTTTTGAATACAAGCGGGATTCTTGCAGACAGGATCTTATCCACTGGAGCTATTGCAATTAATGGGAGTTGAGATACCATCTTTAAGGCGTATAGAGTACATACAATCAAATAATAGCACACCTACGGGACATTGGCAAAGACGTATAAATACATCAAACAATACACCTCTCATACAATCTCCGCATCTTACATTTAGACCCAACAATAGTGGTTTGGCAACTAAAAAATCAAATTGGTATAACAAATTGAGTAAAAGAACTTCTTTCCGGGATTCCTTTGTAAATAACGAAAAGTACGGCAGTGATAGTGGCTTTAGTTCACGATCTCCAACACCAAATAAACATCACATTGATAGTAGTCAGACAGAGAGTTCGGATGAACGAGATTCTGTAATTTCGTCGATTGAACAAAGAATGAAGTGAGTAAAAAAAAGCTATAGAAGAAGGTAAACATGTATAAATTCATAGTATTTAAAATTAATAAATTATTTGGTTCTAGGAAATCACACAAAATACATTCAAACACCTGTACAAATAACAGAGTAATACAATATGGTATAATTTCAAATACTTCTACACACCAATATTATCAGAGTCAAAGACCTGTTAATTGTTATTCTACTAATGTGTCAACATCTAGGACTCAAATACAGACTTATCAGAATAAAAGAAGGTATCATTCAGGTATGTTACTTGTAATGGCAATAGCAATTGAATTTATCTCATCATATAATACAGAAACAAGCTATTTTTTAGGAAGAAATAGTCCCCCTCCTCAAAGATTACCAAGAAACAAAAGATATATAGGATTACTTTCGCCCAACTATCATACTTTCCCCAGATACGGAATTGCACCAGATCGGTTTCTCGCTAGATCACATTTAGTTGAAGTGACTCGCACACCGGATGATTTACTTAATGGATCGATTTGGGATAAGCTTTCGAAAGATGTTTGGTCAAAATTTATGTTAAATCAACAGACAGAAATCGTTTATAGGAATAAAATGATGCTTTGGAGATATCTTTACATATACATCAAAGTAATATAAAATTGTTTAATTAAGACGCGTTATATAGATACATGAAAATTTATGTTTCGATATTCATTTTCAGACTGCATTCCCAAAATATGGGCTATTTTTAGTTGGCTCTACAATGAATGGTTTTGGATCAGATAATAGCGATGTTGACATGTGCCTTTTAGTGAGGCATACAGAAATGGATCAAAGGAATGAAGCTATTGGTCATTTAGAGCAGATATTAAAATGTCTTAAGAGATGTGGTATGTCAGTTCAAGTGCTAACTTCATACGAAATATTACGTTGTTATAAAAGATGTTTTTCATTTCAATAGATTTCATAGAACAGTTAGAACTTATACAAGCAAAGGTACCAATTCTAAAATTCCATGATTCGATACAGAATTTAGAAGTTGATTTAAATTGTAACAATGCCGTTGGTATACGGAATACACATCTTCTCTATTGTTATTCTCGAAGTAAGATCACTGTGATTAACGAAAAAAGTGTAGTGTATAATACTTCAGCTGGTAAAACTATTTCATTAAATAATTTTACAGTTGATTGGAGAGTGAGACCACTTGTACTTGTGGTTAAACTTTGGGCTCAATTTCAGGATATTAATGATGCCAAAAATATGACGATATCCAGTTATTCCTTAGTTCTTATGGTTATTCATTTTTTGCAGTGTACGTATTTATATTTACTTTCAGTATTATTAATTTCCATATAAATTTTATTTATTTCCTTTAGGTGGCGTCAGTCCACCAGTTTTACCTTGCTTGCATTCTCTTTATGAGGGCAAATTCGCACCACACACAGATATTCATTGTATAGATATCCAAGAAGAACTGGACATTCCAACTACAGTACTTCGACCTAAAAATCGACAATCACTAGGTGAACTGTTCGTCGAATTTTTTCGATATTACGTCATGTTTGAGTGAGTAAAGAAACAACATCATATTGTGTTTCATTTCATCAAATAGTATACTAAATCAGTAACAATGTAATCAGTTTCAATCAATATGCGATATCAGTTCGTTTGGCTAACAAAATACCGATAGATGACTGTCGAAGGGCTCGATCTTATAAAAATGATCCCCATCAATGGAAGTATCTATGTATTGAAGGTAAGTGTGGTTTAAGAATTACTTATTTAAGAGGAGATAATATTGTATATTCATTCAACGCTTATATATTTACAGAACCATTTGATCTAACCAACACTGCTAGATCAGTGTACGATCCAGATGTTTTTGCAAGGATTAAACATGTTTTTGATTACACATACCAGAACTTGAAAGAAAATCACGATCTAGCCAGCATATTCATTAAGGTGAATAGTGCTTCACCTTATATCGTAACGTAACCATGTTCACGCAGGCTAGTATAAAAATACTCACGTTATTTAGTATAATTTTATATCTGAAAAACAGTTTATTTTTGCGATTGCTCTCCTTCGATATACTTCGAGGCAATTCGACTGATAACATCTACGTGTGAGATAAAAAAGTACAATGAGGTAGTTTTCTACGCTTACCTTGAGCCAATGTGCTCGTATCCTTGTGATAATGGCCTGCGCTTTTATGCAACGGCTCATCTATTGCGTTTAGAAGCTCGAGTTTTTTTCTCGTCTCGTTTTATTTCCGTTTTATTTCTTTTTTATAAATATGTAAAGCCACTTACCGCACGAGTTTCTACTCGTCCGATAAAAAAAAAAAATATTCATACGTTTCCTTTGAACATGTACTATGCAAGTACAATAATATTCATTATGTTAGTATGATATAACTCGAACGTTATATTATTATAATGTACTCATTATGTTAGTGTATTAATTCGAAAATAGCGTTAAATTAAATCGAATGTTCGATAGTGGCAATCATACACAAATGCAAAACTTTTTCTATAAAAATGTTATTATCATAATTGTAATATTTTTGGATGTCATTTCGATGAGTAGTCTTCTAAAAAGTTTTTTTTTCAAAATTATGGGATATAAAAATACGGTGCCTTAAAATTATTGGCTACTATAATTTTACTTGTTGTGTAGCCTGTCATTGATTTAAAAAGTGTAAAAAAAATTTCAATTGTTTTTGACAATTACTTATGGTAAAGATCAGTATTAGATAAATACAATATGAAAAGAAAAAGCTATATACATAAAAAATAAAAAAAAAATATAACGTCATCAAATTTTCTTTGGAATTTGTAATATTCATACATAAGATGAAAAGTACTTATTCTAAATAAAAAAAAAATATATATATATATAGTGAATTTAAATTTACGCTTTAAAAAGTATTTAAAAAATATCTCATCGAGATAACGAAAAAAAAAATAAAAAACAAAAATTATTGTTCGAAAAAGGAGTAAATAAGAAACAAAAAAAAAACGAAATTAATTACGCTTACATTAAAATACCATCAATAAGAATAAGAAACAAATTAGTTAAAAGTAACTTATGAAATTAAGACCTATTAACATATTGTGATGATTAAATTCTAATTATTTATATGAAGTGCCAAAAAAAAATTATTTTCCACTTTCATTCGCTCAGATTTCATAATCTATTGCACTTCTCTGAACACCTACTAAAAAAAGAGGAAAAGAACAGGTCATATCAATTATTAAAAAATCGTACAAATAAATTGAATATTATAATTTGTGACATTATCAAATTTTCAGTACCATTTTGTAAGATAGATATTCAATTAACAAAGTTCCTATTTTTAGTGAAAGAAATTAAAATTCTTTGATTCCAATTCTAGTCTCATTTTGACTAGTCTTTCATTTACAATAAGTAAAACATAATGTATAAAACATTTAAAGTATCATATAAACAAAACATAAGGCTGTGTTGACAGTATAAAATCTGTTAAGTGTTAGATACAATCTTCGGGTCCGTGCAAACAATTAAAGAATATTGGTTTTAAATTAGATGCAAAATCAATAGATGATTAAAGAAAATAATTATTTCCGTCAGCTTTCTTTTGTATGTATAAATAGTTCGGGATTTTAAAATTCCCTTAAATTTTCAAGTAAACAATGTTTACAATATATGCTATATGACAGGTTTAATATATTTTTCTAATTAATTGTTTACTTATTTTTGTAACAAATATAACAGAATTAAATGTTAAGTACTTTTCTTCGCTGAAACTGGAAATTATTAATATTCTCACTTATTTGTCAATTCCACGCACATGTTACTAAATTTTAAGGCGATAATATGAAACTTTTGTAATTCTGATTTTGTTGTTGAATAAAAACTATTTATATACATAACATTATGTATGTTATGAACATTAAGCAACTATTATCTTAAATCCTTTTTACAACATTAACCGAAACATAGCCTAAAGAACACTAGGTTTCATAGGTTAGACCTATATAAAGCAACCTCTTTTTTCAAATTAAATTTATTTGTTTCATAAGATTTCACAATGAATTTTCATAATACATTCTGCAATATGCGGTGCGCTGTTGGTTAGAAAAAAGAAAAGAAAAGAATTTTGTGTCATGTAGTGTTATCTTTTTCTTCTCTTATTTTCAATTTATTCCGTAATACAGTGATCAAATTTTATTATCTTGAGAAGCTAGTTTAGACAGAAAATAGAAAAAAAAATAAATAGCAGGGGATGTACGAGGATGAAAAAAAGAGAACAAAGAAAGCGTTTAAATTAAAAGAATTAGTAGATAGAACGATACTTTGGTCGATATATTGGAACGAGTAAAATACTTTGAACGATAAATGGATTACTCATATCTTTATAAATAAGAATAATATTTGAAATCCAAGTAATTTCTTGTCGTCTTTTTCCAAAATCATGTTTGCATGCATCCAAAATGGAGATACTGTTGAAAGATTGTTTCACTAGGAATCGAACATTCCCTTTCCTTGTTTTCTTCTTTTGTGAAGGAAACATTGTTTTAATTGTTTGAATGGTATATTTGCAATCTATTTTTTTTTTTGGTCATTCATCTGCAAATTCTATTAAAGAAAAAACACAAATATCGAATGAAATTATTTTTCATTCTTGCGCGCTCTGTCAACCCCTGCGGTAAATAAAATATATACAATATATATACCGGTCTAACCAGAAAAAATATAAACTAATTAACATGATCTGAATTAATAGGATTTTTTATAGATTAGCATAACGTTAACATCACGCCAAGCTTACGAGAAAGGATTCATCTTTCACGATAATGCTTAAGTGTCGGCCTCATAATATTTGACGACAATCTGATTGGTGACATTTAATGGACCTGATATAATGATATTTTACCGGTCCAAAATCGATGACGAAGATGGTCGTTATCTTTTTCTTGTTACTGATGTTATCGCGTATCCATGCATTGCAAGAATCGTACTTTTTATTGTCGCTTTCTTTCACAGTTTACGGTACAAGGTAGTAGTTAAAAGAGGTGTGTGTACGGGTTATCAAAGAAACATGACTTCCAGGTTCCCGCGTGAAATCTCTATAGGTGGTGTAATTTGTTTCTTTCCGTACCTTTCCGATGGTAGTGTTTATACCACACCTTTTTTAAGGGAAATACGAAAAAGACACGTGACGCGTTACAGAGGTTAATACAATTTGTTCAATCTCTTTTTCTTTTATATCGTGTATCTTTCACACGATTGGTTTTCAACATATAACGAACATCGGCGGTGGCATTGCAATATTCCCCCCCCCCCCCACCCAACCCCCTTTTTCTGCTGTGCCTTTTAGATCTTTTATTCAGTGGTTGTTTTAACAAATATACTATACACTTGACAAATTTGGTTTAGTCATGAAGCGTTACACGTCCCGTATCTTCCCTCTTTCTCTTATTTTTTTTTTCTTTATTATCATATTATTATATTTTTTTGTTTTTGGTATTTTGACTTTTTTTTGTTTTGTTTGCTGCTGTGTAATTCTAGCGTCAGTCGATCCCCGCGATAAAACGGTACGTTCACGGTAAGCGCGTGTCACGGTGATAGTTGGTAAGTTTGGTGATAGTGTCGTCTCTCAGTCCTATCCCCCTTTTTTTTTGTTTTTTCTTTTTTCGGTTGACTTGTCGCACTTGTTATGCCTGGTGGATTTTACTCTTTAACCATTTCCTTTCCCCGTCTTAGACATGTTAGCGTGTTGACGGTAAATGGCCAGGAACTTCCCCGTTTGTAGTATTTTTTTTTTCGTTTTGTTTGTTTGCTTGTTTGCTTGCTTGTTTGTTTTAAAACCCTCTTTCAAAACGCTGACGACTGCGTATGTATATACCGTACTCGATCGCCGAGCCGTTTTACCGTTTTGCGCAGTTAGTGATTTGTGGTTGTTGGTCGAAGAAGAATTGGTCGAACGAGCCTTCAGTCGCTCCCGCGACGCTGCATAGCAATTGCGTTGCTCAGCCGTACGGTCTCGGCTCAATATGGCTGGGAGAACTGTCCCCCTGCTTGTGATTGTCCAGATTGATAAAAACCGCTTCGATCGCCCTGATAAGTTGAATCTTGTGACAATAAACCATCCATTTGTGACTGAAATTCTCCAACAGCAAATGAATCTTGAGAAAGCTCCGCCTGACTCAAGCCAGGCTGAGAAAGACTGAAACCTGGCTGTGACATTCCTTGTGTTGTACCCTGAGTTAATGGCAAACCTGGTTGACTGTATGGTTGGGTATTCTGTTCCGTTTGACTTAATTTGCCCATTCGTGAACCTTGTTTACTCTTCGATAAAGTTGTTCCTCTACGATTACGTTGATTCTGTCTGGCTTGCAACGCCTGTTGGTGTTGATTGTAGAAACGTGGCGGCACGTGCGCCATGTTCATGAACATTCCCACTGGAACCGGTACATTATTCATCGCTGCTTGGGCTCTTTCTGGGCTAATGTAACTAATAGTGTCGTGGGTCCTACTGAAGATATCCAAAGGCACGTTCCTCTGATAGTAGGGATTATGGTTTTGTGTTCCGTTAACCTGAGTGCCGGAGCGATCGTAAACTGAGCCTGGAATAAGAGCTTCTCTTGCATCGTACATAGATGTGGACATAAAGTGAGACCCAGGATTGGCAGCATTGACAAGTTTCTTTGGTTTAGCGAACTGAATCATAGATTCTTTTAGATTGTTCAGAGGTCCTTCTACGAGAACTTTCTGTTCCTTATAAAAACTTAACAAGTGGTTCCATAACGGTTGTTTTGATAATACCTTCGGATTCCCTACAATTATAATTCCATATTTTGCGCGAGTTAGCGCGACGTTCAGTCTTCGGGGATCGTTTAGGAATCCAATACCTTGATGTTCATTCGACCGGACACAAGACATAATTATTATATCTTTTTCTCTGCCTTGAAACGCATCCACGCTAGCGACCTCGATTTCCTGGTAAAGCTTTGCATGTAAGGATCCTTGATACTGCATGTACTGAACCAAATAAGCCCTCTGACCTTCATACGGAGTGATCACTCCGATTTGTTCAGGTTTTACCCCGCAACGTAAGAACCTCGTCGCTATCTTTTCAACGTTCGATGCTTCCGTCCGATTTAGATATGATGTACCACTTCCAGCAATTTCTTCTTGACCTTGTGTGACATAAAAGAACATAGGTTTGTCAGGCGCTGGCCAAGGGAAATCAATTTTTAACAGTTTCCTTTCATCCGCGCACACACCGTTCTGTAAAGAACCTTCGTAGAAAAAGTTTGATGGGAAGCGTGAAAGATCTGGATGCATACGATATTGTACTTCCAATCTAAAAGGTCTGATTCCGAGAACGACTAGTCTTTCAAAAAGAGACTGTGATAAGCCTGCTCTGGCAGCCTTCTTGCACATAACTACTGGCCCCAATTGACAGTGATCACCAACGAGGATTAACTGTTTCGCACCAAGTACAACTGGTACCATGCATTCAGGTTCTGTGGCTTGCATACTTTCATCAATGAGAATCGAGTGAAATTTCAGCCTATGTAGTCTTGGATCACCAGCCCCAACGCAAGTGCAGCAAATCACGTCAGCTGCTTCTAACAATTCTTTCTCTGCTGCCTTTTTCAATAATCTATAACGTTTTTCGTCCACGCTGGATAATTCTCCGGTCTCATCTTTCAATTGTTGCAATTTCTGCAATTCTGTATTTGTTTCCATGTTTTTAATTTGATTGTGAAGAGCAAGAAAGCTGACGGGTGAATCGATTGCTTCTCGAGATTTTGCACAAAGCCGCACGACTTTTAGATTGGACTTGTGTATCTTTTCAGTAAGTTGATCCACAGCGGTGTTGGATGGTGCACATACCAATACAGGGCCACCATTTTGTTTTACAAGTTGATAAACTATTGTGGCACTGGTTACGGTTTTTCCTGTGCCAGGCGGTCCTTGTATCAAAGATAAAGGTCTCTGTACAGCGTGTTTTACGGCATATACTTGAGAGCGATTTAAGTCAGGTAAGTTTGGAGCACTAAAGTGTTTAGGAAGATGACAGCGGAATAGAACCTCTTCTACCTCGTGTCCTAATAGTCTGTGATATATATAACCAGATACAGAAGTATCGTCTACGGCAAATTTCCGTAATGCTAATTGCATGCTGCAAAAAAAGTAATACTTGAAAAAAACAAATTCCTAAATATAAAGAAATGAAAAGTATTTATAAATTATTTACCGATCAAAACTTGTACTTTTCCAAATGAAATCAACGACAAAGTTACTGACACATTCTGTTGGAGCGCCAGAATTGTTCTTTAATTCAATTCCAACTTCTTCTCCGTAATTATCAGGAATTTTAATAACGTGTCCGATTCCAGACCACGGTTTGTGAAGTTCACCCAAATAACGAAGTCTCAGCTCGTCACCGTGCATTAATTTCATGTCGCCGTCTGTTTTTGCCAACATGAAATAGGCGATCGTTTTTTTGTTCAATCCCACATCCCAACGAACTTCGATGTTCTCTTGTGTTTGAGATTCCTTTAAACGTTTATCATAATCGGCTTCTAATTTCACGAGAGGGCCAAATATGTTCTGATATTGGTATCCATCTTCGTACCGCAGAAGCACTTGTTGCGGTTCTTCGTCCACACCGGGTTTTTCGAGGTCTTGAAAAGTTGCATCAACATTATCTCGCCACAATTCTTCTAATTTATTGATTTGTTGCGCGGAAATTTGTCTGGCACGTAGCTGTTCTTGTTCTGATGGGATTTTTACTAACCACGCTAAAAAGGAGCGGTCTTCAATCAGTGGTTTCCATTGTTCTTGATCCCTATGAAATTTGAAGAATAACGAAAATTATATATTCATTTTGCTTTCAGATCTCTCCAAAAATAAATATTTACCAATTCATATCTTTCAAGGAACTCTGAGCTGCACAAGGTTGACGGCAGAGTAACACAACAACAGAATCTGCTTTCGCAGGAATAAAACCAAGAACAAAAACATTTCTAACTGCACATGAATAACATTCAAGAACGGTTTCTCCCAAAGGACCATCTCTGTAATATAAATAAATTGAAGCACAAATACAAATAAAAACTCCAATATAAAACTGTAACTTCAATAAAGTATATTACCTATGTAAGGTAACTTCTTTATGTTTAGCTCGTACAAGGTGGTTAATAATGTGAGATCCAGATGTATTTCCACGTCCATTGCAGAACCATTTACGGCAGACATTGCACATAACAACACAGGAAGCTTCATGAATACCACAATATTTACATGCATGCTCTGGTAAATCACGATTGTAGTATGCTTCTTCTTCTTCCTCTTCAAACTGTAATTCAGCAAGGCTCTGTGCTGCACCAGAGATCTTTAAATCTAAAGATGAAGCCCCGCTTGTTCCATTAACCTAGGTAAGAATCATATGAAGAAAAAAATTTATCGATCCGCATTTATTCTCGAATAAAAATAGCTTTTATAATTTATTAACAAAATCCAACCTGTTTATATGTTAATCAATATATTCGGTATTTTTTTTAAATCATATACAAGATTAGTCTGTTCTGCTTTGATCATACTAAGCAATGTATTACGATATTATTGTATTCTCTTTTTATTTTGTTTAATAAAATATAAATTATAAATCGAGCAATGTAAATTATTTACCTTGCACAACAATGTGAAACATTATCTATCATAAGAACTACCTAACCTCTAATTGCTAAAAAAAATTCTAATCACGCCAAAAAAATTATATTAAATGTAAAAAGATTAAATTTATAAGATACTATTCCAAAAATTATGTCTGCAATGAAAATGTTGTGCATACACGACATAAGTACCGACAAAAAGTACGGGTCACAAAATCAAGATAAGGCGTGGACATGAGACAGACGTATGTTGGGAATTAAAAGAAAAAAATATAAACGAACAAGGTTAAGTCGTAATCATGTAAGTGAAGAAAACTCTGGAATATGATCGAATACAGTTGGGGAACAAAAATACAGGTTAGAGGTCAAACACGGAAGAACATATGACGAGTCAAAAACCAACCTGTACGGGTTGACTAGGTTGACTTTGTGCAGCATCGTGTTGCGAGGCTTGAGTTTGACTAGGTAATGTGAAATCGGTGAAGTCAAACTCGCTACCCTGCGTGTCTGCACCGATTAAATCCGCTTCCTCTGTATCGAGGAACGTGAGGGTCTGACTACTAGGCCCGTACGCATCGACGCTCATTCTGTACCGATACACGATGTCCTTTTCGTGTCCTGTGAGAAGCTAGATCTGCCTGCTTTGGCTCGTAAAGCGGCGAACACCAGTTGGTCGCGATAGAATGCCGTGGCACACACACAAAACGCTCGTGCCAAATTACCGTTACCAAAAACGATAGACAAACGGAACCACCGAGTAGAGTGAACTCTCAACACTGCTCAACGAAAGAGGCCAGACAGAGAATCCTACGCCATACCTCGTTTCGCGCAAGTCTCGCGCCCACCAACACCGACACGAGTACACAACTAACTTTTCTTCTTGCGCTCGTCGTGTGTTACGTCATCAGCTGATTTCCAAGTGTGCCCGAGAAATCGGGACTGAAGTTTAGGGATTTCGGTGATTTCTTACTCTCACAAACGATGATTACCTCTCTCACAATTCAATTCTTCGTGCCGAGCCCTCTAAAAGTCTTTATTGGTTAAGGTTAAACGAGTTATAAACGATAGATTAGATTTTATTCTAATAGATGGCGACACAACTAAAGTTCGGTATGCAACTATTGGCGGGAGAAAAAGCATAACCTGATGTTTAATAACTAGTATTAGAGTTTAAGTTTATTAAAAAAATTAAATATCCAGTCGTAATTATTTGCTTTGATTATATTGGTGTTTGCTGTGGTGTTAATTTTTATTGGTTACAAAGGAAACTTTTCTTCACCTAAATGTATGATAGGCTTAAAAAGCGTAATCACTTAGATGTCACTCATGTATTCATAAATCATGCAGAATCAAGTGGGTATTTAGGTTTTGATAAATGGTAACTAATTTACTACATATCTTTCGATTCTTGTATTTTACAATTAACGGTGTAGACTTTTACTTTCTGAAATTTACTAGTTCATTAGTGTAGAAGTTAAGAAGACTACTTATTAATACAAGTTGTGTATGTAACTTTTAATTTCTTTTCATACTATTTATTTTTTATACGATATTTGTGCTTTTAATAATTTTAGTAGAGATTCAATTAATAAGAAAGAAGTTATGTTCGTTTAAATTGTTTATTATCGATTTTCTTTTCCTGTTCACGTACATACATGAATGTAAGAATAATCGAAATCCTATGATTTACAATAAAAATAATAAATACAAAATTCTATATATACAAAATACTCGTTACTTTTACTAATTTCTGTGTTCTTTAGTAACAATTCGTAGATGTCCGTTACTTTCATTCGTTACATTAAATTAGTTTATTATATTTATATATCGAATTATAATATATTTCTTAAAATAACATTATAGTATCTTAATACATACATCGTATAATATACAGAAACAGATTTCAAATTGATTTTAGAAATTGTTAAACATTTATTTCACTTTTTTCACAAGTCATAGATGTCGCTGAAGTTTTCAAATGTAATATTCGATGTGCGAGAAACTTTTTTCTTTTAATACGATGTATACAAAAAATATGTACGAGATCAGTCTTGTGTGACGACATGCTAGTTAAAAGTTTACATTATCGATTGACTTGAGAGGTGGGTAGAAGTCTGTTAATTATCGATAAAAAGAAACAAAATTCAAACTTAATGCGATGTTTTTAAATATATCACTTAACGGTCCAATAACAGCCGACATCTTGATCGATTGTGATTGTTAATTTAAAAATCAATCGATTAATAATCAATGTCGATGAAAAGTGCTCATACATTTCAAATGGATTCAGTTTTAGAGAACGTTAGAGAACGTTATCGTCATTACTAAGAACATATAAATGCTAGTTTCATGTTGAACCAAAAATATTAAAAATTATTATATCCTTCAAGCTTTCGGAACATTCGACCATTATTATTGTCGAACGCCTTACTGGAATGCTCCATTCCTCCACTTTCGTTCATCACGTTACAAAATGGCACAATATTTCTTTTTCTATAACAAAACTTCAATAATTCTATCTTCAATTGGATCTTCCCATATTAAATGACTACCTTTGACGCTTGATGAACTCTTCTATTTTTTCAAAATCGGTTAGTCCTTTTAGCTGTCAGTCATCATCTCTGCAGCTTCATAAAAATGAACATTCACTAATGTTTATTAAATTTACAGTCAGTATTGAGGATTTGGCGAATTTCTCTGGAAATTGTTCTGTTGGTTTTGTTGTAATGGTCCAGTCGGATTCGGCCTTCCTTGTTCACGATACTGTGGTGGTCCAGCTGGTGCGTTAGGCGGTCCTGTTGGTCCTGCTACCTTTCCATAATTCCCTCGTGTAGAACCCTGATAACTGCCATAGGCAGAGTCGTCGCTACGTCTGGAAATGTGTCCGTACATGCTTTCCGGTCTTCTAGAATTCGCTGTATTATCCGAACTGGCTGCTATTGTCCCATTCTGAAGCTGCTGTGCCTGTTGTTGTTGTTGTTGTTGTTGCTGCTGCTGTTGTTGCTGTTGCTGCTGCTGTTGATGATTCTGCGTGGAATTTTGGACGTTTGGACCCAACTGTTGTGAACTTTGACTGCCTGGAGGTGGAGCTGGAGCGCGTCCATACATACTGGAGCCAGTGGACACACCATAAATACCATTTTCTCTGGTGCTAAGGCTAGTAGAAATTCCTCTAATGCCATAAATGCTCTGCGTACATTGTTGCAGCTGATTTTGCATGTTCTGATTAGTACTGTTATGATTCTGAGTACTTTGGGTCTGTCCATTCGATCCAGTCTGCTGTTGACTATCCCTACCCGAGCTTGAACCTGCCTGTCCTATCCTGATCGGGTACAAACTCTGCGCTGGGACTAGCGGACCCGGTTTGGGGATCATAAGACCGTCTCGGGTGCCGGAAGTCGACTTGGCGTACACGCTTTGCGAACGGTTCAAATTCGCTCTGGTTAAAGGTGGCGATTTACAGTAAAGCGACTTGGTACCGCCGTAAATGGATTCTACGCGTTCCAGGACAGTTGGTGGAGCGCTGTAGATCGACGAGGACGCTCCGGCTACCGGACGATAGGTTGCATACGCACTAGGAAACTTAGGACCGGATGGTTTGTCCAGATCATCGTACGTGTCCTCGTCCGACCTCAACGACGAATTGTCGCCGTCGTCCATGTCCCGTGGATCTTTCGATCGCTTTGGATTTAGCACGTACTCGTGTAGAAGAGCTGCTACCGCGCTTCCAGACAGCGGGCCTACCCAGTACACCCAATGATTGTCCCAGCGGTTGCTGACGAATGCTGGCCCAAGAGCTCTGGCTGGGTTCAAGAATGGACTCTGAAAATGTAATCAACACAATAATCTTAACAAATCTTAACATTTGTTTGGAGTATAAATTATTTGTTCCGCGCATTTTTTTCTTTCTCGATAGCTATATTTATCAGCCGCAATAACGTATCTTAATTTCTAAAGTAACGTATCGTTCTGGGTCTTGCGTTGATGCCCTGATAATCAATCTGACTCTTACTATCCGAATGCTACGCTTTGTTGGTTTGTTAGTATGTTTCTTCGTTTTTTTTCTGCCAGTGGGCGAAGGCTGAGCGCCTTTTAAAGGTTTGGAAAATAGGAGGTGGGAGAGGGAAATGAACAACTGGAAGGTAGAGGCAAAAGTTCGGGAAAGAGAATTTACTGGCAGAAGGGTGGTAGTCTCTGAGGGTGGGTTAGGCTCTGACCCAGGGAATACTCGATGTTCAGGTCCAGATCCCGTGGTTATAAACCAGAGCCGATTTCCATAATACATATAAATAATTATCAATTTTTAACAATATTTGCTTTACGTTTTCAGATTGTTGTACCGGACAGGACACGACATTGTACACTCCGGTTTAATAAATGGGACTTTCTTGTGAATCTTGTTTTCTCGTACAAGGCACAGTGTTCTCGAATTTTTCGCTTTACGGTGTATTGTACACGCGTTCCGGAGCAGGTGGGCCCAGATCAAGTTATTTCTTTCCTCTCTTCTCCTCCTCCTCCTTCCGATTTCTTTCCATTCACCGTTTCTTTCTTTGCTAAACCGCAGGTGCTATTTAAAAACACGGACGCGGGCCTGATCCGGGAGAAGAAATTGAGAGACGCTTTGGAGAAGCCGGTTACGAAGAAGAATACGTACAACGGAAGATTAAAGAGGAAGAAGAAAAGAAAAGTTTTATTTCAGACGTATTCCGACACGATTTTTTATAAACCAAGAGTTTGTATTTTAACACTAGGTTTACGGGATCCGTCAATTTGATGGATTTCGGATTTCACGAGTAAGATTTGCAAAGGCAATTACTATTATTCTTAGGGAGTTTTCTTAACTTTTATTGATGGAGTGATACACACACACCCTAATCTATTTAAAATTCTGTATGATGTATACCTATTTCTTAATACATGTGTACTAGTTGTTGCTTTCGTTTTTTTTATAGTGCTTGCTTCAAAATCGGGGGATTTTCAAACAATCTTTCAACTCCTATTTAATCCCCTTAGGGGTGGAATATAAAAAAACCCTTCCTTAGCCGATGCCTACGTTATGAAAGAAACCCATTGTTCAAATTTCATGTTTCTAGCTTCAGTAGTTTAGGCTCTACGATGATGCATCAGTTAGTCAGTCAGGACATGTCTTTTTGTATATAAAGATTACAAATAGATATGCAAGAAACGTCCGTAAATCTAGTGTTAATAAAGGTTTGCGCATCGGGGTGGTTTGAAACGAGTACTCACCGAGACCAAAGTGGCTGCCGTGTAAGCTGCAGCCAACACGCCAGCTGGTTTCGAAGAGATCGACATTGGCAGCACTCTGGAAGACTCTGAGGCGAAATGGGCCAGTACTATCAACACAGAAAGCGCCAATTCTACTAAAAGCCTCTCGATGGGTCCCACAAGACGACCCGGGGAGGTCAAGGTCTGCGTGTTGGATGGTGTAGTTACTCTGTAACAAAATAATTTTTTCATTATTTAAAACGTTGAATGCCACGTCAGTTTTACAGGGTTTGCCCATGGCGCTACGACGAATTTTTTATACTGTTGAAATATTATTTACAACAAACAAGTTACAGTGTGTAACTATTTTTTGATGTTTTATACTACATTAATTTCTTCACACCATTGCATTAACGATGGTAATAATGAAAAATTGATAAGCATTAACGTTCGTCCAAATTATATATTTCTACCAATCTGGGCGCTCCGGTCATCGGTGATCCCCGTGACAATCAACGTGTTAATTAACGTTTCAATCTTATTTTCTTTCATCGCAGAGCACGACGAGCAAATAAAGGCAGTTAGGGAAGAATTTTGTAAAAATAAAAGATGGCTAAGATTATCGATCAGTTTTCCAAAACTGTACCCACATATGGCGTACTGCGGTGTAATATACGATGATTTTCTTATTGAAGATCACTGTACGACAGGCGGCGCGCGGAATAAAGGCCCCCTGCGGCAAGTCGACCCTAACGGTGTAATGTTTATATTAACTGGTGCATCGTCGAGCCTTCGGGCTCTATCAGTTGCCCCTATCACAATGTTTCTTTTGTATAAAGCCACGTTAATTTTTTTTACTTCGAACAATCACACAGGGTCACAAACAGACACGACCTTTTTGTATCTTATACAGCGATCGTATAGTACACATACATATTAGATATCAATGAAAACTTTATACGGCAATGAATTTTAGTATCTGTATTAGCATTATTGATATTAATTTCATAGACAGAGCTTTTGAAAGAGCTTGTAGAAAAGAGTTACTTTACTTTTCTCCTATTTACTAATATCTGTTTCTTTTCAGAACTTATGTACAATAGCGGACAAAAGTTCAAGACGAAAGGGTCAAAGAAAATAAATTAATTAATCAATAAGAAATAACAGTATAAATAAAATTTGGATTCTATGCGGATCAATAAATAGTGTTCTACCATAATGACAATAATAATGAATAGATGAACAATATTTGCGAACCGTAAAATTATGTTTTACATTATCCTCTCGTCTTAAACTTTTGTCCGCTACTGTACGTACATGTATGTATATAGTGGGTAATCTTCAACATAATTGAAACGTTCAATTAACACTGAACCAACCAAATGGGGAGATCTCTTAAAATCGACGTACAATTAACAAGATGCGCTTGTGTGTTTAGGCATGTTTCCAAGTGTTGGATTATCGAACAATTCGAGAGGAGAATTGGTTCCCATCCCGCTATTGTACACCTCTAATCTCCGTCACCCTAAAATTTACCGTCAGATGCATCGGATGAAAATCTTCCCCCGTCTGGAGGTTTGGAGAGTCGATGCAAATGAAAGTTCCATTCTCTCTTTCTCCACACTTCCCCTCTCCATCTCTCGAGAGACCTTGTGATCACGTCACGAGAGAGCGAATTGATGAAATCAGAAATGCAGATCATTACCGCACAATTGGGATTAGCTGCGACGTTTACGAACGATGCTAGTAGGGCGAAGAGCAGAAAAAAAAGAACAAGCTTTTGCGTTCTTTTTCTGCGATTCAGAATGATAAGCGGATTTTGTATTGTTCCTTTACCGTAACAAATTGTCTACATGAGGGATATTACAATTAATTATTGATAACACTTTCAACGTTTAGCATTTTGTAAGCGTTATTATATTGTTCTTTGATGCTATCAATTCTGTAAATTTTACATTCAATCTTTAACGTTTATTTTAACCCATTTGATACAGACACAAAAGAGAACAACGCTTCTTACTTGTACTTTACATTTGGTGCCAACGTGCGGACTAGCCCCATTTTCTGTACCGTGGAAAGCTGTTCGTGCAATAGAAAAGTACAAAAATGGTTTGCAAGTACGTATGTCGAGCAGTTTTACTAGAACCCTATCCAGCAAGTATTTTGATATCAGAGAAAGCCCTCAACTTTTGTCACAAACTATTTTCTTACGATTACTCTCTGATCGAATATCTTGTCTATAGCTCCCGGTACAAAGAAGCGAATCAAGGCCTTCGGCATATTTTGTTGGTCCAACACAGCCATTCGATGCTTCCCAGACGAATCTCGTGATGTGTTGGCGGTTATTTTCTCACGTTTTCCACCCGAGAAGCAACACGATCGCTCAGCCGAGAATCGTCCCGCCGTTTAATCTCACGTGCACTTGACTCCAGAGAGACCGAGTGCAACCTGTGCCCCATATTCGCACGAGGGTCAGGCGAACCCCAGAAACGCTATACAGGGTCCGGCGAGCGAACACGACGCTTTAAATAAATTTCAATTCGATGCGGAAGGGGTGTTCGCGTGTATCGCTTCTCGCCGGGCCTCTGTCGTGTTTAACGAGCTATTGATACCTTCCACCCACCCTGGGACTCCCTTCTGTACGGTGGTTGGAAAGTACAGTAGCGGACAAAAGTTTAAGATGAGAGGGCAATGTAGAGCATAGTTTTATATTTTGTAAATATTGTCTGTGTAATCATTTTTATTGCTATTCCGGTAGAACATTATTTATTGATTAACATGGCCTGCTAGTGGACTCATCGGTAAGGCTACCTAGCAGACTCATGCCTTAAACACAGGGATAGGAAGAGACAGGTCGGAACTCGTAAATGTAGAAACCATGGTGGACTCGAGCACTTGCGAGAAAGGTAATCGTTTGATCTCTTTTAGTGACGAGGGCAGGAAGGTCGCCACATTAGTTTCGTTGATCCTTTGGTCTTAAACTTTTGTCCGCTACTGTATGTGCGTATACACTCACAAGCGTAAGCTTCGTGTTCCTGTCGTCGGTGGCCCCCTTTCTGGCTCCCTTTTTCAACCAGGAGAACCGCCACATGTACATATGTACGTGGCCCGTGTGTTAAAGGCGATGCGAGAGATCTACACGTGTTTCCATTCTAAACTCTCTTGCCCTATGGGAAAGTTCAGATGCCTGGGTGTCTGTGGTTAAACCAGAAAATTAGGTTCACGGGGAATCGCCGACGATAGGGCAAGCAACGGTGAGAAGTTTCGCGAGAAGCTTGACCTATCTTCCCTTACAGGAACTATACAGTAGCGGACAAAAGTTTAAGACCAAAGGGTCAAAGAAATTAACTCCTTTACATACAATGACGTCTGGGAGACATTTTCATGTGCCATTGTAGACTTTGACGTCTCCGAGACGTCAAGGGCTGCCTACATATTCAAAAATGTTTTGAAATGTTTCATACTTTACCAAACTAGTAATTTATTATTTTATAATATTACTTAATATATCAATTTGATTAAGTGTTATACAGTAATGCAAATTTCAAAAATAAAATGTTCTGTTTTTAAGCTTGCACATAACTCTATTCAGTTGAGCTAAATTAAATAGTACTTCTCGGACTCATCAAATTCTGTTTTATTTGTATGTCAAGGAGTTAAAAAACGGAGACGTAAAAAGAGATCGAAAGGAGAAGTAATATAGTTCAAAACAGAGGTAAGAAGAATGATTTGGGCGCGTTTGTTGCGCGGCCAGGAACGGAACCTCCTGGATGTACACGCACTTCCTGGCCTCTTTTTCAAGCGAATTTCTATTCACGGTGAGACGGATAATTCTGAAGACCCGACCTGCTTTGCCCTTTCAACCAATTCCTGTGCTTTGTCGTGTCGGATTTCTATAGCCGATTACGTTCGTGCAATAAATTGTACTGTTCCTAAAAGAAGTGCCCAAAATCAATGGTTTCCCTCGTCGATAAAACCTCTGGAAAAAAGTGAGAAATAGGATCATTCCTCATCCAACAAATACAAAAAACGAATTAACGACTTTCCATTAATCGGTAAGTTCCAATTCAATCCTAAGGATTTCACTCGGTTCAAGCTGCACAGCATTCCTTTTAGCAATTTTGAAGTTTCCTTGGATTAAACGACAATATTATGTTCTGTTAGAAAACGGAAGAAATTTCGACGGCGATTTTCAAGATCCGAGAGAGAAATCCTGTCGACCTGTTAGGACACAAGAGAAAACGAAAGCGAGGCACAGCTGGCCCCAGGAGATCGCTGCGCACCCTCTTTCTCGATTGAATCCTATATAAATCGCGGGCCGTGCCTTTCTTCAAGGAAACACGTGCTGGCCACATGTTGCACAAAAGGAATCCTCAGTGGTCCTTTTCATATATCCGTAACGTAAAGTCGTAGTTACAAAGGAGCTTTAGGAGCGCATAAATGATTCTTGCTTCGTCGGAGGATACGAAACAGGGCGGCAGATGTTGTTTCCCGCCTTTGCCTCGTTCTCGAAGACGCGTCGACTCGGTCTGTTATGCATGTGCAAGCGTTTCGAAAATACGATACACAGGCGACGAGAGAGGAAGAATAATTTATGATTGTTTCCAAGGCTTGCGAACCTGGCGAATTTTTTCCACCGATTTCATCATACCATATACGTACAGTAGCGGGCAAAAGTTTAAGACGAGAGGACAATGTACAGCTTAGATTTATGATTTGCAAACAATGTCTAGATATTCATTTTAATTGTCATTATGGTAGAACACTATTCATTGATTAGCGCAAATTACGAATTTTGTTCATCGTGCTATTTCTTATAAATTAATTTATTCGTTTTCACTGATCTGTAGACTATGTATCTGAACTTCGCAGCCATATCGCATTAATTCACACTTTTCAAATTTTAGAGGAAAGCAAATCGAAGATGACATGGAACAATGCGTTATTATTTTAAAAGCTAAACGACTTAGAACGAAATAATTTTTACCATTTGAGGAGTGAGCAATTTAACACAGGAAATATGCAAAATGTCACTTTTTGAAAAACGTGGACTCGATACAGTTTAGCTCAAATACACGATGATAGGGGCTGATATCCATGGGAATACATTCTTATTGAGCTTTCAGAAAGGACTGCGTAGTCGTTTCCAACTTTCTGTTTGATCGATAATCTCGATTTTGGTAGAGACCGATTTTCTTCTTAATTTTGCCGCAATGCGAGAGAGTTTCGACGTTCTACTGGGTGGTCGAACAGTATCCGCAACAATATTGTAATTGTTACGGTAGAGGGAAGGTGGTATCGCAAAAACCGACCAAGTTGTTTTCTCTTCTAAATTCCATTGCAAATTACTTATAGAAATAATGTTTGAATCGCTACTTCGAAGCGTCAAGCATGAAATCCTGATTGTTCACGCGTTCGCATCAAGAAGTCGATCTCGTGAAAGACTGAGGAACGGGTTGCACGTGTATCTAATCGCGCAGCTCGTGATTATGGAACGAGAAGATTCTCGAGAACGATTGCAACCACCACCATCTGTTGGTATCCTGCTCCGTTCAGCCCCAACTCAAACTGGAGCCGTGTTCCGCCTTGCAAGTTCTTCTCCTCCACTGTGAAAACTAATTCCGAATCGATTCTGTTTGTAAAACATATTTGAAGGTAAGCCGATTTGTTATATCCTTGTGAAAGCGAACAATTTTTGTATTGTGTTAGCTTTGATACCTCTTGTTTTTGTTTTTAGTAAAATCCAGAAGCAATCCTGTACACGATATTGTACAGCAAGAAATATTAATTACAGAACAGTGAAAGGGGACAAAATAATGGAAATGAAAAGTAAATAATTGAAGACACATCCTTGAATTAATTTAAACAACACTAATTCAGACCCATGACAGTTTTAAACACCAAGAATTCCAGCTTCTCACCATTTACCGTCAAAATTTACTATGAATTTAAAGAGGGTGCGCGAAAGGCCATCATACGGTGCTTACTTTTCTCCTTCTCACCAGCTCAGAATTTATTTTTACTAAGGAAGAGCTGCGTTGCTCTACGTCGTCTTAACGCTACAAGACACCATCGAAGCTGAAGCGAGGTTTCCGGGGAGAGAAATAACCGACGTTCACGATTCGAAGCTGTAAAAGCTAGAATATCGCGAGCACCGTTTAAACGGAACGCTTTGTGTCCGCGGTAAAAGGTGTTCCGAGCAGGTAAAGCATTCCTACTGAAACGGTTCTACCTGACCCACCTGGCTTTCACGCTGTATTTTCGGCCTGACAACAATTTCTCTCCATATGCACGGGCGTTCAAAGAGGACTAGGTAAAGTACAATGTTTTCAACCACCGACTAAAAATATGCTAGGGATCATTTATAGTAAATCAGCAACTAACTTCTTGTAAATGAAATAAACGAATTTCATTACTAGACATCGGTTTTTATTAGAATTTCAATTTATAAAATTTTCATTAACATATAGCCAGCCGAATGGAGAAATCTCTTATTTTTTCTTCAACAAAGCGCTGCCATTAACTCTATTTGCTTTTGTTATTAGTTAGTCTTGAACTAGTATTGTTCATAGTTCATTAAATGCATTTTCTGCTTTTCCAGAGTACAATTTTTAATCAACTCAACACTAACTCAGGACCAACTAAGAATAAAAGTAAATAGAATCAATGGCAGTGCTTTGTCGAGGAAAAAATGGTAGATTTCACAAGCGTGAAAATCTGTTGAGAGAGAACATCTACGAGTAGCTAAAACCGTACTTATTTGGTTGCTCTACGAATTATTTTCGAAGAAAATCCATAAGGAGAGGTTCTACCAGATGTGCTAGGAGTATTGAAGCAAGCCAACCCTCGAAATCTCGGCTTAAGAACTCAATATCTAGAAGAGCTCTCAAGAAGGCTTGGATATTACGTATCGACTGTATAAAGTCGCTTCCTTTGAGCTACTGGTATACTTTCTTTCAACGGATCACATTCTTGGACCCTGACGAGTTTTCCTTCACCCCTACTATACTCAGTTCTGCAAAAGTAACTACAAAACCTTTCCTTACCGTGTCCTAGTCAAAACAAATGTTAATCCAATCGCTTATACGCTATCTAACATTTTGTAGCAGCTGTCGTGCAAAAAGGACGAGACCAGAACCGATTAACTTTTTGAGAGACAGGATTTCAGAAAATAAATAGACCCATGTTGCACATGAGAATTGTTGCGTTTTAAATCAAACAAACCTGCACTAACCTGTACCGACATGCTGAAACTTGCCAACACAAGCTAACGTATTTATAACATTTTTTTATGGTACTACCAACTGTGCTTTACGTAAGTAAAACTAAATATAAATCTATGCGCGTGCAGCTATTGCAATATTTAGAGATGGGTCTACAAATGTCCCACCATGCATTACCCTGCATCAAAAAGGTGGGGCATTTTTAATCCCACCGTATCCCAAAGAGGTAATCTGGATTTTGAAAGGGCACGCGACCACCACAAGTATCGTCGAACAGTCGCAGAGGACAGGAAATGCGCTACGAAATTGCTTCTTTGCTGGACATCCGGCTCGCCACACGCATTGTGCGTTTTGCTTGACGTCACAACACACACCTGCTTCCTCACAGCTGGTCTCTCCAGTCCGTGGTGGCAAACTCCCCTGACAAATAGCTTTATATCACCGTGTCCGTGTCCCCCTTGGACCGACGTTCTTCCTTCGAGGAATCTCCTCGAACTTGCACTCGAAAAACAAACAGAACGATTTAACACTAGGTTTCGGGCTTCATGAGAAAAATTTCAAAAGCAATTGCTATTATTCCGACTAGCTGTTGCTCCACGGGTTTGCCACACGGAAGTACTTTGATTTCAGAAAGTTAAATATTTATTAATTTTTATAGCACTTGCTTCAAAATCGTCGGATTTTCAAGCAAACTTTCATCCCCTATTTAACCCTCTTAGGGGTAGAATATCAAAAAATGCTTCCTCAGTGGGTACCTACGTCATAAAAGGAATCGTTTTTCAAATATCGTATTTCTAGCTTCAGCAGTTTAGACTCTTCGATGATGAATCAGTCAGTTAGTCAGGGCATGTCTTCTTATATGTATAAATGTCCTTAAATCTAGCGTTAACGTTCTCCGTGTATTTCCATCGAGGATTTCCTTCTTTATCAGACTCTGTGTATATGGTTAAAGAATGCATTTCGGAAGATAATGGGAAAATCTTGTACAGTGTCAATGAAACGATACTAAATCCTTTCCGGATAGTTAGCCTCGTGATCCTCCCATGATCTCTTCGCGATGTCGGTTCGGTTTACGATTTATCGACTCGGATGTCTCTCCATTTTTTTTGTTTTATTTATATTCCAGGGAAGTGTCGCATTGGGAACGACCACCCTATCGACGAATACACGGACAGCGCGTTTTGCAAATGCACAAAACACGCGCGCACACACACACACCCTCGTTCGGCTGATCCAGTTGCAACAGATGCAAGAATATATACTACTCTGTTCCTTTCTTCGTCTCTCCCTCTGACACGCGTCTCGTTTCCTATGGCTCTTCTCTTTTTTTTTCACCGGGGTGTGCGCACGTTCCCCGGAGACACTTTACGAAGGGACGACGAGCCCAGCCGGTTAACTAGAGTATTGTTCGATTATTATTTCGGTACATATCATGCACTTGTTATCTCTTTGTGGGGTCATATGGTGGTTCAAGGGTGGTTTCGTTGCCGATGACGGATCTCTGTCGTTCGCGCCAGGCCGTCGTAGACACCACAGATAGTCAACACGATTTTTTTTGCAAGGAATCATTACCAATTATTTGTACGTCTTTGTTTAGCATCCTTCCTCCTTACAATTCTTCGCTATTTCTTACTTTTCTTACTTTTCAGCTGTTCCTCCAACACTTACTTTCGAGCATACGAAATGACAAGTCAAGAAGAAGGAATAAGAAAAGTATAGCCAACCATGATTCTAAATTATACGATAATTTCAAGAAATCATTACCAACGTCTTCGTTTAGCATCCTCTCTCTTTACAATTTTTCACGATTCCTTACTTTTCAGGTGTTCCTCCAACAATTAAATCCGAGCATGCAAAATGACAAGACAAGAAGAAGGAATGAGAAAAGGAAGCAAAAATGGAGCGTGGAGGGGAGAAGGGAGGACAATGATCCTCGGAAACGAAGGGAACATCTGCTCGGGCCACGGACCACGGCGTGTCCTCTTTCAATGAGCGGCGATCGCGTCGTGAAACTTGTCCCACCTCACCACGCATAGGTATTCATTATACTCGTCCATGGTGCACGTTCGATCCTTTTTCTGCGCGATCTTTTTTGGTCCACGGAACATCTGCGGCAGCTGTGAGGCGGTGGCCTGCCGCAGCGCACACGAAGCACGGCAGGTGCTTACCTTCGAAGAAGCTTCTTTCCTTCGCCCTACCAATTACGCGTGCCTCTTTCTGCCTCTCAAACTCTCTCTCTCCCGAATCCTCCTCGATCTCTTCCCCCTATAGCATCCTCTTTCCTCTTCTGTTTCTAATCTTTTGATCGACAATCATCGAACGAACGTATAAACGGAGAGAGTTTGTTGCAATAATTTTGGGGGAAGGAGCGCTCCGCTTATAGTTAGCATATTTTAAGATTTAGGGATGTGTTCGTAAACTGGCATTAACACTAAAACTACCAAGGGGGTTAAAACGACCCAATTTCTAATTTTTCATAGAAATCTGCACATGTGAAAATTTACTATGATTTTTACTATGATTGCTAAAATTTGTCTCCCTTATATTACGTACTTTTTTCGTATAGCTTTCAATTCGATTTCTTTGTCTTCAATAAGTATAATGCAAAATTTCTCTCAGAAATGATTCCGATCACCTTAGGATCCTTAGAACAGTTGTGCGTACCCTACGATATTTACGCTTTGATATAAATCCGAAGTAATTTTCGCAATTACTTTCAGATGATCGTTTCTAACAAGGAAGAGAGACAAAGGCATATAGTCAAAGAAAGGAAAAAGTCAACGCTTGATATCATCCACGACGAACAAAACAAGAAGAGAGGATAAGGATCTACGTGCAAATCGATGGTAAAAGTTCCTCAGGACACGCGCTCTCTTTTCCTTTTTGTCAACGGACGAAAAACAGCGATGCGATGCGAGTATCGGTGGTCCAGAGAATTAGGTACTCCCCCATCGTTTTTCTTCTCACTCCTTCGCGATGAGGAATCTTTTGACCACGGGCAAAATCGAGGCACGTGCACAGAGCTGAACGCAGCAGATCTCTTTCTCTTCCTCCAGAGAAAAAGAAAGAGACGTATTCGCACGCGCACGCACCTGATCACCGTTCATCTGGTCATAAGAACTTGTGTAGCTCAAATTATAGATCATCTAGAGAATTTATGGATCAATAATATAGACTAACAAGTCGGATGAAGATGTAACAAGTGGTGTACACGGAGTTTAAAGCACCGATCAGTTCTTTTTTTTATGATTACAATCAGCAGCTATGTAAAGTAAATGAAAATTCACTTGCAGAGTAGAACTTTACAAGTGGAATTCTCTAGACAACATCTAAACTTCAAGTAGTATAGCGTTAACAGCAGAACACCTCCCAAGATCAAGTACAGTAGCGGATAAAAGTTTAAGACCAAAGAAAAAATTAATTAATTAGTTCGTACAAAATTCATATTTTATGCTAATCAATAAGGAGTGTTCTATCGTAATAACAGTAAAAATTAATATATAGACAATATTTGCAAATCATAAACTTATATTCTATATTGTCCTCTCGTCTTAAACTTTTGTCCTCTACTGTATATGCGTGTGCTTTAGATTTCAGGGGACTTCTAAAGGTGTTTGTAACTTCATGGATCGACAGAGGACAACCACGTGGTCTATTCGGATTCCCTATCTAGCAGCTGCTCTCTTGGAACTTCGTATCTCTTTTTTTCTTTACGCTCAAGCTCTTCCGCATATACTAACACTTGGAACATAAGTTTAGTTTAGAAATTTAACATTTTCAACATTTTAGAAAAACTAAAAACATAAAAGCCTACAAATGCAAGCCATATAACGGTTAGAACGTTTAAATCTTCATGAAAAATTCAATAGGAAGCAGAAAAAGAAATACAAAGGTTTGAGAGTTTCTTCGTAAGGCTTTAACCCTATCTCAAACAAATTTACGCGTAACTTAAGGGAAGACTTAAGATTTGCAATCTTGGCAAATGTTAAAAGATCTTGGCAGATCTCGAATTCGTAAAATTGACAGGTTAAGAGTAATTATTATATAACATTTTTTAAGGAGATCACTCACCCATACAGCATCGCAGCACCGGCTATACCACCTCCACACTGTGCGGCAATGTAGAAAGCAGCACGAAGGAGAGAGATCCGTCGACACAAAGCGAAAGATACCGAGACAGCTGGGTTCACGTGGCCACCTGTATGTACATTAAGTGTTTTACGTTTTCATTACGGATTTTATCATAAGTTTGTCAACGTGCTCTTTTTAAGCAAAGAAGAAAAAGCTATCTTTCAAACACTGACGTTAAAACATACTTTTACTACAAATCATAATCGGACGAACTTTGAACAAACAGGCATTTTATTTGCTAGAAGTATCAAGAAGGAAACAAGATCGTATTTCTTTTTGATGATAAATAAAATTGTGTAAAATATATGCAGCATTTGCATGAAACATATACTCCATTCAAGGTACGTAATGCACAGTATGTATCTATCAACCAGTATAATCGTTTAACAAGCCAATCGAGAGAGAAACGAAGTGGACTGAATACAAATAATATGACAATGCATATAACAAATCTCTGCTTCTGATGTGTTTTCAAATTCAGGAAACTTCTTCAACGCCACAACTTTTATCTATTATTTAAATAAATTTCACAGACAAAGAAATATTAACGCTTAATAGAGAGATCTCCTATTTGGTTGGCTAAGTGTTAAGGTAACAACTTTTCCAATTACAAAGTAAAAATGGTCAATGCCAAAGGTATGAAGCCTTAAAAATTCTAAAAACGAAACTTACCACTAATGTGACCGAAGATCAAGCAGATCGCTGAAATTGCGAATCCGGATGCGACGGCGGTGGCTAAGACGGCTAGTCCGCTTCCGGAGACTGCGGAGGATGCTGCTGCGCCAGATACTACGAGACTAAAGAGAAAAGTGGCGAAACATTCTACAGCTACTGCTTTCCAAAGTTCCAAACTACGAGCTTCTATCGACATAGGCGCTTTCTTCTCCATCGGCTCTACATTGTTTTCCTTTAACGTTGAGATCCTCGTGAGTAGAGTCATAATGCTTGCGTCAATTTCTCTTGATAACGTCTCCGTGGTCATTTTTCCTTTTTTTAATGTATACCAAACTTGTCGAGAATATAAAGAAACAGCTTATACTCTATCCGTCTTATAATTCCTTAAAGCATTCTTTCAATTGAATCTCACTTTCGGAATGCGTTCAAATGACTGAAGCCACTTACAATTTTTTAGTGCACACTTTCTCATGCGATACCATGAACTCAACGGGGTTAACAAGAGAATTACAAAGTACCAACACAACGAAGGAGACACGAGAGTTAATGAAGAACGAACGCGTGAAACCAATGTTGCCGGAATAGCAACGCACTCTCGAGTGACAAGACGATCGTCGAACAAGTGGGCCCCGGACTGTGCGAGTGTGCCTCCACCACCGCAACGCCCCCACTCTTCATCCATCCGCCAGTGCATCTGTGCCTGACTAAAGGAACTCGACCGATTACCACGCGCCGGCTGGAGTATACATCTGAAAAAGTACAAAATGGTCAGAGAAGGATCTTCAAAATAAAATCGAACAGTTAGGAAAGGATATGGTCAAGATGTTATTTGAAAGGTGATTGTGGTACCCTAGGAAATGATGGAATTGGGTTCTGTTCCGATTTAATACCAGGAAGGTGTTGCTTAATAAGATGTACAAAATATTAACGGAGCTGGTAATAATATTTATTAATTTGTGGTACTTGACAGGATGTAAATTTTTATTTTTCACCGTAATAATTGTATTGACATTTGTTAATTTTTAAAAATTTTTAAATTTTATGATTATTTCAGGCTTGCATAGCCCCTGATTTTTGACTATATGAAAAAAATATGACTGAAGAACAATAACGAATACTGATAAAATAATTACATTTATTGTGAGATGCTATTCCCACGAGTTCAAAGACTGCATTAATGCTAAAGTTCCCACAAAAAAGGGATGTACGCTCGACGGGACACAAACAACAAGTATAATAGGGTCCATTTAAATCAACTTTGCATGCACGTCCGCAAATTTGCGTTCACCACGATCTCTCGAAATTTATGTTTCATCTTTTAATATATCGAATTATCCATTCTGAAACATTATTATTTCTATTTTTCATTAAAAATTATCATTCGTAATGTTAAAAACGTATCTTACTTCCAAGCATGTAAGTGAAACCAACCGCAGGACGAGTAATAAATCCAACAATTGCTATAAATTGAAGAACTCGCGTGGAGGGGTTAGCAGAGAGAGAGAGAGAGAGAGAGAGAGAGAGAGAGAGAGAAGGAGAGCGGCAGATAAAAAACTTCTAGTTTATCGCATCTTTAGCCGTGGTAAGAGCGATTACTTGAAACATGTATTTCTAAGTGCGAGGTAATCTTTGTATTAATAACATTTAGCGACATACTATTAAATTATATTTTCACTTATACTAATATATACTCTATATGCTTTATGAGGTTGAAACTGTGTTCAAACTGAAAACTTGTTAAATTACACGTTAATTATACAAATCCTAATCTTTAAACAACTATAACGAATCCAACGAAAGCAGTATGAATGTGAAGAACGACCATCGATTATCGCATTATTCATGAGGTAGTGTATTATCAGTTTCAGCGGTGTTCAACGACGATCCGGTTTTTGCTCTATAAGCTATCTTCTACAAACAAAAGAAATACAATTTATGTCAGTTATTCTCAAGTACAGGTATTAAATTCAATAAATGATTTAGTAATTATCATGATTAATTAATTATATTCGAATATACAAGTAACAAAATATAGTTCAATAAACGTAATAAGCAACACCGATATAATTTATTTTAGGTAAAATTGTTACTCCAAGATAAGCGTATCTGTAGCAAGAGCCAATAATCTGTCTGTATATATATCTATAGTAGGAGTATACAACTCATTCATACCTGCGATGGCATACTTGGACAATCATGGGGATTCCGTAAATCATATTGCTCGATCACTTTAGCGGTAAGTATTTATTAATGAGTGGGCGGTCGATCGCAGCGTATATTTACATGCGAAAGTAACATTGCCATTCAGTGTATTCTGGACGTTGATGCGTGTGGTGTGTGTTCAAAATATTTTTTTTCTAATAAATTCACGTTCATTAGTATTGCACGCTTGTAATTCGATTTTATACACTAAATTTGACTTCGATCAATCTGACCGGTCAGATCGATTGATTTTTGTTCTAAAACACATTCGTTATGGACTTATCGTATGATGGTATACATTCAAGACAGAAGTATCTTTAGTTGACATAACTGCTAAAAAATAAAATGATTCGTAATTTATCAATCTTATTACCGTAGTCAATAAAAATTAGATTTCTGTATTTAATATTTTTGAGAACAAGAAAAATGATTATTTTCGAACGTGACAGGCTAGAGGGTGTTGGCCTACGCGTGCATTAAACTGCGATCGCCAACGATTTCATAAGTGCACGTGTTCAACGTGATCATTACGATTTTATGCCATATAACCTTGTTTATTTTTTATAATAAAAAAAAGGTGTTCCAGTTAGTTTCTAGAGATGATTTCCCTTTCTCATGTACGTTCTCAATGAGCGTACAACCATCGGTGGAACTTTACTTTCGCAACGGCTTTCGCTTTTTCTTGATTCATCGAGAGTTTCCTGGAAGACCAAGTTCTTTGCTTTACTACGTGCTTGAAGAAGTGTAATACGTGTGTGTACTAACATAGACGAACCACACCTGTCCCGTTCACGATAAAACACCAATCCGCACGCGGCAAAATGGCCGTGTATGTTTTGTATGCGTCGATTGGACGCGTTTGTTTTTATCTCTGCTTCCTCGTAATTACGGTGTTGTGTCAAGAACAAATATCCCCGGGTAGTCGGTACTACAGTCGTGATGGGGTATATGTGCCTGCGAATGGACCGAATCACCAAACCGACACTTATCTTTACAAAGATAGAAGGTATGGGTATCGGCCTAGTTACCTGGACCCTGTTTACAGAGGACCCACTAAAGCAGTGGAGGATCGCTACCATTACGAGGTAAGAAAGAATGAATGATAAGATTCTACGTTCGTCTTATAGTACAAGTTACGTGATTTGTGTAAAAAATTAATGATACACTGTGCATTTCTTTTAATTTTAATAAATATAAAAAAGAGATTTTAATCGCAAAAAATTATTGTTAAGGACACAACTGCAAGACTCCCTTTACCTGGAGTGCTTGGAGGTTGGCGAGAAGATCTTCAAGGAAAAGGGAGGCCAGATTCTAAAAATTTGAAAAGAGATGTAACTGTTGTTACAGCTTATGGACAAGTACAAGGATTTAAAGTATATTTATATGATGATCCTCAAGCAAGACACAGGTCCTGGAGTTTACCAGTTGAAAAGGTTACTAAACATGTTAATGTGTTCTTGGGTATTCCTTATGCTATGCCACCTACAAAGGAAGGTCGATTTAAACCACCTAGACCTCACAGAGGTTGGCAGTTGCTGCAAGCTGTTGATTGGGGACCAGCTTGTCCTCAACCCAGTGCATACACTGGTGCCACTAAAGGAATCAGAGATGTGGATGAAGATTGCTTGTATTTAAATGTTTTTACTCCATATATTGACTCTGGTCTGGCTCAACCATACCCTGTAATGTTCTATATTCATGGTGGAGAATTTACGCATGGAGCTAGTAATTTATTTCCAGGTCATATGTTAGCTGGATTTTATAATGTAGTAGTTGTTTCTATCAATTATCGATTAGGAGCATTAGGATTTCTAAGTACAGGAGATGAAAACAGCCCTGGCAATTATGGAATTTTGGACCAAGCCATGGCACTAAGATGGGTATATGACAATATCAAAGCTTTCAATGGCAATCCTGATGCGATAACTCTGTTTGGACCTGGTGCTGGTGCAGCGAGTGCAGGATTATTAATGATTGCACCCAAAACCAGAGAGATGGTATCAAAAGTGATAGCTCAATCAGGTTCTGCATTAGCAGATTGGTCAGTTATAACAGACAAATACAGAGCACAAAACACATCTAGAGTATATGCAAAAATGTTAGGTTGCAGCATAGAAAGCAACTGGAAATTGGTGCAGTGCTTGAAAGATGGTAGATCGTCTTTTGAACTGGGTAATTCAGAATTAAAACCAGATATTGGAATGTTTCCATGGGCTCCTGTATTGGATATCAATTACACCGTACCTAGCGATAATTGGTATGAAGATTGGGCAGCATCAGACTGGCGTTTCTTTTCAGAGACACCCGAGGAAAGCATAAAAAGTCGAAAGTTCAAGCATAATTTAGCATACATGACTGGTGTGACTACTCAGGAAGCAGCATATATGATATGTATGTAATTTGAGATTTTTACGACTTTATATTTTTTCGCAAATTACAAAACATTTATTTTAGATAATAACATCACATTGGCCAGAAATCAATATATCATGGATTCAGAATTGTTTGATCAAAAAGTATGGGAACTTGTTCTCCAATACAACTACACTTTGAATCCTCAAGGAGTTTATGAAGCTATTAAATATATGTATACGTATTGGCCGGATCCGAAAAATAGTACGCATATTCGTGATCAATACATTAATGTGAGTTATCATGCAACTTTTGTATAAAAAAATTTCTCCATATTTTTTAAAATAACGGAGATATTTTATTTATTAGTCCATTAAGTATTTATATTACATTATATTTTCAGCTTTTGTCTGATTTCCATTATGTTGCTCCTTTTGACAAGATTGCAAAATTATTGGTAGAGAAACGTGTACCTACATATTTATATGTATTGAATACATCCATAGAAGCATTAAAATTGCCCCATTGGCGAAGAGTTCCTCATAATACCGAACTTCTTTGGCTGACAGGAGCACCTTTTATGGATATTGGTAAGTATGGAATAATTCGAGACTTTAAAAAACAATCATATAATTATTAAATATAATGTTTTTCCTAGAATTTTTCCCCCAGAAATTAAATTTAAAACGAGATATGTGGACAGACAATGATCGTAATATGAGTCACTTTTTTATGCAAGCGTACGCAAATTTTGCAACACACGGGTATGTTTTTGAATATCATATTTATCTTTTAACTTTTATTTATTTACATAATTTTTCCGCAGAAATCCTACACCATCACAAATCTTAGGATTACATTTTGATGTTACCAGACCTGGTCAATTACGTTATTTGAATATTAATACTACTTTTAACAGTTCAGTTTTATTAAATTACCGTCAAACTGAAAGTGCCTTTTGGTCTATCTATTTACCAACTGTTATCGGTCGTTTGGTACCTACGTATCCTCCAGTTACCGAAGTAAGTGCACGTAATTTTTTTTTTACGCATATACTGGTCTTTTTTTACCAACTAATTTTTATAATTACAGTATTGGTGGGAACCTAAACAGCCCCTACAAATTGCGTTTTGGTCAGTTTCCGTTGTCTGTCTGTTATTAATTGTGCTTTCCGTAGTTTGCTGTATGCTTTGGCGCAATGCCAAAAGGTAAGAAAAGGTAAACAGAATCGAACCCATGTGACTACATTACTTAACTTCGTAGTGCATGAGGGTGATGGTTCTGATTTTATAAATACTATAAATGATACTCAGGTTTAAATACAAACATCATAGCACTTAAACTTTCTATTCATTAATTCTCTTTTTACTTATAATTCATGCAGCAAAACGAAGGCTATTAGATTGTATGCAGGTAATTCAAACGCTTTTCACATGCAACGCTGTACATATTTAATTATACAAACTATAGTTTTAGCAAGGAACGTTTTGGTTAATTAGTCACGGAATCTTTGTTAGTGGTGTACAGAACTGACTTACTATTCGCTTTTTGTATTTATTGTAAATAGGTTGTATAACCTCATAGAATTATAATAAATTTTGTTACTGTCTTTTTTGTACCCCTATGTCCAGACAATCTGACCACTACTATAGCGGGGACATCCTGATGGTACGAGACGATGAACCTTCGGAGGGAATCGAGAATATGACTCGTGCTTCGAAAGAAAACGTCTATGCATACCGTGATACACCACCTGCCAGAGCCAGGATTCCACGTCAGAACGAAGCCAAACTTCAGGAACGATTGGTGCACAATCGGAAATTTAGTTCGACACCATCCCTTAGGAGCAACTCGAATATTTCATTGAAGGATATGCGTTCGGAAGGATTCGTTACCAGTTCACCAAATGGACAACTTAGATTGAGTAAAGCCATGAGTCAATCTTCGTTGTCCAAAAGCAAAAGCAAGACACATTTAGTCCAAGGTGTTCCACAAACTGCAGTTTAGTATCCTTACGGCCGTTCTATTTATTTTCCCGAAGAATAAAAAACTGATGGATGTCTGAACTATAAAATATAGTTAACTCAAACAGTATGTGTTCATTCAGATACGAGATGTTTCTTAATACAGAAATTTTTTAAATATTGAGAAGCACTCTGTACATAAAATGGAGAGTATTTTAAACGACTAAAGTTAATGTTTTAAAATTTGGCTAGGTATTTCATCCGTCCACGTATATATTGTTGTTATATTAATATAACACTGTACATATCGACACACTCTTTTTGTATTTTTTTTATGTTAAATTTTAAGGTTGTAAGAACCGATGTTATGCCTTATAGAATATATGAGATTTATTTTTTACATAAAACAACATATGCCACTATAGTAATATATATAAAAAATATATATGTTATATGATGTAACGTCGAAATTTTCGGAGCAAATTTAATAGTAAAACTTAGATGAAGTAAAGCGTTTTATATCATTTTTTTACTATACAAAACTAGATATAATATATATTAACGACATGTAAATCTAGCTTTTTTAATGGTATTATAAGGAAACAAACTTAGTTGTAGTTATCGATCTCATTTACCGACGTCACGATTTCGATACTGTAAATTCGTTTACATGTTCTAGTATTTTGCAGTACCTAATTATAGAAACATATGTTATTATATTATGTAAAGAAGTTTATTTACATCTTCAGTTCACAAGACTTTTAATATGTACAAGTTAAAAAATATGTATCATAAGATTATAGTATTAAAGTATACCATATATGTTAAGATTTTGTAATTAAAATACATTGTGCAAGCAATATTGAAATTTCTGAATGTCCTAAAAAAATTCAATTGCAGCAATATTCATTTCATACATATCACATACTACAATAGATGCCTATTTCAGAACTTTATAAATCATGATAACCACAAATAGTTACCCAATTTTTTATAAAAAATAAAGAAACATGGGACCAAAGCGAGCAGCTGTAAGATTTAACAAATTAAGAATTCACATACATAAAATCACGTACTAAATATTAAAAATTGTGCGTAGAAGTGTATGTCGAAAGGCAAAGAACGAGTGGATCGCGAACAGCAAACCAAAAACCAGTTCGATCCCCTTCGCTTAGAAGTGAAATATCCTGGAACAGCTATATTCTTGCTACAATGCGAAGAAAAACCTATTTTATTGGCCGCAGCGGCTGCTTTGGCAAAGTTTGGCAGCAAATCTCAAGACAACTTGGAAGTCTTATTCAATCTTGATATCGTGGATAGCATAATTCCATTAATTACACATGAAGATTTATTTACCAGAAGGTTTATTTTTTTCAGCTTATCATACTCTCTCTCTCTCATGGTTTATCATGACTTTTGTTCTTGTTATACCTTTTTTATCATGCATTCTGTACAAAGTACAAAATTAAATGATTCGCAGTTCTTTTAATTCTAACGATAATAAAATACCACAGATTCGCTGCAAAACTGTTAGCTGAAATGGTAGCGATTCCTAACGTTCGCAATTTCCTGCTGGATTCCAGCTACTACATCCCACACTTTACTAATGTCTTGGTCAACGAAAACGACATCTTCATGCAAGAATTTTCATCCTTAATCCTAGCAGAAATGTCCAAGGATATATTTGGAGCGGCACAGATATTAAAACAATGTTCAAATCTGAATTTCCTATTCGAAAGGCTTCAGTCACCGGATCCTGATGTAAAAAGGAACACTATACAAATCATGTACAATCTGCTGCAAGATCCTTTAGGCGCGATGAAAATAATTGAAACTAAGGTTCAGTGCATTGAAAAGTTTCGCTTTTTAAAGTTCTTTTCATTATTGGGACTGTATATTTGAAACAATCTGTTGTTTTTAGGACTTCAATTTGGAATGTGTGTATAACCTTTTTAATTCGCTTTACCCTGAAATTCAGAAACTTGCGCTCAACGTGGTAACGGATTTAGTGCGCAGGAATCAAGATGATTATTTGCAAGATCATCTCCGACGTTCAAATGGTCTTCACTGTTTGCTGAAATTCTTAGACGTAAGTTATAGATGTACGATATAAAGAGGAATCTTTGATTAATTTCTTCTACGCTTTATAAAAATATCTCTATACTTGTTTAGAACGTTGAATGGGAAAGTCTTCATACAGATGCTCTTAAGATTCTTCGCTTGACTTGCAACAACCCTATCACGGTTGAATTTTTTGATGATATCGGTGGTATTAAACAGATACTGAAGTATCTAGAGGACGCGTCAAATTCGAAGCTCTTTATGGAAGCCTTAGACGTAGCTGTTTGTTTCTCGTATACGCGTAGGGGTAGAAAAGTAACACACCTAATTTGACAAACTCAAAGAAGTCAAAATGCGCCCTTTTCATGTACAGAAATATTGTAATCAATTAAGAGGTTCCTTAAGATTCTTTATATAGCATTGAGAATTTATATATGAACTGGATGATTTTTGTACAAATGGAACTGAACATTTTTTTATTAATTGCTGTTCTTTCACTAAAACACCGTACACGGTATGTTATTTTTATAATATAAAGACATTTACAGGTGAAAGGAGTTGGTAAATGATCTTGCGGGTTTTAAATGATCCTTAACACGGGCTGTAGGCTTCTTTGAGACGTAGAACTTTCTATTTGACATGGTTTGATTTATCGCCACCAAATTTAATGGAAAGGCGCTGTACATCTATGGGATAATCGAGCATTTATTACAAATGTTAACCGGCAGCGCTCAAACTGACATCTGTGAGATCAGTTGTCAAGGTATTGGTATGATGACTTTGTACAATCAGGCCGCCAAGGAATTGACTGCCAGCGATTGCATGAAGAATCTTCTAGGTAGATATCTTTATCATAGATATCGTGTAACTGTTACATTCATTAATTTACGTCAATTTACAGATATACTGAAGGACGAGAATTTGAAATGGTCTGCCAGACAGGCTAGTTTGTTCGCTATAAATCAACTGCTGAAATCCGACGTGCTTAATATTCAAAACTTCTTTGACCATCAAGGACAGGTAACTTCGTCCATCATGCAGCAACGGACTATGTTTATTTTAACAAAGAGCATTTAAAAAATATCGCCCTCAGAATTATCTGTTACGGATGATGAAACAAACAGCAGGAACGGTACCGGTTGAGATTTTGGTTGGTGCTGTAGAATGCTTTATTACAGTTGCAAGAAATCAGGCTTTCAGGGATATCATAATCGACACGGACGCAATCGATGCTATATGTGCATCTTTCGAGGTATAATTGTCTAACTTTTCATTTAAATTATCGAAAACGTAACTGTTCAAGTTAAACGAGGATTGATTCTTGTTCGAATTAATTGTTAGCTGCGCTGCGTGTCAATGAACGACTTTAAAATTGCATGCTGCCAAGCTCTGTCTATCGTATGCGTGGATAAGAGCGGAAGGGAACAGTTTTTGAAGGCTGAAGGCCCTACAAAATTATTGAATCTATTATGCGACGTCAAGTCGATTCCACTCAGGAATGCAGCCGTTCAACTGATTCAAATATTATGCACGGATCCTGTTTTGGCAGACTCGTTTGTCTCGGCCAGATATTTAATTTAGTGAGTCTTATAAACTGGAACTATAAAGTATTAATACAATTATGGCGTATCATCACTGTAGTACAGTGTTGTACTATAAGGAAAACATTATAATAGGAATAGTTTTAATTTTGAATGAAATGTTTCATGAAAGTAATGATCCACAGTATGTTAAATAATCGATCGACCGCAAGAATTGTTCCCTCGTGGGATACGTGTATAGAAGCCCTGTTTAATTCTCATTTGCCGATCAAATTCGCTTTCACCGGAAGACTCTCGTTGCACGACATTACTCGGGATGGATTTTACGTACTTCGAAGGAATGTCTGCAAGTAAAAATCTTCAGAGAGAATGAATGGTAACCCCTTGGCATACAATGATGTCTGAGAGACTTTAAGATGTTTTGAAATGTTTTATACTTTACAGAATTACTAATTTATTATTTTTTAATGTTTATAATGTCAAAGGGTTAACAAAAGTTGTTTCCCTTATACTTTCTTCGTTTCTATGTTTCCTATTTTTACTTTCATGTTAACGTTCATTAGATTTCCTGTCTTGAATGACATTTTTCGATTCAAGTTCTGCCCTCTGGAACCAATTTACGTAGTAAATTGCGCCCGACCTCAACAATCCTACACCCTGAAAAGAGATTCTTCCAAACTGAACTCGGAAGGTGTACAGTATTGTTTGTTTTATTTAAATTTCTTAATCGATCGCGGTAAAGTAATTTCTTTTTCAGAGTCCAAACAATTGACTGCAAACTCCGTGGGTTCTGCGAACATCCTGTCGTCTGATAGAACAATTTCGAGCTCTAGGTTTGACGGCATTCAGTACGATCCTTGTCTCTACGATTGCATAGAACTGTTCAAATGCAAATTAATCGCAGCTGAATCAAAAAACGTGTAAGGAAAAATTGTCTGCAATGCGTTGTTACACCCAACTTTCACAGTTATGTAGAGGTGGCGAATGTGTGATCGAGGGAATGAATGAGGGTGAAGGAATGCGTGTATGTGTGTTTCTGCCTGGGTGTGTGGTGTGTGGACGAAGAAATGTAAAAAAATAGTATCTGTTACTTTACCCCCCACTAATTCTATAGTTATCATGTATACTTTTCAATGCAGAATGTTAAAAACAACCGAAGGATTGGTCAACGTCAACTACGTAGCCCTGCGTGCTAAAATGCTGGCCATGTTCGTTGTCCAACAAACGTCCGGGCCGGATCCGTTTATCAGATGCATGGATCATCAGTTGGAAATTCATTTAAAAGAAATTAAGAAAAGCATAGAAACCAGCGTGATTCCGCTGGGAATGTTACGAGTCGGTTCCTACTTTGAGAGAGCCCTACTCTTCAAGGTGATCGCCGATAGGATACACTTACCAACCGCCCTTGTCAGAGGGAAGTATGGAAAAGCTTGGGTAGAGATAGCAGTGCCAGAGGTAAAGGATTTTTGAAGCTTCATTTTTTTTAACCCTTGCATTCCGAATTATTTTTCAATTTTTATGCCAACAACTGCCTAGTATTTTAGGTGTTTTATTTGAAATTTATTTCAAAGGACAATTCCTTGAATGATACTTATTTCAAACAATTTTTTTTACTAATTACAATATTAAACATAGCTTTCAAACTTTGTTCTAACTTATATTTTCATATTTAAACTGGAGCTTTAAAAAATATTACACTCAACAAAGGACTGCAAAGGGTTAATTATCGAAGCTACTTGTAATTGTTCAAGAACGCTTTAATGCTTAGAATTAATTTTGTTTAACACGATACACTTTTAACAGATAAACACTCCAATGGAAGTAGACAGTTTACAGCCTTACGTTAAACGAAAGTCTTGTCCAGAATTCGTTACAGTCTACGAGCGTGTAAAAAGATACTCCCATGAAATTGAAGGTTCGATAAATAAAGATTTAGTCGTTCAAGATTATCCGTCGCCAGTTTTTCCAACGAAGCTACTAAAACCGAATTTCATCGTTGATCTAATGGACCGTCCTGGAGATCTGATGCCGATCGGCAGTCGTCGAGCTCGATCATATTGCGAAGAGAGGCTAGTTTGTAGCACCTTGTGTCGCAATACATAGCATACAGCATGTCCTCGTTGAACCACAACTTTTATTTCATTAGGATAAATCAGCTAGAACAGAACTGGCAAACCTACGGCTTTGAGCCAAATATGGCTCTTCCTCCACTTGCCTGCTTCTTAGCTATTCCCCACTATTTCACACATTAGAAATCCCTCACAGATGTGATTCTTAAAACGCGAAGAAACGATGTCAAGTTGTTTCTGTACTCTACGCGAGTCTACGTACATATTCGTGTGTAACAAGATGCATGGAGTGGGGAACAGGTGGACGCATAGTGGGAACATGTGGCTCGCGACCGAAAGACGTTAGCCAGCCCTGAGCTAGAAGATACGACTCTAGTCTCAACTCACTCTTTGGATTCTAGAAGAAATCGATAGCTTAAAAGATTGCTTAACAATAAAACGTAGAAACCTTATTTACAGCGGTAATACGTGGAAATAGACCAAGTGGTCTTTATTGACTTTAGCCTATTTCCATTGGATACAAGAATAATGGCTGGAGCAAACGCTTTAAAGCGTCATTGTCGCGTTGAACGCTCAAAATAAATTATTTTGCATTCGATTGGATGAACACACACCCTTGCCCCGTTGAAGAGGTTCATTTGTAATAACAGCGCATCGAGGTTGGTCGATGTTTACAGTTACAGTTATTTAAAATCACACGATCAGTGTAACGGCCTTCTCAACTCCCCGAGTTTCACCAGTCCGAAAAAGCTGTTCATTTTATCAAAAATGGCAAATCTCGACGAGCTGGCTTCCTTGAAAACTAAAACATCTTCCTTTTGGAGAGGCGTCAATTGAGCCGAGAAACATGTTTGACTGATGTTGCGCAAGTGGCCTGAGTTGTCGATCTAAAGAAAAAAAAAAAAAAAACATTAAGCAGAGAAACAACCACATCGGAGAGTTATATCTCTTTATGTTTCCATTCTTTCTTAACCCTTTGACTGCTAACTGTTCTAAATTGAAGCGCTTATAATATAGTACACAATTCAATTACTATTGCTTTGTCCACTGCAACGAGGTATGAGATTTCTACATCAGGGCTGCTGTTCGTCTCCCACCATCAATCAGCCGGTTCTCCTATCAGCTAGCACGTTAGCTAGCACGTTAGCTAGCATCGCTAATATAAGGGTTATAATTGTTATATTGTGTAACATAACAGGGCAGTATTTGAATCGGCTGTGCACGAGCGGAAGTTATCTATATGCGGCTCTCTCTGCCTCTTTCTTCCTCTTCGCTCCAGTCTGTTACTGTACGGCAGTTAGCTAGATTTGGTAGGGGTCGTTCAACGAAGCAGCAAAGTCGGAGAAGGGACAGCGTGTGGCTCGCGAGCCGCAAGTTTGATAGCCCTGGTCTAAACCAATGGTTTTCGCTAGACGCATATATGCACTGCTCATAGCAGTCAAAGGGTTAACCATAAACCATTCTTTTCTGAACACGATATTCTACTTACCATGCATTGTAGAATGGGCTGGTTATTCACCTGCAGGTGAAACCCGATCTCATCGTGATCGTCGTTGTAATGAATCTGTGCGTAAACCAGATACAATCCTGTCTCGTAAACGGTCACACTCCCGTCGTTGGCCATCTTGAAGTATTCGCCCATACCAAGATCGTTCACCCAGTCGCTTGGTTTCCACGCCTTGAAGATACTATTCCCATGACGGATCTTCCCATTCCCGGCATAATCGTCCTTGTCCGAAAATCCATGCTTGTCTCCGTCGTAATGAACGGCGACCACTTTTCGAGGATGGTTCATATTTTTTCTAGCTCTGTGAGAAACTTTCCTCGAACGATTGGTCACAGTTGGCGCGTCACCGTCTTCGGTGCGATTCGGAAAAGACGCGTTAGCAGCTTCCAGGGATGAATGGGTGTAGTATTTCTTGGGTGGATGCCTGCCGGCGATCACCACAGACCTGTGGAAAAACAAAAAGAAAGGAAAACGCATGAGTTATCGTATCTTCTTATTTTCCGCAAAAAGAGCACCTAAGAATGCTCTGTTATTTTTAAGTAGCATTCAAACGAAGATTAAGCGTTTACTGTTACAGCATAAAATATTGTAACTAACGTATTCTGTTCTTCCTTGACGTTTTCGTTCTCCAACGTCTCCCGCGAACTGGAATCGGAGGCAACCATCCTCCTAGCCTTATTCTCATGGGGATGCCTGTTAACGGGTAACCTTTTGGAACCACGGTGCTTCTCTTCGTCGACCGATCGTTTCCACTTCAACTTCATCTTCCGGTCTAATAAAAGATTTCTCATGCTCTCTGCACTTAACACGTCTCGCTTCCATTTCGTGTTGTTCTTCTCGTTAGCCGATTTCTCTTCCAGGACCTTCTTCAGACGATGGTCCTGATCCACACTTTTGTGGCTTTTCTTCGATTCTCGGCCGTGCTTCGCCTCGATCTTCTGCACCGCAGCCAACAGTTCCATCACCGCTTTATCCGAGCTGGACTCCGGTGGAGAGGGCACCGGAGCGATCGTCGACGAAGAGTCCGGGAAATCGGACGGTCTTGCACCGAACATCGGAGGCGTATGATAATCCGTTGTGTAATCGTGCGAGGGGAAGGTGTCGTCGTCGTAATTGGAGTCGTAATCCGCATTGTCGATGTCTGTTTCCCCAGGATCGTCGTCGTCGTCATCGTCGTCGTTGGACTCTTCGGCGTACAACTATGAATAGGAACGATTATACATAGCACATCAAAGCAGCAGTGTATAAAAACTACAAATATAGACCTTACAGAACTATAGTATATTAAAAAAAAATCAAATTAAAATTATATATTCGTTTTATTCAGTTTTCTAGAAAATAATAATAAAAAAAAAGTATTTATGGAGTATGGAAATATTCCTCCAGCAACTTTTGATATGATCTCATTATTTTAACGGTTGTATTTTATTTACCAGTTGTAGTTATTGAAAGAATAAAATTTGAAAATGTATCCCAAAAATGGGACATTGGCAGATAATGAGATAAGCAATTTTGATAAGAAATTAAAAAGTTTCGTTGTTTCAGAACGATACACGCGATACACGCGATACACGCGTCTAAAGCAGTACGAGCATCGATTTCTACGTGGGATTACGCAATTCATCCGATAACTTTTTCATTAATCGACTACCGGGCTGCAGTTCGGGTCGTCGAACTATTTTGTGCCCGTACACGCACGCGAGCGCGCGGGTTCTATTCTCTTATCTGAGACGTCTTGTATCGGCTAAGACCGATAACCCAGTTACTTTCATGTAACTTAAGCAGAACTATGCAAGGTTATCGTATTATAACTAATACTATTACAGGGAACCTCAACGACGTGCTCAGATAAATCGTAATGTCGACTATTTCTTCTCGTTTATCCTCAAATTTATCTTGAAATTTATCTTCGTCGATCTTGTTGTTTGGTAAGAAAGAAGAAATTTGAGTCTTCTTGAAACTGAAATAATTGACAAATTTGCAAACTTTCAAATTTCACTCTAATCATTAATTTGTAATCTAAAAATAATATTGAAAGCAGAAACGAAGCAGTAATGATCAACGGTTACACGTGGTGACCGAGTAACTCTAACCGTCACGGGAAGGACAAATGATTACCTGTTCTTCGAAAGCCTTCAGCTCGTCCAATAGATCCTTCTCCAAGAAACGATGCTTCAAACTGTCCACGCTTCGTTTTAGCTCTTCAATTTCTCGCGCGTTTGTCGTAGAACAATGAAGCTTCCAGGTTTCAAGACCCAGGCAAACAAGAGCGATTAACAGAGCCGTAACACTCAGGATCGTGTTCCTATTCGGCCGGAAACGATATTTATTGAAACCTTGTTCAAGGTCAGACTGAGAGATGCTCAGATTCTCCCTGGAGAAGCTGAGAAAGGATCGTGTCTCCTCCTTCGCGTGAACGTCGTTCATCAACTTCTGCTTCATCTTCACGACTTTTGACTCTTCTTCGGGTAACACGGAAGTCATTATGACCGAAACATGAAAACACAATACGTCGGTTACAGAAGCAGTAAATGAATTATTCTACACCCTACAGAACTACAACACTAGCGTTATATATCTCTTTGTCTTCTATCTTTATTTTTGGTTTTTCAGAATCTAAAATTATTTCTTAGCTCGCGTAGGACGCGAAAACATCTTTCGAATCGCCTTGAACTTTGTTCAACAGTGTCATCGCGTCGGTTAACCCTCACCGTAAAATGATCGCTTTAACGATTTCACACACTGTTGACAATAACACTCTCATACTTTCTTCTTCGATTTATTGTTCACTGGATTGATGTTGAATAACGTAAAAAGCACCAACTGAGAAAATGTCGAATCCTAACGATTTTGTTAAGTCCATCGAGACGTTAACTGTTTCAGTTTTCTTCTTCCTTTTCTTACGCTTTTGCTTACTAATTGAGTAATTGATGGCCCGTCCGATCCCACGATTTCAGAGTTTTACGATGATATACGACGTTAAATAACTCGGATAATCCGGTCCTGGCCTTCTTTAAAACCTGTCAAGTGGGTTTTTTTCCCCTCCAGGGCAGAGAACTGCAAGCTACAGGCAAGAGTAGCCAAGATTCAATCTTTTGGCCCCTCGCCTCCACCCACCAGTGTTCTTTCTTTCCTTCTTCTCTCTTTCTTCTTCGTATGATCTGTGCATTCAACAGTTTACACTTCTGTATTTACCAATCTTCTCGAGTTTTTTGACCGTTTAATTGTTCATCCTCTGGATTCTTGGTCCAATATATGTTTTCTAATAATAAACGATGGAAATGTAAAGAAGCCAACGAAATAGCGACAAAATTGTATTCAGTGCGAACCAGATGATTCGATCAATTTCACAAAAAATCGACTTTCACATAAACCGAATAAAACTGTTCCTTTAGATTGTAAACGGAACCGAAAGGATAGAAAACAACAACCAACATGCCTGCCAGACTTGGCGATACTGACCAGAAGGAGCAGAACACGTTTGGGTTTATCGCGGACAGCGCCTCTAGATTCAGTGGCGTAGATCAGTAATTCAGAGATGACACAGCTTCCATCTTCAATTGTTCTCTACGTTAAATTAGCAAATAACGAGCCGTGTACAAGATGCATAAGTGTCTCGTGCTTTGTTTCTTTTTCAATTTACGAAAATAAACGGATAAAAAGAAATACGTTACGTTTAAAACTAGTTTCGGCTAAAAGTTTGTAATGCAAGTCTCTGGTAACCTCGACATCATAAATCGCTTATAAAAGTATGCAAGAAGCTTCTCCTTTGGTCAAGACTTTATCCTATAAACACACTTCTGTCAACATCTTTTACTCTCGATAACTTGATCGCGTATCTTGTTACAATCTATCGTGTGCAATCTATGAAGTGTATCACTATGATACTTCCTTAGCGATACTTGCTTACCTACATCTTGTTTTGCGAGACGAAAACGATTAGATGCCTACGGATGGACATGGTTTCTCATGCGGTATGCATACAGTAGCGAACAAAAATTTAGGGCCAAAGAGTTAAAGAGATTAAACTAACTAATTTATAAAGTATAACATGGTAAACAAAATTTGCTTTCTGTGCTAATCGATAAATAGTGTTCTACCACAATAACGATACAAATGAATGTACAGAAAATATTTGCTGACCATAAAACTATGTTCTATATTATCCTCTCGTCTTCAACTTTTGTCGACTACTGTATTCCACGAAAAAAATTCTCTGCCGTGGAATTTTATCGTTGACGATGCCAACGGATATGTTGTTCTTCTAACATGGCAGCTCCAGTTCCGGTTGCGTTTTAAACGAGCCAAGAACGTCGAATTTGATACTGAATGACTCCAGGAACTGTGTTGCATTCTGCGAAGCGGTGCCGTGAGAACAACTCAGAGAAATTCCAATGGGAAGCACAAACTCCGTTTTGTTTCGACAAAGTTTATCACGCACAGATTATCTCAACAATGTTAACCCTTAGCCAACCGAATGGGGAGATCTCCTATTTTTTCCGCAGCAAAGGTGCTGCGATTGATTCTACTTACTAACAGAAGTAAATAGAATCAGTGGCAGGGCTTTGTTGAGGGAAAATGGGAGATCTCCACATTCGGTTGGCTAAGTGTTAACCCGGCAGGAAGCAGATTAACACTAGAACTACCAGAGCAGTCAAAATGACCAACTCATGATTACTCATAGCAACCTTATAAATTCACTGTGGTAAAGCTTCCAAAATTGACTATAATTTTCTGCAGAAAGTATAAATAAAGATTTGTTTTCTATGTATTCGGTATTTTTTCATGTACACTTTAATTATCGGTAGTTCTAGTGTTAATGTACTGTACGGATCAACCATTTTCAAAGAAGTCGTTACCGGTGATGGCTCTTGAGGATCCTGATGTGAAACAGAAATTAATTTAATTCGATACAGAAAATGGCAATTCTAAAGGAAAATAAACGAAACTATTGTTACCTCTCTTCGTTCCGTAGAGTATGTTAACAATAAGGATAGAGGTGATGATACGATGCCTCCCAAGTTATTCTTCCAAGCTTCAAAGATTATTCGTTCCCTCATATACCGTGCTCGGCTATTTAAAATATTTCAATTCCAGGAATCGCCCTGACGTTTCTTTTTAAGTTGACACGAATCAGAGAAACGATGACGTCAGGAATCATCAATGGGAAATGTTTCAGTTGTTTACGTTTCAGATAAAGAAATACCGCGTGAATATCCCAAAGGTATTTGCAACGTTTACATACAATTGTTATCTCGTTCTGTATTATCGCTTGCACAAGTACGTATATACATCCTTTACGCTATTGGGGATAAACTTCTATTCCAACGAATTGATGTCTCGCTAAGAATTGCTGTATGTTTCTAAATAATTTACATATAAAGATTTATAAATATAGAATATTATATAAATAAATAATAATTTAATAATGGATTATAAATTATTAAATAATTGCATTAAAAGAAATAGTTAAATTATTAAATATAAATTGTTTACATATATATGATGCTGATCAGAATAATAAAAATGAATCGCCACTATATTGTACTTTTAACAGTACAAGAGAATTATCATCTTGTAAATCTACAAAAATCAGATTAATTGGTAAAAAAAAAAAAAACAAAGACCAACGTTTATCTTTTAATCCATTCAGCAATAGAGAAACCTTTGTTTTTCCAGTTAATTAATCGGTAAAACCTGAAGATAATAGAAAAAGCTTTTTAGCTTTCATGAAAAGCGAAAAAGAAATAGTTCAAATAATACAATGATCATCCAGCAACAATCCTAATTAGCCATCACAAAGTGCACCGTAAGTCCAGGCATGTAATTAAGTTGACTCGCGTGTGGGAAGATGACAAAATTTGAGGTATTTGGATCAATTTACGTGTGATGAGCCAAACCGTGCCGTTCGTGGCTTGTCATTATTTAATTCGCCCTTTCTTCTCGTTTCATCGCTGCCTACTCCTCGTTTTCACGACTTTCATGCGTCATAAGGAGGTCTGAATCACAAAAAAGAAATTTAATTATACATAATGCAATGCTTGACGAATGAACGTCGAAGAAACATCAAAAATATTACGAATTGATCGTCTCTGATTTGCATCGAGGAATCAACGTGTCGAGTCACACTCGAGGTTTTTAAAGTGCCATTTTAAATACAGTAGCGGACAAAAGTTTAAGACCAAAGGGTCAACGAAATGTTTAAAGCAATGTTTAACACTAGATTTACGGACATTTCTTGTATATCTATTTATTTCCAGTATACATATACTAAGGAATAAGGTACACATAGAACCCGTCGAATCGACGGATCCCGTAAATCTAGTGTTAATATAATTAATAAAAAAAAATAAGCACCACTCAGGGAATTGTACTTTGAAGTAAATTTCAAATAAAGCACCTAAAATACTGAGGAATTATTGGGAACAAAATTGAAAAATAATTCAGAGTGCAAAGGATTAACGAGATATTACATCTGCGATACGCGGTACGAGCAATAATCGCATCAATTGTTTTCTTGCATATACGACGAGCTCGTCGTTAACTAGCTGCAGTTTAAAGCTCCCCCAACAGAGGTGATGCGAATCAGATGCAGCAGAGATAGTACGCGACTATGGCCATGATCCCGTCGATCGCCGCTTCGATCCAGAGCAACGTAACTTTCCGCTAAATATAGCTAGGAAATGCAAACAAACAGGAGGGAAAGAAATTTCGAGCTGCGTTAATATCAGAAGTGCCAATGCGGTCAAAACGACTAATTCGTAACTTCCTCGCGAAAGTTTATACTGCAAGTTTACTGTAGCGCATCTTTGGTCAATTTTCATGATTTCCTGTAGGAATAAAAAAAACTTAGTTTTTTCTTATACATTAACCGTTTGAGTGCGGCAAAGCGCTATCGCTCTTCTCTTATGTTTTGCCAAAAATGCGGAGAAGCGCGATCGCGCTGCTTATTACTATAATTTTTTTGCATTAATTGAAAGCGGTTGCATTTATAATTATTTCATTTTTATTAATACCATTCAGTTATGGTTTTTGATAATATAAAAATTAAAAATTGTTTTCACTTTTTTAAGATAAGTGTTATAATGATAATTAATAAAAGCACCATGTCAAATTCTGATTTATCAGAAAATGACTGTGATATGAAAAGATAAATCTAAACAGTTTTTTTTGCTGAGAATTACTATTTATGTAATAATTGGAGTTAATTATTGCTGTTTTCATTATTTTCCAAAACAAAAATAACTACGCATTTCGGTTAAGCATTTTTTCATATACTTCTCAATTTGCCCTATCTAATGCAAATAAGTATGTTTCAGCCGTATTAAAATTCACGAAGCCTTATATCGAGGCCCTATTTTGTTCTTATTTTACCTTTCGGATGCACAACGCATACATATCAACTCATCGTGCCCTTGTTGTCTCTCCTTATCTTAACTTTGCGCTCGTTTAATCATAGAATTATTAATTGTATCCTCCACCTTTAGTACCTGTCTTCTAATTGCGAAATTCTTAATACATATCATGTTTGATACCGTCGAGTTGTTTCTAAAAAAGAAAAAACGAACAAAATTGAGCAGAGTTTAAACATATAGAAACTTCGATTACGTTTCAGTAACTAACTTGCTTAATTTATCGATAAATCGTCCGTCTGTGTCATAGCGATCAAGTATTATACCATAAAAGTAAAAGCGATTGACGATGGAAACTCGGTATTGAAGAGACAACCTTCGTGGAAAAATGAAATGTAACATTCTCAGAAGCGGTATGCAATTGAGAGTAAAAACTTGACAGAGTTAAGTAAATAAAGAACCGCTTGTGTACGTTTGTGTCGTGCATTGCACTGCAACATCTGGCGAAGCGAAAATAGAGTTTAAGAAGAACTACATTACACTTCGAACATTAGTACATTACTAATCCATTAAATTTTAAAATTTTAATACATTTTCTAATATTTTTCACGATTTCTTGTTTCTTATCAAGTATAAATAAAACTAAATTTTGTTTAAATTACAGTCTCTGAACGAAGACATAAAAGAGGAAAGATTGTGAAAGTTCGTTCGTCTGTTATATAATAAAATTTCGACCAAGAAGAAAGAATATTCTTTGGGTTCGAAGATCCAGGTCGTTTTTACGCGAAAGCAGGATTCGTTGTCCTTGAGAAACAAGTTCCGGCATCGGTTCAGAACTCGGTATAACAGTATCTCATCCTTCGCAACTTCTTCAATTCCATAAGGGTTCCCTTACGAGCGTAACGCTAATCTTCCTTATCTTCGCTTAAAACGTTGCATGACTTCCGCAGATAGGGAACAGTAAAATCCTAAAAAAAAGATCGTGATTCCTTATCAGTGGTATAAATATAGACCTATCCGTCTGTAATTGTAATATATTTGTAATCTAAGTAACACGGAACACATCGGAAATTGTAATGTTCTGATATAAAATAAGCTATTAAATACAATTAACGTATGATCTTGCTCGTAGTCGATCTTTGTTCGCTTTGACGAAGGAGGTGCGAAAGAGAGGCTTAACGAAAGCGAGAAAGAAAAACAGCCATAGTGTCTTACCAGGCAAATGTTGGCAACGCTTAGATGAATAGCCGCCAAACCGGTCGAGTAAAGCCATCGGAACGCTTCGAGACGCTTTCAGTGTGCGTGCTTACCAGATAAACAAAAGATGCCACGAGGCAACGTTGCCTACGACCAGGTTTACAGAGGGTAAGCGTTTAATGGTGACACTACATGAGCGAATCGATTTACAGATCGATTAATCTCACCTGTTGCTGCCCTGCACTCACTCTAGAACGCACGAAAAAAAAATGTAACTCAGGTAAGTGAAACTTTTTGTTTCTTACTTTCTACTTGAGCGATCGAATATCCTTTTTTTTTGCGATTTTTGTTTAATCACTGAGATTTCTGTGAAACAGAGAATTTAGTATTAAAACGTCATATTTTAGAATGATTCTCTGAGAGTAATTTTGTTAATTTTTGAGACAGATAAAAACTACCTTAGGATTGTAACGGTTCAAAAAAGAAACAGTGTTGTAGAACTTGAATATACGTAGAACTGATATTAATATACAGCGACTCTTTCTCTTCGCTGTATTGCTGCTGACACATCTGCATGCACATGGCATGAATCGAAATCAGCAAAGTTGGATAGCATGACGAATTGTAAAGTTTATATCTAACATACTTCGTTTTTTGAAATCAGCGTTTAGTCAGCGTCAGTCTATCAATAAGTAATCTCGCCTGAGTAAATTGGTTTTGATCCACGTGCTGTTCTGTTTCTTTGTTATTATCTTGTAATCTAATCGTTTGATCACATAGCAATAGCCAAACAGATGGTATCTACAATAATCAACAAGTGTCACCATTTTCCTATTCTCTTTTCTTTCAAAACAATAGTGAAAAATATTATTAACTTATTGCATAGAAAGTGAAATTATAAGATCATAGTTCAGGAATGAATGACGATTAATTTTCAAATATAATCACAGAATTAAATGATACGCGTTTTAGAGCACTCGAAATGTGATATAGTGTTTAAACTAGTCGACAACGTGTTCTGCGATCAATCGATACGCGCAGAGACGAATATCGATGGCAACACAAATTAAAATGGAACACGTTCAAAATGGCATCGATCTTCAGATAGATAAACCGTCGAATTTAATCGAATGGAACGTGGATATGAAAGTAACCGTGTCCAACGTGAAAAAGTCAAAGATGCTCCAAAGATCTCGCGCCATCATACTTTTCATTTTAGCGATTGTTTTCGTTATTATATTATCATACTTAAAGAAGGAAGTGCGTGCCTTGCAAGTACAGGTAAATTTAAGGATAAAAATGTTTTAGCTTCTTTATTTATGTCTGATCAAGTACATGCAAACTAAGATACTATCGTTTTACTTTTTTTGAGGTGCAATCTATAAACGTGAATTTATTGTTACTGATGTCCAAATACGATAAGCTAAATAGAAGCTTGAATCGAGCTTGGATTCGAAGGTCTGAAAGGTTCCTTGAAAATAGAAACCTGTACGATGTAAAAAGATTATTAGAAGATGCATCGGTATCTAAAGCTATAAAAATTTTCGATGGAATTCGAAACACGAGTAACGGAAGTTCGTATGCGTACAATTCTGTAGTTCCATATTTAAATCCAGTAATAAATTTAAAAGAGAAGTACACGCTACCCAAAGACGCTTATAGTAGTACGAATAAAGGGAACGATAATGCAATTCCAAAACCACTGATGAAGTTAAATGATAACAAAGATAACACGGGTGATACTAATTTACGAATTGAAAGAGCAATTCTAACGTTAGAGAAACAAAATCCTCCAGAGAAAGAGATACAACTGAATCGTGAAAAGATTAATTGTGATAATGTAAATAACGATTATTATAATGATGACGACTTAGGTATATGGAGAGAACCACGTTCCAGAAGATTAAGAAGAGACGAGGGAAGAGGTAAAAAACGGAGAAAGAACAAAAGGCGGCCCAAACGCAGTCACAGGCGATTGGGTATTTAGTATTATTTAAGTTTTAGCATGCGTTTTTCTAGTTGAAGAAGAACTTCTATAAAGGAGAAATAGAATTCGACTTAATCTTTGCTTTTTCCTTTTTCCTTAAATAACATATTAGTAGCAATAGTAAAAAAAAAAATAACGCGCAGTCAAATATTAAAAACTAGGAAAGATTAAAGCCCAAGTCAAATTTAAATCACATGCATAACGCGCTAGTTACCGTATTGATTTTTAATTTTCTTGAATACCACTGCTATGGTACCAAATATAGAAATGAAAAAAATAATTTTTCTATGTTATTCAGGACCTCTGGTAGCAACGTTTGTTGGAGCAATCCCTGAGCAACATGTTACAGATACAGGTATGTAAAATTATTAAGTATTATGTTCTTGTATTCTTAATTTACTTTCCATTTGCATTTTAGTTTATATTGGTCCATGGGTAAAAAGCACTAAAAACAATACTCAATATAGCTTAAATAAATTTCATCTAGTAGAAAACAAAAAATCTATAGAAGTTACAGCAACTGGTTTATATATGATTTCTGCACAGGTAAAGAGATCATATGTATTAATATTCAGTGTTCTAAATTAATCCAATACTTTTAAAACATTCGTAATTCTTTTTTGTTCACAGATTTTCTATTTTGGTGAACCAACAAACTATTCTTATTGGATATTATTAAGTTCAGAAGGTAAATCCAAAACACAAAAACTTGTCAAATGTTCCACAGCCTCTTCTACATCAGCCACAGAAGTATCCTGTTATACAAGTGTAATAATTCCCTTACAAAAGGGCGACCGGGTTCATATACAGCAGCAGGAAAGGGATAGGTAAGGAATTTATTTTAAAATTGAGTTACTTCATTTTGTATATAATGTTTAAACATTTTTAGATTGATAAATATGCGAGAAGGACACAGTTACATACAACTAGTACTTCTATCTAACGCTGTTCAAAAAAGGCATTTACGATAAAGCGATATATAATATACGCGTGGAAGTCAACAGTTGTGCCATGAACAATGGGAAAAAAGGGAAACTTATTCCTTTAAATGTGATTCTGTACTTCGACGTAAAGCAAGATAACAAAGTGATATTAAACAATTATTAGTTAAACAATAATTAAGATTAAAAGTTGTATGACTTAAGTTGTCTACTATACAACTATCTTTTACGTTTTAAGAACGTAGAAATGTTTTATATACAATAATATTATTCTTACTTTTGTTATTTTTTTTATAATCTAAGTTTAAATTCTATGATCAGTTGAATCAAAAAATGCATAATGAATAAGGACTATACAAAAGAATAATGTTAGAATTTATTTTTTATAATCTCGATTGATTTGCTAAACAAGCCGGTAGTAGTATATGAAAATCATATTGTTGTACACATGCTGACATTATGCTTTTGTACATTTTACGTTTTAATTTTAAGGATAAAAGAAAGTAAAGATGTGATGCTACGTCTTAAGACTAACGTATATTACTAAAATTTTATATCGAGATCTTAACGTTGAAGAATATCGTTTTACATGATAATACTGTATTGTTAAATTATCATTCTAAAAAATTTTAAAAATAAAGATTTCAATTATAAATTTATAACATACTTCTTTACATATTTTATTTTTTTCTATAAGTAACAAATTATAAGTAAATAACAAAGACAAAAATTATAAAAGTATCATATCTATTTAAAGCTCCAAGAATCATTTATACTATTTATATAAATTTGAAGCTTTTATTCGTAAAAAAAATATATCTTCTTATCACATATTGTATCACAGCAGGTTAGATTAAATTTTGTAAGTTTTGTAACTTCAGTCTCTTGGTTAGAGATACACGAAAAGTACGATATTTTATTCGTACCTTCTTACAATACTTGTGCATGGGAAATGAAAAACCGCTTGAATCTTCGTGAAGAACAACATCGATGCCAGATACGTGGCAGATGTTGCTTGCCTCATTCAATTGGTAGTACGACCATCTGTGACAGCATAATCGTTATCAACCTAGAGAAAGTAACAATAACAAATTAGAAAGGTGTAAATGGTACAACAGTAATGAAATCTTACAGATACCTATCATTATCGCTAATTGATACTTGAATTATGTTATTTTTTCGTTATTAATCAGGTCATAAAAACGTACTTAGATTTCTTTTGATAAATATTTTCGGTATATTCCTTCCCTTTTTCATTTCATCTTATACTTAACGCCACAATGAATTATACTTGGTTCTTATGAAGTAACGTATTCTTTAAAAAGAATTTTTGATTGTTACCTTATTTTTATTGTTATAATTTAAAATTATACTGCAGGTATCGTAGATATAAAGCGGTTCACAGTTTCAAAAAGAATTTGTATATACCACATACAATACCTATGATATATATATTTCTCTATTTTTAAAGGCAGTACAAATAAAAGTGATTATTCAACGTCCTATAAATAACTAACATTTTACTACACGTTAAAAGTGCCCTATATGTTACTTTTCATCCTTCCACTTTACACTCGATAGATGCAGATTTAGACATATTTGCTAACATTTACGTTGCAATAAATTGGTAGACTTGCTTCTTTCTTATAAAAAAAACGGATAGATTTTACTCACCTGAATTCGGGTTGAGGTTTACTCGAACATTTTTCTTTTAATATATACGAACGTAATATATGTTAGCATAAATTTAATTCGTTACTCTTGTTGCTTGCTTTTCCATTCATTTCTTTTATATGTACTGTTTGTTTTCTTTTATTTTTCGTCTTAAATATGTTTTGGTCTCTGCCTTTTTCTCTCTTTCTCTCTCTCTATATATATATATGTGTGTGTGTATATATATATACAAAATACAACTAAGTTTTTGCATGTGATTACTTAGAAAACAATAGATTGAACGATACTGACTATTTACATTGAAAAAGAATTGCATCAATATATTTCGAATGAAAAAAATCGGGTGCATCGTAAAAATGATCGAATGTTATTTAATTAAGATCAATTGTTTATAAAAATCAAACAAAGATATTCTAATTAATGAAAGATACTATAATATACTTCTAAGAGAAAACAATATTTTCTAAATTTCATTTATATGATACCTGATACGCCATCGGATAATATTAACATTTTTTATAGTCGTCATTTATTCATATAATATACTTTGTTATCAAAAATCGGTATTCTCCTTGCTGGTAACAGAGGGAAGATATTTCTCTTTCTTTCATTTTGATCCCTAAGTATCTGAGGTTGTTGTTACGCCTGTGAAATAAACTTAGTTTTTGTCAAATTCTATATATATATGAATATATCTAGAAAACTGCCCGTTAATACTGTTATATATACAACGATAACATTTCACTTCATTCTGAATTATTAAAATATTTTTTATATGAACTATGCACACAACAAAATAAAAAAACAATAATTAACTGCTTGTTTTGTCCTTTTTATCTAAATAATTACACAAAAAATTTGTCTTATAATGGGTTATTGTTTTTAACAAAAGTTTCATACCTACGTATAGGAATACATTTTGTACTCGTTTCAGCTTGAGTCATTTTTTGTGTACATGAAATTTTTTACGGCAGTTGCTGGTTTTTCCGTTTTTATTGCTAGTACCCTTTATAATTCAGTCCATACTATTTCTCATGTTAAAGGTGAGGAAATAATAAATGTGAAAAAGTATTATTGTTTTATCCATAGTTCTTTTTTTTTTCGAAATTTCTTTTCATTTCGCTTGTTATTACTCTAGTACTTACAATAGTAAACTGATTCACTATCACTATATACCGACGACATACGACAATGACTTTTAACACAGTTAAGATAATTTCAGTTATTTAAAATAACGAACAAAATATAAGACCACATTATCCGTCCTACATAATCAATCTGTATTCTAATGTACACAATTTATTCAGATAAATGTTTCGTAGCTACTCATGCACGTTTAATCTTGTACAATTACATTATTTTTCGATTCCATATAAACCCCTATTCTTTCTTTGATAATTGCTAGTATTTCATTCTGATTGTCTCTGCTAATGTGACATTTTAAATATACGATATCACTTAAGAGATTAATCAAATTAATTCCAAAAATCATCATTAAAGTTTCTTAACATTTTCCATTCAACATGGTAAGAACAAAACATTTCTGTCACTTCTAAGCAGAGCATCTTTACGTGCATTTTACGGAAAAATTATTTTCTATATGCTACAATATCATATCTGTATACAAAATGAAACGTCGCAACAATAAGGTTGATCTAATATAAACCCATTGCCTGCAGAAATATTTTTAATATATTTCTTATCGCATTTCTAGATTTCATTTTTGTTTTCACTTCATGGTTACGCGTATGACGAAATACACCATAAAATACAATTACCTTCTTGTTTCTTTTTATACAGAATGTAAGATATTCATTTTACTACACCTAAATTTTTTTAGCAATATTGAGCGGTGTTGTATATAGGTGTATATACGTGCGTGTTCACAATAATCAACTGACTTTACATATTGTGTAAATACCTTTGTCCTTACTAATTATAATAAAGACAATTATGATTTAATATTTTACAATCGCAGATTAGTTTCCAAAGAAAACAAAAATAAAGATCAACTGTACACCAATTACACTTAATTCTAAAACAATGTCGTAAGACAAACATGACAAAGTAGAATGCTACACTGCTAAGTCAAGTATAAAACGCTCATTATTTATACTTTTTCCTCTGTTTAATTATAATTAAATAATTGTTTGCGCTTGCCGTGCAATTTAACAAGCTTTTCTTGCGCGCGATAAAGATAGAATGTCGTATAGAAATCTTATTTAGGTGCATTATTATTCTTTCTTTTTTATGGTTTCCTTTCTTCGTATAAATATGTCTCGTTGGCATATTAACTATTAAACACTTAGTGTTCACGACAAACAACAATTGTTCAACTTTTTCACGCGCTAAGAACAATTCTTTTTGTTTCATTAATTTCAAAAAACACGCGTGTTTAATGTATAAAATTAAATAGTTGAATGTGTAATTTAATAACGTCGCTGAGACTGGGCGTTTTGGTAACCAGCACTGCCACCTGTGAACAACCATAGCTCCTCCATTCAATCATCTTTTTAGATATATAGTTTCGTTTTTTTACGAATTCTGAATTTATATTATATATATTAGTTGTCATATAAAAACTGAATGATACACATGTAACGTTTGTTATTTTACTTTTGGATGCATCTTTCTTTCTTTTTTTTATGGCTACCATATTTTATAGTGAATCTGTTTTAATATCATAAAAATAAATCCTAAAGTATTTTTCAGTTCTCATTTAATTCATTCAACAGCTATAATTTACTACTAAAATTACAATTATATTCATTTCCGTTTTTAAAAATGCAATAAAACGATCCTATGCTACAATTTTTTTATTTCTTGCAAATAATATTAAACATTTTTGCATTTGTACGTCATGTATATGTATATACATTATGTGTATATGAATTCAAAAATTCACAATGGGACTTCATTTCATATTTTTTTCAAGTATCTCTGTTTAGTTAGGCTAACAAGAACAATCGTTTTCTTGGCAGTATGTTTAAAACTGGTCCTAAACGTTTCGTTCACGATAAGAAATTGCCTTTCACAAGTTAAAAAACTCGTCCAGATTGTAAATTGTACTTACCATAATCCTGTTTTCCGTATACACCATCTTGACTCGAGTAATCTGTAAGTAGAACGAACAAAAATTACGAATTGCCAACTAATGATGCTTCGAGTAATGTAGATGTGACTCAGACGAGAAAAATCTACAACTTACTAGATTTAATACTTTAAATGATCTTTCTGTACCTATGTGAAAATGAATTTTGCATAACATTAATATTTTTGTACTCTGATGTCAAAATACTGATAGTAATATGTTATTCTGGAGTGAAGAATGGCAGGAGGCAGTGCGGCAGTGCTGGTATCCCAATGAAATTAGTTGTAATATCCACATTTTTCTCCACCTTTCCGATTTTTATTTTCTTTTTCTTTATAAATTAGGAGTAGTTATAAAACGCAACTCTCTCTTAAAATTTGAAGGTTTTAGAAAAAAAAAGAAAAAGAAAAAAGATTAACAAAAATTGTTCTTATTTAACGCATATACAATAAAAAAAAACCGAGCAATAAAATTCCAATTTCTTTATAACTAAAACGTTTCTCGTCTGAATCGATTCGTAATCGAGTATAAGTGCAATCAACTGGAAAATATAAAGGCAAGGTATTGTTAATTATTTATTTTCTTAATTATCCATTGTTTTCTTATTTATTTTTTTTTTTTTTAATGAAACCGAGGAAAAGATAAATACGTGATGTAAAATGTGGTGTCGAACAGAAAGAACTAACCATAAAGTTGCGTCGAGTAACCACCCCTGTTGCTCATAGAAGTGGTATTAGAAGATCGGTCGTCGTAAGGGTTTATGGGGGCATAACCTGCACCCCCACCCCCTGTTACTGCTGCCACTGCCTCCTGCTGGTAATTCGCTGTGCACGTAGTACATTACATTAATTAAACCACAACTCTCACGATATCATTATCCTCTATTTCATTCATGGAAACGTTATGAATATTTTGATTATCTTATTTCTCAATAATGTCAAAAAAATTTTAACTTTATTTGCTTATACACTAACCTGATGGTGGTGCTTTGCCATAACTGTAAGGATCGCCAGTACTGAAAGCCCCTGTAGCTGGCACAGTAGGTGCTCCACCATACCTATTATCAGCAGCTGCTGATGATGGATAACCCTTAGCAACAGAATACAATTCTGTTTTATACATTTTACAAATCAAGTTCTTAATAAATATCAGAAGCTAACTAACGGCTGTTTGACCATAATCTGGAGGCTGTTGATAACTTTCGTAGCCTTGATACGACGATTGAGTATAATTCTGTGATCCATAGCCACCACCATATCCCACTGGTTGTTGCTGTTGTGGTTGTTGCTGTCCTCCACCATAAGCATTACTGGTACCTCCTCCATATCCACCTTGACTGTATCAAAGTTTTTTCAATAAAATAATGAAACTTTATATAGCTCTTAAACATATTATTTTCTTCAAGGTAATTAAAAGCAATGATTACCTTGGTGGTTGAGTTGCATAACCATTTGCAGTTTGCGAAGATGGTTGATCAAATCTTGGCCTCTTGGAAGGCCCACTGGAACCAGGTGGACCACCTCCTCTTTTTGATGGACCGCCACCACCGCGTCCACTACTTCCCCTGCTTCCACGATCTCCAAAACCGCCTCTGCCACCCAGACCACCTCTGCCAGATCCTCCCCTAAAAATAAAAAAAAAGTTTAAATACTAACAATTGGATATAATGTTAAATTTAAAATAAATTATAAGTTTTACCTAGATCCGCCTCTGCTACCTCTATCCATTCCTCCTCGTCCACGGAAATTACTGCTACCCCCACGATTGTCTGATCTACCAAAATCACCTCTCCCTCTACCACGGAAACCACTGCTTCCACCTCCTCTGCTGCCACCACGTGGTAGGCCTCCCATTCCTGGTGGTGGTCCACCACTACCTGGACCACTAGACATTCCTGGTTCCGGTGGACCTCTAACATAATAAAAGTTACTAGCAAAAAAAAAAGTAAGATGAGATAATTTAATTAAAGAAACTTAATATGTGTATACCCTGGAGGAAAATGTCCACCACGACCACCTCTACCAGGAGGACCACCCCTGCCTCTCATTCCAGGTGGTCCACCTCTCATACCACCTCCTGGGCCACTGCCACGACCACCTCTCATCATACCTCCTCCTCTTGGTGGTCCGCCTCTATTAAAATACCATACAGTTTAATATTTTATGCTATTACTTATACTGCCTACATTCAAAAAAAGGAAAAAACATGTCACAGAATTATATCATATTTTTAATTCTTCTGAGAATATATTTACCAGACGTGGATATTGTATACAAATATAATTCATAATAAACATATATACAAATTTACCTCCCTCTATCCCCGAATCCCCCGCGGCCCCTCATCGGACCACCTGGACCACCACGGCCACCACGGAATCCACCTCTACTGGTTGGTGCGCCTTCCATTTATTGATATTTCTAATATTTAAAATGAAATTTTCCAACGTATAATAAATTTTCCACCATCTACGACATAGACGCTATCTAAGATTTTGGAGTTCACCAAGTTTTTCTTGTTTCATTGTTATATCTCTCATGCACAGAAAATGTTAGATAAATGATAACAAAAGCTCCAATCAGATGGATATTATAGCATTATCAGAGTTTTCTTACCTTTCACTTATTTCTGAACACTTCGTTCATAAATACGAAACGCGCAAACCTTAGACAAGCCAACAACGAAAATGGACGCCGGTTGCCGGAAAAAGAAGCATCGACCATACCACTCAAGTTACTTACATTGAAACAACCGGATATCCTCTTTAAGCAACGTTCTCATGTAATATTATAAGTCTTTCTAAGTGTTTACAAAATTTAATGAAAATAATACTTCATTTAAGTCAAATAATAGAAAGCAAGTTATAATTCTGTAAACGGAATAAAAAGATTTCTGTGATTAATGTATTTTTTCATTCCTTATATTAGTGAAAATATCTCATAACATCTATGTAACATGTGAAACATTTTTAATCTTTTTAATATCATATTTTATTCTTTTAATTTTCTAAAATAAATATGTGATATTGATTAAAGAAAATGCTATAAATTATTTAGGGAATATATAGCAACGAATTTCATGGAAAGATGATTTTATATCACTTTAGTATAGTGAATAAGTATGTGCAGTTGGTTGAATGCGCAGACAAACGCGGGATTGGTCAAGAAATTGGAATTTAAATATTGAAATCCGTTGCTTATCTTCAGCAAGAGGAAAACAGTAATTTGAATTTGAGAAAAAAGTTTGTGCTAAATATACTTCTTTTTGTGAAACGTGCAAGTAATACAAGTAATATTGACCGGAACGCGGAGTTTCATATTAAACAAAGCACGAATCGACTAAAAAATTAACACAAGATGTCGAAAGATGAAAAGGAATGTATTATTCCAGACGTGATACATGATATGAAGTCAGGGAAAAGTTATATTAAAGGGCGATTTTTTGGAAAAGTACGTACAACTTTTTCTTATACTTTAAATGTCAATGTCAAGAATTCTGCAGTGAATAAATATTGTTTTAGATTTATCTCTTTAAATAATTGGTAGTTTCTACATCAGGCAACCTTCAGCACTTGTTGCACTCTACCACAAATTTTATGAAGTTTTTAATAAAATGTGTGGTATGAGAAATCAATTTTTTATTTTTTTGTTACACGTTGATGTGAATTATGTTAAACATAGAAAATATAAGATTTTGTAGAAGCAGTGCTTATTTCTTGTTTATCCTATGTGCTAAAAAGTGTGTAATGTGCTGCAGAAAGTTTCTGTATCTTATATTTTTGTGTATATCATACATGTTATTGTTTTAATATTTTTACTTCATGTTTCTTTTCAACATTGTGCTTATCTTTGTATAGGGTGGGTTTGCAAAATGTTACGAGATAAGAGAATCAAAGTCACATCGTGTATTTGCTGGGAAAATTGTACCAAAATCACAAATTACAAAAAGCAATCAAAGAGAAAAAACAATTCAAGAGATTTCTATTCATCAAACTTTAAACCATAAAAATGTTGTGGGCTTTTATGGTTTTTTCGATGATCTAAATAACATATATATAATTTTGGAGCTATGCCGAAAGAGGGTAAATATTGCCTAATAATTCTAAGAGAATTTTTCATTAAAAATACATATTTTATTAAAATAGTTATTATGTTTTTCAGTCAATGATGGAGTTACATAAACGTAGAAAAGCACTAACAGAGTGTGAAACCAGATATTATATGAAGCAAATTTTAGATGGTGTGAATTATTTACATCAGAATAAAATAATTCACAGAGATCTGAAATTAGGTAACTTATTTTTAAGTGATGATCTACAAGTGAAGATTGGTGATTTTGGATTGGCCACCAGACTAGAACACGAAGGAGAACGCAAAAAGTAATTGTTCTATTTCTTCTTATGTGTATCTAAACATCATAAGAAAATTGTTTTATTTTATTAACAGGACAGTGTGTGGGACACCTAATTATATAGCCCCAGAAATTTTAACCAAATCGGGTCATTCCTATGAAGTTGATATATGGAGTATTGGATGTATTATGTACACCTTACTTGTGGGCAAACCTCCATTTGAAACATCAAGCTTGGGGGAAACCTATGCCAGAATCAAGCAAGTTCAATATAAAATTCCTACACAAATCAATACAACTGCAGTAAATATGATATCCAACATGTTACAAGGAAATCCATCAAAACGTCCTCCTATAACAAAACTAATGAAAGATCCATTTTTTACTTGTGGTAAATGACAAATTCTATTATCATCATTATCATGAAATAATTTTTATTGACATTCTTTAATCTTTATCACAGGTTTTATGCCAGTTAGCTTACCTCTGTCATGTTTAACAATGGCACCACGTCTAGACATGTTAGAAATGCACAATCAACGTAAGCCTTTGTCTGAAATGAACACTAATGTAGGAGGAGAGGGACAAGATTTTGTATTTCGTATACCGAATAGTCCGGCACGTAAAACAAAGCCTGCGGATGCGATGAACGAAGTTCAAAAACTGAATTTTGATATTAGGAAGATGCTCCAAACACTGAGAGAGCAGCTGGCTGCTGTATTAAAGGCTAAACCAAGCAGGGAGACAACATCGTCGGCAGGTACATTCATCAGAATACATAGTATTAGTGTGTTTTTCATGCAATGTTTATATTAAGATTATTTCCTGATGTAAAATGTACAAGACCCTATCAAGCTTTTATAATAACTGTTGACATGAGATTTATCCTTTCTTTCTTATTGATAAAGTATAAGTGATCATATAATTAGAAGATTTATTTGATATACTTTATTCCATGCAAATATGTTTCTCTTTTAACTATGCAGATGAAATGACAGATCCAGCCGCACAACCTGTCATATGGATAAGTAAATGGGTTGACTACTCAGATAAATACGGTTTTGGATACCAACTTTCTGATGATGGTGTTGGTGTGATGTTCAACGATGGCACCCGATTAATAATGCTAGCTAATTGTTTTAATATCCACTATATTAATCGCGAAGGAAATGAATTGTATTATACGGTCAGGGAATACCCATCTGAAATAGAAAAGAAAATGAGGTTAATGAATTTTTTTTTGAAGTATATGAAGGAACATTTGATGAAAGCTGGAAGTTCGGTTACTGTAAAGCCATCTGATGCTATGTCCAGGATACCGTACATGCATCAGTGGTTTAGAACACAGAGTGCTGTAGTAATGCAATTGACTAATGGAACGGTACAAGTAAGTAGTTGAATATTCTAAGGGTCATCTTTGTTTAATTTTAAGATTTTAATTTATGGTATTACATTTTTAGGTAAACTTTTTGGATCACACAAAAATTATTATGTGTCCGCTAATGGCGGCTGTTACGTATATAGATACAGAGAAGAATTTTAGAACTTACAGATTCCAAACTATACAAGAGAATGGATGTTGTAAAGGTTTGGCTAAAAATTTAGCGTACGCTTATGAGAAACTTGTATTGATGTTGTCGAATCCTCAAATTCGATAATTGTCGCTAAGAACCAAACGATTTAGGAAAAAAACAATTCTGATACACAGTATATTTTAGAAGTATTATGCATTTTTTAGTAAAGATAATGCCTTTATATTTGGTAAATAACAAATACAGCTAAATAGTTATTTTATTTTTATTTTATTTTGTAGAAATATACTGAATTTTTGCTAGATGTTTTTATTGCAACATTCAAATGAAACATCTACAAATCATGCGAATTATTTAATTACTTAAAAGTCTTTTTGGTGTCATTGAGAGAACTTTTCATATTTTTATTAGCATAGACAATTAAATTATGATTGCAGTACTTTTTGTGATGACTCGTGTTTTGACAATTTTATGAATGAACAAGCATTTAAATTTAAGTATTTTGTTACAACATTCCCTATGCCACCTAAATACCAAGAATGATTAAAAATTGTGAACGTCCATAGTAGTTGATCATTATTACTTTGATGAAGTAGTGCAATTTAACAATTCTTTGTTTATTTAACACATGGAAAAAACAAGTGTCCTTAAACTTCATTAATATTCTAAGTCGTGGACAATCCAAAAGAAATTATTCCTTCCTGTTTTACTTTTATTTAATTATCGCTAGGTTTGCTAACGTGTATGCACTACTGAAAATGTACTGAAATTTCTGATTCTCTGACCATCGAAAGCAGAGATAGAAATTGTTTTTTAATTATAAAATTATTGTATGGTAGGTACCTAAGAAATCGTGAAATAAAATTTAAAATAGAGTAAGTGAAAGAATGACAATATTTATATAAGACTTAAATTCATATTCTAAGGATTACTTTAACGAATTATAAGGAGGAATAAATATATATACAAATGTACATACATACATACACACATTTTATAATACATACACGATGCATATCATATAAACATTATAATAAAAATAAAAATTGTAACAATAGTAATATTTTTTGTAAGTAGCCTATGACATTGTTTTCAAAATAAAATAAACTGTTCTTATTCTTAAACTTATTGTTTGTTTTGACTTATTGTACTGTTTTGTGGTTAGAACAATCATACGTTAAACACAAACTTCGATTAGGTTAAGTATTATTTTTACACGTGTACGATACTTTTCACAATTGTTCAAATCAAACTTTTAGTAAACAAAATAAAAAATATAAACAATTTTTAGAATAAAATTAAACCCTGCTAAAAATATTACAAAATTCACAAACAATTACTTTAATACATAAAAGAAAATATTAGTTTGTTATTATTAATCTTTCAGATTACATAGTCATAAAAAATACAATAATAACGGGGAGAATACGGAAAATCATTTCTGGCATTATCTAAGAAATAAATATAAACCAACTATGTCGAGGGTCGAATGCAATGGTGTGTTAGCATATGTACGTCACACAGCGAAGAGTTAGAGGAAAGTCTAGAAGTATATTCAGTAGCAGCACAGGCTTTGCGCCAAGCATGTGTTTGTGGTTTGGATTTGTCGAAGCGTCTTATTTGTTATACGAAAGTAAATCTAGTTTATAGAATGTGACATACATCGTTGAGCAGAAGACAATACTAACGCAGAGAGTAAGTAAAAGTATTAAATTATGAAACATTTCGCACGCGTATTATATTCTTTTTGTTGTTTCTAATGAGATTTCGTTGTTTCCCTCCCAAACTGTATAATCGTATATAACGAAATATATATCATTGTGTTACATTGAGGCTACTATACACGCCACACCGAGGCATTCTTACCCCCAAGCTGAAAATATCTTCTACTAGACTATTTACAAAACAGAAAGCTTCTGAGAAAATGATTTTGAAATGGAATCCGTTTGTCCATATTTTTATAATAACTTTGGTTTATAAATGTATAATGTACACAAATGTAAAAACGTATTTGTGAGAAAATGAGGCAAATATTACCGTTTGATTAAAACTGTGTTTTTCCCAAAATTATTTGAAAATTATGGATCCTAGAAATAAAATAATTTAATTTAATTGTCGTAAAAGTCATATGTCTTTTATGGAGAAATAATAAATTACTTTCAACAGATATAAAATGTAAGTTGTTTGTCGACTGTACGGCTATTCTTACACTCATGAAATGGAATTGAAAGAAATGGTGATATACCATGCTCTACGTTATATATCACGTGTCGCCCACAATTGACCCGTTCCTCAGCTTCTCTGTCTCGATAACAGTTTCGCGTAGCATCGTTTAATACGACTACTAGTCTGACTGTGTTACACAACTAAAAGGCGTTCGCTCGCAATTATTAAACAGCGCGATTCACTATTAATGACACAGCATTAACCAAAGAAATAATCAATTTTAAAGAACAGCCGTTGGAAAATTGTTATCTCTTGCAAGAACATTGACTGTAACATATAGAAAACTATAAAATTATGTAGTATAATTCGCTTCGTGTATGCTTTTTTACTGCTTAGCTTCGTAGTACAATGGTTCGACGAGTTGACTTTACATTGCATAACGTTTTTCAATTGTTCCTGATGATCCTTCATGTCTAATCACATTTTTTTCTTATTTCATTCGTATGAACTTGCTAGTCTTCCGGATAGTAAGGAATGACAGTTCGTTTACCGTCCTCGTAAGTTATTTTACGACACATACTCTGTACATATGCATACATCCGTGTGTGTCGAATAAAATCGATGTTATAATTAAGTTTGCTGATTGAATACCACTTAACGACTTTCTTTCTTTTCTGTGGCGATAACAGATCAGCGATCTGTTTTTTCATACCGAATATTTTCAAATTAATCGTACACTACGAAGTATTATAAAATTGTGAAAGTCACAGCTTACGTTGATAACGAAAGTTTATAGAACTGATAAATGTACAATAAATGTCATGGTGCTGTATTGAATTATTGCAGACTAATTATGTTTTACAGATAAAATGTTTATTTTCAAATTTACGTAAGGGTATATGAAATTAGTAATTATTAGTAACGTTATGGTAAACCTATAGAATTTTCAACTGAATTATCATGACAAGCATAATTTTATCCGCTTGACAACCTTGTGTATAATGAACCAATGCTGGATAAATTGTCCGACGAATACCTACAAAAGAATTTATTCTTATCCGACAAGAAATAAATATTTTTGGAGACCATTATTTCTCTGTCATTATACTTCTAATATAAACTTCCGAGAATTGACTTAAGTAAATATGTATTACACTGAATAGCAACATTACCCTGAATCATAAGAAACAGATTATTGGTACCATTTCATCTTTACCTTTGACTATATATACATGCATTATCGATACTCGATAAACTATACAATAGGCATACGATTATTTGAAAAAACTGTTTATACAAATCTTTAAGCAATAAAGATGTACCAACTATTTGAAACGTTTATTTTTTCTTTTGTTCTGTTTTGTTTTTTTATATACCATTGAAACAATAACACGTTCAACGTTGGATCGTTGTCGCTATTATTGTTCACGATATTCTAATGCTGACAGGAACTTCTTATAGTAAACTCGTATCACATTGAAGTTATATAGACTTTTATCTCTTCAAGTAAGTGATAGCGTGTTTAAACAGTCAGAGAGGCATTGAGCGGTGAATTAAAATCGCGCTAATGGTTGCAACAAATTACTCAACTCATTAAAATCTAGCTCAACTCTTTAATACGCCCGATGAATCCCAATCGGTCGCTACGCTTTCGTAAAGTTCAATCTGAGCGTGTTTCACGAGCAACAGCAATTACAAGGTCAAAGTAGGAGATTAAAAATGACTAAACAATAGTTTCTGTTGAAACATTGAAACTGCTCGTGTCGTAAAGGTAAACAACCGCTTTTTATAGTGAATATATACCGAAAACTTTCAGCGATCCAATAATCCATAGGTGTACATTAGTAATTTGAGGAGATAAATGTTATCGAATCATGGCTTCATTATCACCAGTTAAATTTATTGATTTTTTACGTTAGTTGCATACATTTCGACAGCGGGACGATTTTATAGTTTGCACAACCACTTCGTTCAGAACGCCTTGCCACTTATTTGTACTTTTCTTGTCCGCTTTCTTTTTCTTCCCAGGTATTTCGAACGTTTCTATTCTCGCACGATTTCGTCTGTATCAGATAACATAAAAATATATCATGACAGTTCATATTAGTTAACATTTAATTTCTTGTCGACAAATAATGTCGAATAATACTTGAGATGTGTATGTGTGGCACATCGTCTCAAACATCTTTACACCTAACTGTTGTTTAAGCAATGACGAAGCATGTAAGAAGATAAAGAGAAGAAACCTATATACACAGTTTGGGTCTGATACATGTCTTTTTGTCTTAAATACAGGCGCTCGATCGGTATACGTCTTATTTTCCTCCACGCTACGGCCTTAAGCAATAGCTATTTTATAGTTATTTTGTATCACATTAATACTTAATTACATGAACACTTATTGAAACATAATTTATCGACGAAAATTGTTTTAATTATCGTTATCAAATCAGATCTTCTGTCATATCTGTGTCGTATAAAATTTGAAGTGATTTCTCAATTAGACAATAATTACCTTGCTTGTCAAGAGGATTCTTGAATAGATAAGCTACTTGAATGATAACGTCGTGTACACTGTAAGAATCGTTTCCGTTTCCTATCATTCGCTCTTGACTCCATCGTAAGTGTCTCCGTTATCCTTCTTCTTTTTAAAAACAGATCACGAGTAAGCAGTACTTTGGTAATTGTAAAAGATTCATTCGATCAACAAGTTAATGCAGCACGCCAAAAAACATGGACTCAAGCAACGTGAAGTCAAAACCGAATCCACGGGAAAAGACGAACCTGCTGTCGGTGTTGCTTTGGTGGTAAGTTTCTTTGCCATTAGAGTCATCTTACCTGTCGGATTATAGATTTTCTTTTCTTATTCGTTAATATCTGTTTAGTGGTCCAAGATCGTTACTAAAGAACGTTGAGCTCATTAACTCATTTCGAACATCTGGTAGGAATGCGAAACCGTTTCAAATCCCGTTTGAAATTCGTGTCTCGAAATTACAAAATTTCTTAGTGACGTAATTGTATGAATACATGTATTCCAAAGCATGTTGAAATTGTTGAACGTTTGTAGATTTTTAATTTAAGTGTTTAAACTTAAAATTATTAGACTCTTTTGGGAATTTCTCGGAAAAAAGAATTGCTCGTCGCAGATCACGTCACAGCAGATAATTTATATTTGTAAAATTGTTTTTATTTTTTTGTCTTTCTTTATCAGGAATCATAAACAATTTTCAATTCCTTACTCAAGATTTCGAGTTACATTTTTACTACTGTTATTACAATCCAAAGATTTGTGTTGATAATAAATTGTCGTTCCTTTTTTATTTACATAATAATTCTCACGTAATTATTTAAAAATAGTTACAAAATAAATAGACCGAATGAGGTATTAACCGTTAACTTATTCGAAATGTATTACCATGTCATTGAAGTAACCAGTTTCGAAAATGAATTATGTTAAATCTGATTTCCGCGTTCACACACATACTAAATTATCAATTACTTTCGATGATACGTAGGTGGACAATAGACTTATTCAAGACAGGCTACCGGAAAATTTTGCAAACGGACGATTTATATAATCCCTTGAAGACCGATCAGTCACACGTGCTTGGAGATCGTTTAGAAAAGTTGGTAGAATTAATTTCAGTATTTTGTAAAAATCAGTGTTTAACAATTACTCAGTAAAAATATATGATTTGCAGACGATGGAATACCGAATTAGAAAATTCGAAGAAGCACAAAAAACAACCGAGTCTACTAAAAGCGATCTTCCGTACTTTTTTATGGGAGTATACCGTGCTTGGTTTAATGCAGCTACTAAACGAATTTTTGATTCGGTATATTTTTCATTTCTTTAATTTTTACCCTTCACATTTTTACATAAGTATCGATTTAAAAAAATGATTGAGAAACATGTCTCTTTTAATAAGTTAGAAGTATGTTAATATTCCTTATGTATGCATTATCGAATATAAAAAGTAATTGTGCATAAATGTTTCGAAGGTGCAATTACATATATGAAATTTACATAAAAGCAGCTATATGCATATAAACATAAGCGAATGAAAGTCACATGCAATATGCGATAAACGATACAAAAGTAATTATGACTGGGTCACAATTATTAATTAATTACCAATTATCAGTTAATGGTATCAATTAATTAGCAGTTGTTAATTTAATATTTCTGTAATCATTTATAAATGTTTTTTTAAAGGTTAGGGACCCCGATACTTCTCGGTGGACTTCTGCGGTACTTTAGGAAGAACACACACGAAACTTACGAAAGTGCACTCCTTTATGCGGCTGGAATTTCTATAGCAACAGCTGTGAACGTAATTACACTCAATCAAGCGATCTTTGGTGCATTTCATGTTGGCGCAAGGATCAGGATTGCTACTTGTTCCGTGGTGTATCGGAAGGTAATGCAGAAAAGAAGGCTCATCAACGGTTCAAGTAATATAATAATAATAATAAAGATCTTAAGTTACCGAAATTTTTTTTTTTCTAATTTTTGAAAAACTTGCGTACTAGTTTTAAATGTTTTATAAAAAGAACAGCAGTTTGATTTATTTGGCAACTTTTTTAAAACTAATTTTCATACATGAGATCTTTATTACATTTAGTCGTACAATTTAAGTGATGCTATAGTTATTCTATATTATATACATTAGTCATTAATAAATAGCCTCTACATATAAGATGTATGCTAGATAATCGTGTTTTATTCTTCTTCTTATGCCAACAGGCACTGCGACTTAGTAAAACAGCGTTGGGAGAAACAGCACCAGGAAAAATCGTCAATTTAGTGGCTAATGATGTAAATAGGTTCGATCTTGTCTCCATCTTCATCCATCATATGTGGTCAGCACCACTTTCTGCGTTAATTATAGCGTATTTTCTTTATAACGAAGCCGGCTATGCTGGATTAATCGGTATAGCTGCGGTATTCGTCGTTGTACCGATTCAGTGTAAGTTTCCGATAACAATAATTACGCTATTGAGTTGAAGCAATTTTAGAGTCCCGTGCTTGCAAATTATCGTATCCTTGCAAGAAACGTGTTCAGTGTACAAAATCAGTTAATTCTGTTTCATTAACTTCTGCATTCTGAGTATGAAATATTGATTAAGTAACGATTAAGTAACAAATTAATGAAGGTAATTATTGCATTCCTCAAAATAAACATGCAACTGCAAAACGTTTGAACGTCGTGTTTCTAAGAATACTCGCTTAAAAATATGCGAAACATAAACTCAAAGCGTAATAATTATAATCTAAATTTATTTTGTTACCGAATATAAAGATTTATACTAATCGTTTTATGCATGATTCAGCATATACGGGAAAACTGTCTTCTAAATTTCGTTTACAAACCGCCATGAAAACCGATGAAAGGGTTCGTTTAATGGATGAAATAATATCTGGAGTCCAGGTGATTAAAATGTATGCCTGGGAAAAACCGTTTTGCGCTTTAATTGAAACTGCCCGTAAATTGGAGTTACAAGTGGTTACCAAGAGCGCCTACATTAGAGGAATCTATATGACTTTCAACTTATTTACCACAAGAATGGCCCTTTACTGTACTTTAATTAGTATACTGTTATTTGGCAATGAATTGTCAACCGATAAAGTGTTCGTCTTTTCCTCCTATTTTAATATCCTGGCTCACACTATGTCTGGGATGTTCGTACGGGGTTTCGCGGAGATTGCTGAATGCATGGTAGCTGTAAGAAGATTGCAGCACTTCTTAATGTATGAAGAGTTCCGGGAAAAAGGATTTACACTGAACAAATTTGCAGCTGGTCTTAACGGTAGTATTAATAACGTGTCAAAGGAAACTTCCAATAAAACTTCTAAACACGATATACCGTACATCGATGATGAAGTAGATGCTTACGAGAATCTAGATGATTCTTCGGAAAGAAGGAGACACAATGGCTTAGTGGTTGTTGCTAGCGATTTACTAAAAAACACGGCGAATCTTATGGAATGTAGAGGTAATTTATATTTAATATAGTAAAATCTCAGAATTTAATATTTTCATATTTAAATACTGTCTTTTTTGTAGAAAAAAAACGTACTTCGATGGTGAATGAAGAATCATACGCAGTGAAGATGGTGAATTTGACAGCTAAATGGGAACCAAGTCAATCTGAGAACACCCTCGATAATTTAAACGTAGAGGTTGAAAAAGGAAAGATATACGCTGTTATTGGTATGGTCGGAGCTGGAAAAAGTTCCTTTCTATCCGCCATTCTTAGAGAAATAGATGTGATAGATGGCTACGTGAAAGTAAACGGATCTCTGAGCTATGCTGGACAAGAGGCTTGGGTGTTTGGATCCACTGTTAGACAGAATATTCTTTTTGGGCAACTTTACGATCGTCATCGATATCAGAAAGTAATCAAAGCTTGTTCTCTTATAAGAGACTTCAAGCAGTTCCCACATGGTGACCAAACTGTTGTCGGGGAAAGAGGTAGTTCCTTATCTGGAGGGCAAAAAGCTAGGATCAATTTAGCTAGATCTTTATACAGGCAGGCAGACATTTATTTGTTGGACGATCCATTGAGTGCTGTAAGTACCTTTAAGATAAATGTTAATGTCAATTCAAAATTTTTAATTCAAAGACTTATATTGTATTATGAACTTCAGGTTGATACTCATGTTAGTAAACATTTGTTCCAAGAATGTATGCAAAGATATTTAGCAGGAAAAACGAGAATCTTGGCAACTCATCAATTACAGTATGTGAAGAATGTGGATGCTATAATACTTATAGAACAGGGAAAAGTTACAGTATTTTCACATTATCAAGATCTATTGAATCAACGACCGGAATATGCTGAATTATTAGCAGCAGAATCGGAAATGAATGAGGATAATTCTCTAGAAAAGAGTACCATGAGAAGACAATTTTCGTCGTCAAGTACTAGAGTAAAATTATTGTATTTTTGAAAACCTATTATATTTTCTATTAAATTAAGTAACGAATTTTGTTTATTTTAATAGAGTCGAACTCCGGAAGCAAGTAGTGGAGGAACAGACGACGAAGAGGAGAATGAGGACCCTGAAAAATTGAATGACGGCCTGGAAGGAACATCTCGCGGAGCAATCAAAGGACCAATATTCATTAGATACTTCCAAACTGGTTCTAACTTGTGTCTTGCCTTTACGCTATTTTTACTATTTATACTTACACAATTCATAGCCAGTTTCAACGACTACTTCGTTCCTGTTTTGTAAGTATTTTATTAAACGTTACTTCTTTCAAGTCAGTGTTATAAATTCAAAATATTTTCAGAGTAAACGAAGAAGAAACACGGCATTATTATCTCACCCAAGCTAATTTAAATGCTACCAATGATACTTCAATCGAAAACTTAGATATTTCTTCCATGTACAATTACATATATGTTTATACAGCTATAGTTGTTGGATTATTTTGCGTTGGTATTACCAGGTCATTGGCCTTTTATAAAGTATGTGTATTATGCAGTCAAAAATTACATGATATGGCCTTCAGTGCTTTAATTAGAACGGGTATGAGATTTTTCGACACAAACCCCAGCGGTCGAATTCTTAACAGGTTCTCTAAAGATATGGGAGCCATTGATGAACTATTACCAAAAGCTATCCTTGATGCTGGTCAAATATGCATGATGATGGTTGGATCATTAACAGTATCATGCATCATTAACCCTCTTTTCTTAATTCCTATAGTATTTTTGGGTACAGTGTTTTATTGGATAAGAAAAGTATTTTTGAAGACTAGCAAGAATATTAAGAGAATGGAAGGAATGAGTAAGTATTGTTAGTAAAATTACTAATACGTTTTGTACCTAAAGCATACTTAAAAAAAGAAAACAGGAGTTTTCATAGAAGTTTTCAATGATTGTTACAATAAAAGGTAAACTTGCACATATAAAAGCTTTTTCTTTTATAGCTCGATCCCCTGTGTTCACTCATTTGAATGCAACTCTAAATGGATTGACTACTATAAGAGCTTACTGCGCACAGAATATTCTAAGAAAAGAATTTGATAAATTGCAAGATGTCCATACTTCCACCGTTTACATGTACGTAGTTGCGAGCACTGCCTTTGGATTTTCACTGGACGTCTTTTGCTTCATCTTTATTTCTTTAGTTACCTTCAGCTTCCTCTTATTAGAGCAATGTAAGAATTTGATCATTTTCCTATCAAACATAATAATCTTTAGTAGATAATAGTAATAAAATTTAACTTTTCTTATAGCATTTTCTGGTGGAGAAGTGGGTTTAGCTATCACTCAAGTGATGGCCATGACGGGAATGATTCAATGGGGTATGAGACAGAATGCCGAAGTAGCGAACCAGATGATGGCTGTGGAACGCGTATTGGAATACACACAAATTACACCTGAACCGAATTTGCGTGACAGAGGAAAGTTTGCCAAGAAAACTGAGAAACAAATTCCACTTCCTGCCAATGCACCAAAAAATTGGCCCAAAGATGGAATGATTATATTTAGAAACGTATATTTGAGATACGTAGAAGAGGATCCTCCAGTATTAAAGGGATTGAATCTTGAGATTAATCCTGGAGAAAAAGTTTGTTGACTTCTGTTCATTTTGAAAGAAAGATATAACTAAACAAAAATACATGATTATACTATTTTGCAGATAGGTATAGTGGGAAGGACTGGGGCTGGAAAATCGTCTTTAATATCAGCGCTATTTAGGCTAGCCAAAATCGAGGGAGTTATAGAAATTGACGGTATAGATACCGGGACTATTTGTTTGGAAGATTTACGACGCAACATATCAATTATTCCTCAAGATCCAGTTTTATTTTCCGGTACTTTGAGACGCAATTTAGACCCCTTCAGTGAGTTTACAGACAAAGCTTTATGGGAGGTACTTGAAGAGGTAGGTTAAAGTCTAAACTCTTTTATTTTTTGCACATAAAGTGAAATTTGTAATACACTTATTGTACATGTATTTTTATTTCAGGTAGAATTGAAAGATGCTGTTACTACTGCTGGTACAGGATTAGAAAGTCGTGTTTCGGACAGGGGTAGTAATTATAGCGTTGGACAAAGGCAGTTAGTTTGCTTAGCAAGAGCTATTTTAAGAAATAATCGAATTCTTATGCTCGACGAAGCGACCGCCAATGTAGACCCACAAACGGACGCCTTGATCCAACATACAATACGAAAGAAATTTGCCAAATGCACCGTACTTACTATTGCTCATCGATTAAATACCATTATGGATAGTGATAAGGTTTTAGTTATGGATAAAGGTCGGATGGCGGTAAGTAGAGAATCTTATATTTTAAAAATTATTCGACGATTTTATTGAACTAAAGAGTAAAAGCGATTTATAAATTCTACCGAGTATTAAACAATTATATTTTAATTTACAGGAATACGACCATCCATACATACTTTTACAAAATAACTACAGTCAATTTAATTTGTTAGTTAAAGAAACGGATCGTGCTATGTATGACCAATTAGTCAAAGTAGCAAAGCAATCTTACATTTCAAAATACGGAGAACAACTATAGGATAAAATCGATTTGATCATCGAGAATTAAAATCAAACGATAGAATTTGTGCAAATCGAAACATATACTATTATTAATCTCAATCCTACTAAGTATTATTACAAGTTCCGAGTGCAGGAAATATTCGATGAAAAATATTTTTATATCTTCGTGCACGAAAATTGTTACGACTTAATACCAAGTACTTCCTTGTAAAATGTAAACAGAGTGCTGCTGCGCAGTGCAAATTTCCAGCAAGTATTTATATTTTTTCTATTGCAAGTTTTACAGTTTTACACTGCGAAGAATTTTAATAGCTTTTGACGTTCACGTAAATGCCAAATAAAAAATTAAAGTATTGAGATAAGAATTACTATAAGAGTCCTTAGTCAGAAATAAGGGTATGTATAATCGTATACGGACTTTTTGATGCGACTTTGTTACTTTATATAGGCGTATACAAGATCAATATATCACAGAATATACTGTAATTTTATAAGTATACATTAATACGTTTTATAGCAGAGATCGAACATCGATTAGTTTCTATATGTATTGTACTTGATAGATTTGTCGATAAATCAATATGATCGATCATGCGTAAAGATACAATGATAAGAATAATGATATAGTGTTCATCGTAATTTGCTATTTTTTAGAGATTATAACGTTGTTATGTTTTTTTTATATACACGTAGATATGTTTAGCAATCTTTACTGTATTATATCTAATTGTAAATAAAATTCTACTTTTATACGTTAATAAAAATGTTCACGGTATCCGCTGATCCGGATGTTCTGAACGAAAGCTTCATTCTTCTAAGGTGATGGTTCTTTTTTTACCCTGTGAAAAAGTATCTTAGCGAATATTTTGCTAATTACACACATTATGTATTGTTAAAACATGTACATGTATATACAATTTCAGTATAATATACAGCAAACAGAACAACATTTAACATAACAAATTTAACACTCCCGCCCGACGAAATTCGAACTCAAATTGATTGTTACGGCGGCAAGACGTAAGGAGGCGTTCAGTAAGTAAAACACTGATTGGTTGGTTTACAAAGCCGTTACACCAAGCAAATATAGCGTTTTATTTTAAAATTATAGTACGTTAAATAGTATGTTAAAAATGTAAAAAGTGAGATTTTTTATAAATTTGGTGCAAAAAGATGATCTTACAATATCGTTTAATAATACGATTTATTACGAATTCAAAGTGATATTTAAATACAAAAAAGAACATAGAAATCCAAATTAGAATATTTAATTTTTCAAGGTCAAATCTATTCATGGAATTTATTATGCAGAACTTATCAGTTAGTATAAGTGTTGTAAAAGATACAGTATAGACATTACTCGGGTAAGAATTTCAAAGACACGTTAAACAAAGTATTTGAACAAGTAGGAAAATGGAGACAAAATTTGCGTACACTGAACAAAGTCCTCAAGAAAGTGCAAATCTGATTAATCGATTATTTTTTGGGTATACTATTTGTTATTACATATAAATAACTATATCATATTTATAACACTTGTTTTATCATCATATTATATTAGATGGACAAAAGACATATTTTTGAAGGGAGTCAGAAAGGACCTCGTGTTATCGGATCTTTATCGCCCTTTAAAAGTGGACGAATCCAAAAGACTCGCGGATCAATTAGAAAGGTAAATACCGAAATAATATAAATCAATTTGTACGCGCTTCTTGCCGGCGAATTATCAAAATAATTAGCATTTAAAATTCTTCGTCAGCATGAGTGCCAAGTTTTAAAGTAACATGTCTGATTGGAAAATTCCAAGATTAAAAATTAGAATGCAGTGTCAGCGAAAGAATAATCATTGAAAGGCTTTGTTGGTTAACGAATTAGAAGAAAGAAAGGTATCTGTATCCCTTTGTTTACCGTAGGTCCTGGAATTATGAATTGCGGAAATGGGAGCAAAAGCAGAAAGAAGTGCAATATTCCGAGGAATCAAAGGAAGGCAAGAACACGCCACGCTTCGAGAGAGCTCTGATTCGAGCTTTCTGGAAGCAATACTTTTGTGTCGGCCTCCTGTTGTCTGTTCAATACGTAATTCTAGCGATACTCGTCCCCATTATAACATCATGGATTATCAGCTATTTCAAGATCGAAGAAAACACTGAACCGATCTCAAAAAGCGAAGCTTTGTCCTACGCCGGTTATCTGGTCCTTTGTATAACGATGACTGTTTTCATTATGCATCATACCAATCTGTTGTTACAACAAATGGGCATGAGATTGCGGATCGCTTGTTGCTCGTTAGTTTACAGAAAAGTATGCACGGTTTGATTGATTGACGGTTTTATTACTTATCGAAATATTTGTAAGATTGAGTTAGAAAAGATATATACAAGGTGTTTGGATGAAACTAGGAGAAAATGGAAGAGGTAACTCTATGCAACATTCTAAGACAAAAATCAAGAGTAAAAAAATTGCTTTTGACGCTTTGTTTAGTAGTTATAAATAATTAAAAGAACGGGCTATTTTACGCCTTTATAGCAGGCAACTAGGGCAACACAGTAGGTAATGTCAGTAGCTACGTTGTAGCTACGTCTGAGCAAGCGTAAAATAGCCCGTTCTTTTAGCTGCTTATAACTAATAAACAAAGCGTCAAACGCAATATTGTTACTCTTAATCTTCGTTTTAGAATGCGGTATAAAGTTACCTCTTCAATTTTCTCCTAGCTTCGCCCGAACACCCTATATATTAGAATGTATTTCCTCGCGCAAATAACGCATTCAATGATTAACGTTTGGTCGTTAATGTCCTTCAAAATTTACTGATAACATATTCAACGAAGTTGCACATCGTTTGCTTCTATAATTAAGGTTCCGGGAATGTAGCGACATATTTACATCACGATTAACGTTAATTCTAGAATTAACAGAACTACCTAATGTGGATTCAATTTTTATGGAAGCGTTTACTATTTACGATTACAAATTCTTCGATGAATTAAAAATATCATTTTGTGTGTTTGGAAATTTTCGAAAGGTTGTCTGTTTTCAGTTGAATACCGATTTATGTTATAGATATTGAAACTCAGTAAAACAGCTTTGAATCAGATCACTTCCGGTCAGGTAGTGAATCTCCTTAGCAATGATGTCAGCCGTTTTGACGAGTTATGTTACTATTTAAATTTTGTCTGGATCACGCCCATCCAGGTAATCTTAATTACGATGGTGCTGAAATTGGTTACTTTATAAGCGGTTCTCTTATTCATCTTATTCCAACTTATCCACAGATCGTTCTCGTCACCATGATAATATGGCAGAAAATTGGGGTTGTAAGTTTAATCGGTGTTGGAGTTCTCTTATTGATGACCCTTCCGGTTCACTCTGTGTTCATAACACTTACTCATCGAATGAGAAAAATGGTCGCATCTTTGACCGATAAAAGAGTGCAACTTATGAACGAGCTTGTTGGTGGTATCCAGGTAATGAATAAGCAATACAAGAATAACGCAGTCCAGAATTTAAGCATATAAAAAGAGATTACAAATTTTATATGAACTGATTATTTTTGCCAGGTGATCAAGATGTACGCGTGGGAAAAACCGTTTGAAAATATAGTGACCATCACACGCGGGGCTGAAGTTAAGAAAATACAATTTTCCACCTACGTTCGTGCAATATATTTGTCTTTTGTAGTCTTCACAAATCGTACAGTCCTTTTCTTGACTCTGTTATCCTTTGTTTTATTGGGGAATAACCTGAGAGCGGAGCTGACGTTCATGTTGTTCAGTTACTTCGAGATCCTCCAACTTACGACATCGTTATTTTTTCCACAAGCTCTCTTATTGTCCGGGGAAACTCTGGTGTCCACCAAGAGACTCGAGGTTGTTCAACGATCACTTAACGGAATCGTCTATGGTTTCAGCAATATTAATACTTCACCATCCGAATGGGAAGATCTCCCATTTTTTCCTCAACAAACCGCTGCCACTGATTCTATTTACTTTTGTTATTAGTTAGTCTTGAACTTGTGTTTTATTTATTAAATATATTTATTAAATAATTATATATTTTTTAATTAATTAAAAATTGTACTTTGGAAGAGTAGAAAATGCGTTTGATGAACTGTGAACAAAGCCAGTTCAAGACTAACTAATAACAAAAGTAAATAGAATTAATGGTAGAGGAAAGGAAATCTCCCCGTTCGGTTGGCTAAGTGTTAAGTGCAACAAATTTTCTAGAAATTTTTACTGCTGGAGGAGCAGCCGAGCGAAAGGATGGCATCAGTTAGGACGCAACAAAACGAAATTTTATTAAGGTTCAGGAAAAGAAGGATGGAAAAAGAAAGCGTGGAGTCTATCAGAATAACAAACGGAAATCCAAATTTGATGTCAAACAATGTCGAGGAACGCGTGCCGGTCTCAATAACTTTAGAGCGAGTATCAGCAAACTGGATACCTCAGCGATTGCCACCGACCTTGTGCAATGTGTCCATGAATGTTCAGAGTGGAGAACTGTGCGCCTTGGTGGGCCCAGTAGGCTCAGGTAAATCCTCGATTTTGCAGCTACTTTTGAAAGAACTTCCTTTAGGAGCTGGAAAGCTGATACTGCATCATAAATCGTTCGAGGGCATCGAGTACGATAAACTGGGATACTCGATCGATACCCCGGATTCGAGAGTCTCCTACGCCAGCCAGGAAGCTTGGCTATTTTTTGGAACCGTTCGAGATAATATACTCTTTGGACAACCGTATAACAAGGAAAGATACATTGCTGTGAGTTCTATTTAGAAATATTCATCGTCAGAGGCGGAGCACTTCGACCGGGACTATTTAGAAGTTAAAGGCTTAAACGAAATACTGGATCGATCGAATTAGAATCTTGATACGTATCGTAGGTGACCAAAGCTTGTGCCCTGACGAGGGATTTCCGGCAGCTCCCTTACGGCGATATGAGCAACGTCGGAGAAGCTGGTTGTTCTTTGTCCGGGGGACAAAGGGCTCGAGTGAATTTGGCACGAGCCGTTTACAGACAAGCAGACATCTACTTGTTGGACGATCCTTTGAGCGCAGTCGATGCACGTGTGGCTAAACACCTTTTTCATAAATGCATTAAGACCTACCTCCACGGGAAGACTAGGATTTTGGTTACCCATCAGTTACAGTTTGTTAAACAAGTCGACACTATAGCGATACTGGACCGAGTAAGCGTAGATTTTTGTGAACTCTATTCTTGAGAAGATCTACATTTCAATACTGTCTTTCAAGGGTTGTATAAGAATGCAGGGATCGTACGAAGAATTGTCCAAGTCGAACGAGGACTTTATGGATATGATGAACCGTATTGAAACGTCGACGGAAACGAAAAAGCACAGTGAATGCGTAGAGACGTCCGGAAATCTTAACGAAGATAATAAATCCATCAGAAAACGCTGTCTCGGTAGAGCCTCCGTAACGTCTAACGCCAGTAGCGTGGTAATTACAATGCATTGTCTGTAGCAGGGTTGGCGAACTTATGGCTCACGAGCCAAATGAGGCTTTTCCACCACTCGCTCTGCTTTTTAGCTATTCCCCACTATTTCACATTAGAAGTCACTCACGCATGTAAATCGTAAAACATGAAGGGACGATGTTAAGTTGTTTCTGTACTCTACGCGAGTCTACGTAGTCTAAATCATCTGTATTACTCCACCTATAAAAAAGCAGTTAATATTACATAATTTGCTTTGGTAGTTTATAGTCTCCAAGCTTTATACTTATATACATATTGAGATAGAAATGCAATTGAAATCTATTCCTACTACTGTGGCGGAGTGCGTGGCTAAGGTTTAGAACGTGCGGCTCAAGTGGGGATTGGTGGTCCTTCTTTGCCCCTATGCCGTCTCACAGGTCACAACTGAACGGAAGAAAGTACATATTCGTATGTAACAAGATGCATGGAGTGGGGAACGAGTTGACTCATGGTGGGAACATGTGGCTCGCGACCAAAACACGTTAGCCAGCCCTGATCTGTAGCATTAACAGAATTAGTTTCCTACACAGCTATTTTCAGGTTTCTTACAATTATGAACACGAAAAATCAGCTCCCGATAATGATGAAATTATAGCAACGGGTGGACTGTTGTATAAAGTCTATAAAGAATACTTTAAACATGGAGGCTCCTGTTTTGTGCTTGTTGCTCTGGTGCTCTCATTCGTGGTGTCTCAAGTAGCAACTACCGGAAACGATTATTGGGTTTGCTATTGGACGAACTTGGAAATTATAAGAAGAGCCATGAAAAATGGCACTCGTCCGTTCAAACCTCAATATTCCGCTTTCATATTGAAGGACACGTTTTTGTCCAACGTGTTTAATTTGGATAACCATGGCCTCATGACTACTTCCAATGCTGTATACGTGTACACATTCTGCATCGTTTGCTGCATCGTCACCGTGTTCATAAGAAATTTATTCTTCATGAAAGTCTGTGTGACCGCGAATAAAAATCTTCACAATTCCATGTTCTCCAATGTGCTGCAAGCGGTGATGACGTTCTTCCACGAAAACAGTTCTGGTAGGCGTCACAGAATCTATACATACATATCCATAGACCCATATCCAAAAAGACATGTCCTGACTGACTGACTGATTCATCATCGCAGAGCCTACACTACTGAAGCTAGAAACATGAAATTTGGACAATGGATTCCTTTTATGGCGTAGACACCCATTAAGGAAGAATTTTTTTATATTTCACCCCTAAGGGGGTTAAATAGGGGTTAAAAGTTTGTTTGAAAATTCGCCGATTTTAAAGCAAGCACTATGAAAACTGGTATTTAGCTTTTTGGTTAGAAATAAAGAAATACGTGTTTCAACGTTTTTGGAAAATCAACCCCCAACGGGGTAAAATAAGGAATGAAAGTTTGTTTGAAAATCTGCCGATTTTGAAGCAAGCGCTATAAACAGAAATGCAGGTAACAGCTAGTAAAAGTATATAAATTCTGTTTATTCAGGTAGAATTCTAAATAGGTTCTCCAAAGATGTAGGCTCTATGGATGAATTGTTGCCCAAAGTGATGTTGGAAACCATCCAAATATTCCTGGTGGTAACAGGGGTCCTAATAATGGTGGTAACAATAAACAATTGGATGCTCATTCCACTAGCCATGCTTCTTGTCTTCATTTTCTTCGCACAGTTCTACTATATAAGAACCACTCAAAGTGTGAAACGTCTCGAGGGTGTAGGCAAGCATTCCACAAACAAGAAAATATAAAGCGAAACGTATCGCTTTTATAAATGTTTAATTGGCGGTAAAAATTCACCGCGAGAAATTAATAAAGATTATGATTTCAGCAAAAAGTCCAGTATTTTCCCACGTGAATGCAACCTTGAGCGGCTTGGCTACCATCAGAAGCAGCGGATCGGATGTTATGAAGCTGTTGCAGAAGCAGTTCGATGATTTGCAAGACGTGCACACTGGTGCATGGTATATGAACATAGTCGTCCCTGTGGCGTTCGGTTTATACTTGGACATGGTCGTGATCGTCTTCGTGGCGTGCGTCTGCGTCTCTTTCATTCTGATGGGCACGGGTATATCTCCTGAAGAATTATACAGCTAATCCTTTATCAGCTTCTCGTTTACCCTTTAGGGCTAGGCGGGTTAAAATTGATTCCATCTTTTGCTTAGCTTTTTATGCATGGTGGAATATATTTTAACCCACTTCGAAACGTTGAAGTTTGTTTTAATTTAATTTAATTGTTTTACCAAAAATGCAGAGAAGCGCGATCGCGCTGCTGTTTGTTACTATAATTTTTTCGCATTAATTGAGAGCGGTTGAATTTATATTAATTTCATTTTTATTAATATCATTCAGTTGTGGTTTTTGATAATATAAAAATTAAAAATTATTTTCACTTTTTTAAGATAAGCGTTATCTACTGATGATTACAAAAAGCATCATGTCAAATTCTAATTTATCTGAAAATGATTATGATATGAAAAGATAAATCTAAAGATTTCTTTTTGCTGAAAATTACTTTTTATATAACAATTAGAGTTAATTGTTGCCGTTTTTATTATTTTCTAAAAAAGTAACTACGCATTTCATTCCGCGCTCTTAGAATACAGTAGCGGACAAAAGTTTAAGACGAAAGGGTCAAAGAAAACAAATGAATTAATTAATAAGAAATAGCATGATAAATAAAAATCGTATTCTTTGCTAATCAGTAAATAGTATTCTACCATTATGACGATAAAAATAAGTATATGTACAATATTTGCATACTATAAAACTATGTTTTACATAGTCCTGTCGTCTTAAACTTTTGTCCGCTATTGTACTATACAAAAAAATTCTTTAGCGCTTAAACGGTTAAAACGGTGCTTCTCGTTTAAGATAACACCCTCGGAGGCTACGTTGGTCTGGCCATCTCGCAATCGTTGATTGTAATTGGCACTTTGCAACACGGAATAAAGCAAAGCGGAGAAATGGTATCCCAGATAACGTCCGTGGAAAGAGTTCTACAATACACTAATTTACCGAAAGAAGGTTCGTGGACAAGCGACAATCCTCCGTCAGCAGATTGGCCGAGGCACGGGCAATTGTCACTGAAGAACGTTAATATGAAATATAAAAAGAACGATCCTCCCGTGTTAAAGGTAACACGAGACGGAAAAAAGAATTGTTAGAACAGGGCTGGCGAACTTGCGGCTCATAAGCTAAAAATGTGGCTCTTCCCCCACTTGTCTGCTTCTTAGCTAATCCTCACTATTTCACGTTAGAAATCGCTCATGACAAATTGTTCTGTACTCTACGCGAATTTACGTACAGTCTTCCGCTTATAATGGTAATTATATAACTAATGCTTTCCTAGCATATTGTAAAAAAATTAGCAAAATTTGTTGTTCTGTGTCAGATATAACTATTGTATAATAGCAATATCATCTCATTATCTCTCTCTATCGCGCTAACCTCCTTGTCAATCAGCCTACATGCGTCTGTAACTACCGCGACGAAAAGTAAACTAGAATTGAATGGGTGCGTAAGGATAGGTGTAACCTTTTCCCTTTTCTCGCATTCTTGCTGCGGAACTTCAAGTGAGCAGAAAACAGTATATATTCGTGTGCAACAAGATGGGTGGAGTGGGGAACGGGTGGAAGCATAGTGGGAACACGTGGCCAGCGACCGAAAGACGTTAACCAGCCCTGTATTAGGTCATCTATTTTCTTACTATGCGTTCTTTTTTATTTTTCATTTGTGTTATGTATCCATAGAACTTGAACGCGATCATAGAAGCAGGTTGGAAGGTTGGCGTTATAGGTAGAACAGGTGCAGGGAAGTCGTCTCTGATATCAGCCCTATTTCGCTTGTTCGACGACGGATTAGAAGGAGAAATTAAAATCGACGATAGAGATATCAGCACATTAGGTTTACACGAATTACGTTCACGACTATCGATCATTCCTCAGCAACCATTTTTATTCTCGGAATCGCTGCGCCATAATTTAGACCCGTTTAATGCTTACAATGACGCAACGCTGTTGGACAGTCTTCGACAAGTTGAATTGAACGATCTTGTGTTGGATCAAAGGGTGATGCACAGCGGAAGTAATTTGAGTATCGGACAAAGACAGTTGATATGCTTGGCTAGAGCAGTTCTAAGAAACAACCGGATACTGGTTCTCGATGAAGCAACAGCTAATATTGATTCCAAGTAATTCAATTTATGTATTTTTTGTTTTTCCTTTCTTCCTCTGAAAATATTCAGCCATATTTGTTGTTTAAACGCGCCAAATTTCTTTCAGCACCGATGAACTAATACAGAAAACCATCAGAACAAAATTTGCAAATTGCACCGTTATCACAATTGCTCATCGTTTGCATACTATTATCGATAGTGACAAAGTCATAGTGATGGATGCCGGTAACATAGCGGTACGATTAATGTTAAGATTAAGTAGAGATATGTACAGTAGGGGACAGAAGTTTAAGATGACAGGAGGACTTATCAGTATAGTAGAACACTATTTATTGATTAGCATAAAATATAAATTTTATTTATATTGTTATTTCTTATTAATTTATTTATTTATTCTCTTTGAGCTTTTGGTCTTAAACATTTGTCCGCTACTGTACATACTAGGTCATTGTAAGTTCTTGTAGCTTTTCACTACATATTTTCAACATCATTTAACCAATCATCGAAGTCGTTTTGTTTAAAATTAAAATCACTCATTTAAAAATAGATGGGGTCATTCAGGTTGTATTAACAATGCTCAAGGCTGCATAAATTTCAGTTCAAACTAAGGGAGTTGGAAATATCATTTGATCTAAAACGTATATTTATTTGTTGAAACAGGAATTTGGTTGTCCTCACGAATTATTACAAGACAAGCCTAATGGAATTTTCTCGCAAATGGTAAACAACACAGGTGTATTCATGGCACAGTCGCTTCGAGAACAGGCAGAGAAAGCGTATTCGCAGATTAATAGACAAACAAACCTAGATTTAACGCGAAGAAATTCTTCTGACATAATTGCACAGAGTTCTCTTTAGAAGTTTTAAGGTCATTAACTTAATAGACAAAATAAAAGTTTTCTAATTAAAGGGATCGGTTCAGAGAATAAGAATCACGTTAAACTTCTGGCATTTATTTAAAAATCAAAGTATTGATACAAATGTGTATTCAAGGAAAATTAGAAAAGTTCCGTTCTCCTCAAACCCAGACAAGGTTCCAACATAATCGATTCAGAGTTAAATACATGTGACAGTTTGTAAACTGTAATTACTCGTGAAATCGTTAATAGTCAAGAAAACCATTCGTTAAAATGTACATGTATACGCAAATAAACTTTTTTTTAATGAATGGAAGTTCAACAATTTACAATTTTCTTGATACATTTCCCTCTAGGTCCTAGCATTTTTCGATGCGATAACTGAACTTAAGGTGTACAATGTATTATCCGAGGAAGACTTAAATAAATTAATCAAAAATGAAAAAGAGAACAACGTTAAAAGATACCGACTCATAAAATTATAATTTTCTCTACGTATGCTTTGGCATCTATTTCTACAATTAAGATGTAGTGGAATAGTCGACAATATCCTTCTTTACTCCTAAATGAGATTACGTGTGACCAGGTGTCACCCTTATGTCGTAAAAGGCAATAAGTTCCGTATTCTATTTTACAAGGGTAAACCCCCTTAATAATAGAAGTAATTTTCGTTCTCTTTGTTCTACAAACTTTAAACGAATACATACACCATCTAAGTATAAGTCTTAAATATGTATACATATTCTATGTGTATATATAATACTTTTTCCTCTTAAATAAATTCGTTACTAAAGTAGAGCCTAGTATAAGTATACCTTTCTTCTCTTTTAGTTTTTCATAAAATGTATTCTTCTCAAAACTCTAGATCGTGTATTTGGATTAGAATAATTTAAAGGGGACGACATGTGATATCGAATCCCCCCCCCCTCCCCATAAAAGTTTCTCTAGTTTTCGCTACTTATATTGAGCTACATGGTCTGCATAAATTTTGCGTACGATATTCAGATATCCAAAAATATATGTACAGTTGACGGACAAAAGTTTAAAACCAAAGGGTCAAAGAAAATAAATAAATTAATTAATAAGAAATAACAATATAAATAAAATTTGTATTGTGTGCTAATCAATGAATAGTGTTCTACCATAATCACAATAAAAATCAATAGATAAACAATGTTCGTGAATCATAAAACTATGTTTTACATTGTCCTATCATCTTAAACTTTTGTCCACTACTGTATATAAAAGTAACACACAGCCCATATAAAACGAGAACTTGTAAAGCAATATTTACATAGAACAATAAAATACGGATCACAGAGTGAGTAACAAAAACATTTAAATAACAACAACAAAAAATAAGAATCATTATACTTTACGTACAGATATATTATACAATGCCTCTGATATGGGTTTATGAATATAACTAACATTTGATTAGCTGGACAACGCAATATTTCAAATACATAAAAAGTATTTATGTATTCCTCTTTTTTTCTAAAAACGTAGCTTAGCTTTTTCAACAAAATATAAGTTATACAAACTGTGCATACGCAAACATAATAAATATTTTAGCGGACCATGTACATATATTCAGTTTTTGTATAATTGTATTATATACATGGAAGTGCATTTTTCATAATATGAAATGCGTTTCACAAATTCGAAATTTCTTGCAAATTGCAAATATTATTCTTTTCTATATTTATAGGAAGAATAGTTTAAATTTAATGTAAAATATTTGTAAGAATTTTCTTTTTTCAGTATGATTTCTTCTTTTTTTAAATAATCAAAGAATCCTTTTGCAGGGAATTAACGTGTCGTGCCATACAAATTCCAGGTATTCGATATTCCAATTCTAATCTGCATGTACATCCTCTAAAGACTAAATACATAATACATTAATAACCGTCGTACAGCACTTAACATACATTTTGTTTCCTTCTTTTTATTTAATCGCCGCATCTTGCAGTTTACTTTCAGTCCTTATAGTGGTGCTTAATTAACTTTTCTTAGTCGGTACTCGTGTCTTATTATAATCTGTATTGTGGTACTTAAATTAAAAACTATGTTTGATTTACTCCTTTAGATTGTAACTCGTGCATCTAATTGTAACTTTAAATGTACATTTAAAATATTGTATGTTAACTAATCTTTCAAGTACAAATCATCTAATTATAAATAAGCTAATAGGCGAATATTTCCTTCTCAAATAATATATATTGATTGTTTATCGGTAACAGCAATTATATTTTAAATAACAACATTTTAACATTGTCGGATGTGTTTTATAATCACAAATTATATTAGTATCATCCAACACTTTGTGTCACAGCTATGTTTAAATTTATTTTGTAAGTGCAACTATAAAGTGTAATACTAAATATTGTATAACAGCGATTTTATGAATAATTTTGTTTTAGAACATTTGCAGAAATATTCTTTATTTCTTTCTATTATATAGTCTATACTTTACTTCAACTATTTTTTTTTTCTTTTAATTTTTACCTAGTCAATAAGAATATAATTTACTACTTTGTATATGTCGTTGCAAATTAATTAATTTATTGTTAATATAAATAAATAATGAAAAACTTTAACAACTTTTAAATGTTATTTTTGTTATTTCACGAATAAAAATTATTGTTTTTCTGATCGAAACTGTAAATAAAAGTTAAACGTTATTCGCGTAAACAAATAAGGAAACTACTGTTATACATATAATACTGTACCATAGATATCAACTAATTTTTTTGTTTCTTTTGTTTTTCTCACAATCTCTTGTGCGCTGGAACTTCACCTATAATTGTTCCCTTATTAGTATAGTATTTTTATAGCTTTTTTAACTAGCGAGAGAAAAAAAAGGATATCGACATTATCAACGATGAATATTCCCTTTTTTAACGAAATTAAAAACGTTTCAGATCAAATACTTATTTTTATCTTTTTCTCTTTTTAATTCCAATGTAGTTTGTTTAAAATGTATAATCAGGTATCTGAACAAGTGTCATAAAAATATATTTATAAATCACGAGAAAGATACAAATACTGAATGATGTTAAAATTAACCTTTGGCATCGTTCATAAAAGTGTAGCTATGTGTAGCTATAATCAATTTCGAACATCCATTTTTTTTAAATTTAATTCGTTTTCTTAGATTAAAATATAAAAAGTTATTCTTTTGCATTCAGAATATTCTTTTTATTACTTCTCTCCTATTGTTGCTAAAATTTTTATACTTGCTAACGGAACTTAAAATATGTTTTTTGGCAGTTACAATATCTTTTGAGCAATATGTGTGATATCTTTTAAATTATACATTTATTCCTGCATATTATATTAATTGCATTTACAATCATTTTGGTTTATAGAACACCGTGTCAATGAATGAAATTACACTTTCGTGATGTAACTCGATTGTGTTACGTTTCATACCTTGGGAAATGGAGAACGTTCGTGAAGCAGTTTGTGTAACAAGTATTTTCATTCACTTTTTACTGCCACATACTTGAAGCGCTCGGCTGAAAATACCGATGTCGCTAGCGCTACAACTATGTTATATAAGTTCCAAATAGCTTGAAATAAATAGAGTGTAACTATGGTTTGCGTCCCTTCCTATTATAGTGTTTACATTCTAATAAGATGTGTGTGTGTGACCGCATATAACATCTAAAAAGTAAAAACAGGTAAACAAAACAAATATGTAACGCACATAATTGAACACTGAAAATTTACAGGAATGTAAAAATTAGACAACGTCACAAAGGTAACCAGTAGGTCAGAAAGGAAAGTACTTCATTTTGGGACACCATACCTGGAGATAATGTTAAGTTAATGGACGGTAAAGCACAGAGAAGTATTGCTAAACGGTTGTTTCCCGGTCCACGTGGATATACTCCACGAAACCGGGTTGCTGTTGTCATGACGCCGCTCCGAGTAGTGTCTCCTCCATTGGTGGTCGCCTCGGTCTATTGCTTTTCTTTGTACCTTTATAATGAAGTCTTTTTGTGCGTGCTTTTGACCTAAAGTAAAATGTATCATTAGCCAGATTATTAATTGCAATTATAGGATTTTATTTTTATTTAAAGAAACGATAGAGATCAGGTGTATGTAAAACAAAGTAAAGTTCTCAGAATATACAAAGCTGGAAGAAAATTGACGGGGTAACTCTATGCAACATTCTAAGACGACAATCAAGAATAACAATATTGCGTTTGACGCTTTGTTTATTAGTTATAAGCAACTAAAAGAATGGGCTATTTTACGCCTACGCATTTATGCAATAAGAATTATTTGGAATCTTACCTGCTGATGAGCACAGCGAAGAAGCACGCAAAGGCAGCAATGATTCCAGTGACACCAGCTAGTACAAGCCACATTTCCGAAGGAAGCAATCCAAGTAATTTCGCACCGTTACCGCAATTCTCTTCGTCGTGTCCAGACGGACAATGAGGTCTTCCGTCGCACCAAAGACTAGCGGCTATACAAGCGCTTAATTCAGGGCATTTATGAGGACAATCTCCATGGGATAACGTTTCATTCTCTACTCCCCTTTCTGGTAAACGTAACTGTCTGCGCAACGCGGCTCTGCTTTTTGAAATTTCGAGCCAGGAGGCTGCAGCTTGACCAGATTCTCTTGCAACGAAATCGAGTAGAAGTGCAGGCGGTCGTGGTGGGCCTGGCCACTTACCTTCCCCAGTTCCTCCTAGCCATTCCTCAGAAAACACGTGAACTGTAAACTCTCTTGCACCTGGTTCCGCGGGACATACTACTTTTAGAAGTTTCGGTGGCCAACCAGAATACAGAAGAATTCTATTGGTAGTCGGGCATTTGGTTTGTTCATTCATTTCTGATATCGGAGATGGTTCGAGAGGGAGGAACCAGCCCCAAGTTAATACGAAAAGGGATCTGTTCTCGCGAGCCTCTACCAACCATGGAAGTCCTTCGCAGTAAATGTCTGGTCTGGATAGTGGTGGTGCTACGAATCGTAATTCACCGCCTGTAAAAATGTTGTCGTTACACTTAAAAAGATCTGCTGAGCTAATTTAAGATGTTATTTTAAAAAAGCGTAGCAATAATAATCACCTTCACCGCGTACTCTCTGCTTTCTGGGGCACTCCGGTGCCCGGACAAGCTCGAAGCTAGCATAAAAAAAGAGCGTTTCAAAGTCTTCATGTGGAGCTTGCTGGTCGACTAAGAATGCGATCTCCAAAGCTCTGCTCGAAGAAATGTGCGTCAATGGAAGATGTGACGTGTTATCACATAAACAAGCTCTCGGAAGTTTCACGTCCCTCCAGGGCGCTTCATATAAAACTAGACGAGCTTCTCTAGAACCCATTTCCTGAACACAACGTGGCCGCCCAGTATGGGAATCTGGTTCACTCGTACAAACGGTAGTCTCGCCTAGACTGACATTGTGCAACGTCAATCGCACCCTTTCATCTACTCCAGCCTCGATACGATATCTGCAATCTAATCTAGAAGATCCACCACGTCCAAAGAGGCGTACGTCACGAGGCGATGTCACTTTACCGCTTCGAACTTTACGCCAAACCCTGCTGCAAATTCCATCTCCCCAAGGCTCACCAACTTGAGTGGTCGAAACAAATTCGTAATGTGCCTGCAATTAATATTTTGTAATAATCTTTTGATAATAATTACTGTACAGTAAATTAAAGTAATCTGATCTGAGCTTACGTTAAAACTAACTGTATGAAGAGCAGTACCCAACAACGTCTCCATGCGTAGTGTTAAAGATGGTGCCATTGTGATGTAGCTTTCATCTTCGGTACACGGTCTCGTACTTCTAGTGACATTTCGCAAAGCTGCGTGTGCACACAATTTGGGTGTATCGTCGCAGAGCGTGGTCATTGGAAGTCCAGTGGTTGGAGTGCCATCCCAGAAAATTAACTTCACTGCACAGAGAACGTCCGACTGGGAACTGGCATTGTTCTCTATGCTACCTGTTAAGTCTCTTTGAGAGTATGAAGAAAAATAAATCCACACTCTATCTCCAGCAGATCCTTTGATATTCCAGGTGCAACTAGAATTTGGTGGCAGTGCATGAAGCGGTGCTCTTAGTATACCACTTCTTTTGTTAGTACCATTCACAAAAAAATGACACCCTTGAGGTCCTTTTGCATAATCAAGTCCATCAGAGTCAACATAAACTACTTGAATTTCCAGCTCGAGCCTTAAAGCTGAAGCGCCAAGGGGAATAGCTATGGGAGAACTTCGAAACTCTACTTGCATTGTTGAACCTCTGGCAGTGATTCTTGGCAATGGCCCTCCACAATAAATTAATAAAATTAGATCTTCTGGTCTGACACCATCACGAAAAATGAGACGGTCTTTCTCCGGAGGACAATCTTGCCACACACTTAATGTACTGTTGGCTGTGCTTATTCCAACTGGACCAGTTGATGTAGATTTCACAGAAATCATAGCATGTTTACAGGTAGGCACCTCCTTTTGTCTTATGGTTATCAAGCAGCTTGCATTTCTTGGATATTCTCCAGGATAATTTGGACTCTGTAGCCTACATTGTTTCAAGTGACATTCATAAAAGTTCCTAGAACAATAAGTACCTGGCACTGGAGAACCTCTTTCAATTGGAAGCTCAGGCTTCCCTAACCTAGCAACAGCTTCATTGCGTGCTACAAATCTGTATCTCAAACGAAATTCAAATGGTACAGTGGCAGGTGCATGAAACAGACGTATAGATGCTGTGACAGTACTGGTCTCACTGTAGTAAGAAGCCTTTCCTTCTCCTACTCCACACCATGAACCACCAGTAAAATGTCTACCTAATTCTGCTAGCTGCAATGATCCTTCTGGACAACTTGTGATAAAACTATCAGTAGTTGGATCTACTCTGCCCACACTGAATGCATCCCACAAAAGTTGCACTAGTTCTCCATATCCCTGACCGGCAGCGGTGAACGTTAAATGACAACGGAATGGTAAACGATTCTCGGCAGGTCTCGGAAGATCCAATTTGTACGTACGTCCTTCGCGTCCGTGATACGTACGATTACAGGGTGTACACATTGCAGGCTCGTCACTGTTATCTCCGCAATCATCTTGTCCATTGCAATACGCGTCAATCGGTACACAATGCCCATCCCGGCAAGTTAATTCGGCCAGACCGCAATCACCAGCTTCCACGCGGTCTGTCCACGTAAATAAAAGCACGAACAAGCCCAAAGCGGATACACAAAATCGCTTGTTACCACCTCCGGCATCAGCTATCTCCTACGAAAAAAAAGTTCATTTAAATTTTCGTTAGAAAAAAAATAAATTATCACAGAAAAATTTGATAAAAATTTGTAATTTAAAGATATTTTTTATAAATGTTAAACAAATAAAATCATCCTCTTTTTCATTATATTATTGTACTATAATCCAATGAATCGCAGGTTTTCTGTTTCATGAACAATACACTTAATAAATTCGAAGTATGTTCGATATAATTTTCGACTAACAAGCGATTGTTACTATCACACAAATTAAATCAAATATTTAATTGCATTAATAAACCCTTGAAAGTATATATGTAGGCAAACAATACATATTAATTTTTGATACAGCACTTGATTATCTTTCTTACTCTTTGTATATTCACACGATAGGCATTTTACATATGAATTTTTACGAACACCTACCTTTGTCGCTGTTCTTTATTAAACATTTGACATTATATAAAAGTTAATAAAAGGAATATACACATTTTTACTTTTTTCCATTAAATGACAATCATTTTGGTACAAGAAAATTCATTGAAATCAATGGCATTAAATTGTACGCTTTACAAATAAATCTCTGATATGCATTCATTTTCCGTGCTTATCTTTATATGCTCTTACCCAAAATCATTGTTTTGCAAAAGGTAATGCGATGTGTCTACAGTTCTTACACTCTAAAAAAAGCAAATAGTTTTAGAAAATATTTTCAATATTTATCAAAATTCACATCCTGTAAAGAAGGAATATCCTTTTAAATACTTTTTATTTAATAATGCAAAATTCATTTACCATAATCAACTACCAGTAAAACGAACATCACAACACCAAGCCTGAATTGATGACACCGAATCAAAGTTTTACGGTCAACGAATTTTGTACCCAAAAAGCGATTCAAGTACGTCGAAACTGCAACTCTTAGCGATAATGATAACCGACATAATTATTATAACACAAATAACACTGTTAACTGACATAAAAAATATTACATGTAGAAATATCAGCGACACGTTTTTCTTTTCAATAAATGTACACCATACAAAATGGATCGTTTTGTATTATAACAGAAAATAAACTTGAAAAAAGAGCTATACGTTTCCACAAAGCGAAAAGCCTAGCGATTAAACGCAGCATCTACACTCCAAGGAGGTTGATGCGCAACTGCACACTAAAGAGAAAAACCCGGTGGACAGGTTCACTGCAGGGCATAACGGGGTAAGGGTGATGGAACGAAACGGGGCTGAGCTCAGGGCTTGGCGCCTCAATGCATCGATCGCCGTTCGGTCCTTTTCTCTCCGTTTCAACGCCCTAAAGCTGACTATATACTTCAGTGACGTAACTATTAATCGAAATACCTAAATACAATGCAAAAATCTTTGATTGACAGCAATTTTCGAGTTTTCCAATGAATTATACTAAAGAGGTAAAAAAAAATCAATTTTGCATATTATTTCCGTAAATTTGCATTTTTAAATCTTAAGAATTGTTTTAAATAATTTTTGACAGTTTTTATATATTTGGAGGGCCTAAAAAAATCAAAGAAATTAATTACAACATAAAAGAATGAATTCCCGATACTTTCAACCTTTTTTACACACTAATTTTCTACAGCGCACTGAAAAATTAAGTTTTTTATTTCGTATATATTTTTCTTTAAATGGGTTTAAACATCATACCCCGTAACCTACTTATCCAGCTTGAAGGTTAAACACGGATAATAATGTTGTGTCATACCCTCGATACGCTTCAACATGCGGATTAGATTCGCGCTTCAAAGCTCACCGAGAAAAATGCAAAGTACAGTACTGACCGATATTGGTAACGAATTTGTAGGTCGAAAGGGATGCACACAAGGAAAAGCAATAAGGGAAGAAAGAAATGAACTCATGGAATTCTTGTACAAGAGAGATTATAATGCATCGAAAGCCTATACACGTATTTATGACAAATTCTGTTCAATTTTTTTAAAAAACTTATTCTGAACGGGCTTTTTTTGATTATTTTACCAATATTAGTATTATACACTTTTGAAGGATAAAAAATAATCTTATGATTGAAAACATTAAAGTGATAATTCATCTTTTCCTTTTTACTGACGAAACTTATATTTCTCAAGCGATACAGATGCAAAAATGTCATTATTCTGTTTCAGTCGATGAATTGTCCGCACTGTACGTTCCACATTTTACACACATATTAATACTTATAAAGCTAAAATAAGCCAGTAAGGCATTTTCTATTTGTTTTTCGCTACACATTAAAGTTCACATTTAATTTTTTTTCTGTACTACACTGTAACCAGAATAGATTAAAAATATTTACAAAAAATTAAACACTAATGCTTTATTAATACAAATAGTGTTAGTTAAGAATGTAAAAACTTTACAAATAATGTTTTCAGAACATAAATTCTTGTTAGCATAAAAGTGTGTTTTTCAGTATTGCATCTCTTTGCAATTTCATCAGAATTTATGAAATACACATTTGAAAGATGAATACAATTGAAAAATGGTAAAAACAGGTAGGATCTATTAATAATGTTATCCTGTTTTAAAGTTAGAATTTCCGTTACATTATTCCTTCGAATACGATAAAACATTAAACATACAAGGCAGAAATTGACATATTTGAGGTAAATTAAAGATAAGTAGTATATTTTTTATCAGAAATAAACGTTTTTAACTTAAATAGATTTTTATATATAATATTCTATCATTACATTCAACGTCACGTAAAATTTGGCTCATACTCGTTATGCAAAATGAATGAAATTGTTTAATTTGTATATTAAAAAGTAACACGGACGTAATTTATTTTACAAATGATTTAATTAATACAAACTCGTTTATTACTAAGAAAATGTTCAATTCATAAAAACGGAATGCAAGTTTATTAAATATAACATTTAATGATTTGATAATAAATTGAATTTCAAGAAACTTAGAAAGCGTATCGTGTACGAATATCTTCAAGCTTTTTTGACACTTCAGACGGCGTTCGTTCAAGATCACCCGATATACTTTTCTGTTTTGCTGGTTCTATCGAATTGAATTGTTCACAAAGATCACCATCTATAACATTCTTTACAGGGTAATAGTAAGATCTGAACGATAAGTGATCTCTACCACAGAGTGGTGGATGTTCGGAGCGCATATGCATTTCTAAATGTTGGAAAAAATCATGATCTTCGTGACTCGTGAAGGGAACAAGAACACCAACTGTTCCACTTAAAGTTGTATACACCAAACTTTCAGAACCACCAGGAATAAGAGTAGCCTTTTGTAGAGACATAACTGTTTCACCAACATGGAAACAAGCTACTGTGTCTGCCTTCTGACTGGCACCATTTAATAAACCTCTGTCCCATAAAGCTTTGTTACCAGTTGGATCTTCATCCACATCATCGTTAATTCCACTTGCTAAGCGAATCTGTTTAAAAAATATAAATCATATGTATTAATTTTCGAATGATTTCAGAAGTGTTTATTTCACTAGTGAAACATATGTATATTTCAGTATTACTTACAACAGCAATATTTCCAAATTTGTCAGCAGTAGCAACAGTATCATAATCTAATACACACGTTGTTGTTATCCACCGTGGGTGTGTATCATCAGCGAAGACTATGAGTTGATTTTCTTGACGTTTATACCTTACAGCATACACGGATTCCTGAACATCACTCACATAAATTCTTTGACCAATTGCGTTTATAGAAACAATAGCATTAGGAATATGTTTGTTTTCACACTTCCTTAATAATTTCTTTTTGCCCATATCGTACAAACGCAACATTCTACCAACACCAACTAACACTCTTCCCTGATATGGACATATAGCTAATGGAACTTCATCTAAAGTAGTTTTATGCACCAATTCAATGCTGGTACACTCGGTATTTATCCTAAAAAGTAGAAAATTTTACTTCCACATTTGTTCTTTATTTTTAATTTGATGTTTTGTGTTAAATCTAAATATCAGTACTGCAGTAATCTCATCAAATTGCATTACAGTAGCTGTGTATTTGTCATCACATACATTTTTTAATAGTTTTTAATTATTTTTATATTTTATCAAATGTATTAAAATGAATACTTACTTGTAGGTATACAGAAAGCCCCCATTGCTAACTCTTGGATTCAACTGAAAATCTTTTGCAATACCCACTATAAGAAACAGTTGATCGCCCTGATTAGCAAACTTCACAAGGCACAAACTATAATACAAATTCATGAATTAGTTTTCCAGGTAATTAAATATTTATATAAGATATTGTTGTTTTTTATGTTCTTACCATAAAGCTGCTAAATTTTGTTCCAGCCGATGAACTTCAAATGTTTGTCCCGTTGTAGGGGCTATTATCCTTAGTAATGATGCCCATAAGCCAGGCCCTGCTCTTGGTGCACCAAATACTGCTTCGTTTGGTTCCTCGGACAAAAAAGCTTCTGCTAATTCTCTTGCTACTACAGCCTCTTCTGCTCCTGCAGCTTCTTGCATTTCTTCTGCCATTTGTAACCTTCTTTGCTGTTTCGTTTCTTCAGTGTACGCATTGTGTTCCGTTTCAATGATTATTAAGTGTGCAGAATCCGAATGAATTGAAAATTTTCTCGGTGTGTACTCCAATGGGAAACTAATTTGATTGAACACCGCACCTAACTTTTCGAGTGCAAGAATTCTGAGCGTATTCGTAGAAATAGCAACAATCCCTTCAGGACACTGTTCAGAACTGAAGCCTGATGCAAATTCCAAACTTTCGTAGGAGAGTGGTGTTAAATGAAAACGATTCTGATAATAGTAACTCAACCATGATCTGCTACTCATTGCAAGTACAGCTTGATTTCCCTGCATTTTTATCCTAAACAGCTTAACAGGACGAGAACCTAAGTATCGCGTACGCGTATCTGCCAGATCACCTGAAATCGGGTCTAATACTGTTCTTAATAGAACACCATTTTGTAAACCTGCAATCGTACAAATACATATGTTAGAAATAATACATTTAATAAAAAAACAAAAATAATTTGTAGCTGTAATAAATAGTTTTAATTTTCCTTACCTATGTTTAAATAAAGACTGGATTGTTGAGACGACATTTCTTCAGAATTATTCGCATCTTTAGCACCCATTTCAACAATACACAAACTTTCCGCAGCTGCTGGCAAAGCTTGCATACTCCTAGGTGCTAAACAATCCGAAGGATCTAACGAAATGATTCTTACAGTATTATCTTGAAGACCAACAGCCAAGAACCACGATCTTTGTTCACCAATCGCTACGTTACCCAGAGCCATACACATTACTTCTGATGGCATCTTTTTCCTTTCTGTATATTCGTTTAGTTGCCCCGTCTGGTAATTACAAAATAGAAGTTATACAATTTAAATTTTGAAACTGTCCACTTCTCATCTTAATTTAAATACTTCATATTTTATAATTTTAGATGATAAAAGTGATATTTTTTCCGCATCTTTTACGTCTCTGAGAATAATTTCCATCGCAGAGAGAACAAACGATGCGATTAGAAAATAATACAATAATTTTAACAAGTATAAATGTAAAGCGAATACACATACGGGATCCATTTCGAAGTATACCAATTCTCCTCCAGTGAGAGCAATTACAACCTGACGTTGATTTACCGCACACTTCACTATTGTTTTTTTACCAGGAGCTTTCCATTCGTTTACACGTTTGTCAGCCCGAATGTGACGTATCCCATCAGGATATACCTAAGATAAAATACAATAAAATTATCTGATATCAAGTAAACTAATAAAAGTAACTGGAAAAAAATGCAAACATTGAAAATTTTATCGAGTTCAATTTACCAGAGACGCTTAGAGCAACTACCTAAACGCTCAACGATGCGAGAACTCTGTATAGTATAGCACTATTTATTGCGACCGATTCGTGGTGGACCAGGAATCGGAGATACCATAGTGCAGTTGAAAAAATATTAAATAATTAAACGTACTTGTACCAAAGCATCTTCTCCTAAAGCAGAGCAACTTAGTGTTGGTGTCGTACCAAGAAATCCGGAATCGGTTACTTCTTCCACAGTTTCTCCAATACTAAGCACAAGAGTAGCATTGACGAAGGACACTATGATGTAAGCATCATACTCTTCTGTAATCAAAATTACAATACTCACTCTGAGTATCTAAAGAAAATGAAAATATGAAAACGAAATTTGATAAAGTAATAGAAATCGTTTCTTCGTACTGGTAGAGCAAGCTCTTTTGTCATCCTACACGCAAACAGTAGATGGATTTTTTTTTTGATGTAAATTCAATTTCTTTAATCTCCGGCAATTTTGACAATCCTTACCTTTCGGTCACTTTCTGTGTTCGGTAGTTCAACCAATAGCATGCTGGTAGCCTGAAAGAGAGAACTGGTGTTTGATAAGAGTGTATCAAGTCACCAGATTTATTAGTATCATTTACAAAATCAATTTTTTCTTTCTCTTTTGCATTTTTGTTTCATATTGAAAAATTGTAGAGTTAAATAGAATAAACAACATACAAATTTTCGTTCTTTTTCTTTCTTTCTTTTTAGCAAATAGAAGAGATATTTACAATGAACTGTTATTCTAAATATATCCACAATTTTTTAACAGCATTCTCTAATTATCACAAACAACTTTTAATTAAAAAATATTTAAAGTCAACATATTTATACATTTAAAACGTACTGCAAATTAAATAACAACTATCACGAAAAAAAAAACACTTTGTAGTATGTTAGGTGATAAACTAATTGGTGTACAAATACCATAATAAAAATGAACAAAAAACTATGTATCACAAATCAGAAAATAAAACAAAGCTGGTGAAATTTATTCTGCTTGCGTATAGTGATATGAAACATGCAAAAATAACTACTGCATAAGATGTTCTTAAACTAACCATCAACTCTTCTTTTAACAGTCCACACAGCATTTGGATTACCAGGCAGTTCACTAACAGCCATTTCAGATACTTCCAAACCGTGTCGTAACACACGCAATGTCGAACGCGGTCCTCTACCACAAGCAATGTATAGTTGTGGAGTATCCTCGTTTGCTAAATCAGCTACCTACATAAAACATTGAATAATTCTATAAATATAAGTACTGAATATTACAAATTCTCAAATAAGTGATTATGTTTTCCCCTGTTTAAGATTTTATGGATTTAGTTAATGAGCTAATTAATCACAAATGGAACCATTTTAGAATTAACCAGGGAGTATAGTACGTAACATTTTATTACATGTCATTCTTAGGTTCAATTTCAATTTGCAAAGACAAATTAAAAGCGACTAAGAATAGTTTACTGTTGCACCTCTCCACAAAAAAAAGAATACATGACATACATTCCTTTTCTACTTTAAAGGTGCATTAATGTTTATTTTTTAATACAAGAAAAACAATCATAATGAATTACCTGACAAGCCATTATCGGTGACAAACTATCCATTTCATCAACCAATACTAAATTTCTAAGTGGCCTTGGAGCGAAGAAGAATGTATCACCTTCTTCAAGAGGCATAGCAGAACTGAATTCTGGTTCATCATCATCATCCCCTAAATGTGCAATTTGGTAAAGATAACTAAAAACAACAAATTGTTTAATGATGAATCTATACCTAAAAATAGAATCGTTCAAAATAATATACTTACTGATTACCAAATTCAGAAGCTACAAATAAGAAACCAGTTTTCAAAACGCACATGCTTGCCGCAACAGGTACAGTATCAAAATATTTTAATTTAATCTCAGTCACCATATCTTCATCTGTTTCAAGAGTTATTTTAAATATGTCTCCTTGTTCTGTTTGAGCCAAAAAAAAGAACATACTCTTAGTCTTGTGAGTAGCAGAGCATACAAATATCATGCCCCTTTCAGGATCATCCAAATCATTACGTCTTCTTGGGATTGGACAACGAATATCATGCTGATCTCCTAAATTTTTATAGGTTAAATAATTTTCAGAGCAAATAAGAACACCGCTTGGTCCATCGTTTCCACCAGGAACGGATACAAGAAAATTTGCATGCTCTTCTAAAGGTTCGCTATATTTGCGTACAACGTGGTTTAAACCTAAATCCAATTCATACAAAGTTAATGTCTGTTGTGTTTTCACTGCTGCATCTCCTGTAGGATCACTATCTGCTTCCTGCAAAACATAAACCAATTATCAGTATTGTAAGAAGATAATAATGTATCTTTTACAAATGTCAGAATTTTACCTCATAATCAATTTCTAAACAGGCAAACATAGGATTTTCAAAACCTACATCAACTCCCACAGTGTGATAAACTAATGTATTACTTTTATGTGCTTCTAAAGGTGATGAAATTGTAAGACGAGCTTCAGGATCTCTATTTAGAATGTAAACAAGCTTTTGTTTCTCAATTGCACCTGAAATAAAAATATTCCCTTATATGTAATACCTAAAAATCTATTTTTTAAATATATTTATAAAAAATGTACCATCATTATAATTAAAAATAATCACTGTTAATCAGTTGAAACACGGATAATAATAAATAATCATTTGGTATAAAAAACTGTCCTTTTTATGTAAGTTGTACAGTTATTTAATGAAATATTTAATACCTATCATTACAGCTCTTCCTTTAGGATCTATAGCTAAATATTGTCCAGGTACAATACGTCTACATCCACTTTTTCCAAATGTTTCTTGATGTACCTTCTCAAAAACATTTTTAGCAGGAATGTACTCCAAAATTACAATACGTCCAGAGTCTGACCCAACAACAATATAATCCTTAGTACCACCAGTTAGTCTAAAGGCCATTAAAGACCTTATGATTCCAAATACTTCTACAGTTAATAAGGTATGAACTTTTCCAGTATTTGGATCTGGTCTTAATAGTTCTAAAGATTTACCACGGGATACTAAAATCTCTTGCATCTTACTGCCAGAAAAATTACCATGTACTGCATGAGTGATACCCGTGGCACGTTGAAGAGTCAAATTATATAAATACATTTTTATCGTTTTCTTTATTCTACTACTAAGCAAAAACTGTATTACTTTTCACTTGTTTAAAAGATTTACATCCATTCTGTAACAAATATTACGAACAAAATCAATTCAGTCAAATTAAAATTGTTAAATCAAAATTATTATAAATTAGTTTCTTTTGTAGGAAAATAAGTTTCTTTAAAATATTTGATGTAATTAAAGGTAGTACCATTAGTTGATATAATAAAAAAACTGAAAGCGTCCCTCTTCCATACATTTAGTAACCCGAATTTTGGTATTTATGAATAAAAAATTTGTTAAAGATTTTAATTCTATAGATTTCATATTAACTTAATTTAATTACCCTTATACAAAGGTATTAGAAAATAATTAATAAGAATCATTTGCACGTGCATAGTTAATAAAGTGAAAACGTAAATAAAAAGGAAGCTTTCAAGTACACAAATATCTCTTAAACCCAAAATTAAAAATAAAATAAAAAAATATTATAATTTTTAACAACAAAAAAATGCTAAAAATATTATTTCACCTTGCAGTTGAAAATATTTTGCAGTCTTAATTACGATGCTATCAGATGCTCAAACTCTTCACCGAACAACGACCATTTGCAATGCCCAATCTTGTCCCATTTTAGATCATTCATTTTTGTCATCCTATATAATAAATGGTAGATTGGAAACCAACAGGTTTCATGAAGGATCATAGCGCTCTCTATAACTTTCCAATAGTATTAAAATCAGAACGTATATAATATTATGTATGCAGTATACTAAAAAAGTGAAATAAAACTGATAATTATAATTTTTTATAATGTTTCATTACCTCCAAATTGTATAAACGAATCTAGAATTCATTTTATAATTGCATTATAATATATAGGTTTGGTAGAAAAATCGTTTTGTTATTTATGTTTATGGTTTGTTTAAAAAAATTATTTTGAATTAATAAATATAAGAATATATAGAGTAAAAAGAGAACAAGGTAGTAAAACGCATTATTTTGATATAATTGTAAATTTAGTTATAGCTTTACATTAAGGAAGTTTACATGTGTTTTCATTAGTTTTTAGACATAAATACATAAGTCAGAGATAGAGGATATGCGATAGATAGATGTAAAGCTATGATGCCAGACTTAGGACGGGAGTTCTCGAGAACACCCCCTTCTACTACGTACACTATCGCGTGTACGTGAGCTCAGCGTTTCAGACGACTTCGGAAAATCGAAAGAGAAAACAAATGAATGTCCTTCTCTTTCGCTCTTGAAGCACTGAAATCCAACCAATGTGGAAAGCAAGCCTATAACACGGCCCGTACGAAATCTTGATTCCTTATTATTGTTATTTTTCGGCATACAAGGATGCTCTTGTAATAAACTTGTAAAAAAATAGTACATTTTTGATAACTTTCTTAAATATAGTCGATTAGTGATAATAATTAAATATAGAACATATGTCGAAAAATGAGAATAGGCAGTCAAGATCCCGTACGGCTCGTGCCGCATTCTTGTTTTTCGCATAGGCTAGATTTCAGCACTGCAACAGTGAGAAAAGAAGACTTTCATTTGTTTTTTATCTCGATTTCCCGAAGTTGTCCGAAACGTTGAGCTCACGTACGCGCGTTTACTGCGGTAGTGTACGCAGTGGAAGGGGGTATTCTCGAGAATTCCCGTCTTCAGTCTGGAATCACGGGTGTAAAGTATCATTTGATTACTTACTGAATAAATTGTATACGTTACATAAAATATTATTTTCATAAGAAAAAAATAAATTCTAAGATGAATAATATTAAAATAATAATGTTTAAACCATTAAGAAGATATGCTACCAAATCTGCATCTGCTGGTATACGAGGAAAAATAGCACTATCGAAAATGAATAAAAACTTTGAAACTGATATTGAAAACTTTGATCAAGAGGGAATGGGAATATATGAATCTGATTTTATGGAAGTTACTGAATCTTATATAAGCCATAAAAGGTGTGTGCAAAAAATTAAAGTGTATTCTATATAGAACAAATTTTTTATATTTTTCATACTATTTTTAGAGAAACGCAAAAGACTAAAGAGCAGCTAAGTCGACGTATTGTTAAAAGTAAAGTTTTTAAGGAAGTAGAACCAAGCTTTCTTACATATGTTGAAAAGGAGGAAATAAAGAAATTACATCAAAATAATCCAGAAGAATGGACACCTGAGAAGCTTAGTCAAAGCTTTCCTGCATTACCAGAAACTATAAGAAAAGTTTTGAAATCAAAATGGGTATCAAAAACAGTAGAGAAAATTTATAAATACGATAATAAAGTCATTGAAAATTGGAAACAATTTAAAACTGGGAAATTGGCATTAAATCCTACTCTAAGGAACCATTTAATGAAATTTAAGGACAGAAAAATTATTTTGCATGACAAAGAAACTTTGATAGAAAAATTTATACCTCCAAAGATAGAATTTCCAAAACCTCAAAATTCATTTTTTTCAGATATTATAAAACAATCTATCAATGAAAAAGTAATCACAGGTGATAAATTGTTAACTTCTTCACTGAAAGATACAAATAGAGATGAAAAAGGTTTGGATATAGAAAAGGAAAAAGGTATTGAATTGATCAACCAAAAGACAAATGATTCTATAGATAGGCAAATGAATAAAATAGAAAAGAATAACAACAAAGAACATTTAGTTTTTGATGAATTTTTAAAAAGGAGGATAAATAATTTACATAAAGTATCTTCGGAAGAAAAAGTAACATTGATGGATGTCTACAAGAAACATATAGAATCTAAAGATTTAAAAAATATAAATTCTAATATATTAAAGAATGTCACAAAACATACTGTTAAAGAGAAAAGTGTTAGTGTTGTAAACAATTTATCTGATGAAAATGCATTAACTGTTAAGAGAAATGAAGGTAAATGCATTGAAACAGCAAACTTGAATACAAGCTTAGATACATGTGTAAAAGAATGGAATTCATACATGGATACAAACACTGATTACACAAAACATATAAAAATTCCTAAGAATGCATATAAGAAGGGTATGATGTATAGAATAAAGGACTGTTATTATGATGATGATGGAGAATTTTTATACAGAGTACCAGGATTAAAAAGTTAATCTATTATGTTGCTAATACTTTATATATAATTTTTCATGTTTATTTCTATTATCTTATGTAAATAGCCTTATTTGTAAATCCGAAGATGTATATAGAACATTTTTAATTATGTATAGTAGTCACAAATGTTTGAATAAAAATTCATGTGTACAAGAATGGTATAATTATTTATTTATAGAAAAATGTTTAATAATCCTGTAGTAATTATATTTCGTGTGAATGCATATAGACATACCGGATGTTAGTATTGTTCATTCATGTTTGGGCCAAATTTTTGTCGATAGATGTCCTCCTCATTAATCGCAACATATTTTATGAAGATTTTTGATGTTGCAGATAAATCATTCGTAAAATGGTAAATAACTTTAATTACTAAGTAAACTTATATCTTCAATTGAAGCAAAAATATAAATTAAGCGTACTTGTTATTTTCTTTCTGAGTTAACGTAGTTTCACACATGTTTATATCATAAGCCGGTCATATTTTTCTATTTTATTTAGGTTATGTTCTTTTGGATAATTTTTATATTTTCTGTCTAGCTATTTTGTAAAACCTTTATTTTTAAAAATTGACAAATTATGCTTTATCCGTCTTAAATGTAAATAAATAACAATGATTTAAACAATTACATCAAGAAGGAACAAACTCACATAATATGATAATAGTTATCTACTGCATATAATAGAGTTCTTGTTCTTTTTTATGAACATATATTTAAAAAAAAGGAGTACAAATTATGTTAAAAAAATGAATACTAATAATGCATTCAACAAAATAGATTATAACATCCCAAAAACATGACCTTTACAAAAGACTTCATTTTATGCAGAAACTTGAAATGTATAATTTTATATTTCTGTATAGTTTCAGATTTTTGCTGTGTGTAGAGCTAGTCTTATTGGAATCACAAGATCTGCTCGATCTAAAAAAAAACTTCTTAGAGATGCTTCAATGATATATACTTATAATGTTTTGTCAAGGCCAAGGTTACCTCAAATCACAAATATACAAGGTTTATCAGTGAGTTTCATTTAATATTTTCAAGAGGTCTATAAATTTGATTAATTATAATGTGTTTTTTAGGTTAGGTTTTATTCAAATCCAGCAAGAAGACCTAGTTTTCTTTCCCAGTTTTTTGAAAATATCAAACAGGAGATACAAAAAAATAAAGAGATGAAAGAGTCCTTAAAAAAGTTCAGAGAAGAAGCACAGAAACTTGAACAAACAGAAGCATTGCGTTCTGCAAGACAAAAATTTCAAGCAGTTGAGTCAGGAGCTACCAAAGGATCTGAAGTTATTAAGGAGAAATTTGGATCTTTTAAAGGAAAGGTATAGATGGAAAATTATTTAGTTATACTGATAAAAGTTACAAGTTTACATATGTTAATTAAATAGGTTCAAGAAGCTATTGAAGAAGCAAGTAAAACAGAATTAGGTAAAAAAGCTGGTCAGATAGGCGAGGAAATATCAAAGTCTGCTAAAGAAGCAGCAGAGACAATATCTGAAAGAAGTCAAGCTTTGGGTAAAACAAGTGCGTTTCAAACAATATCACAAACTGCTGAAGCTGTACGTGAAGAATTAGATCATCAAGGAATGCATGGTAAATTTGCTTCTATACTCAGATATAAATGTTTAGAGTATATGTGGCTTCTTTTTCGTAACTATAGGAAGAGTTTATGTTCCACTTAAAAAATTAAGGAAGAGGAAGGATGTGGTAGATACTGTAGATGATAAGGTTGTTCAACCAAATGTAGAGGCTACAGGTGTTGAGTTACATAAAGATTCAAAATTCTATCAATCGTGGCAAAATTTTAAGGTATATAATTTAGAATAATAAAACTATATATCATATATTTTATCTTATTTATTCACATTGGATACTTGTATTTTTTGAAGGATAAAAATCCATATGTGAATAAAGTATTGGATTGGAAGATCAAATATGAAGAATCTGATAACCCAGTAATTCGTGCTTCCAGAGTGCTGACAGAGAAAGTTACAGATATAGTCGGTGGGCTGTTTCAAAAAACAGATCTGTCAGAAACACTGACAGAAATTTGTAAGCTAGATCCTAGCTTTGATCGAGTGCAATTTCTAAAATATTGTGAAACAGATATTATTCCAAATATTTTGGAAGCCATGGTGAGGGGGAATCTGGAAATTTTAAAAGACTGGTGTCACGAAGCCCCGTATAAATTTATAGCACAGCCGCTGATACAAGCAGAAAAATTGGGATATGTATTAGATAATAAGATTTTAGGTATTTCTTATATTTTTTGTAAATATTTTTTTATATCATTATGTATAAAATAAAACACTCGTATTTCAGATATCAATAATGTAGATTTAATAATGGGTAAAGTAATGGAACAGGGACCAGTTTTAATGATTAGTTTCCAGTGTCAACAAATTATGTGTGTAAGAGATGCCAACAGAAATATTATTGAAGGGAATCCTGATAAAGTAATGCGCGTTAATTACATATGGATATTATGTCGTGATCCTACAGAACTTAATCCAAAAGCTGCATGGCGCCTACTTGATCTTAGTGCTACCAGTACTGAACAGTTTGTATAGTGTACAGTTTAGATGTGAATTTAGTTGAAGCTTTAAAAAGAAAAAAAAAGAGAAAATTAATGTGAATATGTATGTCTCTGAAGAGTAAATGGAAACTGATATGCGCTTTCTGTTTTCAATGTAAGCGATATTGAAAGAGATTTGCGGCATGTACATTAATCCATCAGGGATGGATGTTAACTTCAGTGACTTGAATTTTGTAAAATCTACAGAACGTTTCGATCTATACATAATGGTAGAAAATAAAAGTAAGTTATATTATAGATATGCACAGTGAAACAATTTTCTATTACTATACTTTCATACAGCGCTTGAATGGTATAACCACCTATTATTTATGTTATAGATGTATAATGAAAGAATTCATATCAAATGCCAGAAATTTGTTTTCAATACATGCTTTAAATCATGACCTAAAAAACGAGAAATTTAAACATTTTATGATTAAACAAAAATTGTACATATTTGAAGTTCATGTTCATAATACCTCGAATTGTTTGTTAATACAATTATTATTTTTTAAAGCCTGTAATATACAAATGGAGATCACTTGTTTTTAAATTGCTGTAAGTTTTTAATTACAAGTGGTAAAAATAAAAAAATATATTACAAAAGAAATGTGGACTGTTTTATTTAACATTTGTCTTTTGGCTATTTTGTAAAGAACTTATTCAAAAGAATATAAAATTAAAGTGATATAGTAAATTTTCAAATTTTAATGGTATGAAATTTAATTTTTGCAAAAATAAAAGCGATTTAAATTAAATTAAATCGTAATTAAATTGTTTTCAATATTTCATATTTTTTGTTAACTAGTCAATAATCTGTTTTGAACGAAATGAATCTGATTGGCTAGTTTATTCCTATAATCCATTTCTATAAGGAAGTTAAAATTTGATCACAGCTCACAGTATTTTTTTTGTCTATAATATAATGAAATCATCATCTTGTAAATATAATGTTTGAAAATTTCATGTAATTATGTGCACTATATTATACTTGTTTAAAATATTCTACAACTTGCATTAAGACTATTGATGATACAAATATATAGTTGAGTAATTATATCAATTAACAATTTAAAACAATATTTCTTATTGTAATAATTAAAGGTAAATGAAAAATTTATTTAAAGATTCTCCAATTTATTATTATCATAAATTATACGGTGGCTGTTATTAAAAATATAATAGCGATAATAGAGGTGAGAGCGCCATTACTAGAAAGGTCGCCATGATACATATTTCCCTTTCGTAATACCTATACATCCAACGTAGTAGAAGCATCTAGATGATCGGTCTAGACTGATCCTAAAGCGAGTACATGTTTTAACAATTATAAGATAACTATTTTGATTTATGAGTGATTTTTAATCGGTTACGCATTACCTTTGAATTTATATGATCGAGAATTTTTAATGCATTTACGAATACGTGTGCATAGTTCGATTCGCTTGTCTTCAAGAACACGTACCTCGTTGTTTCTTGAGAAACATGGCTGAATATCGTTTCGATGGTGTGGTGAAATTGTGTGTACAGAATTATTAAGGCGACATTCGGATCTTAAATATATTCACACATTAATAAAATGACGTCGATACACTTTGTCGTGCATCCGTTACCAGGAACAGATGATCAATTAAACGATAGGTAAGAAAACATGCTCGTTATCGGTTTCCCATTAATGCATCGTTTTCGTATGTCTATCTCTTCATATTGAAATGATCCGTTCATTGTTCGTTTCTAAATGTGCTTGCTCATATTAATTAGCATAAATATTCTATCCTGTTTTTTCAATTCTAAATGCGGAAACGACGTTTTTTGTCCGTTGTCAAATAATTCAACGGTCTTACACGTCTCCTTTAAAAGTTTGTTATTACATTGTTACGTTCCTCTTAAATAAAACATATGTACATATCGTTAAAGAAATACAGAATGCTGTACATACTATTTTAGAGGAATAATTCTATGTTAGTCAAAACGAAAAATTATATATACACACATACATACGCACGCACACACAATACACGCATATGTATGTATGCTCTCTCTCTCTCTCTCTCTCTCTCTCTCTCTCTCTCTCTCTCTCTCTCTCTCTCTTTCTCTCTCTCTTTCTTTCTTTCTTTCTTTCTTTCACATATGAGACACAGAGAGAGAAAGAGAGGATGTGTACGGCGCGTGTGGTGCGCGCGCGCGCGCGTATGTATGCATATATATATATATATGTATATGTATATGTATATGTATATAGATATAGGAACATACGGATACGAAAAAATGTCTCCCCTTTTGTTCCTATTATTCAATGTATTTGTAGGTTGCAGAATCAAAGCATTTTTTGTAATTATTTATGATTAATCTTTCCATTATTCATATGTTACTTTGTTTTTACATGATATTGTGTAATTTTTTCTTATACTGTATATTTGTAATCTCAAATAATCATTTGCATAAAATAAATTATTTATGTATTGATGTTTTAATAATTTTGTTATGTCATATCATACAATTAAAATAATAAATTTTTGATATTGTTCTTTATATTTTTTGTTATTTTTATGTAACATAGTGTTATAACTGTTAAAAGATTTATATGTATGCATCTTTTTTATTATATAAACAAATAATCTAATATATTGTTATGCTGTATAATATATATGTACATATATATCACAATGTTAATAAATTTAAAAGTTATTTGTACAAATCTCTTTTCACCTTTTGATTTTAGTTCTTTCATTTGTGATATATAAAGGAAAATCCTAAATATATTCTAATATAATTTAAATTGCATTGTATGTATTAATAAAACTATTAAATCAACAGTGTTTTCTATATGTCTTAAATTTGTTTAGATTGAAGGAAGTAGCAGAAAAGATTAATAGATATGGATTTGTAACATTACCAGCATTTAGTGGATTAAAAGTTGCAATAAAACAGATTGTGGTTGGTCCAACACACATTGCCCTTCTTACAGAAGACCATAAAATTTGCAGAGTTGCATTTACAGTTTTGTCAGACAGATTGGATTTAAGTAAAACTGAACCAAATAGAAAGTATGTTTTTAAAAAAAGAATTAAATTTATAAGAGATAACCTACATTGTATTATTGCAGTAGTAAACCAAAATGCTTTATATATGTTGTTACTGTTATAGCACAAATAAAAGTCATGTTGATAACACCAATTCGGCACCAAACGGTGGTAGTAGTAGTGGAAGTGGAAGTAGAGCAGGAATGTCTAGATCGCGTGCAAGAATTATGCGTGGCAGTTCTGCTATTCGTGGAGGGGGTAATAGTGGAGGAAGTGCCAGTGGAGGGCGGATAGGTCCTCCAGGTGTAATTATGGGTGGAGCAAGTGGTAGTAGTTCACGTTCTATTGCTTCTGTGCCTGCTCCATTTGTACCAGAAGATCTTATTACGCAGGCTCAAGTGGTGTTGCAAGGAAAAAGTCGTAATCTTATTATTAGAGAATTACAGGTTTGTTCTGTTAAACAATATAAAATTCCGTATATAGTATTGTCAGAATTAGAAATGAGTTTAATAGCAAATCATTTTATAGCGTACAAATTTAGATGTAAACTTAGCAGTAAATAATTTACTGTCACGAGACGATGAAGAAGGAGATGATGCCGAAGATGCAGCAGATACCTATGTTCCGGAAGATCTTATTTCATTACTAGATGGGGGATTCAGCAATGAACATTCTGTCATAATTGATACCGATTCTATGTTCCCTGAAGACATGTTTGGATACACAGGAATTAGGAAGTAATTATTTTTTAATTAATTTCTAGGTCTTTTATTATGTCAAATTTTCAATACTTTTAAATATTTTTATAGTCGAAGTAGTTCTTCACGCAGAATAGGTAATGATAGGGAAGGTGAACGTACCTCTGAACGAGACAATTTTAGCAGATGGAGAGATCGTCAGTATTGTGGGCCACGGCGCTGGTTAGAATCAGCACTTAAAGATTCTTGGGATAAAGATTCTGGTAAATTCCAAATTTCAATGAAGTTTATCTTCTGATATTTTCGTATTTACTCATATTTTAATTGTATGTTCAACATATGTTTTAGATAATAAAAAGAAAGAACTAGCTTCTCAAAGTCCATTATGGATATCAGAAGAATTAGAATGGTGGCATGAACGCAGCAGCGATGTTGCTCCTCGTTTTGTACAAATTGCTTCGCTTTATAGTGAATTAATTGCTGTTTCTGCTGGGGGACAGTTGTATCAGTGGAAATGGTCTGAAAGAGAACCTTACAAACATCCAGAGGTAATTATCATTGAAATAAAGTTTTAGCTTCAGTATTCTGTGAAAGTGGTGTAATCAAAATAAAAAAAAATAATATTTATGTTAGAATCCAAATATACATCACCCAAAAGCTCAGTGGTTGGCAGTAACAACAGAAAAAATAGTTAATATATCCGCAACAGCAATTCGATGTTCCATTAACACTGAATCTGGCAAAGTAGCTACTTGGCTTGATGAACTTGTAGGACACGTCGCTTCTCGTTTGGAACATCCAGCTCAAACTTTTACAGAATTCACATTGGATAAAATAGTATCTCTCCATACTTGTGCTTTATATACTGTTGCTAAGCTCGAAAGTGGTGCTTTATACTGGTGGTAAGTTGAATTACTATAATAATCCTTTTTGAATGTTTTTATTTTAGATAAACGAGACCACTACCACTGTTTATAATTTCATTTTATAGGGGTGTGTTACCTTTTGCACAACGTAAGAAATTATGGGAAAAGTATAAGGCTAAATCGCGCAAACACAGATCATCTACAGTATCGTCAAATGATATTAGTTATGGCGCACATGTTTGTATGAAAAATAGTCCTATATATCACCCTGGAGCGATAGGTAATTTATTAAATAATAAATTTATTATTTGCTTAAAAATGTCAAAATCTTTAATTTATATATCTTTGTAGGATTTACAATTGCTAATGGAGTTCCAAAAGTAGGACAATTATTAGGAGCTGCTTGGAATTTAGATGCCACTTATAGATTTAAAATATTACCAGCAGGAAGCCATTTACCTAATGCTAATGTAGAAAAACGGGAAACGAATGGAAATAACGGAACGGGTACTATTAATAAAACAAATCATAAAGAAACTGCTGATCGGCTTGATATGCCTCCGCCACCCTCACCAGCTTCGAGCACGTGTAGTGATACTGGTAGCATCACAACAAGTCATAGTAAGATTGTTTATTTAAATTAATCCACTTGATTTATTTAATTTATAATGGATATTAATTTGTATACTTGTTGACATTGTAGAGAGGCAAAAGCGTGTTGCACCTAGAAATGAAGAATCGGAACGAAAAGATGAGGAAGAGTGGCAGTTGAAAGATGTTGTGTTTGTAGAAGATGTTAAAACAGTTCCCATTGGTATGTTTTATTTATTGCATAATTTAGAAAATATTATTAATACCTTTACTGTAGTTTATAATGTTCCTCATATTTAGGAAAAGTTATAAAAGTTGACGGTTGTTACGTTGCTGTAAAATTCTTCTCGAAAGATTCGAAAGAAAAAGAGATTAAAGAAAAGGACTTCAGCACATCTGATTTTAAGGACTTAACAACCGAAGAGTTAATTAAATTATTAGCTGATTGTAGATTACTAAGAAAAGATGAGATACAGGTAAATTAAGTACTGAAATTTAATTTTATCGAAATATATCGTATCAAAATTAATTGTGGAGTATTTTTAATAAACGTATGTGTAGGTAATAAAATCATCTATGAACCCGAGAGCTCCAGATTGTTTCCAACGAACCCCTAGAAGAGTGAATATCGTTGAAGGATCAAACGATAATATTTTAAGCATTGCTACTGATGGGCAAGGTAAAATTTTCAAACATTATTATCTTTAACGATACCCTGAACGTGATTGATAATCCATTTTAACGATTGATTAATTGTAGGTATTCATGCAGTAGTGAAAAGTGGAAATAAATTAAGTTACGTTGTATATAATTTAAGTACTGGAAGATACGTACAAGATTGTTATATTCCATCAGATGCATCAACAATTTTGGGTTTACAGCCTCAAAATATCAATCTTACAAGCGCGGGAGAGGTATATTTTCATAGTTTTTCGTTAATAAAGGTATAATATTTTAAATATGATTGATATATAATATTATATTTACAGAACATAGAGTGCTCTATGATACTTCGAGATGGAAACAATACAATTTATCCATTAGCAAAAGATTGTGCTGATGCAATTCGTGATCCAAACTGGTTGGATTTAGTTCCGGTTTTGTGTATTGGTGCTTCGACTATTCCCATACCGAATTGTTCAAATTCAACCAATATGAAAAATCAAGTTGCAGTTATTGCATTAGCATTTGACAACCTTTTGCTTATGCCACGTATATTAAGATGTGACTATGAAAGTGTTAAACAAATATTCTGCAATTTGGAACAAGATCACAGTAAATATAATTAAAATATTTTATTTTGTTAAAAATTGTTGTTAATTTATTTTATCTTATATGAAAGAAACTAATATAATTATACTTTGTAGAAAATAATGCAGCACAAATTCAATCAATATTGATGGAGCGTTGTGATGGTAATCGCAATATTTTGCACGCTTGCATTAGTATGTGTTCACCAACTTCAAATAAAGAAAATGATCAAGGTATTTTATCTGTTTTTTATGTAATACGTAAAAAGTTACAAATTATTTATTTTGGTTAATTCTTGTTTGGAAGGTATTGAACGTGAATTAGTTTCGAATACCGTTGATGGCCCGTCTGCACCCATTGAAGAACCAATTCCAACTTTAAGTTGGCCACCAGAAGCATTTGATAATACATCAGGAGAAGAAGATAGTTTACTTAGCATTGGTACTGCTAGTATCTCTATGATGAACAAATCAGGTAAAAGTGTATTAAATGCTATTTTTTTTTTTATTTTTTGCATATCTTTAACTTCTAACATGTATTGTTAAATACTTTTTTGCTTTTAGGTGTTGGGGCAACATCAAATAATACTTACATAATAGATTCTGTTGAAAGAAGGAATAATGCATTACTCATATTAAAATACATGTGTGAAAGTAACTTGTTAGCGCCTCATTTGAAAGAGCTACTCACAGCAAAGTAATTATTTGAATCATTAATAACTTATGGTTATTAACAGCTGGATTTTTTTTTATAATTGGATAAAAATATTTATATTTACATCAATAGGGATATTCAGGGTCAGACCCCGCTGATGCTTGCTGTATCAGTCCGTGCATATCACGCAGCTCTCATTTTACTAGATACAATTCAGAGAGTTGGAAAAGACCAGAAGGAATGTTCAACTATGATACTTCCTGCTGATGCCAATCCAGATTTATCACCGTTGTTTGTTACTTGCTGTAACGATACATGCAGTTTCACTTGGACCGGAACGCGACACATTAACCAAGACATTTTTGAATGTAAAACTTGTGGTTTAACGAGATCTTTATGCTGTTGTACAGAATGTGCACGGGTCTGTCATAGAGGGCATGATTGCAGAATAAAAATAAGTTCTCCGACAGCTTATTGTGATTGCTGGGAGAAGTGCAAATGTCGCACGCTTATCGCAGGTCATCAAGGTGCTCGTTATGAACTTCTTTGTCGTCTCGTAGTGAACACTGATCTTGTCACAAAGATAAACTCACGGTAAATAAATTAGATGGGTTATAACTTAATAAAAATTACTGAAATAAAAGATAGAAATTCATTTAATTATTTTTTTCAGGGGAGAAAGCATTTTACTGTTCTTGGTTCAGACTGTGGGAAGGCAATTGATAGAACAACGACAATGTCGTTCTGCGCTTCGACAACGTTCAACATCTGCGAGTCGTAAAGGACCTTCATCTGATGGTAGTTTCTTTTTTATCGATTAGGAGAAGCATAATTACATAAATCCCAGAAGTTACAAAATCAATTTTATTTAAACTATAAATAGGTTTGGATGCTGATGTGCCAGATATGCCAGACCACGATTTAGAACCTCCACGGTTTAATCGAAAGGCTTTAGAAAGATTGTTGAACGATTGGCCAGCTATTCAATGTATGATCATGTCAGGAGTTTCTGTGAATGGAAATGATCAGTTATTTGGAGATCAAGGACAATTATGTCGTCAGAGTGGTACTGCTCTGCTTGACAAATTTACTCATTCGTTGCTAGTTAAGTGTAGTGCAGAGGTAAAGAGATATTAATTTTATTTTCTATACATTTCTGATACGCCAAAGAAAATTCTTAGTATATCAAAACTTTTTGCAGATGCTGGATACTCTACTTACAACTTTAATACGAGAATTACAAAATGATACCATACCTGGTCGACAAGAAGAAGCGAATAATGTTGCACGTCGATTTGTTCGATCCGTTGCTCGAATATTTGTGATTTTTACAATAGAAATGGCACCAAATACCACAAAACGAAGAAGGTAAATAAATTTTCCTGACTAAATAATTTCTGTATCTTTCTGTACATTTATATATTATAAATACTTTTTAATACCAGCCAAGCGTTGCAGCCACTGATAAAATGCCGTAAAGTTTTCCAAGCACTGATTAAATTAGCTGTCGAAGAACTATGCGAGACTGCAGACTCGTTAATAGCACCCGTAAGATTAGGCGTTGCTCGTCCAACAGCACCATTTACGTTGAGCCCGGCAATGGAAGTAATCAATAGCTCAGAGGAATTATTCTCCATAGAACCATTAATACCTCACAGCGGTGTTAGTTCCCAGGTTCTGGATACTACTTTACAGACCCAGCAGGGAAATAATAATATAACAATCACCAGAGATGTTTCTGCTATGGATGAAACAGAAGGTGGCGAAGGTATATCTTACAAATTAATATGCAGTATAACATAAAGCATATTGATAACACAAAAGTGTCTGATAATCCTGTTGTTTAATAAGACCTTGTTCCTATAACTTTATCTAAGTAATAATTTTGGCGTGTGAATAGAAGTTCCAATGGACGTAGATGGAGATATAAGCGAACACGAAGAATCTGGGGTTTCTGGAACCGTCGCCGGTCAGCCATTAGGTGAAATTGACAGTAATGGTGGAGGTGTAGGCGAAGAACACGCAGGAGATGGCGAATCCGATACAGAGCTTGATCTTTTGGCGGAAGCGGAAACAGAGTCGGATTCTGATGATAATCATAGTAATCAAGATGCAGCGTCTGCTCAACGCAGCGTTCAAACTGGTGCTACAGCAGGATCTGATGGTGGAATGGGATCGATTTTGTTGTTTCCGGAGGATGAATCTGGAGAATCGAGTCAGCAGGAAGACGATGAAAGCGAAGCAGGAGAAACTGACGAACAGGATAACGAAGATTTCCAGATTGGCGATGAACAGTTGGAACGTCGAAGGTAAGGCTGCTTATCCTCTTTTAAATAATTTCAATGATTTTGTGAAAGTATACATGAAATAATATATGATATAGGCATGTTAAAGAAGTATTATAGTAGTGTACATTTTAAATTATAATATTGATTTTTCTCCCTTTTTTCAAGTACGTTTATGGAAATCTTTTATATATTAATGATACTTCTTTACAGTGGTTCGTCTGGCCATTTACATCGTAATAATCTTGCACCCGTTTCTATGCAATGGGCAATACGTAATCGTGAGTCAAGTATGCGTACAGCTGGATTACGAGTAACAGGTGGCAGTAATCTAGTTTTTATTGATTCTGCACCTTTAAGACGCACTACTGCAACATCTGCTGTTGTAGCTGCACAAGAACCCATAATTATGGGTACTACTACCAGTTGTTTGGCACGTGCATTTGGAATCGTTATTCGGCAGATAGCCGATCTTCTAGTTATGATGCAAGATTATAAAACGTTAGCTCCTTCTTTGCCACGATTGATGGAAATAACTTACCAAGATGCACTTAACCTTCAGGTATAATTTTCTACGACATAGTATTCAATAATATGCTTTGTACTAAAATGAAATCAAAATTACCATTGTAGACGTACCTTGAGGGGCACTTAAAGCCTACATGGGATTGGCTATTGACGGTAATGGATGCTACAGAGGCACAATTGAGATTTGGTGTGTCTCTGACACGTAGTGCAGATCCTACACATCCAGAACATCCATTGAATAATGCTTCATCATTGTCCGGAGGCAATTTTTCAGGATTGTTGAATACAGCGGCTTTGTCGTTGACATTACAATCTAATACAGGTCGGAATCAACGTGGTGGTATCGCTACAAGCTCCAATATCTCCACTCCACAAGCTTCTACAAGACTCACCGTTGGTTTTGCAGGCGTTGGCGAGCCTTCAAGAAACAATAGAGAACGCGAAGGTACTTGTACTCAAACCTTACATCTATCGTCCTTTTCGTTCGATATATTTTTCTAGTAAAAATTATCCGAATATGTTGCAATCGTATTTTTGAAATTAAAATAGGGATTGATCATATTATCTTTAGGTGGTGATGTATATTTGGCGAGGCGTGAATTTTTATCCTATTGCCTATCTTTAATGCGTGCTCACAATGCTGAACACAGGGATAGTTTGCCGGTATTAGACGTTTCTGCTTTAAGACATGTAGCATATGTTTTTGATGCGCTGGTATATTATATGCGTTCACTATCGGAACCCATGTCATCGCGAAGAGAGACGCAGAAAGAATCATCGAATTATTCGGGTTGGAACGATCAGGTTTGTATTGAATAGAATTTTACTTATCATTGACACATATTTAATCCAAATTATGGTCATATTTCATATTGTAGGATGAAAACGACAACGACGAAGGAGAAGAATATAGTTCACCGGTCCCTACTGCACTAGAGACAGACTCTGTCGAATATCCTGATCTACTTCAGGTTCCGGTTTGTGGATCTGGGAATGGTAACAGCACGCCGAAAGGAAGAAAGCATCCCTTCTTGCAAAGATCAGACTCCACTTTGTGTCTTGGTTGTCCTCCTATTGATCCGTTTGACACTGTTATGAGCGAAGCCTTGCCATTAGCAGATCAACCACACTTATTACAACCACATTCGAGACGGGAGGATCTTTTCGGCATACCAAGGCAACCTACATCGAGCGTAGGTCCTAATCAAAATCCATTAGAAGGACTGCCCACAAGACTAAGTCTGTCTGCACGTGGTACTGATAATCAAAATGCTTCAATACCAACATTCAACCAAATTATTCAAAGACCTGCGTTTTCATCGTCAGATGTGAGACGTAGTTCTGTAACAGTTGGAGATTCGACTTCTGCAAGGCACACGGTAATGTTTCTTTTACATAGGATTGCTGATTAAACTTAGTCGACCACGGTACACGTTTTTTTTAATATTCTTTCTCTTGAAAATTTTGCATGAAAAACCGCATTTTTTCAGCGTGAATTTTGTTCTATTGTTGTAAGTAATATTTTCATTTTATTGTTCTTATAACGATAGAATACTTAGTGTATTTTTACATTTTCAAAATAAAATATATACATTTGATTTCCGTATTATAGGAAAAAACAAAATCGTTTAATCACGCTAACGATAATCATACACTTGTTGCGGAACAAATTGATCGTGCTCCAATTATAGTTTCTACTAATAATCAAAACGATCAAGCAGTAGGAACTACCAAAGCTAGTAAAGATATATGTAAAACGAATAGAAGCGTTATTGTTAGAGCTGGAAGTATATCGGTAAATATAATATGTAATATGCGCTTCTCTTGAAGTTAAGAAAAAAGTTGAAAAGTATAAAAAAAATGAACGTATCGATTTTAGTTACGTATTAGGTAGAATAATTTTCTATTTTAATTCTAAAGGAATCCAATTCAATTAAAGCTGGTGTATCAGAAATTATGTCTGCATCAAATGAGACAACACAAAATGTATCGGAGGAGATGGATACATCCGGTTCGAATCATGAAACTTCTGCAACTCATGAAATAATTGAGACGAATCCAGTTTCTTCTATTGGAACGAATATATCGCATAATATTTTATTGGGTCGTTGGAGTATGTCTCTTGATCTATTCGCACGAGTTTTCATGGAAGATGTTGGATTAGAAGCTGGCTCAGTTGTGTCTGAATTGGGAGGTTTCCCAGTGAAAGAAGCAAAATTCCGTAGAGATATGGAAAAGCTCAAGAATGCACAACAAAGAGACATTAACTTATTAAAAGTAATTCATTGCAATATTTTAATAATGTTTAAATAATTAGAGCATGTTGCATGTAATATGAATAAACTTTTTGTTTAAGGTTGAACGAGATAGAACGCAACTTTTAGTACAAACAATGAAAGAATTAAATACGCACTATAATTTATATAATAGGCGTGCCTCCAATGCACCACCCTTAGCAGTGCATCGCGTTAAAGTAACTTTCAAGGACGAACCTGGTGAAGGTACTGGAGTTACTAGAAGTTTTTATACCGCAATTGCAGAGGTTTGTAATATTGTAATAGAAATTATTTGTTTTAATCTAAAAAAATAACATAAACGTATATTTTTTACAGGCATTACTAGCAAATGAAAAATTGCCAAATCTGGAAGCAGCACAAGTGGGTTCAAAATATACACAATATAACGTTCTTCAAAAACTAAAAAGTAGAGATCGTGATCGTGATTTAAGACGACAAGTGAGTATATAATTGCCATTAAAAAAAAAGTAATAAAAATAAAATTTTTTTCTTTTCTTCTTTGTTTATGAGAGCTATCTTATTCCAGAATCCTCGATCTTCTGGAAAATGTCGAGAGACGCGTAGAGCATTGTCTTTTGAAGCTCGTGTTTTTCATCCATCCAGTTCTGTCGAAGGAAGCAGCAACTCTGGAGCCGGTAGTTCGTCATCAAATTCCCATCCGTTACCTGTTAGTCACCCAAATAATGATCATTTGACCATGCATCAGCAACAACTCGGGGACAGACTATATCCAAAAGTAATTAATAATAATAATACTTTATCTTTACAGAAAGTAATAAAATGCAATTATAATTTCAAAAATGATAACACGCCATTGTTACCTTGTACAGGTTCATGCATTGCAACCCGCATTAGCTGCTAAAATAACTGGTATGCTGTTAGAGCTGTCCCCTGCGCAGCTGTTGATGTTACTAGCTTCAGAAGATGCTCTGCGGCAGAAAGTAGAGGAGGCATTTGAATTAATCCGTAGTCATAGTCAGGAGTCAGCAAGGGAAGCGCTGTTGGATCTTGATGTGTTCAGTTTGATTGCACGTTGTGGGGCCAACAAAAAAAAGATTGAGAATAGCATTTTAGACGACACCGAAGACAATGCTCCTCTTTTCTATTCTCCAGGAAAAAGAGGTTTTTATACTCCACGGCAAGGAAGGGCTAGTTACGAACGATTAAATGCGTTTAGAAATGTGGGCAGGTTAGTAATTATATAACAGTAATAATTAATAAAAGTATATATAATAAGAACAAAATCATCACAAGCTTATTAATGAATGAAATATTTTCGATTAGACTTATAGGGTTGTGTCTCTTACAAAATGAGTTGTGTCCAATATTTTTGAATCGTCATGTGTTAAAATACATCCTGGGAAGACCAATTCGTTTCCATGATCTTGCTTTTTTCGATTCTGTAATTTATGAAAGCCTGAGGCAACTCGTTATTGACTCTGAGACCAAGGATAGTAACAGTCTGTTCTCTGCTCTTGATCTTATATTCAGGTAGGCGCGTTTCTAAAATATTTCAATTACTTGTTTTCAAAAAGATTCTTCTAACATTTCGTATTTTGTCTTAATTACAATACATGTAATCCGTCTGGTATATTCTAGTATTGATTTGTGTCCTGAAGAAGGAGGGGGATCGATTGAACTTATCCCTAATGGACGTGATATAGAAGTGACTGCAAGTAACGTTTACGATTACGTACGAAAATACGCAGAAGTACGGATGATTAAAGTTCAAGAAAAAGCTTTGCATGCCATGAGAGAAGGGATATTCGACGTACTACCAGAAGGGGCGCTCGACGGTTTAACATCTGAAGATTTGAGGCTTCTCTTAAATGGAGTTGGTGATATTAACGTTTCCGTTCTGATATCATATACTTCGTTCAACGACGAATCAGGAGAACCTGCTGATAGATTACCTAAGTTTAAACGGTGGTTGTGGTCTATTGTTGAAAAAATGTCACATTCTGAACGACAGGACTTGGTAAAGGATTATTTTACTTGTATAAAAAAAAATTGTTCTTTATAAAAATTGTTCTACTTTTTTATAAGTAATTCATCTTTTATTTTTTTTGTTTCCTGTATTCTAGGTATACTTTTGGACGGGGTCTCCAGCACTACCGGCAAGCGAAGATGGTTTTCAACCAATGCCGAGTGTAACATTACGACCAGCAGATGATCATCTACCAACTGCAAATACATGTATTTCCCGACTATATGTTCCATTGTACAGCTCTCGTCACATATTAAGACATAAACTACTACTTGCTATTAAGACAAAGAACTTCGGATTTGTATGAATATATAGATTCTATATATATATACATATATATATATATATACATATATGATTATATGTATACATAAAATATATATAATATAACAAATATTATATATACATTATGTATATTATATATATTATGTGACCATGTTTGTGCGTAATAGCCCTAAAAAGAAGTCACATTATTGATAATGATATAAGAAAGAAAAAGAAGTTGTATGTTGTTATTTTTTTCCTTCCTAGAAAAAAAATTTCTAACATTTATAAATTTGTAAGGTGTAGTTACGAATTCTAATTTCTTTTATTCAACAAAACAACGTGGTTTTCATCATGATAAGATTTTATATTAAAGTGTCATCTTTAGTCTTTATAGTGATCGAATAAAAATAATTCTAAAATGTCATGAAAGAAAATCGATTAATGGCAACCCCATATCATTAGAAATAATTGTTTAAAAATTTGTTGCGTCTGTTTATTTATATCACAGCAGAATGTTTTGAATTCTTTTTACTAGGAATTTTAACAAATTATTATACAATTAAAAATTTTTTTATTAGGCATGTTTAAGATGTAACATAAAATGTTGACAGGAAATTGTAGATTTTTTTCTTTTAATGCACACCAGTAATAATAACTGTTTTCCTGGATATCAGCATGTTGTTGATTATAATACATACTTTAAAAATCAGACTACAACACGAGAGTACAAGTTACAAAATGTGAGACTTGATATTTAATTATAGTGAAGATTACACAGTTCCACATAAAAAACCTTTCATGAATGAAAATGAAATAAAATATCAATGTAAAGTCATATGTAATCTAAAATGATACAAATGTTTCTTGAATGTTACATTCATAGGTCGAATTGCCAATTTTCTTTTTACATAGAATTTATGGTGAATGAAATTGGCCAAATGCGAAGATAATAGGAAAAATAATCTAGGAATGTCTAGCTGCCTATTTCATATTGTTATATACTTTCTTTTTTAACATGTTCAAAATCTTGATCTATCATAAAACAATGTCAACTTCGTTACTTATGCTGCTTAGTCTTGGCATGCACTCAATATATGTCCTTGTTTCTGTCTAGGATCGTAACAATACATATTTCCAAAAAGGATCATCGTTTTGAAAGAAAATCAGATTTATAGATTTAAATTTTGTGTGTGTGTGTGTGTATGTGTGTGTGTATGCGTATGCGCGCGCGTAGGTGTTTGTTTTGTGTGTGTGTATATATATAATGTGTGTGTGTGTGTATATATATATGCATACATATGTACGTACACACACGCACACGCACACACACATCCACCCACCCTAAATAGTAAACTGAAATAGTAAAAAATAATCTATTATCCTTAAGTTACTTAAAAAAAAAAAAGATTGCTAATGCTAATATATATAATATAATAAATCTCATTGTTTATAAATTTCTAAAAATCGTAAAGTTATATACAATAATTATATTATCCGTTATGTATTCGACAAAGTATTAATAGAAACTTATGTACAATGGTTACCTATTGACCACTTCCTGAACTGTTTTGGGGTAATTTTGCTGCTGATTGGCTCAATTGAGCCAATGTTTCTGGAGTCGCGTGTGCTTTCAGGATTGAATTTTCAGCTTCCAATTGATTTATACGATCCATAAGCTCAGCTATTTTTTCCTTGAGTACTTCAACTTCTTCCCGTACAGCAAACATTAAATGACTCTTAACAAGATCCTATAAAATAATCTCCTGTTAATTCTTACATCATTGTGCTCTATCTTCGTTCGGTAATTACCTCCCCCCTCAGCAAAGAACGCTTACCATGGCTTGTTCAATCTTATTATCAATTGCTACAGCGCTAGTCCCCGACATACTGTAATAAAAATTATATGCAAATATTTATTTATAGAACATGTGTAGCAATTACATTTAGAATCTTGTGAAAGACTATAATTCTGTTTCTAAAAGAAGAAATTCCTATTAACTACGTCTTTAATTAATGATGAACTAAGAATGATACAGACTAAGACTACTATTATTTGCATTCTACTAAACATAAAATTTCAATAACTTGCGACACATTTAATAACGTATACCTTTCATTATCTTCGAGGGTATGGTGTTCGTCGCTGCCTTGAGTGACTTCGGTTAACGACTCTAAAAGAGTTGTATCTGCAGATTGAGTAGCGGAACCAGCTACAATGCCTGAAATGGAGTCCTGCTCCGGATCTGGTTGATGAAACGTAATATTTCCTTGCTGCATACCACCTACAACATTTTGGCAGCTAGCTGATACCTGTGCAATTTGCACTTGAGCATTGCTTCCGGAAGTCGAGGGCTGCATTTGAGATGGTGGCATCACTTGAGATTGTACCGCTGTTCCAGGAGCATGAATAGTCGACGAAGTTTGCTGTGCACCTGTCTGAGGAACTTTATGAATATTTTGGATGCCCTGCATTCCCTGCATTGCAGTCAATGGCTCAGACATTTGAGTCATCGGTTTTTGCGTTTGTAATGACTGCTGGGACTGCTGTTGTTGCGGTTGCTGCTGAGTTGGAGTATGTTGCTGTGGCTGTTGTTGTTGAGCAGTATGCTGTTGCTGTTGCTGTGTAACAAGAATATTAGGTGCCTGGGATGTTGGTACAGGTGTTTGCTGTACAGAGGGTTGACAAACATTTTGAACTGGTAAAGACTGATTTTGTGTATTCACAGTCACATATGTGTCTTCTTTCGAATGAGGTATACTTTGTTGAGATGTCACGTTGTTACTACCAGTTTGCGTTATAATGGGAATAGAACCTTGGGGCATACTTTGAGGTTGAGTCAAATTATTAGGATGTGTTGGCTGCAAATTAGAAGGTAATGTGGAACCCTGTCCACTTTGTTGTTGTTGTTGTTGTTGTTGAGATGCCAACTGTTGAGCAGAAGATTGAAAATACTGAGGAATCTGTGAAGGGGCCTGAACTTTAGTCTGTGTTTGAACTTGCGTTGGATTATGCTGTGCATTGGGAGGAATTGAATTGCTTACTGCATAATTAGCACTTGAAACTGGTGTAGGATTGTTCTGTACACCTATTGATGTATGCACATCTGGATGTGCAGGTACTTGTCCATTAGCATCTATACCCATACTTTTATCCTCTGATACCACTGATTGTTTAGGTGCATCTGGTACAACAATTCCACTGTCTGTTACCCCATATGATATGCATACCTCATTTGGATCTGACACTTTTGGTGTACTAATTGCTGTTGACTGATTGACTGATGTATGATCCAAATAATCCATGCAAGTCCATCTGCCTCTCTTAAAAGGTTCTGTACTTTCAATTTTAACAACTTTAAATCTCTCATTTCTACCATGTGAATGTACTTCTCGTAAGTCCGCATCCTGTTTGGCATTACTCGAAAGTAAATTAATAATATTGTTGTCAGTAACCGAAGTAATATCCAAAGTATTGATATTGCTATCATTTACTGAATTACTGACATTATTCCCTTCTGAGGGTACAATCGCCAGACCATACTGTGAACTTGTAGGAATCACCGGAGCCGTGCTAAGGGCAGCATTACTGGTATTAAAGAATACATCCTCCTTAGAGAAAGTATCTTCTGAATAGCTAGGCGTTTCGATGTCAATATCGGTGATACGTGAATGTTCGACCGAGTTATCTTCCGTGTGGGATTCATCGAGATCATCATTAGAATCCTCACCGGCATCATTGCTCATACGAGAACCAACAGTAACGCTTGTAATTTGAAAAGACGATGTTTTTTTCCGACACTGATTACTCGCCGTCACGTTGCTCGAAGTGGTCAAACTAACCGGCTGGTATAATTTCTCTGGCTCTCCTAATCGAATCGTCTCGGTGGTCGTACGATTCACTGGGTTAGATATTTTTCTACTACCATCCGATAGCTTATGCGATTTTCTGTGTACATTATCTGCCATTATTATAGGAACTTAGCATTCGAGAGCCACGATCTTTGTATTCGTTGTTCTCTTGCATGTTAAAACCGACATCGCTCTTAGCCGGGACCTTTCGGCTTCGAACTATTTCTTTCTATCACAATCGACACGGTTACCTTTCAAACAGACCGATTCTTATACTTGAAAGTAACTCGATTTACATTCATATTCTCATCTTGCAGAGGTGTTGACAGTTCACCATTTCATCAATTTTACGGTGAAGAAGTGCATTCGCTCGAGCACCGTCCACTCGAAACGAATATTCACACTTTGACAAATATGAAATTGTCTTTTTTCTTCTTCACAGTCAATCACGCTACATTTAATATCACACGTTTATACATTACTATCTTGTAATTCGATTTCTCATTATTCATATCCTTTCTACTCTATTGTACTAAGTAAGCAGTTTAAAAATGGCTGCCAATTCACTCACGGAATTGCCACGAATTATATCTAGAGCATTTGTGTGTGACTTCACAACTAAAAATCTATTTTCATCCGCGATGTAGGTGCATCACGAGAAATAAGCATAGTTGCTCTTCTTTGACCCTTATCCATACAAATGCGCTGACAAAGATGTCCGGAGTTTACTGCTTCTTGTAACACGATTCTGACTGTCTTTTGTCATTTGAATGTTAGATGCATTCTTTTCTGATTAAGGACCAAGTTTTACTCTTTATCTATTTCTATAACTTAAAGTAAAATTATAATTTTATTAATAGACATAGAACGAAGAATTTTATCAAAATTTAAAATATAATTATAGTAGTTAAAATGTATTGGTGTAATTAAAGCAAAAAAAGAATAAATATAATATAATGAAGAATTAAATTTTATTTTAATATTTATTTCTACCTTGTTGTTTTTTTACACTATATAATTATAATAAATACATTTAATTTTTATAAAATATAATATTCCTCATTACTTGTATTACCCGCTTTTAAATATAGTTGATATATTATACTCGCTACACATGCAAAAGTGCCTTTAGTTTCATGCAAAAGGGGCTTGAAAGAAACGAGAAAATCAAAACTATTATGGACAAGTTTCATACTATACAGTATATTTATATTCTAACGATGGTTGAAATTAAGATCGCTTTGTAATTTAATTACAAAAATTCATGAACGAATTGATGATTTGATTAATCAATAAAACTTGTTTAAAGTATAGATTTTTTACAAATACAACAAACTCAAAATTGTTGAAGATTTGATAACGATGTTGAACACAATAAAAACATGTTTGAAAAATAATGTTCAAAAGCCAAGTAGAATCATACAATTTAATAAAACTGAAAGCAAGAATTCAGTTTTAAAAACTATGCCTGGTAAGAAAATTAATTGATTAAATATTTATTGTGGAGAAATATTGATTGTTGTTGAATTAACATTAATTTATAATATTTACGTAGTTTTTCAGTATCCAATAAGTCGTGAAAGAGATCACAGAATATATGTTTGGGGTATGGTAGATCATGGTGCTCTTGGCACGCTAAAATCATCAAATAGTGAAAAGGGTATTTCTTATATTTCAAAGCCAAAAAGGCTAGCTTTTGGAGAAAAACATAATGTAATAGATATATCTTGTGGTTATGGTTTTACTGCTTTTGCTGTAAGATCAAATGATAAAAATATTTTGTATGGAAGTGGAATAAATACAGATTCTCAGCTTGGTAAGAAAAGAATTATTTTTGACATATTTTTGATAGTAAATTTATTATATTAAAATTTAATTCTTAATATATTAATAGGTTTTGATGAGAAAGATAGAAGATTTCCCAATGGTTTAATAACAGAGCCAAGACCTATTAGTTTACCAATTAAAGATTCATCTACTAGAATCATAGATATGGCAGCTGGTAGAGCACACTTGTTGGTATTAACAAATGAAGGCTTGTTTACTTTAGGGAATAATGCATACGGACAATGTGGTCGTCCTATAATATCAAATGAAAGTTACGAGAAAAGTAGAGTTATTCATCACATACCTGATGTTAAAGGGAAAAAGATTAAGGCTGTAACAGCTGGCCAAGATCATAGGTATGATAATTCCTAATGCTCAGTAAATAGTTCATTACAGTATTTGAAAGTTTTCCCTTATTGCTATATGATAGCATACTCTTGACAGAATCTGGTGAAGTCTATACCTTTGGTTGGAGTGCAGATGGACAAACTGGATTAGCACATTACCGAAATGAATATAGACCAAGTTTAGTAAAAGGAGATTTGGCTGGACAGCATATTATAAAAGTTGCATGTGTTGCAGATTGTGTATTAGCACTCAGCGGTATCTGCAATATTCATGTATTAATACCATAATAAGTTGCATTATATCTTGTTTTGCATTATAGGAGATAACATGTATGTATGATATAATCCTTTACTATTACAGATAAAGGAAAAGTATTTGGTTGGGGTAATTCTGAATATGGACAATTACTTATGGAAAGTGAAAATCAACAAGTGAATATAGCTACAGAAATAAGTGTATTAAAGCAGTTAGGTCACATTATAGACATTGCGTGTGGTGGTTGCTTTTGTATAGTTTTAAATAGTAAGTAATATATCGTTTATTATTTTTATAATGTATATTATAATAATTCAACTTTAGACACAGGTGATGTTTATGTGTGGGGATATGGCATTCTTGGTTTTGGTCCTGAAGTTAAAAGAGTTTTGCAACCAACTCTAATTCCATCTGTTCTTTTTGGAAATAATGCATATGAGAAGAAAAGGAAGGTAGGTTCGATTTAGAATTAAGAAGAAAAATGGAATATAATTATGTATTGTATTTTTTACAGGTAGTAAAAGTATATTGTGGCATGAGTCATCTTGCAGCTTTAACTAATACAAGTGACTTATATATGTGGGGTTGTAATAAATTTGGATCTTTAGGATTAGGAGATTCTAAAGATCAGTACTTTCCATTAAAGGTAGGTTAATTATGTTCATATATTAAAAAATAACAGTGTAGTAACAAGTGATTTATACTGCAGGTAAATATAGGAGCACAAGTGAAAAAGGTTGCATGTGGAATAGATCATACAGTTACTCTTTGTAAACCTTTTATTTGAAACATAGTATATTTTCCATATTGTAAGAAGTAATATAATATTTATAAAAATTATATACAAATTGTTGTTTTAATCTTTTACATAAAAACAATGTGTGCTTAGCTAATTATTTTGATACTATAATGTAATGTAATTTAACTGATAATTAATGAGCATATATTTTTGAATAACGTTATAATTCAAAAATAAATGAAAACTATATAAAATTCTTAACTATGGTTTAAATCTTATTTCTAAAACATTCGTGCGACAGTTATTTTGTCATTAAATTCATGTATAAAATACATTAATCAATGTAGATTAAAAAAAACTAAAATTATCATTAAGATAAAAGAGTTAAATACAATTTTGGTTGCATCACTAGCACACTTTAGATTTTCGTAGGATATAGTATATTTTATTAAATTTGGGAATCTGCAAACACGATGATCTAAAAAGAATGTTAGATTTCGTAATTATTAGAAATATACCAACTAAAATCAACAATATTAACTAAACTGTTTTTTATGCGATTTTGATTTATACTGAATTAATGTTTACCTGTGCATTGGTAAGATGTACTTGAAGAGTTAGAAGTTACTGATAGATAAAATGGTGAACAGTCGTGAATAAAATTAGCATCCGCACAAGAAACATCAATGCTATATACATATTGTGATATTGGCATACATGATTTCGACGCTCCCGTTACATTAGCGTTTAATGGCTCTCGTGATGAACACACTATTAAATTATTCAAATTAGAACTTTGAATCTGGAAAAATTTATTTATAATGTAACATTTTGTATATATGGAATAACACTTATGAAGATAATAATTCACCTTTATTGATGCAACATGTTCATTGTGAAAAAAGTAATTGGGTTGCATTCTATAGAAATTAACACCATTTGGTATGACATAATCATCATACGAGTTCGATGATCCAGATGGAACAAAATCCGATCCACACTGCGTGTTAATCAAGCGTTTGGGAACTATTACATATTTTGCGATTAGTATTTTTACTATGAATTAACGCATTAGGTTTGATAACGGCACGACTATTTAACCACGACCTTTACTAATATTACCTTCATTTCTTTTCTTTATAAAATTATTACAGTTATATTTATTTTATTTATTCACTTATTGTTTTCTATTTGTTCAATTTTTACTTTCTTGTATTGAATTTTATAACAAAGAAGTCAAAAAAGTCATAAATTAACTATATTTATTTTTCTCTTTACCTTGTTTTATTCTTGAAACCACATTGCTTATTGGACCCAGAGCATCCTCTGTATCTCCAATGCTAACAGAGAATAAATCGGTCACACTGTTTTGCAGCAAATCAGACCACCTGTCTTTTGATCCATATGTCATAAAAAGTAGTGTTGTATCTGAAAAAATTATTAATAACGAATTATAAAAATATTCATACAACTCTACAATTTGTTACAATATCACAAGTTTTTACCTGGAATTTGTTCTCGCATTCGCAAGATAGTTTGTAAACAGTATTCTTTATCATTTTTTGATATATCTGAAGAGTATGGAACAATTAACACAACATCGGATTGTGCACCACCAACACCACGAGTACGTTCATTATTTAGCTTATTCATCAGATATACTTCCAATTCTTTGAGTGATTTAGGTAAATCAAAACCGCGAGTAACTGAAATGAATTATTTTACAATCAAGTATTTTCTAAGGTATTATTCATTGTTAATGTTTGTTTCAATACGTACCGTTTTCATAATGAGATGAATTATAAGAATAAAAGTCCAAAATGTTAAAACTACTGTTAATCATGAAAGTTCCATCATGACCATTTATTAATGTAAACTCGGAATTAAATTGATTTATGTCTATATTTTCCAATAAAGTTGCAAGAATAGGTTTTATTGTGGAGAATTCCCAGTTTGTATCCAAAACAATTGTTAAATCAACAGAAATTTGATTGAAATCGTACATCCTATCTGTATCAGCACACGAGAGATCCTTATTCATAGACGAAGCTATAAAAACAATAAACAAAATGAATCTTTTATAACATATATGTTTATGGAATATTAAATCTCATTGCTAAATACTAACGAATGTATGTTGACAACTCGTTTACTGCCTTTACTGAAAGTTTTTTTATTACTATAGGATCAAGCGTCGCCTCTGATATATCAGGGTCTAATAGCAAGGCAGCGCTATAAGTCTGTATAAAATAATAATATTAATAATAATTATTATTATTTTATAATCTTATGAATTGATTAAAAATTCTTAAAAGTAATTCACCTGGTCAACCATTGTTTCATTTGTAGCGACAGACGTGAACAATGTTCTCCGATTGCACGCTCTAATTGAAGAGTCAAAAAATCCTAATGGGCTATAGTACATATCAAAAATTTGCGAAAGTCTCAAAGTAGGTATTTTGGAATACCACTTATTAATTTCGTTGGCTAAAATTAAGCCATCTAAATCACCTCTGATCTCTGCTGTTGTCATCTCATAATCCTCATTGGAATTTAAAAAATACCACCGTGGTAAAGCAGTGGAATTCCAATTACCATTTACTCCAACGCTAAGTTTATTTTGTCTAATAGGACCTTGTCTTAAAACTACCTCTGCTAAGTCCCCTATAATTTAGAAAATAAAAACAATTTATTTTTCAAAATAATCATTGAATCATTTTAAGATTAATGATATTACCAGCTAATGTAGCAACCCATATGTTATTTAAAGTCAGCGTTGTCAAGTGCGTATTGTTCTTTTGCAAAATGTCCGGTAGCAGGTCGTAAAGCATAGGAGTTTCTGGTTGCGTAGCAGCAGCTACTCCAGCAAGTACTAAACCAAAAGAAGCTGCACCCCATCTAAATGGTGTACAAACGTTAAACAGTAAATTGAATTTATATAATTCTATGATCTTGGTAATTCTTTAATAATTGAAAACTTACAGAGTTTTCATAACACCATTTTCCACAGGACATTTACTATCCGGTACCGTAGATAACCGTGCACTATCTGGATGATTAGGTGGTAATTCTGGGTACATAGAGTTTGGATCAGCAGTTACGTGTTCACTTTTATTTCGATGATGAGTCATACTTCTTCTGTGCAAAAATTATACTTTACTTTTGGTATTGATGACTTAATTAGAATCATGGAGCTACCTTTCTTTACTTACATTTCATCAGACGATAAAGTTTCAACATCGTTAACAGTACTTTCATTGGTCTCCTTCTTCTTGCTCTTAACAGCTCTTGGGTATCTATACGAGGTTGCAAATCTACAAGTTCTTGTTTCGTCTCCTCTTTGAGAAATTTCAACACTATCTGATAGCATGAAATGTAATGTGCACTGTAAAATAATGATTACATTAAGCAAATATATTTGAAGCACAATGCAATATATAAGTTTTATACATACTCTTTCAGCATCTGTAATACTATTATTAGGAAACATTATAGCATTTCCGGGTATAAGGCGAAGAGTTTGAGCATAACGGAAAAATTGGAATGCATTTGGTGCATACGGCGTTACTCCATCCTGAATAGGAATAGTAGGATTTGATATAATACCATCTTGTCGAAAACTGTAAATCAGATATTGATAAAATTATCTTTTTAATTAATATTACCATATTTCTAAAACATTTTAAACTCACCGATGCAAAATTGCAACAGACAAAGTTCTCAGATCCATATTAAGACCCTCTGTATTTTCAATTTTACGAAGTATTGCAATGAATGTGTTTAAAGTATGCGGCAATCTATTATCTCTTTGTAAAAGATATTTATTTTCATAACATTCACGAAGAGAAGGGAGCAAATTTCTAAGGGGATTCTCTTGTCCATGCACAGCTAAGGAATACAATTATAAATTTTAGAAATAAATTATTTTATATTTTCACTGTAAATGTACTTACATAATCCAATAAAAATAAAAAGATACAGAAACTTTGCCATTTTAATGTTACTGAAACAGATGTAAAATAAAAAATTAAGATTTTTACATGTATTACCAAATAATTTATGAACTTAAATATAATAATAGAGAAGAATACAATAAATAGCAACAACTTTTTTAACAAATAGTTAATAGTAATTAACATGGAATAATATAATATAAAAATATTTTTATATATCTATAAATAATTTACATATATACCTATTTCTAATATATGTTAATATAGATACCTTTTAATTTAATTAAACAATTAGAGGTCAATCGAATTATATTTAAAATGCGTATTACGAATGATTTTTAGTCGTTTTATACAGAATGTATGATATTCCTCCAACTCCATTCAGCAAAGTACAACACCACACCTATCCAGAGATATAGTGAAACCTATCATCACTAAACAGATAAGATAATATGATACATTATAAGTAATAATTCCCCACCTTATTACAGTTATTTTTATTAAGACAGATAACTTCAAAATATAAAAAATATTAATAAAGTAATAAGTAAATATTATGCATAAAATGCGACTTTTTATATTGTATACATTATGCTTTCCTTTATATTAAATATTAATAATTTTAATATACAAGTATACAAATCTATAATGCAGCAAGAGAATAACTTTTTTTATAAATTAAATATAAATTATTATTTAAAATATAGTATTAGATTAAGATTATAATTAAAAAGTGTTATAACAATTTCAAATTTTACTTGAAACAACTAAATATTTCTACCTGCTATTATCTTATCAGGTTTTAAATAGAACACTACCTTTTTTCATTTGTACATGATTATGAATCATTACAGAGATTCAAGTCGATATCAGCTATAAAATTTAAACATTAGATTTTCAATAACATATTATATATTTCTAACAATATAATTATGGCAATTAATAAAGTTGTATTATTGATGGTATATTGTGGTAAGTCATCATGAACTATAATAAAACATGTTAACAGATACATTAATTGTAAAAATAAATAATAAAATATTATGCTATTTTAAACATTGTTTTTTACACTAGAGTTACAATTAATATGGTCACAAACAACTATACCAAAATCACTTAGAGAATGTTATAGAAACAATGCTACATTAAGTCCTCAACTTCCACTGAATTTGCGTATATTGATAGATATCATCCAGAAAATGGAAAAACATTCTTACTCAACAACAGATATAAGAATAATGTCATCATCTATATTGCACAGGTTGTTATGCAAGGCTATTGATATAAAATAACTCTTATTGTAAAATAATAAACATATTTTATAAATTATAGATTTAAATTTGATGGCATTGAATATCAAAGGAATGTTCAAGCTACAGACAATATACTTCCATTTGGTGGGACTGGAACACAACGAATTAAAAATAAGCTTATAGAAGAACTAATTCCAGGAAAGACAGAAGCTTTACCAGTTCATATACTTTCACTGGAGGAACGTTGCATTCTTCATCAAACTATTTCCAATACAATTTTGAAACTTGAGGATAAAAGCAAAGATAAACCTTGCAGTCAAGATATTCAAACTGAAAAAATAGCAGGTAATTATTCAAATTGATATAATATTTAAAATAGCAAGAATAAAAATTATTATTTAGGTAAAGTTGGGCTTACTAGTACATGGAATTGTCCAAGGCAACAAGGGGTGATTTTGACATCATATGGTACCGTTGCTCCTGGAGTAATTATAGGAGCAATTGCAGCATCTCTTCAACATCAAAATGTGTCTGTTAATCAATTGCTTACAAGTTTCAAAATACCATCTCGCTCAGGTATAGAGTTGCTATAAGTGTTTTTATAATAAAGTATTGCTAAATAATTCTTCTTTTATATTAGAAGTAAACTCTACAAATATTTATAATTCAATGTACAATGAAGAAGAGATTGATTTTGTTTTACCAAAAAGTCAAATGATTCATAAATCATCCATGTGGTATAGTGCTTTAATGGCTTCGACTGTAAAACTTGATAATGTATGGTTGACAACAATTGCAGGTAGAACATATAATTGCACTGACGTTAATACGATTTCTATATAATATTAATGTATAGAAGATTCTGTTTAATTAGGTGAGTTAGCAGAAATTGTAGTGTATCAAGGGCCTTTATTAGGAAATAATATGACCCTTGGTGCAACAGGATTTTGGCAAGATACAGTGCGTCCAAATATTTATTATCTTACAAGTCTGCATGAAAATTTTGATGCAACTCGAGCTGAACTAATAGGAGGCATTGATGGTAAATCAATAGCATATTCGATATATTTTATATACCAGCTAATTACTTACAATGTATTTTAGGAATGGTGATCGCAAGTTATTTGCCGACTTGGATTCAAGATTTTTACAGTCTTCGACTCAGTCAAATTTTAGATATGTATTATTCATATGAAGGTATTGCCTTTAACACAAACGTGAAGGCTTGTAATCGAGCGAATACCTTTTTATATACTGTCTCAAAGACTATTTTAAGCGAGCAGGTTTGTAGTAATTATTAATAAAAGCACAATAGATAAAATTATATTTTAATTTGCAATCGTTTGACAGACTTATGCAATCGCTCAGATGTTAGCTTATCGTAAAAGCATTGCATACGTCTCTCCTGAAGCACTACAACGAATGGTTGAAATTGCTATTGAGAAATTTTATAACTATGCAGAAAATCATTTATTTCCCAAGCTATCTTGCTATCAAATAAACCAACCCCAAATTGAAGCATTAATAGTATTTGATGGTGCATGGTCAAGAGAATACACAATAAATTTTCTTGCGTAAGTTACATGGCATATCAATATAATTTCATACTTTATGTTTTTACTTTTAATTAGATATGTATTTCAGAGGTTTAATACAAAATTTAGATGTATCAATGTATGGATCAAAAATGGGTATAATACATGGTACTTCTGGAGAATGGTTGCTAAATATTACAAGTAGTCCCTCACTCGCATTTCAAACATTAGCCAGTTTTACTAATATTTCATGTAACTTCTACTATTTTGTAAAAATATTTATCATTTTTATTCAAATACTCATACACTATATTTTTAGGGCCTACGAAGTTGAATTATACACGAGTTTTGAAAACGGTATTTACTTATTTGAATGAAACTTGGGAGTATAATCGAAAACATCAAATAATTGGAAATCTCGGTCAAGTAGTCATACTATTAACTCCATTAGGATACATGTCTGATGACGAAAGAAAATCTACAATAACATTATTGCATCAAATAAAATATAATCATCCAGGCAAGTATGAGCTGAAAATGACAAGTTTCAATAATTTTATTTTTATCCTTATAAATTTATAGATGTTCATTTTGTATACTACATATCACAGTATAATGCAAATTTATTCAAAACATTTATCCTGTCAGATGAGGATTATATAATAGAAGATTCTAATATCAATGCTATCACTCAATATGTATTAAAAAGTATGTTATATTATTAAAAATATTAATATAATTAATATTATACTTATTTGTAAAATACATATATTTTTAGTTCCACGAACATTAAGACCTCCGATGTCTATGAATTTAAACAATTCGAAAATTCCTCAACTGGAAGATTATATAAGCTCTTCGAAGTCTATTACCTACAGAATACACTCACATTGGAAACGAAATATAAAAAAACTTTTAACTATCACAGTTTGTATTTAGAATAAATAGTCTGCTCTATAACTTTTCATTATTTTTATCACGATATTAATTTTCCAGATTCACAGTTTTGATTATGGTACAATGAAAGCCTGTTTGTGGACGAAATTTGACTCTAATAATAACGAAAATTTTCATTGCGTGGAATTAGCTGGCTATAAAGAAATTACATTAACTGATCATATTAATTTTTTTAAGGCTTCATCCCACCCTAATGTATACCTTCGTATACAAAATGTAACTTCTTTATATAAATGTGCAGGTAAATATGAACTACTACGAATAATATATTTAGTAAAAGCAGAGATATCTAATGTGTAGAAATTAAAAATTTCAGAAATAGACTGTAAAACACCAGATCAAGTAAGATTCATTATAAGAATAAATGAACAAAATTTACATTATAGTTCTACGAACAAGAATGTAATACTGATCCCATTAAATATTTTAATTTTTCTCGTATCTCGAGCGTTGACGTAAAGTTTTTTACAATATAATACAACTAGGTTGCTATTATTTACAAATGTTTATATGATTACTTTACTGTATAAGTTTATATTTTACCAAAGAACTAACTGTAATTTATTATATAAAAATTTATTTATTACTCGAAAAAATACAAACACTTTTCTTACTTACAATTGATCAGGTAGATTAATAATTGTTATACGCGTATTCATATACGAATTTGATCAGGAACTGAAAATTACTCGATGCAGCAAGACTTCCCAATTCAGGTTCTACCAGAAGCATATCAATTGGTGGAAGAAATTCGTTTACTTCACCACCTATATTGAAAATAAAATCAAACAATTTTTATTAATAATAATTTATTATTTAACTTATATTATGTCTTTTAAATAAATAATTAATGACTTACCCATAAAGTGTGCGAGATCCATTAATTTGAAAAAGATTGTTTCTTGTACTTGTTGTTCAGGATTCTTTCCTGTCGTGTCCCATTGATCTCGCTTAGCAGCTCGTGCCCAAATTCGTAACTTTAGCGATTCTTTCTCGTCTTTTTGATCCACGTATTCCAACAAATCGAGAGCTTTCTTGAAGTCATATTCATTTGCATCCACATTATCATCTGATGTATGTAACTACATATATGAAATGTGTATTTATATAAAGTACATTATAAAATAAATGCATTTCACAATTAAAAATAAGTACCATAATTAACTCTGTTGGTGTAAATACTCGTAATTTTTCTATATCATAACCATACGTCGTAAGTACTTGAGTTGGTAAGTCTTCTTGATGAGCTATCAGTGACAGTTCATTATCAATTCTTTTAATACGATCTCTCACTTCTGTTTCTGAACTGTCCGAAGCGAGAAGAGATAATTTAGCTAAAGAAAGCATGGTCTGTGAAAGAAAAAAATGATCTGTAAGTAAAAAATGCTTAAAAAGAATCACAGATAAAATATCATAAATTTATACCTTTTTACGTGTCACTAATTCATTTTCTTGAATTGCTAAAGAATGAAGAGTATTAGCTGCAAAGCGCAAATCATCAGTAAGGGCTGATTGTACCCATGATAGAGTAGGATGTTCTGCTAACTTTTCTGATAATTCAACAGTACCACCACGTCTACATTTTTCAACTAACTGACCCTGTCTACCATCTTTAACATACCTATAAATAGTAGTAATATGAATAAAAAAAATGTTGCTTCTAAATCGTTAATCGTAAGTAAACCTACCATGAAAATAAAAATCCTACAAAATCTTGAGCCGCGAATTTTTTCATATATCCGTCCAGTCGACTTTTATTATTGGTTAATTCGCATATTTGTATAAGTGATGCAAAATCATAATACTTTTCAGCTAACATTGCAGCACTGTCATACTGTTCTTCCTTTACTATGAATTATCCAATGTAAATATCTCATTGTATTTAATTATTTTAATTAATCAAGGATACATACTTAATGGTTGAATTAAGTTCATTCTGTCAGTTTCGTATTGTTTCAAAAGTACCTCGAATTTTTCTGTACCTCTAACACTTTCTAAATGACATTTTCGACCATCCAATATTAAATCTATATAATTAACTAATTGTTCATATAATTCATTTCTCACTGTTGAATCGTTAGTTCCAGTTATACCATGTTTAAGAGTTAAATTATACTGAAATATTATGGTTGAAAATATGTGTTAACATTTGATTGTTCATTTTTGCTATGAAAAAAAGTTATATAAAAATCTTAACCATAGTAGAGAGACAATTTCTTAATCCATGTTTCCCTACTGCCGCCGTCCATGGAAGATACTCGGTTATACCGTCTAAATACCTCGTCGGTACAAACCGTTCACTATTATGTTGTCGGTATTTTACTACTTCATGTAATATACCCTGTTATCGATATATATATATATATATATATTTTTTTTAATATTATTCTTCCTGATCTATTACTAAAAACGTGTTAAATGTATACTTACTAATAATACAGTGTTCACTTGCATAATATAATGAGCTACTTGCTGCACAGGTCTTTCAGACTGAGTTATTTCCAATACATTATTCACTAAAGTAGGAATAAAACGATGCATAGTGCTTACTTCACGATAAAATATGTCACGCGCCGTTAATTCATCGGATACAAATGATTCAGGACTTAAAGTGTGCTCTATTATTGTATCTATAATATCCGGATACCTTAAAACAATTCAATATAACACAATTACATCATGAAAATTAAAAATTTATAAGAAGGTATATTATTAGCTATTACCTGTTTTGATAATTATATATAGTTAGTGCAGCAACTATTTTTTCTGCATATTCTCCAAGAACGTGTGATGTAGCCATAATTATTCCTCTGTATGTAACAGCACAAAACTAAATTGGAAAATATGTAGTAGTGTTAAATCAATTCAATTCAATTTATATATTTAATTATAGCAACATAATGAATTAACTTACTCTATCCCATAATTTATGTTCTTTTAGAAATGCTATAAATAAATCTAATGCTTTCTGTTTTCCTTCCAACTGATAAGGTATTTGCATAGAAATAACTGCATTTATTGTCATAGCTATAAATAATATATGATTATTGAAGCTTATGTAAATGCATTCTATACTTAAAGATAGAGTATATAAAATTTAAATACATAAATCTCTGTAATTTGACCAACGTGGATCATTTGCTGGATAATCATCTATCAAATCTTTAGCAACTTTTAAAATCAATGTATCCAGACTTGCATCTATATCCATCACTGGTTCTTCTTGCAAAGGAAAAAGCTGTGATAAAATCTCTTCACACTGGGCCTAAAACAAAATGATAATTTTAATAGCTGTTGAAATTATTATTATAAAGGAAATATACCTTATTTTGTCGTAGGCTAAGCAAAAATGCAGCGCGCATTTGCATAGCATTATCAGAACTGTAAAACATATCCTGAACTTCTTCATTGCTAATGAGACTAGTAAAATTTTGTATAGCTGAATTTGATCGATGATTATAATCTATGCTCATATTGGAATTATCAGTATAACTCCTAAAAGCAAAAAAGGAAAGAGAAAACGAAAAAGTAGAAAATCATAATTTTATTCTTAATAAAATTATTCGTATTTAAAAACATTTAAGAAAGAAACAAACATATTAAACTCTTGCGATATAAAATCTGTTGGCATAACAGAAACTAGTCCAAAATTCTTAGTGAATAAAACTGGAGATCCTGAACACAACGCACCACCAAGAATACTGTCTTCTCCTCCTCGCACTAAATCTATCTTATCTTGTTCATGTTCAGATGTACCTGAATGATTTTTTTTTTATAAAAATACAAAGAACTAAATAAAATCATGAAATTTGAAGGAAATAAAAAGTAACTCACAGTTTACAACAAGTACTTCATACTGATTGTATATAATGGCTTCCCATCCACATAATATAAAACGGTAAAAAACTAAAGTTGATTCAACATCACTATGATATGAAATAGAGTCAATTTTAACTAGTATGAACCATTTAAATGTGTTAGCCAATGTAGTACCAGATAACTGTATCAAACCTGTAATATATAATTTTTCTATATGCTGAAAAGCATAGTAAAATAAATAGTAATAAAAATTTGCAATTCCGTCTTATTATTACCAAGAGCAAATTCAATAAGAGGTGATGCATCAGTGCAATGAGCTGCCATTAAAAATACTATTCCTTCATTACAAGGTTGCATATCAATCAACCAAGTTTCCATATTTTGTAGATTACATGCACTCGATTCCTATAGTAGTATAAACAAGTATAAGATTATTCTTCTTAAATACAATTATCACACATACCAAAATTTTTCGTTTAAAGGTTTGTGAAATGATATGTCCAATATCTTCATCAAACTCCATCTTTTCTTGTTCATTGTGAGGAAAGGACCAATATTGTAAAGATGAGCCAGCTAAAATTAGAACTCTTGATCCTCTATCTCCTAGGGTTGTACAAGTAACTTTTACTAACTTCTGAAGCATAAAAATAAATTTATTATATTCTATACTTTTTGCATTATGTGTATATTTAAAATTTGGTAAGAAAATTGACAACCGTTTCTGTAACTGGGGACTGAGGCATAGCTCCAAAGATAAGAGAAGTCATTCTACGTCCTATACCACCTAGCCATCCTTGGCTTGTTCTAAGAACCTGACAAGTAACACTGTTTTTCCCACTAACAAATTGTGGCTGTAACAATGCTATTGTGCATGTAGTTGTAGCTAAAATACAACCATGACCAGGAATATAAGTTAAACAAGCAACTTCTTGCCCAGCTAGTTCTGCACTTGTTTCTACAGAGGAACCTTCATGTGCAACACTAGCCCAATAGCGTATTATACCTTCAGGAGAAACAGCCATACAACTAGGCACCTGATTTTTTAAAAAGTTACAAATTAGTAATAACACTTAATTAATATTTAATTAATATTTACTTGGTGGCCTGGTGGTAACCAAACAGCTATACATTCTGCCTTATGAGCTAAATCACTCTGGGGTAATAATAGTTCACGACACTGAGTTTTGAAGGTTCTTCTTTGTTTTGGATCATGAATGGTAGTCTTACACTGCCATACAAGCAATCTGCGACCGCATACAAGCCAAGCCCACCCATCCACTGAAATATTAACACTAACAGCAGTATTTCTATCTACAAATGTTAAAGCTTCCGTAACAAGCACAGGTAAAGAAGATCCAAAGCTTTCCATTACATGATTTGGCGTTTTACATATTATCTGTACAGACTGATTCGATCGGCCGGATACACTGACCGCACTGTAAAAATAAAAGAATTATTAAAACGATAACTTATAATTTTTAAATGTGGCATACAAATATTCTTAAAAATCTTACGAATTGTTTTTCTTCAAAGATTGAACGATTGACATTCGTTTTCGCGGAGATGTCAAATTTCTTCCAAATGAATTCCCTATACTCGTGCGATCCATTGTATTAAAAATTTTATATTAAACACGTAAAACTAGTTAATAAATTAGTAGTTTACACTTTACAACATTCTTTTATAATTTTTTTCACAACTTGTATTAACACGTGCGCTCTTTCGCTGTGTACATATACCGGCAAAATGACTACATGCGGTTGGCATGAATAATGAAACATAGAGATGACTTAATATTTCCTTTAAAATTAATAGCTTTATGAATTAAATAAATGAAGACTTCTACACATAAATAAAGACATTTGCAAATAAATCTAGGGATACAAATAATTTACAAGTAAAATTTATATATAAAATTCCATTCTCATTTTTGTCTCTAAGCCATCTCACGTTTGTCAAAAGAAATGTTATTGAACTGTGATGCCAAACTGAGGACGGGAATTCTTGAGAACACCCCCTTTCACTACTCACACTGATGCAGGAGACGCATGTACATGAGCTCAGCGTTTCAGACGACAGACAGAGAGAAAACAAATAAAAGTCTTTCTCTCTCGCTCTTAAAGCACTGAAATCAAACCAATGTGGAAAGCAAGCCTGCGACACGGGCCGCGCAAAGCCTTTACTGCCTATTATTCTTATTTTTCGGCATATATAGTGTATGCAAAATTTTATTTGCGTTTTTTTAAATAGTCAAAAGGTAGATACAACTTCGAATTGTAGAAATAACAGCTATAAAAGTTTTCAAATTAATTTGCGAATGTTATATCATACCATTTTATTTTCTTTTGTTTTTAATTAATGCTTTACTTTTTTTATACGTTGCAGTTCAATAAATGTATGCATACATACACGTACGGTTAAGCATTAGCAACTTATAGTGGCATACAATGATTATACAATTTATTTTCTTCCAATTTATAAAATCATTTTCAAATTTCCCGCATATCTAAAAAATTTCAATAACGTTAATGATGCCATCTCTCCAAAAAGTGTCCAAACCGGTAACAAACATTTATCAACAAGTAAGCAAAAGTGGTAACTGACTTTGATGAGGCCTGCCATCTATCAAAAAACTCCGCAAACAACTCGTACATTTTTACCGACAATAAAAATAGACAGAGAAAAGAACAATATAGCTGCTCCACCTATACGGTAAACAGTCCAAATACTTCGTTAACAGTTTCAACCATTCTTCAATAGATGGTACATTGAATCCTATGTAAACCATTGAAGAAAGGTATCTCTTCATTAATCATATTTTTCGGTAGTAACATCATATTATTTGATTGCATGATGAAAGTGTAACGTATGGTTAATGTTATAATTTTTTAAAACGTGTTATCATTGAATTTGTTTCTCCAATAATTAGTTACTCAAAGAGAAGTATAGAATAAAATGAACAAAATGGTTGATATGAAAAACGAGGAAATTAATGAAAAAAGTGATGTTCCGCAAAAGAGTGTAAAACAACTACAGAAAGAGGCAAAGAAGCAGGCGAAATTGGAAAAATTTAAACAGAAACAAGAAAAGAAAGAAAATGACAAACCTCTAAAGGTGAAAGAAAGAATCGAGGTAGAGATAATTTTACTATTGTTAAAATTTTTCATTTTACATTATTTTCAGGTGTTAACTTCTGTTTTATACATATGGCCTCTGTTTTAAAGTTAGTTATGCAATTCGAACTTGTTTTTATCGTGTAATAAAATTTTTATTAAATTATAATTTTATTTACTTTTTAGAAGATTGAAAAGAAATCAGAAAACAAAGAATCAGTTGTGTACACTGTAAATACACCAGTAGGAGAGAAAAAAGATGTTACATGTTCAATGCCTAATGCATATAGTCCAAAATATGTTGAAGCTGCATGGTATGCATGGTGGGAAAAGCAAGGCTTTTTTAAACCTGAATATGGTGTATGTAATTAAAAGATATTTCCTTAGGAACTCCTTCCTTAAAATTATTTGATAACATTTTACTTCTTTAATCATTAATTATAGGGAAAAGGTATATTAGAAGCAAATCCTAAGGGAAAATTTGTCATGGTAATACCTCCACCTAACGTAACTGGCTTTCTTCATCTTGGACATGCTTTAACTAATGCTGTGGAAGATGCTATTACAAGATGGTAATATAATATCCTAGTTACATGTTGTATAGAAATATAATTCTTAAAAATAATGGTTTCTTTTGCATTTGACTTATTGTTTGAGGATAGTTTTATACAAAACATTTTAATGATTTACAAGGAATCGCATGAAAGGACGTACAACATTATGGAATCCAGGTTGTGATCATGCAGGTATTGCTACTCAAGTGATGGTTGAAAAAATACTTTGGAAGGAGGAACAAAAAACACGTCATGACATAGGAAGGGAAAAATTTATTGAAAAAATTTGGAAGTGGAGAGAAGAGTAAGCTTAAATAGACTATATATGATTGATAAAGTTGTAAATAATATATACATTGCAGAAAAGGAAACACAATTTACATGCAATTAAAAAAGTTAGGTGGATCATTTGATTGGGATAGAGCTTGCTTTACAATGGATCCAAAACTGTGCCGTGCTGTTACAGAAGCATTTATAAGATTACATGATGAAGGGACAATTTATAGAAGTAATCGCTTGGTTAATTGGTCTTGTACACTAAAAAGTGCTATTTCTGATATAGAAGTGGGTATTTTTGATTAAACGCTATTTTTTAATCATCCATGTTTTGAATTTAACAATTCATGTTATTTTCAGGTCGATAAAATTGAATTAACTGGTCGAACATTGCTTCAAATTCCTGGTTATCAAGAAAAAATAGAATTTGGGGTTCTAGTACTATTTGCTTATGAAGTTGTGGATTCTAAAGAGAAAGTAATAGTAGCTACTACTCGTATTGAAACAATGCTTGGGGATACAGCTATTGCTGTTCATCCAAAAGATACTAGATATGCACAGTTAATTGGGAAATACGTGCAACATCCATTCTGTAATAGAAGATTACCAATTATAGCTGACGAGTTCGTTGAAATGGGATTTGGGACAGGTAAGTATTTTAATTTAATAAAAAACCTTTTTGTTATTGCTACTTTAATAATGATTCTTATAGGTGCTGTAAAAATTACACCAGCTCATGATCCTAATGATTACGAAGTAGGAAAGAAACATAATTTACCATTTATTACTATTTTTGATGATAGCGGAAATATTATTGGGGATTACGGACAATTCACGGTTCGTAAAGTTTCGGTAACTTGTGTCATTTATAAAAATTAATATTATTTTAAGCCATTCTTCCAGGGAATGAAACGATTCCATGTTAGAACAGCTATAATAAAAGAATTAACAACAAGAAATTTGTTTATTGAAATTAAGGATAATCCTATGGTTGTACCAATATGTAGTAGATCTAAAGATGTGGTTGAACCTTTAATAAAACCTCAATGGTAATTTAATATTTGTATTTCTAATAAGTAAAATATTTAATAAATAATTACATGTATTCTATTTATTATTAGGTATGTAAAATGTAATGAAATGGCTTCAAAAGCAATGATTGCTGTGAAAACTGGTGAATTGAAAATTATTCCAGATCAGTACAAAAAAATATGGTACCACTGGCTGGAGAACATAAAAGATTGGTGTATATCTCGCCAATTATGGTGGGGTCATCGTATTCCTGCCTACTCTGTTAAAACAAGTAATGCAAATGTAAATATCAAGATAACTTTAAAAAGCATAAAAACATAATTAATATACTTTATAATATAAATTCATATTACTTAGTTAAATGATTATTGGGTGAGTGCACATTCGGAAAATGAAGCTAAAGAAAAGGCTGCTAAACAGTTAGGTATATCTGTAAATGACATGGTTGTTGAACAAGATCCTGATGTATTAGATACATGGTTTTCTTCGGGTCTGTTTCCGTTTTCAATATTCGGATGGCCAGATAAGGTAGGAAAGAATGTCATATAATTTATCATAATATTAAAGTAAAGTTATTGTATCTTAGACAGAGGAACTTGAAGCATTTTATCCTGGTACATTATTAGAAACTGGACATGATATCTTATTTTTTTGGGTAGCAAGGATGGTTTTCCTAGGTCAGAAGTTGTTAGGAAAATTACCATTTAAGTGTGTAAACATTTTTTATTATATTTAATTTTTTATATGATATATATACGTACGCACATATACATACACAAATAATACTTTTACAGAGAAGTGTATTTACATGCTATGGTAAGAGATGCTCATGGAAGAAAAATGAGCAAATCATTAGGAAATGTCATAGATCCCATTACTGTGATTAATGGAATATCATTAGAGGTATATTTTATATGTCACCTTTTACAAATTTGTTGAAATATGTTATTTAGATGTTAATTTTAATTAGGATCTTCATAAACAATTAATGAATGCAAATTTGGAACCAAAAGAACTTAAACGTGCTATTGAAGGACAAAGACGTGACTATCCACAAGGAATTCCTGAATGTGGAACCGATGCTTTAAGGTTTGCACTTTGCGCTTACACCATGCAGGGTCGTGATATTAATCTTGACATTCTACGCGTACAAGGATATCGATTTTTCTGCAACAAAATATGGAATGCGGCAAAATTTTGTTTTACGTATTTAGATTCTGATTTTGATTATGGTGAAGACATTCAATCGGTAAAATTTACTATTGATACTTATAAAAAATTTTCAAATTTATTATGAATTATACATTTTCCCTCTTACAGACAAATAGTCACATCCAAAATTATAATATGATTGGTGATAATGATTGGTATCAAAGTAATTTAAAAGAAACATGCGTACAAGAAGCGTTAAATAATTATTTAGAAGATTATCCTTATTTCGATGGTTATAGTCCTTCACAACTTGACGTGAAAGTCTATCAGACTTTCACCAAATTGAGTACTGATTTAATAAAATACCCTCATTTGCATCGTTGGTTTAAACACATAGCTTCTTATAATGAAAAAGAACGATCTGTGTTTCGTATGCAAGAAGATAAAATACTACCTCTATGTCATTGTAAAACACATGATCACAATAGTAGCCAAAAACAGGTAACTAATATTTTAATAGATATAAAAACTGATTTTTATAAAAATGTACTTATTGACTTTCATATTATTAGTTACGTGAAACGAATATAGATTCTTGGATGCTTTCTCGTGTAAGTTATGCAGTAAAAACTTGTGATGAAGCAATGGCACAATATAACTTTCCAGCAGCCACTACTGCTTGTTACAATCTTTGGTTATACGATTTGTGCGACATTTATTTGGTATGTACATTCTAATAATTAGAAAACCTTTACACCATTGCTCATAATTAAAAGGAATTATTGTTTAGGAGTATTTAAAACCGGTATTTCAAAGTAACGATAATGAGAAAAAGCGTGCGGCAACAAGAACCTTGTTTAAAACTCTAGATGTAGGATTAAGATTATTGAGTCCATTTATGCCATTTATAACGGAAGAACTTTATCAACGTTTACCTCGCAAGAAACAATCTTACCTCAGTATTTGTATTAGTCCATATCCAGAAGCTTCAGAGGTATTAATTTTCTTTCTAAATTATACATGCGTTCTATAGATGAAACAATTTATTTATATAATCATTCTTTAGTGCCCTTGGAGAAACGAAGATATAGAAAAGGATGTTGATTTTGTTAACAAAGTAATAAAAAATATGCGATCAACTCGTGCAACATACAATTTACCGAATAAAATAAAGACTGAAGCATTCCTTGTATGCAGTAGTAATAGCTTAAAAGAAAAAATTCTGGAATATCGGTTGTTGATAGAAACTCTTGCTTATTCTACACTTAATACGATAGAACCTCCAAAAGGATGTGCTATTGTTACTATTACAGATAAAGTTCAAGTACACTTACTGTTAAAGGTAACGATATTGATAAGATACATTACAAAATTATTTTGAAAAATATAATAGATATCTTTTATTATAAAATTTGTGCATTTTTAAGGGTTTAATCGATCCAAAGAAGGAGCTAGAGAAACTTAGTAAAAAGGAAGAACAGTTAATAGATGTTATAAGTAAAACCAAGCAAGCTATGGAAGTTCCTGATTATAACATTAAAGTACCTTTGGACGTACAAAACAGCAACAAGGAGAAGTTAATGAATAGTGAAGGAGAATTGCAACGAATTACCGATGCGTTATCAGCGTTACGAGCAATGTAATGCTTATTTAAAATTTTTTAGGTTTCAGAATTTCATTTCTCGACTACCTAATTATTTATTAAATTATATTTCTCCAAAAGATCATTCTTGTTGCTTCTATATTATCTTGATGGGGTCAGTTAATCTTTCCTAAAAGTAAAATTCATTTCTGAAGTCATTTCAGAAATTAGAATCGACTAATTAGAAAGAATTTTATAAAATAAAATGAAAGAAGCAGGAAACGTAATATTATAAAAGAGAGTATTTTTCATATTTATTTATTATAAAGCATTATCAATAAATGCAACAACTATTAAATTTAATATATTTAAAATTTAACAATAATGAGTTAATAATTTCAATAATCGTACTTAATTTGTTCCAATTGATTATTTCTATTAAATGCTGTTGATAACCAATCATAATTTGTCAATTATAAAAATAACTATGTTAACAAAAAATTTAATGAAATGCTATGAATTACATAAGAATTATTTTGTCAGTATTAACTTATTGTGCTCTTATAATTTTATAACATAATTGCTGTAATATTAACACACGTAAATGCTTCAAGAATTAATTTAAATTAAATTATACTTTTTCTTTTTAAATCAAGTTTTTAATTTGTAGCTTTATTCCTTGTTCCAGTGAAACACATTGATTAAAATAAACTTTGTACGCAAATTTACAATTAAATCTGGAAAAATAATAGTTCAGAAATTCAAGTGTAGTGCAAATCTTATTCTGTTAATCTTCGATATAAAAAATGTATAAGGATATAGTATTATATTTGTGCTACAAAGCCAAATCATTGTATTTTCATGACTAATGGTTAAGATATTACCAATCATTCAACTCTAATATCATTTTTCTATAAGATTTCTATTCACAACTAAATTCCTATATGCGTTCAATGATACTTATGTATATACGAATAACAAAAAGAACAGTATTAACATTGTATGTACAATCGTGATATGTAAATAGTAATTTAATTTATTACTCATTCAAACTTTGTCCAATTGTTTTGTGACTTAATAGCTGGCGTATTCAGCGTTAAACTGAATGTATTATCCATATTAATACTGCTTTCGGATGCATTACATACTGTAGAATTCTTTGACGACGAATCACCATTGCTTATGCTGAATTTGTTAAAATCTAAGCCGTATGCTTGCAACAAATCCAAATCACCAACATTATCAGAAGATTTCTGTTCCTTATCATTATTTTTGTATAGAGGTTGAAAATAAGTATATAATGGATTACTAAGACCTTCGCCCATCTCTGGAGTATGCAATGATTGACTCATTTGTTTGGAACTTGTAAATTCTGATGACTTGGAAAGTAGTGGGTCAAAATCATCGTTGCTCGCTGTTGAATCTAATCTAATTAAATCTGGCACTTCAGAAGATTCCTGTGAACAGTAATAAAAATGGCTTATTAAAAATTATGAAGAATTTATTTTTAAATAAGAATTTCAGGATAAAATATAAAAAAAAAAAAGAATTATTGTTTTAGTTAAACAAGATTTTTTAATACATTAATTTCAGGAAAAGAAAAGCATATAATATACATTATAATGACTGTACAATGGTTATGAAAAAGCGAATATAAACTCACAAAATAAATAATGAATAATGACGTTTACCTTTGGATATGCAGAACAAGATGTACTATTGTATGCATGGGATGGAACGTGACAATTAACAGACAACGATGCATTGGTAGCTTGAAACATCGATGATTTCAAATAAGAAGGCATAAACACCTTGCTGGTATCAAAAGGATCAACCTCTTTCAAGTGGGAATCATAATTTGGAAAAGTACTATCTGTATGAAACATAGAGTTCTTTGTGGAACTTTCAGAATCATTTTTACATTGCTTTACATGTACTTTTTGAGAATACAAGGAAGTATTATGCTGCATAAATTCATTCGTACAACTTTCATCGATAAAATGATACTTTGCACAACTGATACATTTCTGTGAAATGGGTAAAAGTGATGAATTATCAATTTCTTCTACCGTTTTATTTGATTTCAAAGTTAAAGAATTAAATGAAAATGTTTTATTATTCATAGTAACTTGAGAACTTGATGTATCATTGTCATTTAGCAATGCTTTTGATTTATCAACTGAACTAATTAAAGTAGGGAAATGCAAAGTAGAGGATGTAGTTTCTGAGGAAGAAGTAATAATTGGATTTGTAACAACTGTACTAGGTGGAGGGCCGTGTCGAATATGCCCACTCCATGCAGATCTCAAACTGTCTAAACTGCGTACTGGTTTCAACTGAAAGTGATGCACGAAACATTCTTACATTTATTGAATAAAAGAAGTATTTAATACGATTCTCTATATGCAATGTATGCTACTTCATATCGACATACAATTTGGCTTTTACATGCATATTTGGAAATTATAAAAATTTTTTTTGTATTCTTTGTTAAATAAATTTTAAATACATGTAGCATTTTAATTTAATACAAATAAATAAAATATTTTCGTATTGTATTATTTTATATGCATTACAATATCTAAAAATGATACATGCATGATGCACGTAGAATTTGCGTCTATTCGATATACATTTATTATAAATCATGATCATGCTAATAATATCGTTGCATACACATACATATCACAGTAAGCGATGATTAACGATACATTTAAATTATAATGAGATGAAAATTCTACTGGAATTACTGGAATTTGTGCAAACTACTTGTTAGAAATATTCTATGTAATAAATTAGAATATAAGAAAATACTTACTGTTCTATCAACAGGAGGTGTATTTGGAAATATTACATGACGCAATTCTTGCATAAGATCAATATTTACTCTTTCTGGAGGAGAATCAGATTCTTCTGGAGAACTAGGGCTTAATGGTGAATATTGTTTCCTACTGTAATATAAATAGCACAGAGCTTCATAGTACAAAATTACAAAGTAAAAGAAGTATAGTACAACAGTAAAAAATATACCTTGGATCGGTAAAATTACTATTACGTATTCGAAGATCTTTCCTATAACTAGTAGTAGCTGTGAAACCATTTGGAGATTTTGGCGGGGATGTAAAATCAATAGGCCTTCTATCTGATGTAGGCGAACTGGGTGCTGATCTCGGTTGATGAAACCTCATATTTGGAACACTTCTATTTGATCGTCCTGAAAATAGAAGAGAAATTGTACTAAAATATTATTCAACAAATTTCGTTAAAGAATCAATAAAAGTTTGTTATACCTTTCCATTTTAATCCTTTGTATGCCGTTTTCATATCCTTCCCTTTATCTTTTACCTACAAATACAATTTTTATTAATAATAATTATTACATCCAAATAAACTCTGTATAGAAATAAACAACGTTAATTTAATATTAATTTAATAATAATATTAAGGATCATTGTTTCTTTTATTTGTAACTATTATTTTGTTAACATATATTATTGAAATCTATTTATATATTAGCAACTCTTACATACACAATATGTACAAACAACGTAAAAAGAAAGAAAAAAAAACCTATAAGACTAATTTACTATAATTTGTATACTAAACTTACTGATTTAACTGCATATTTTACAGCTGGATTGGCCTGGAATCGAAGGTAATCAAAAACACAAAAAATAATTTGATTTCAGATATTTCAATTTTAATGTTAATCCTTGGAATATTTTGTAAAGAAATTAATAAAATTAACATACTTTATCTTTCACGCTGCGGAAAAATGCAGAACTTTCCTTCCGCATGGTATAAGTCCATTCTCGATATTGCTGCATAAATTTGCTACCAGACTTAGCAGAATAACTGCAAGCTTCCATTTCAAATTCATCCGAGAACCCGAGTCCTGAATTAAGCATATTCAATCTTTCTTCTATGAACTAAAATTATTATCGTTATTACAAATTTATGAATTACTTGAAATACTTTTAATAATTGAAAAAAAGAAATGTTTATTCGTACTTGTTGAAATATTTGTAATTCTAACATTTTTCGTAAAAAGGGTTGCATTGAAGATGGTCTGCTTTCCACAAATGCATTTTGATTAAAAGTAATACTTTGTCCTTGTTCCAATGTTAGTGCATCTCTATAACCAGCTGTTAATTGCACGAGCGCTCGCAAAAATGCCCTTGACACACCGTCTCCGAGTAGCGCGGATCTATTACGCAATGCCTTTTTCAAGTTGGCCACCTGGGACAAAGAAACTCTTTATTTTATTATTTAAGATATGTTTCGATTCTTAAGAATAACTTTGTCATTCCACGAACAAAAACATATTATTATACGAACTACATCCTGAGGTAAAGACTCCAAATCTTGAAATGGGGATTCTATAGTGTTAATGTCAGCATCCAATATAACAACTTCTCCCAAATCGCTTTTGCGTACTCTCTAAATCATACAGCAAAATATGTTAATAAAGTTGTGAATTTTTCATCTTGTAATCAATATATGTCATTCAATTACCTGAAGTGTTGGGGTAGGTACTCCAATTAAAAACGGCATTGGTGCTAATAAATAATCAATTAAAGATAACGGTAAAACTGGTATATATATGTGTTGCCAAATCATTGGATAAATTAAAGCATTACATGCTTGAACACAAGCACTTAATCTTGAAAGACGTTTTGAGGTAAAGATTATTCGTCGCTCATATAACATAGAAGCAAATATAATCATCATATTATGGGCATCGACAGCGCTATAATATTCGGTTAAATTTCTCTGAAATAATTAAATTTTAATATATGTAGTTCAGTATTTAAATGTTGCTTCTAAACATTAAAACTTTTTTGCAATTACTTACATTCTCAGGTATGCTTGGTAACTGAAACTGTTTTGGACTTTGGCAAACAAAATTCTGAAAATAATGTACATGATAAATAATATATTGCGAAAGGAATGAATGTATTATATTACTTACCACTTTAGAATTCGGTACAGGAATAGAGATAGAACTACCAGGAATGGGAACTGGATTCTTATACACAGTTTCAAGAAATTTCCAAAGGTCTTCTCCAGTTCCATTACTCATTAAAGTTGCAATATTATTTAAAAGCCTGTATATAAAAAAACAGAAAGTGTGTATTATATGCATGTCTGAGTGCTTCTTAGCTTATCACATTCCATAATCTACTAACTTATAAAATATTTCATGCCATGGTAATGCGCTTAAGATTACTAAAGCTGTGTCTGTTTTAGGATCATGTCTACAAAATCCAAATGTCCATTTTGAATCTATGCTGGTGAGTACAAATGAAAAATGCTGTACCATCAAACTGAAACAAAAGTATAAATAAAATAACATTACATCATATTGTAAATACATCTCGTTTTATAATTATACTTAATACCATTAAATAATTCTTAAACTTACTTTTCAATTTCACATGGATAGGCAAACTTAGGAACAGATTTTAGTATTTCCTCATCCAAAAAAGAGGTTGGGTATTTTTGAAGTATCCAAGGTGGTTTCTCTCCAAGTGGTGAAGCTACCTCACAGAAACACTCAAAAAGATGTTGTACATTGTCCCTAAGATCAGAACAGTGCGTTGTCATAATTCTTAAACTATGTATATAAATTCCATTTTTCATTGCCATATACTAAACTTTAATTGAGAAACATACTTGTGCAATATGTTTCGAAAAAAAACTACTTTCACTTAGTTTATGTATCATAAAAAAGGAATGTTTTTGTAATGTAGTAAACATACTGACAAATTAAATGAAACACCAAAGATATCTATGAAACGATATCCGCCAAAAAGAATGAAAAATAAAAAATCCATTTACCTCAATCTGGAACCCATGATAACAGTGGAAAAAAAATAAGTACTTTATATTCTCTTGACGTCTATACGTCATTGTACGTTTTACATGATAGTAACGTACTCCATTCACTTAAATTTTAGTCGCATCGCGTGGTTTGTCATCACGCTCCACAGTATTCTTACAAATAACGTGCTCAATTTTTCGTTTTCTTCTCTTCGCTAACAGCAATGTATTCTAAACGCACTATTAAGTATCTTACTAATCGCTAATCTTTGATTAGTACGAGCATCTTGTGTTGAAATCACGCCTACCAGATTAACACATGCAATTTATTTCATTCTGAAAACGCCGCATATTAAAATAAAGGTATGTTCCCTTTTACACCGTAATTGTTCATAATCTGCATAATTCGGTTGAACATTCTTATAAATATATTTATTTTAATTTATTTAATATTGGGCTAAAAAGTCTTCTATTTTAATTAAAAACAAGTATACATAAACTATGGAAATAACAATTTAATTATTGAGTGTTGAATAAAAAGAATCAACCATCACATATTCCTCTCTATATTCATATTATTTTAAGGTGGAAAAATTAATGTGGCTAGTGTAGAATTTTTTGGGGTAGGTTATATGGTGTTACTTTAAGGTGTGTTAAAATATGGCGCTTAACCTGACCGTAAAAGTTCATCCTGTAGTTTTATTTCAAATTGTCGATGCTTACGAGCGTCGGAAAGCGGAATCTCATCGTGTTATCGGCACGTTATTAGGTAATTAAAAAAATTACGTTTATATAAAATTATAATATTGAGTACAACATTATTTTAAAGCTACTTCATCAAGAGCTTCAATGGTACTATTATCTTAAAAAAAGAAACCAATTTCTTGTAATTTGATATGTATAGGTACTGCAGAGAAAGGAATGGTTGAAGTTACAAATTGTTTTTGTGTACCACACAAAGAATCTGAGAGTCAAGTAGAAGCTGATTTAACTTATGGAATTGACTTGTACGAGTTAAATCATAGGGTTAATGCACAAGAAAATATCGTCGGATGGTGGGCAACTGGAAACGAGGTATTTTTATAATAAAATTTACAAGCATACTTAATTGTAAATAAAAATGTTTTTGAATACTGATTTTTATAGGTTACAACACATTCCTCTGTCATTCATGAATATTATGTTCGTGAATGTAATAATCCTGTTCATTTAACAGTTGATACAACATTAGCAAATACTACTAGAATGGCAATCAAAGCCTATGTCTGTGTACCATTAGGAGTACCTAATGGGAAACAAGGTTCTATGTTCACACCTGTTAAAGTACAGGTATGTAATATATTTTCAATGATAAGTTTACAATTATACTTTTTTAACCATCAATAAGTCACTTTCTAGATCACATGTTATGAACCAGAGGTTGTAGGCCTGCAACTTTGTTCTAAAACTCAATTACCAGCGCAAGCTCAGATAACTGGTGTAAAAACAGGGGGAGGTATAGAACCAATGATGGACCTTTCTCAAATAGCAGAAGCTAGTGCTAAACTTTCTGCCATGTTAGAACAAGTACTTGCATATGTTGATGATGTGTTAAGTGGAAAACAACCACCAGATAATCAAGTATGTAATCATGTTTAAATCATTATAAATGAGTTGTTTCTGAAATAGTTTACAAATAATAACGATGCTGTTTTAGGTTGGTCGTGCTCTTCTAGATATGGTACATTCAGTGCCTAAAATGTCGAGTGATCAGTTTGATGAAATGTTTAATAGCAATGTAAAAGATTTATTAATGGTTGTTGCACTTTCACAATTGATAAAAACACAGCTTCAACTTAATGAGAAACTTACATTACTCACCACTTTATAAATTTTATAACAGATTTCAGAGATTTCTGTAATAATTTATATGAATAAAAATCGTATCTTAAATTTTTAATTTATATCGTATTTATTCGACGTTAATTACTAATTATTATATTCAAAAAGTCTTGATACAAAACGTAAGAAATGAAAAATAAATTGTATGTTGTTTATATCTTATATACAAATATAAATACAATGACTGAATTTATTAAATTAGGCAGTGCATTAGGTTTCATAAACGAATGAATTGTCTTTCTGGTTATCTATCAAGTTAACCCAATCTGGAACTCTATCAGATTTTAAATATTTTTCTTTGGTCAGACATCTTAACGGTAAATCTGCAGTTCCAAAAATAGCACCACCTAACCATGCTGTATAATTTGGCTTACTGGGTGCAGTGTGGAACATAAATGACTGAATTTTTAGTTTTTCAGCATAAGGATTACTTTTTACGAGAGTTGAAAGTTCGGATTTAAGACGGCTTGCAAAGCCTTTAGCCATTGTAGTACCACCAATTAAAAGTATGTTTTCTGCCAAAATTCGTCTAGTGTCTATAGGGCACTATAATGAGAAAAAACTAATTTACTAAAGCTAGACTACAAAGAAACAAAAAAAATTAAAAATATTTATATTTAAATTATACCTGTACAATAGCATCTAAAATCATTGTAGATATACTGAGGTTATCATTATCTCTTTCCCATAATACTTCAAATGCTTTCTCTCTAAGTTCTCCAGGTATATTAATGCTTTTAACTCCAGGATATTTAACTGATGGAGGAGGATTAGGAGCATTTGTTGTATCTAATTTAACAGATCTTTCCAGTGTAGTGACAAAACATGATCTTACTTTTATATCTTCTACCAAACTTTCTGTGATGTTTACATTAGGGTATATTTGATTCAAAGATTTCATTAAATATCTGTTACAAAAATATGATTATCAAATTATTAGATAAATAGCTGTCATCAAATAATTCAATATTAATTAAATGTATATTATTAGATATTTAACTTACTCATGTACAACTTTACCACCTAAAGGAAGAGCCTGCCATGCCTTTAAGATTGGTTTACCCTCAAAAATTGGAATCAGTGTAGCTTCTTTATACCCAACATCTAGCACTAAAACTGAATTGACACCCAACGTACTAATAGTTGCTAAATGAGTAGGTAACAGTAACAAAGATCCTATTTCAAAGTGCCTAAACAATACTTTGGTTAATGTATCCCTAAACTGTGTCGGAGTTAATAGAGATTCTAAAACAACAATTCTAGCATCCTTTGGACTTATCACAACGTGTCTGTATTAAAAAATACCAAATTAACAGATATAATAAGACAAAGAGAGCATATTAAAACTTGAAATCTTTACCTAAAAAATAGGGCATGAAGGAATTCAACGAGTAATTGATATAAATCTTCCGTGTTTTTGTAATCGTAGATTTTTCGAAGCTCATTAGTTTCTGTACACTTAATTTCCGTCCTTATTATACCGCGTGGAGTAGGTTCGCCAGCGTAACCAAATCTATTTTAAAATTATGTGTGAAAATATTGAAATAGAATATAATCCGTAAAAATAAATGCACGTACTTTGTGTATGCACTACCAATGTCAAATATCACCATTTGTTTGTCCGAAAGAAATCGGACACCTTCGTAGCTACAAAGCATTTTGACAAATTGCTTTCTACTACCACACCAAAAGGAATCTTATAATAATATAACCTAAAAGTACACCAAGGTGGTATATGAATGCAAAACGACTGCTTAGAAAGAGGAATATTAAACTTACAAACTAATAGGTGGGTATCTCAATTAGTACGAGTATTGATGGTTTTTCTATCTTTATCTATTTTTAACACTGAAGATGAAACATCATAAATTGTGAACCTCCCTTTAATTTTAAATCGAACTTTATTTTTGAAAAAACATATGAAAACTTATTTTACATATAATTTTGAAAAAATAATTGTTTTTTTCCTACCTAAGCATTTACTTATTTCAAATTATTTTGAAGCAATCAAGCTTCTAATGATATTATAAGTAAAATTTTCATTTGATTTAAGAAAAAGACAACATATTAATTCATAATAATTATGACAAACTTTATTCATTTATAAAATACAGAAAATATGTATATTTAAACAATCATTTCAAGTTCTCTCGCATAATCAATTGCTAATGTAGCTAGATCTGCACTAGGAATTGGTTCTTCAGTTTTCTTTTCACTAGTTGTGTTAAAGTAAAAGTAACCATCTTTTGCTAAATTCCAATTTTTTTTCACTGCAAATGCTTTCATATCTTTATCTGAATTCAAGTTTAACATTCTTGAAGCATCTTGAATGGAAATTTTGTCATATGCACTCTCCATGCAAGCTCCAATTTCGTCACGAACAGTATTTAGTAAAATATCTATGAAGAAATTATATGATGCTGCTGGTACATTGCCCTTTGCTAAAAATATTTTGTTGTATGAACCTTCCATTAAATATTGCTCTAAACTTAGTGGATGTCTAATATAAACATTAGATTGTATTTGATCAGAAGGTAAAAGTTCTAATTCTGTATGAAATTCAGCCACACGATTTTGTGATAATAAAAATAAAAGATTTAAACCAAGCAGATGATATTTGTATGCAGATTCCATTAATTCAGATTTATAATCAAAATAATAACATTTCAATTGTGCCATATAACGTTCAAAAGAAGGTATATCTTCAGTTACTATGCTCCATTGGGCACCAATTTCTAAAATGTCACCTACAATTATAAGAAATTTATATATATAATAATAATGGAAAATTTTTCTTATTTAATAATCTGTATTAATACTTACGAGCTATGAATAATTCATTTTGACTTGCTGTGCTATTAGATGTTGGAAGAAACATTAAATGAGTAAGACCAACCTGTAAAAATTAATTAAATAATTACTAATCACTGTACTATACAGCTGAAATATCATGACAATTCACTTTTGACAAACCATAAAAATACAGAAGTGGGTTATACTACATTTTCAGTGCGATAAATATTTTACAATAACTGAAAAATTAAAACTTATTTTATAAATCACCTTCAATTGACTAAGTAATTCCCCACATTTTTCTAAATTAGGAATAGGTGTTGCTGCCCATTCTACTTTTAAATTTTTATACAAAGGTAAAACATCCTTCAGCGCTGCCATTTTCAGACACACTGCAACCATAACACACACATATTATAGATATACAACGCAAATAAACTGGAAATGTATGTTGTAAAAAAATAAATTAATCACATTTATCAACTTTAAATAATGAGCAAACTATAATGACCAAATTTATTTTATGTAAAGTAAAACCTTACATATTAAATTCAATATTGTTTTATATATTTTTATAAATTCAACATTAAATAAAACAATAATTTTGTAAAAGGATTTTTGTCATAAAAAACATATTTACATTCTGAGCTATCTGAATCTTTTATTAATTAATCAATTGAAATAGTGTTTTACTGATCATTATGATAGTACATGCATGTACTTCAAAAATCTTTTCTAACTAAATTGCCTTAAAAACATTTCTATAAAATATCAAATTGAATTCTAAATTTTATACGCATTTATCATCAAATTTCAATCTGAGCTAGGAACTTTCAAGATACTTCATGAAAGCAAAAAATACGCGTATTGTGATTACGTCTTAAGGATAGCTATTACCGTGCTGAGACTTCATGCACCCGAAAGAAGCGATCTTTACCGGCCTTCAACTTCCTCTTCCCGTAACTGGATATAATGGCGTCTGGAGTAAGTCTTTGATACAATTCGAACTGCTAAACATCTACATTATGATAAACTGATGGAAACATATGATTTCACAAAAATGAAATTTAATTTGGAAACCAGCTAATGGAATTTCGATTTATTTCAGACACTTTACACGTACCCGGAAAACTTCAGAGCTTACAAAGTGCTTATTGCAGCTCAATATTCCGGTGCTCAAATCAAGATCGCGGATGATTTTGTTTTTGGCGAGACAAATAAAACTGAAGCTTTCTTAAAGAAGTTTCCACTGGGCAAGGTAATGCAATTTATGATTTTTAATTCTTTCATTTTTCCTTCGTATATTACGTCCTTCTCATCAGACCAGCTGGTATGTTTTTCACGTGTTTTAACAAATAAATGTTTTACACTAGATCATAAACGAACTTGTAATTGTACAATTTAAATTTTGGAGTTATGTTTTCTTTGTATGTTATTTAAATGATTGTATTATTTCATGTCTTCATTTTTAAATACCTATTGAAAGTACAATGTATGTCTTTTTTTATGTTAGGTTCCAGCATTTGAAACATGTGATGGAAAGTGTATTACAGAAAGTAATGCAATTGCTTACTATGGTAAGTTTTATGAATATGGTATTTGTCTAAATGAAATCATTTAAATAGGTAATACGAATTTTTATTTCATTTAGTGGCCAATGATCAGTTAAGAGGTAAAACTGACATTGAACATGCAGAAATTATCCAATGGTTTGGCTTTGCAGATTCTGAGATTCTTCCAGCTAGCTGTGCATGGGTATTTCCATTACTTGGAATTATGCCATATAATAAACAGGTATAAGTAAAAGTTAGCTGTTTTCATAAATCCTCCTTCAAAGGCAAAAATAATTGAACATTCTAATTATTTTTGTAACTCAAGGAGATATATAAACATTAGCATGTTGTCACAATACATATGCTTTTTAACATGCTCTTTGCATATGTATTAAGCAAAGTGCATACAAATTTAGATTTTTACGTATAATTTTTTAAAATATTAATAAATAATTTTATGATCTAAAATTACAGAATGTAGAACATGCTAAGGATGATGTGAAAAAAGCATTAACTGCCCTTAACTCTCATCTGCTTACACGTACTTACTTGGTTGGAGAACGACTGACATTAGCAGATATTAGTGTAGCCATGACATTACTTCATTTATATCAATATATTTTAGAACCAAATTTACGTAAACCTTATCAGAACGTAAATCGATGGTTTCAAACAGTCATTTATCAGCCAGAGTCAATGGCTGTAATTGGTGCCTTTAAATTGGCTGAGAAAACTCTTGAGTATGAACCAAAGAAGTTTGCAGAAACTCAAGGAAAAGTGAGTATGATTTTCTGTTTCATAAAAATAGTTGCTTCATATTATAGTAATTGAAATCTGTCTTCTGTCTTGAATACAGTCTTCAAAGAAAGAAAAAAAGGATAAGGAATCTAAAAAGGAATCAAAAGAGTCTAAGAAGGAGGTCACTGAAGATCTAGATCCAACAGATGTTGTTTTAGCTGCTGAACCTAAAACTACAAATCCTTTTGATACATTACCTAAAGGCACTTTTGACCTTGATGATTTTAAAAGATTTTATTCTAATGAAGATGAAACTAAGTCTATACCTTATTTCTGGCAAAAGTTTGATCCAGAACATTATAGTATTTGGCTTGGCGAATATAAATATAACAATGAGTTAACAAAGGTAAAATAAAAATGATTAATTGAAAATGTTAAGTATCAGTATATCTTAATTGTATTTACTTCATCTATTCTATACAGGTTTTTATGTCTTGTAATCTCATAAGTGGAATGTTTCAACGATTAGACAAAATGCGAAAAGGTGCATTTGCGAGCGCCTGTTTATTTGGTACAGATAACGACAGTAGCATCAGTGGTATCTGGCTTTGGCGCGGACAGGAACTTGCTTTCACGGTTAGTCCTCCCTCCCTACTCTTCCTTTTTTTAAAAATATTGATGTCATTAAATAATTCTTTTATACAGTTGTGTCCAGACTGGCAGGTAGATTATGAATTATACAGTTGGACTAAATTAGATCCAGTTAAAGAAGAAACAAAGCAACTTGTTCAACAATACTTCAGCTGGAGCGGTACCGATAAAGAGGGACGTAAATTTAATCAGGGAAAAATTTTCAAGTAAAACTTTGCCATATGCTTATTATTAAACAGAACACTTTGTTCGCATGAAATAAACGTAAAAAGAACTGATAAATGACTATCGAAGTTTACGTGCAAACCCTTAGAATCCCATTACATACAATAACGATGATTTTTAGAAAGAAAAAAACTTAAATAAATAAATGTTCCTTTCTGTAGGTCTCTATTGTATAACTTGATGCTTTTATTTTTTAAGTTTGTATCGCGTTTGAAATGCCACTAATTTTAATGCATCTTTTTTTTATACATCATTATGAATCATGGCAAGTGGTATTTAAATTTATTTTATCTCATGAATATCGTTAATTTTTGGCGAAATATAAATTACATAATACTTACTTTGGCATGCAAATTCATAGAAATTTATCCTTTGTAGTTATAAGGTTATTTAATTTATAAATTGCTTTAACATATGTCATAAAAGAAAGTGATTTAATAGACTTAAAAAGTTTTGTTGTTGTTTAATAAAGAAGCATATAGCATGATTTTTTATATAAACACCTAATAACAAACACTGTAACACTTAAGTATGCTGCTACACATACTGTAATTTATCTTCCATATGTTAGTTGTGTGAATTATAGTTTTAAATATAATGCATATTTTTACAAAAATACAGTGGTTGATCAATTTTCTATGTTTTTTATTAGTATTTAAGTTTAAATTACTTTATATTGAAAAACATGAAAATAATTCTTGTTATTTTGCAGTTTCAACAAATAATCATAATAACAAAATGTATTTCTTTTTATATTTACAAGCACCCACTCTTGAATGTTACAGGATTTAGAATCCTTTCTCATCCATCCACTTTTTAATAAGATTCACATAATCACCTCTAAATTTAATTTCACCTATAAGTTCATTTGTACGAACTCCAATTGGTTTCTTCACATTTCTTTCAATATATGCTTTTAATTCATATTCTAGTGCCCAGATATCTCCATGAATCTTGCGAATAATAGTTACTTTCCGCATTCCTCTATAGAAATGTTCAAGATAGACTGGTTGGAAATAATTTCTTGTACGCTGAATGTAATATGGATGATCTTCCGGTTTGGCTATTAAATAATTGAATCAATTAACAAATTGTATTTTAAACACATACAAATTGGGGTACACACATTAATGTATAACAACTCACCAGTAGGTGGTTTCCATCCAGATGGATATTCTTTCTTTTCCAAGCAAGGTACGGGTACTGTTTTTAGTTTAAGTAAACGTTCTACATATTCCCATTCTTGTGGATCTCTTGATACTTCATAATCAGTATATTCTGTAGGATCTTTATATTTAGGTGAAGTTTGAAAGCTCCCACATCTTTTTTGTATCTAACAAGAATTTAAAGTAAAGTTAAATCATACTTGAAAATTATTATAATAAAATTTTTCTAATGGTTTGTAATCATTTATTATGGTTAATTCATTTATATACTTATAGGTTATAATTTAAAATCAAACAAGTACAGATCTGTCAAATAAATATGTTGTTTCTTTCTGTTTTTCTAATATACACTTCTAAAGGTAAATTTTTAACGAAGATGTTTCCATTTTTGTTATATTCACCAAGTTTGTTTCATTTTATATTATATTTCACTTAAAGAACACGAAAACTTTAATTATTTGCTTTTCTAAGTTTATTTTAACACATCAGTTTAGTAATATCTAGTACAAAGTTTTACAAGTAAAAAAATAGTTCAACTACTCATGCAATAAGCCTCCGACATAAAAAAGCAAAATAAATTTTTTGAAATTAAAATGAAATAAAATTTAATAACGTAAATACATTGCGTAATTATACTACTGTGGCCCTTTGTTAATTTATATTGAAAGCGATCATCGTGGAAATATACAAGAGCTTTTTGTTGCTTACTGAAAAATAAAGTATAATGAGATGTAAATACCTGAGTAGCGACAAATAAAGCTTCATTTAAGAATTTATGCTCGCCAGGAAAACGAAGAATAATCGCCTTGAGTTTCGAACGTGTGAAAAGCCGAAGGGCAGCCATTTTGACTTGGATAAATAAGGGTCGGTGGCCGCCATTGGTGCGCACGGGCGCGTCTTCCTTTTCGTTCTCGTGCCAGATCGAGTTTTCCCTTACGACGAGTCTGTATTTCTAATATTTTTCATTTCCACGAGAAGCTTCGTCTCGCTAGCTCGCAATCTTAATAGACAAACTTGTCATCAAGTGATTGTGATAACGTAAAATTCGACAAATACTGTGGGGTTAGTTATTACAAATACTGTATAGATTTCGAAGTGCCGCGTTGCTCTGAATTTTACTAGAAGACCACCGCGATACGGTTCGGTTTTTTTGGACCATTTTTTGGCTCACCAGTAAGTACGGATTGCTTGTAAAGTGAACGTATCGGAAATAGTTGGTCGTATAAAGTGCTAGGGGTTGAATTTGTTGAAAATAACGTGATGAATTAGTGCGAACGGACTATGGACCTGGGAGAGGTCGTGTGTTCTACCGTCAGGTGGCGGTAGTCTCAAAACAGTGGGACATCGTATAGACACCCTGCAACGGGACTGTTTTTCACAGAATTGTTTTCCTCGCTTTCCCGCAAAAATCACGCTTTTTGACGGCGATTTTTTGCCTCAGAGGTAAGTACAACCGATAAATCGACCATTGGGACCGTAAATTTTCTTGATAGTTCCTTCCTAAGCGTGCAATAAACCTCAGAAATATTGAATCGGGTCCGACCTTTTGTTTATTCGTGGCGATTTTTTCGCAATGATTTATTATATGATTTCTTCATAATTATCGCGTGTTCAACCCCTAATTTTTATCTTTGGAAGTTAGTATATGATACGGCCTTTCTTTCTGTATTAAATTCCCCACGATCGAGCTCGTGATTGCCGAGATATCGCGGTAAATATTTCAAAGTGATTTTCTGATGAAGAAGAGGCGCTCCGTGTATTCAAGTAAATGCAAAGTTTGTCACGTAATTTTTCTGACCACCAGGGCCGCATCTATCAACCCCACTATTCAGCCGGCCACTCACCTACTCACACCTAAGGCAAATTATGTAGTTTTCCTACTTGGTGTACAGTCAATTTGTTCCTGTCTTGCTTATAAGAGGAAAGGTACATTTTGTTCAATTATAAATTAACTGTATTATCGAGATACGTACATTTTTTTAAAAATGGAGTTAATTCATATGACTATTCAGTCAAATGACTAACTTTTTAGATATTTTTTAGAGATAAATATTTTAGAATTTTTCAGAAAATTAAACATGAATAAATTTAATTTCTTTAACTTTTTAAATGCGTGTTGTTATTTTATTGATAGGAAAATTGACAAATTACTTTGAACACTACAATGATGGTAATAATTACCATTTGGTCAATAATCGGCTTGCAATTTCATGTTATGAATGAAATTGCAGGAGCCCAATGTGGGTGGAAGTGAGATGGCATCCAGGGAAAAGAAACCCTTAGTGCCTTCCAAAGCAAAACAAAAGGCAAATAATGATTGTGGCTTGCCAACGAATGAGATTAAAAGTAGAAAAGGCAAGTCCCTATCGAATCTAAAGCAACAGCAACTTGCACGAGACATATTAGAAGCTGTAGCAACCGGTAGTCAGCTTCCTCCTAAATTAGAGGCAAGCTTGCCACGTAAGAAGGTTCTCAGAAATCTTAAGCGTAAACAGAAACTAAGAGTAGCAAAGGCAAACCTGATTAAATCAAAGGTTACAAGAAAAGTAACTAATAGAAATTTGTGTAGAATAACTTCTGATATCAAGAAGGGTGTAAGGGCTAAAAGAGTTAAACTATCTGAAGAGAATAGCATTAACATTTCAGATATCAACTCAAAAGCTTTTGAAAGCCATATCAACAATACAGAGAACGAAAATATAGGAATAACAGAAGGAGGTAATAAAAGTGCCAAGAACAATCTCAGGACTAAAAAGACCAAGTTTGTACCAAAAAATAGCGGAGAAGTAGGAAACGAAGATACTCTGGACAGAGACACAGACTCGGCTGCTGGATCCAGTACTAAGAGCAGTCCAAAACTTGGTAGAAAAGGAAGAAGCTTAGAGAATTTAGATTCTTTGCCTAGGGGCATTAAATCATCAAAATTTTCAGGGTTCAAAAGGTCTAACATCAGAGAAAGGGATACTTGTGTAAAGATTGAGAGTGATAACAAATATTCAAAAGGAAGAAAGAATACCAGAGATATTGATTACAGTAATACAAGAGTTTCAAAATCGCTTTTGGATTCTAAAAGCTCTATTGATCTTACTATAGACGAAGTGATAGCTTCAATGTTGAGCGATTCAGAGATAGACAGTCAACAGGGAATAACAGAGAAAATAGAGGGGAAAGTGACAAGGAGTAAGAAGATGTTGGTGGAAGAAAACATAGTTCCAGATATTGAGATAAAAAAGGAACCTGAAAGCGAAGACGTTAAAATTACTTCTGATGGTGAGAATGTAGAAACAGAGTCGGTCCAAAGTGTAATTCAACTGAGGAAAAGATCGAACGTGTCGATCAGTCAAAGAAGTTTAAGGAATGGTAAATTAAGGCAACCAGATTCAAGCATTTCCACCGATTCGGAGCTTAAAAAGCGTCGAAGATTAAATTCGGACGATGCTGTCAGCTCGGAAGCTTTCAGCGACAACATTGTAGATAATAATATCGATACGGAATCTTTTTCCGAATCCAATGGTAATGATCCTCAAATTGTTATAGTACCAGACAAGGATGAACCTTGTTTGAAACAGGAAACATTAAAAAGTCCTGAAGATGGTTCTCAGATTACAGCGGAAATAGAGAATAACAATAACGGTGATAGAGCAGATAAGACCAACGAGGTAGGACCTATTCTTCGTTCGAAAACTAAGGCCAAAAGTACAGAGGTCGAGATAAAAAATGATAATATAAAAATTGAGTATACGAGAATAGTGTCTAAAAATTCAGAAATGCAGGAAGAACTGAAAAAAGCGAGCAGTTTAGATCACATCCGGAAAGATAATATTTTAGCGAAGCTCACCGACAAGTCTAAGGGTCGAAGAAGTAGTTTAAATATAGATATGAAAAAATCTCAGATAGATCAAATGATAGAAAACATCAAGCTAACAATCGCAAAGTCTATCGAGAGTAAAATCTTCGGGCCGGAAAAAGGTCTCGGGTTAAATAAGAACTTCGAGGTACCAAAAATTGAAGAGATAATCGCACCGCTGAGCGCAGAATCTCAAAAATTAGGGCTGGAGGAGAACACGGACGAGGATAAGTCTGTCGTTTCTAAGAATGAGATCAAATCGGACAGTTCAGAGAATTCAGTACCAAAAGTGGCTGACACTGCCAAAGAAATTGAAAAACTAGTCATGGGTGATATTGAACTAGCTGATACTCATTCTCAGAATGTAAAAGAAAGTGAATCTCCTGACGCCTCTGATGCCAATAGTAATGCTCATAATACTTCTGGAGCTGTTACAGGAAATAATGATAGCAGTTGCAAAGCTGTAGAATTAGAACAAGAATTGAATAAGGTCACCAATCCGTTAGAGGGGTCTGAAAAGGATAAGGAACAAGTTACAGATAATCAGATAAAAGTTCTGGATGATGGTAAAAAAGTTACACCTACTAGAAAATCTCCAAGAATAACTGACAAATGTTCACCTGAAAACAGTGAGGCTACCAAAAAGTTAATTAGAGTAATAAATAAAACGGTTCAAAAATCTGATAACACCGAAGAATCCTTAGAGGATTCGAGTAAACCTGTTGCTGAAGAAGCTGTTTCAAATGTTGCGCCACCTAATAACGAGTCGACGAAGAAAACGATCGCTTTGGAGTTTTCAATTTCCAACACGGTAATTGCATCCTCCCCAGTACCAGAGAAATTCGAAGAAGAAGAAACAAAGATGAATCAGTTGATAGAGAATGAGAGTAAAGCTTCTGTAACGACTATCATGGAATCTGATGAAGCAGAAACCGTAGAAAGTATTCCTAAAGAAGATGAAAAATTGGTGACAGAAGATCAACCTGAATGTCAGCTACAAACGAACGCAAAAGAAATTCAAGTCGAGCAAGAATTTGCTACTACAAGCGCAACAGAACATTCTGCGTCACCTGTTACGTTGAATACCGTAACAAATGTTCAAGAATTAAAAGCAACTGCTGAAACAGCGGAAGAATCGGAAAAGAGTGACGAACAAGGAAACGTTGGGGTAGCAGAGAATGCCAAAGAAGTTGAAGAATCTGAAGGAACTGTATCAAAAGCAACGCAAGATTTAAAGATGGACCAGAATTATTGTCAAATAGTTACCTCTAATCCTGTGTCGAATTCTATACAGAACGCTAGTCCTGTTTCCAACGATACGTTCAGCCCTGCTAAGCACACGACAAAAGACACGGATGATAGTATGAAAGATGATAAATATAAAGAAAATAGTAATACCAATAACAACAATACCGTTAATAATTCTATTGAGAAGATAATTTTGTACAATAATGTGGAGCACAGTGATTCAGCTTTAATGAAAGAAGAGATAGAAAAATTCAGTAGTATCACGGAAGAACAACAAAAGGCTGTCAACGAGGATAACAAAAAACGAGTATTAAGGGCACGTGACAAAACGAAAAAGCTTGATAAGGGACAAACATTGTGTAACAAAGAACGCAACGAGGTTGTCTCGAAGGTTAAAACGGAAGAAGAAACTTGTCAGAAGAAACAAAATTCTCATTGCGAGGAGGATTTGCAGGATTTGGAAGAAAAACCTCAGGAATTGATTGCAGATGACACGGATACTCAGAATAGCATCGAATTAGATGCAAATGATCTAGATCGTCAAGCTCGTACCAGACGCAGCAGAGAGATAAAGAAACGCAAAGAAGATCAAGTAACTGCCTTAAAAAACAAACGATCGAAACGAGAAGTTCGAAAATCTGATCAGCAAAACAAGGAAGAAACTCTATTGGATAACGAGGTGGCGAAGATCAATGAAAACAATCGATCCTTTTTAAATAAATATGGAAGTGAAACGGAGTGCGCTGTAAATTTTAGAGGTTTTTCAGAAGGTGGTAGAAGAAGCTTAGAGAAACGTCAAAAGAACACGAACAGTATAAGAAGCAAGTCAGAAAATGACCTGACTATCGGAAAGGAACCTAGTGAAACAGTCTGTGAAAATAGATTATCTCGAAACTTGTCCGAGAATCACATGCCTAAGCAACCTGAAAATATAGATATACTGGATACTGATTGCAAACCTGTGAAAACACCAGAGACATCACAGAAAGATTCTGATGAGACGTCTACGTCCGGTGAATCATCTAGCAGCGTCAATATAACTCCAAAAATTTTGGAAACTCCGGAAGACAAAGCAAAAAAAGAATCTATTTTAAGAATATTGGGCTTAGAACCACTGGAGAAGGCTGCTGAGAGATTGAGCCATCAAAAAGTGAAAAAGGAGCAATATACGGGCACTTTAAAAACGGTCATCCGTGTTCAAAAAGAGAAGGAGAAGGATAAGAGGCGGTCGAGGTCTCCACTGAAAATGGTCTTGAAACAGGGTCGTGGAGACGGCGAGGGAGATTCACCTGAGAACTTCTACACGATTCAGAAGGAGGTGAGTTTCTTAATGATTGGATAAGTTATTATGTATCAAAGAGGATAAAAGTTTGATCAATTATTGCATTCGTTTGATCTTTTATTTTTCAGTTTGGAACCAGTGGTTGGGGAGATAGCAGCTCTGGTGCGAACCGAAAGTTCTCTACTAACCACAGACACTCTTGCGGTAATCCTGGTTGCGGGAATAACTACATTCTTAATCGTTCCCTGATCCTTTGCTTTGTTAAAACACGTCCTCGTCCCATGTACAGTCTCTGCTCCGTAAGAGATCATTGTAAAAAGAATCGCTTGATATTTGTTTTAACGGATTAATCATTGTTAATTATGGTACGATTATTTTCTTAATCGCAATTCTTTTACTGTCTAATATCAAGCAATTCTCTTATTCGCGAATCTCCTCAGGAAAATCCTGCAAGTCGTATTCATAACAATTATACAGTTTTCCTTAACAAGCATGCTATCTTATGCTACTGCTTTGAATACCAGTTTTTAACTTTCCAGATATCTTTCAATTAAATTGACCTCACTTCACCAAAAAATATTATATTAAAACATTAGTTCTATTTGTTCTTGTATGTTCTATAAAAACGATAATTGTTTATCGCACACAGACGAAGATAATGAAGACGCCGCGCCAAAGGATCGTCAGTCTCTTGTCATTCCAGAGAAATCCTCTTCATTTTCTATTCATCCGGGCCGCTTGTGCGCGGACGTATGTTGTTATTGCTTTGGAAAATTCGGTTCTTTGGATACACCGATGCATCTTGCTCAGATGAAATCTGATGAGAGACGAAAGAAGATCTTAAACATAGAAAGACACTTGACTAAAGACTCTTGCTTGTGCGATGCTTGCTACCGTCATGTAGATAGAAAGGTGAGAACATAATTTATATAGTTTTTCGAAGCAATTTAATTTCACTGTATAAAAATGTCATTAATGCTTCAGGCAAATACAAGTCCTACAAACATGCAAACTAAACCACAGAAACAGCATAGACAGTTGATGGTGTCCAAATGCTCGGCTCGTGATTGTAGAGATGCTGCACGACATCACGTTAAACGTCGATGGTTGCTCAAGATAAAAACTGGTCTACAAAAACAGGTAAATGTATAACGTTACACGATACAAAAGTAATGTAACCTCAGGGTTATATTGCTATTTTTTACACATACAGTTTTTACGGTAACGACCAAATACAGGTGGACATCGATTGGGAATCAAGTCAGCACACGTCCATGTCGTTTTGCGTTGGCCATTATTCGAAGATTGAACGATTCTTGACTTGTGCTCTTTGTAAACGTCGATTAGCAAGAAATCACACTCATCAGCTGGCAAACGCAGAGACCGACGAATTGAATCGGTTGCTCGGGCAACAGAGAATCCCTGTCGTCCTGGCAGCTGGAACTTTCGTTTGCAAATTATGTCGTTATTTTACGCAGTTACAGCTGAAGTACAAGGATGTGGAAAACATGAATACAAATCATAGATCGTTTTTCAAGAGTTATCGAAAGAGGTACGATTTTTCCCGATATGCTTAAAAAATCTAGTTTACTTTTTCTTCCAAACATCATTTAAATTTTTTATTCTTCTTATATTCCCAGAATCCTACATTATCATGATATTGAGATATTGGAAAACGAAGACGAAGATTCTTCTCAGAATCAATCTAAAGATAAAGACAAGGACAAAGATAAACGGAAGAAGGCTAAGTGCAGTACTCAGTTGAAAAATGGAACCTCCAAGTCTCCGGATGGCATGACGAATTCTGTTTCAGAAAAATCTATTCCGGAACCCGGTAATAAGAATGAGGGAACCAATTCTGAAACGGACAACGAGAATCGTACCACTAAGTTGAATTCAAACGATGAGAATATAGTGACCGACGTGCAGTTCCTTGGTATCGAGAATACTGTTGAGAAGTTAAAGAAACGCAAATTACTTGACATGCACTCGTATACGACATCTGACACAACGATATCTTGTGATAGTCCAAACGAGGTGGTCGAGATCCTCGCGATGGACAAGGAAGTGACCTTGACCAGATTGCCAAAGAGACCAAGGACAAATAATGATATCACTCCAGTGGTGCAAAGACTCGGTGCTAATCCCTCCATTAGTGTACGCACTCTTTTCCCTGGCGAAGAGGAGATGAACCTCCATGCCAATATAGAGTTCGCAAACGTTCGAGAGATAACACCTCAGGGTTGGGAGAAGTGTGCTACTATGATACAATACGATAGAGATACAAAGCTCTTGTGGCAAGAGTTGCAAAGACCATACGGAAATCAGAGTTCGTTCTTGAGACACTTGATACTCTTAGAGAAATATTACAGATCTGGTGACTTGGTTCTGGCCCCGAATGCGTCGCGGAATGCGATTAACTATTCTACATCGGTGCAAAACCGGTTAATATCGTATGAGGGTCCGGAGAAAATGGACGAGCCAATAATGGAACCGATCGCCTCGGAGTACCACAATTCCCGTCGATTAAGCGGCGGTTACGTGCTTGAAAGGGACAAACATTCTTTACCGGGCACGAGTACTTCCAAACAACCATCGGTTACTAATACGGCCACCGCACAGTCCACAAAAGGAAGTTCTCCAAAGGTTTTGAAATTGAATCCTGGAGTGTCAATAATTAAAAAACCACCCCCTAATCTGCAACGATTGAGCCTTCCATCTACGAGTGCCACGTCTACTGCGAACGGTAACGTAAAACGGAAAGACAATCAGAAGCTAACAACCTCTGCTGGTGGTAAAGTGTTCCAATTGAGTGAGCCTGATTTTAAGCGACTACAGAATCTAAAAAAGCAGAAGTCACTGATGCTTCCGGAGAAGCAGGCAAGCGGCGGTGGTACTAGAAACTTGAGTTCTCCGTCTAATTTAAAGTCGACCACACAGTATCAAAAGGCGCAAATCGCTGCGCATACACAGTTCCAGAAGCACTTGAGAATGCAGCAGGAGATGTTAAATCGACAAAGCAGAAGTGACTTCGAACCGTTGATCTGCGACGTTCGTGCCCTGGCGAATGAGAATAGTCCAACGCAAAACTTACTTCACAACCTAAATCTGCCGAAGTCAATCCAGGTGACAACCAAAACGTCCAACCAGATACCGATATTGCCAAAAATTCCGAAGTCGCTGACAGTGATACCACAGACGATAACCAGACCGGCCGACAAATGAGACAGACGGACAGAGAGTGGGGATAAACAGTAAGTAAATAAAAGTGTAGGTGTTAAATTTTTTAAACGAGAGTGTTCAAAATAGAGAGCATAGATACGAAGGTAACGGTCGTGTCGGATCAGGGTAGGAAAAAGAGAGGGATGATCGTTGTTTGTAATGAGGAAGTAAAGAAAAAATCATCGATTAAATTTGGCGTTTCAACGCTGGTCGAGGTGAATAGGTGATCGAGCATTCATTCTGGAGGTTAGCTAACACTCGCCGTAAAAAGCGACAATATCTGCCTTACGAAGACAACAGTGTCCTCGAGGAGAATTTTGCACTGCTCAGAACAAAAGATTTTACTAGGATGCGTTAAAGAATCGCGTGCATTGGAACAGTTGAATGTTCATTGATGCGTATTTGAATTGTAATTGTACACACATATGTATGTATAGATTATGATATAGCATCTTACAATTAGAGAAATGTTCAAGTAAAAAAAAGAGAGCGAGATAAAGTGATACAATTGCTGACGATATTGTAGATTAACAACCAAAGTATCATGTGAAAAAAAAAATGATGAAACACACAGGATAAAAATTTATTAAGAAGGAAAAGTGCCTAAAAATATGTAACGCAAGTGACGAAGTCGTTAGTTTTTAAATGACAGAAATATAGTATGTTGAATGGACTTAAAATACATGCTACAGGTGTAGTTAAATACATATAGACACATGTACATAATACATGAACATAGGGAGAACAATAGAAATGGTTAAGTTAACGATCGTTCGCTTGAAGGGGATGGAGGGGGAGGGTGGTATGTATATATCTTGAAAGTTAACAAGTGAAGAATATCAGTGTTGTCTCCTTCTCCCCCCTCCTTCCCATCCTAGTTTTTGTTTTTATATTCTAACCTATACAATAAAAAAAACAAAAAGTAAATCAGTTAAAGAACACCTTTCCTACTCGAGTTCATTTGTAGGAAACGATCGAAACAGGACTTACAACTATCGACGAATGAAATGAAATGAAAGAAAAGCGAACGATTTGCCTTGTTATAAATAAAAAATGTGGTTCGCTATTAGAGACATATCTATCTCACCATACGTTCTTCAAGATCTACAACTCTAGATGATCGGTGGTGCCTCGAAGAACGATTTTAAATCGGTAGTTCGTTCCTTTTTCCACGCACCAGAGGGATGTAGCTAGAGTCGATTTGTATTAAGAAGTGCGTGCACGTGTTGAGGTGGCGCCATGGTGTAGGTTATCTTACAATTTTGTCCCATACCCCGAATATATTTTTGTCTATCCGGAGAAACGATACCGTGGAGGTTTAGAGAAAGGAAGGAATAAAGGGAGTTTTCTTTGTAACCGTAAGCGACGGAGAGAGAAAATACACGCCCGAAGAGATTCAATTGTACATTAAAAATAATGGAATATATAATTTGGCCTGCTCGCCAGAGAAGAGCATAATGATGATTTGTAATTAATTCTTACTAACCAAGAGGGGCAATCGTTAAGTGGGGAAGCTAAGCGTTATCGTGTGAATTGGTAAATAAACTTTTATAAACTAGATATAGATTTACACGCCTCGAGCTTATTTATTACGTTACTATATAATATCAATTATATTGCATTGTACATAACTGATAATTATTTCTAGTTCATAATCAATTATTATTATTATTATTATTATTACTGTTAGAATATTAATATTATTTCATTATGAATAATTCAATTGCTATTTCACGTCACGACGAATTTAATCGCCGTACCAAGATTCCTTTATTAATTGCGTAACACGATCGCGACTTCAAAAGAGGTTTGATATTTCAAAATTCTTTTCAGGAAGAGAGGAAGGAAGGCTTGTTGAATGAATGTGCGAAAGACTGAGAGAGCAAAAAGAGAATGTGTGTTCGATTTATTTTCTTCATTCTCTTCTTCTTCTTATTCTTATTTTTTTCTTCTACTTCTTCTTCTTTGTCCTTTGTACATGAAGTCGCCACGTGAGAAAAGTAAAAAAAGAAGAAAGCGAATCGAAAAGTGCTTGACCAGCGCAAGAGAAAACCATCCTCGTTCGGACACGTGATTCACGTGCGTTCGTTTCGGTTGTCGTGTTGTCGTTTTAAGATTAGGTTATTACTGCCTTAAATAGTGATACATGTGATTGTAAATAGTAGAGAAGAGAATAAAACTTTGAATGTAAATTAACTTTTGCGCCCAGAAGTTTTGTTCGCGGGGCAAACGAAAGAGTAACCGGAGATAAAAGACATATTATGAAGGTTAAGCGTTGTTTGTTGAACTGTGAACTCCCCGTGTAGTGGAAAATACTAAACTATAGGAGTCGAGGATAAATTCACGTTTCAAGCGATTAGTATTAACGAAAGAAATTTTTTATCTGTTGGTAAACTGGCTAAAGACACTTCTTATTCACTTGACACTCTCGAAAAGTCAATGGATCGTTCAAAATTATTTTTTTTACGATGTATTCGTTGTTTAATTAATTTTATCTTTTATTTGTATTTTTCACAAATTACAGCTATCTTGTAATCTTTGTTTAATCTATGCACTAGTTAACGTGTTCACAAAAATCTGTTACACAAAATGAAAATCGGCTAAAGGATACATACGTTCGTTTTACCGCTTCAAATTTCAGATATCGGCTGTGTTGAACCAGATTAACAGTCGAAGATGACGATCTATAGATAGAGATAGCTTTTATATCGCATTGATGAATGAATTGCTTTAGATTTAAAGCGAAGACCATTTGCTCTAACGTTCTGCTGGTTTCATTTACGTTAGGTTACAGGATCGTAAAGTAAATTTTTGAAAATTAAAAATTATGAACGAAAGTGAATATGTATTCATTTTTAATGGAAATCTGGAATAGGTTATAAATTGATACAATGCAGTACATTGCAGTGCATTACATATACTGCGGTATATTTTATAGTGACAATATTTCAGTATAATGTACTCTCTGCTAAAATGTACTAAGCATAACGTCGTTAAGTAATTCCTTGATAAAATAAGTAGTAATGAGTAAAACGTTTTACAATTCTTTTTTACACATTTTCACACAAAATATAGACAGTGGAAAAACTTGTCATAAAATGGAGAAATAGTTAAAGCAGCATATTCGTTACGCGATGCGATGAAGAAAGCTAGGAACCCGAGGTGTGCGTAATCTAATCTGAAAAACGTTCACGTGGCGACACGTAAAAAGTGTGTACACGGACACATATGTATGTGTGCATAAAATATGCTGTATTCGATAATTGTATACAATGTTCGGCAGTACACACGTGCGCGTGAACGATAGGAAAGAATGTTAGCATGAGTATTATATGTATGTTAAATATATATAATACTGAACGTTATAAATAAATATATATATATATATTATATATAGTGGATAAAATTATAATACAAAAAAAAGTACTTGATAGTACGTTATACATATTAAAATGCTCTATTTTATTAAGGATATTTTTGATATATCTATATATATATATATATATTATAAATATGAACATAAATATAAATATATGTATATCGAACTAAAGAAGCGAAATCACCGATCGGTAAATATCGACGATCAGTATAATTATTGTTATCGACGGACGGTGGCGTTTAGTAGAGCGAAATAAGTATTTACTGAGCTGTGTGCAGTGCATGTCAAATTGTATATCTAAATCGTACATAACCCACAATTAATTTTCAACGAGGCGGAGTTTGTTGTGCTCTTTTCCCTTTTCCTTTTTTGTTCTTTTTTTTTTTCAACTTTTTCGAATCGAAACAGAAAGGAGTAAAATAAATGGAGATCACTAATGAAAGAAAATCGCTCGGATAAGTTTATGGTTGAAGTCAGCTTGTATGTACAAGAGCAGTAACTTCGAATCGATGTCTGGTATAATTGAAAATGTCGAACATTTATTTTCTTATTATATGAAATATGTATATGTCTGATGGATTCTCAATTGTTTAACTATATCTCCGTTATTTTTTCCTTGGTTTTTTTCCGTTTGATATAATAATCAAGACAAAAGAACATGCTTACTGTTGTAGGATAATTTCCCATGTTTGAAGAAAACGAAAGATCGTTCCTTCGTTGTATTGTATAGTTCCACTCTTTTTTCTCGGGTATTCGTAGGATTATTTTTATTATGATTACATCGTTCCATTTTTTCTTCTCTAACGTAACAACTAGATTTAATTGACGCATATGTATTTTAACTATTGCTACAATCTGTGTGTTGATTATAGTTTTACGTTTATCTTAATCGTTACCGTGTCGTTCAACGTGTTAGTAATGCACGTGACGACATAAGGAACATTATAAAAAGAAGCACGATTGTTTAAATTATTGCTCAAACTTTTTTAATTGTTAATCGTCCATGCTTCTTTACTTTTGCATAACACTAACTACGTCAATGAGTTGTTAAATTCGCAAAAATATTTCGACCGGCAATGAGAATAATTGACTCGTATTGGTTATGACAAATCGATTAGATATTGTGTTGTTTAAATTACTTGATTGAATAGCAGCGAATTGATATTAAATCGATAGCGCAACTAAATTTGTCAATGCCAACTGCATACTCCTCAGCAAATGATTCCTGTATGAAGATACACAATGGAAAGGAGAAGAGAGCGAAAGTGTGTGAGAAAAATACAGAGAGGATATATAGTGAAAATAAGGGATAGAAATGAACAAAGTGCGAGAGAATGAACTGAGTTTAAGTTTTAAGAATTCTATTTTTGTGATCAAAAGAAAAGTGTAATTATCGTTGTCAGAGGGGAATCAGGAATAGTCGAATGATTTTTAGGCTAAAAGAATATATTTCAATTCATTTAACATATTTTCATCCTGAATCTTTGTTTTGATCATTTAGTTGCAATTTCAAACACAATTAATTGAAAATCAGCAGTGAATTTAGACATCGTAAGCTATTGTAAAGCGTCCATTTGTATTGAAAAAAATACGGTATCAACAGTTTTAGCGTTGGAATTATGACAACCAATACACATATTTCAGCGATTTTCACGACTTTATAGTTTGTCACTTATTTGTCGATCGAGTGCTTATATAAATTGTAAAAAATCATTCGACGTTTTTCTGTAGAAAAGAAATATTTTTCGAGGTTAAAGACAGGTGAGAGCAGATCGAGTGACGACAGGAGCTGAAGTGCACCGGTTGATCGATCGATAGGAAAATATATTTTATTAAATGTGAAGCAAAGAATCGAGGTCGTTGTTAGCAATGAAAAGGGTAAAAAGCAATAAAACGAGAGCAAAAGAAAAAGAGGTTAGGTTTTTGGCCGCCGATTATATGCGATACGTTGCTCTGCTGTTTCTCAATTACCTTTGCGATAACTTCCTACTCACGATCGGTATCTCATACGAAAATTGCCGTGTACAAATCGATCTGTATTAACTTGATTTGTTTTCTCAGCTTCAAGCATGTTCTAATAATTTCATCAACATTGCAACACGATCGAGCGGAAGTATCGAGATTAAATAAAAGATTGGAGAGTTCATTCTTGGCTTGTCTCGAATGGTTTTGAAAGTTTTCACGATTGTGAATCGGATAACAAATTTACGTTGAAAATATGGTCGACGAATGAAAAAAACGTGTTCATATATTTTTTCTTTTACACGGTTTTGTATATGCGTCGAGTAATCGCAACTCTTCGAATTCTTGCTGTAGTTCTGAAACAAACGTAGAATTCGAACTGTCGCGATTTAAACGCACAAATCATCACACGAATGGAACGGATACGAATCATAAATGTTATAGGTGTTTTTCACTTTTCATACTTAGGCTTACCGTACGTCGCATCGTAGATAACGAGAAACAGAATGTCTCTCAATTCATAAGTCGTGAAACCACAATCACGATTCGTTTATTATGCGAAAACGACAATGCGTTAATATTTATTAAAAGAAAAAAAGAAAAAAAGAAATGAAAAATAAATACTAATCAGGTGGTAGTTACTTATTTTCTAAATTCTAACTTATCGCATTGAATAAAAAAAAGAGAATCTTATCTTGTTAAGAGAGAAACTAATAAAATGATCGAACTTCGATCGAATTTACGTTGATCCGATTAATGTACGAATAATGGATCCATTATATATATATATATATTTCTTTTTCGAAAGCAACTTTCCGATAGTTTCGACACTATATATCGACCTTCGATCTCAAGCTTTCTTCTTTTTATCAAAGATCGAAAGTTACGGAGCGATGTTGATGCGGTGCAAAAAAAATTATACATTTGAAGAAAGATACGAATCAAAGAATAAGAATGAGTCGCTTTTGACGTATGCAATAACACCTTTTAAAAATTCGATACACACATCGTTACGAAACATTATGTTATTTAAAGGAATATTAACATACGTTAATACTATCATAATAACCTTTGTTTATTTGGTTTTAATATAATAGTTATTATTAGTCCGCCATCCTTTGTATATATTCACAACACTCAATAAAAAAAATACTTGAAAATATGTGCGCAAAAATTATTTGTTTCAATGTATCTATTTTTTGTACAATGGGGCTCATAGACTTTAAAGACAAACCATTAAAAATCAAGATAAAAGCAAAAGTTCACTTTTCGTGGGATTGTTTAATACGATGTTTGATATAAAGAGAAAGATGACAGAAGCCCTATACGGTTACCTATCTCTATCTATTTTAAAGCGAAAAAGTAAAGGTATTTTTGGCATTGGAAGGCCCACTGAGTTGTTCGTTTTTGGCCTTGATGTACATGTAAAAAAGGTAACATTGGTATTACCAAACTTGCAAATTTATCCTTGCTCCTGCTAAATGGCGCTTACTGTTTAATTTAAAGTCGAACAATTTCACAAGGAAAGGAATAATATGGTTACTAAGCAAGGACTGGTGAAATGTTTTTTAAATGTTGAACTAGTAGAGAGGGTAAATATCCATGTACATATCTTCTATTACCGTCCAAACTATAAATTACCACGCGATTATTTATAAGTATACAGTTTCGAAGAATAAAAATGAATAAGATACTTTATAAAAATTAATATTTAATCAATTTTTATTAACCAAAAAGATATTTCATTTATTTCTTCTTTACACCGGATCTTACTGCGCAAGCGCGACGGACATCCCTCGCAATGAGCGCTCTACCAGTGATGCCAGACTGAGGACGGGAGTTCTCGAGAACACCCCCTTCCAATACGCACACTACTGCAGGAGACGCGTGTACGTGAGCTCAGCGTTTCGGACGACTTCGGGAAATCGAGAGAGAAAACAAATGAAAGGCTTTCTCTCTCGCTCTTAAAGCAGTGAAATCCAATGTGGTTGGATTCTCACCAGGACCCATTTTACCTGTAGTGACGTATATGTACGTCACTATGCAAATTGAAGTTTTGATAGTTTTTAAACTATCAAACCTATATACTACAGTTCATGTAATACCTTTAATATTTCGTTAGTAAATAAGAAAAATATTCTGTAAAATTTTATTGATTAAAGGATATATACTTTTAATATTTAAATAATGATGGTTGGTTATTTGTTGGTTAATCTAAAACGTTATACACCTCTGCTTCTATTATGATTATGATTTTAGTAAAATCGTGAGGAGCTTAAGATTGGAAAAATACATTTCTATTAATAAAATAATTCTAATGCTTACAATGAAGCTAAATCAGTAAAAGAAAATGTGTCTCAACTTTTACCATTTCTATTCATAATTTATAATTCCGCGCAAAGTAATGAACAATTTCGGTTCTACACAATCCTTCTGTATTAGAAATTCACGATTACCTTCATTTGTTATTTTAAATGTAAAAAGTTACTGAACTTGTAAAATTCGTTACGAAGTAAAAAGCAAATAGAATTATAAAACTAAATTTCGTAGGATTATTTATGAACACACTCTTCTAGATAGGAAAAATATAGATAATTTATAGGAAATGAATATAATATTCCATACGCGTTATCGTTCAATTAATTTTTATTAATCGTTATTTTACATTAGCGACGATGCCATAACTTTACTTATTTCAAATTCGCGCTGAATCGTTCTGCGCAACCGCGGCCGGCTGCTGGCCCGTGACACCGGTCGAGGTGACCCTTTCCAGCGTGGGACGCCATCGCGTACGGATGTTTGACAGGTCGAGCGAAACGCGTCTCGCATAATCGCCAACCATAAACGCGTTTTTACGGGTTATAGCTTCGTGATTTCGCGTAATTTAGCCCATTCATCACTATTAACGGTCGGGAATGTTAGATTTTTATTTTTATTTGTTTTTATATCACCGATTCGATACAAATTCAATTCGCCTACAGTGTTTCGCGACCGGGAGTGTTAGACTTTTATCTTATTTTTTTTTTATTAACGAGTGGTGGTACCTGGATATAGGACTGCATCCTGGATACTACTGATGCTACTGATAATCTACCCGATGCAGGCTATGGGGACCATAGAAGACGCGTGATGCTAATCGCCATACGGTGAGTCACATATTTCATTGTTCCTCAGGTTCCCAATCATGTCGTAGGACGAATGGTCCGAAACGACACGGGAATTGGTTGTATTTTTGCTTATTATTGCGAGCATAGTGACCACGAGTATTTTATTACTCGTGTACATTGATATATTATTTGTCAGGGCTTTCTTGTATCTCGCGTTTGCATAAATTTACTACATCCATTACTGTTTCATGATTTAATAATTTTACACAATTTCATATGATTTAATAATTTTACACAACTTCATTGTATTCAGTATTATTATTTGCAATAGAATTTCATATTATCTCGTAATAAAGCTTCGATCTGTTACACGCAAAACCTTTCGAAGGACGTTCGGGCTTGCTTACGTAATGTAAACAAGAAAGCATTTCGCGACGAGCTGGCAGGTGGCATCGAAGCGATAACAGTTGAACATTGTTTTCAATCCTTAGATTCATCGCTTCGATAATCCTACCACTCGAGGGTTTTTTTTAACATGTTCATTCAGAGCTTGGAAATATATTTCATGTAGTGAACAGGAAACAGTTTACTTATTTTTTATTAAAATAAATTTCCAAATTACCCAGCTCTGAATACGTACCTTTTCCCTTCCCATTCCTTCAACGTAATAAGATAAATAAAATATGTGAAATAAATAAAGTGAATAAAACAAACAAAACCCTTCCTTGTGTTTTATTATCTTCTTCTCTGAAAAAAGTCTTAGATCGTTAGCTATGTTACTAATTACATTTTTCGCTGGGATTTTTAGCACACATGAAGACGGAAGGTTAGTCATATTTTTGTGTTCAATTATTATGTGTAGTGCTGGCCGTTTTAGCATCCATTTTTATACATATCAATTTTTTAAACTCGGTATTTCAATTTCGTCGTTCGGTGTCGAATTGCAATATTTTCTTCGTACATATTCGTTATTCCTCGGTGTCAAACTTCGAATGCTTGAACGGCGGCCCCTACATGTAATAGGCTAGCAAATTATTCATGATACAAACTCCACTTTAAATTCAAAATATTGTTTTTTGTCAGCTCAAAATTAAGTAAATGTTTGAATCTTCAATTTAAATACATATTTTTTATACAAATTTACAAGTAAGCAATTCAGGAGATTTAATTTACCTCGAAAATTTTCATTCAGATATTATAGTCTTGAATTTAGTAATAATATCTATAAATTAAAAATTTATTAATTAGTGCTTCTTTGGATTCTTTATTCGATCTGTTGTTCTTTCGAAGTTGTTTAGTCCGGAAGCTTTTTTTTTAACGCACGTAGGGAATAGTCGAACATTCATAAAGAAATTGTGGATGTTTATGCAAATTAATATTTTTATTAGTACAATTAGAAGAATTTTTTAAATAAAAATTTATATCTTGCATATTGAGTGTATTTCGTGCTTCTACATTTATTTAAATTAATTGTATAAACATCTATGGTTTAATATCGAGTTTGCTGCAAATGTTTTGTCGAATTCATTCTCATCTGCTTGCCGAAGAAGAAGGAAATCTACAGATGTATCTTCGAAGAGGCCCGACATATTGTCACGAAGAGGGCTGCAACGTAATGGTTGTCCATATTAGAATAGGCATTCTATTCTACGATGGACTACCATTCTTTACGTTACTTTATCACTATGCTCGCTATTTGTCTGTTGTACACTATGATCAAAGATCGAGAAGTACTAACACAAATGTCGTTCCCAAATAAAATGTAATATTATTTTGCACAAATAGTTTCGAATTTCGAATTTCTAATTAATTAAAATATTACTTTGTACTTCTTGATCATTTGGGTCATTTATTGTTTAATACGAACGGTAAGTCTTTTTTTATCGTTTTCACTTTCACTTTCGAGAACACATTAGGTGTTTCATGTAATATTTAAATCATAATTACGAATATTCAATTTTTAACTAAAACTGCAAGCTTATTAAATTGGTGTTGCAAATTAATACAGCCTCTCAAATTTTCTGATATGAATATTTTACTTTATCTAATATTTCAAACTTATTAAATTACTGTCTTGCATCGTTAGAGGCTCTCGGATATGTTCCCGAATTTCTTTTTTGAAAATTGTCACTTTATTTTGGAAATGCAATGGTTTTGACAAATACTTAAGCTATCTCTGTTATCATCCAAAGAATTATAATATTATTGGAACAAAATACATTAATTTTAATTCCAACATTAAAATCCTTAATTTATAAGTAGTAATCAATTTTTTAATTTCAACGTTTTAATTTAAAGAATTTTTAACTCATTAATTAGTATAAGTACTCCTTTGGGTACTTCGCAAGATCTGTTAGTCTTCTCAGAGTTTAGTTTTTCGGAAGCTCTTTTTTAACGAACGTAGGGAATATTCAAACATTTTTAAGTGAACATGTAGTTTAGGAAAATTTATAATTCCACGAACTATGTTAAAAAACTAGAATCCGAACACAGTAAAAAATATTTAAATGCTACAACCTATTAATTAGTTTTAATATTTCATATATTTTACGTATTGCATTTTCTATTTCGTATTCGTTTGGGTTTTCCATAGATGTTTCCCTCGATGAAGAAGTCTCAAAGAGGCCTGCCAGAAGAACTCGAAAATTAGTACCGCGAATTAGAATAATTTGTAGGTTTTGCCCACGGTTTTCTTTCGCTTTTCAGAGAGTTTCGAATATAGTCAGTGAATAGGTTCTACCAATTTAGGACTTAGGGAAAGTAGGATCTACGAGGGAAGGGTTTAGGGGTTTACAAATTAGAGAGTTTAGAATAGGGGGTTAAAGGGTAGGGAGTATCTAGATTGAAACCCTCCGTTTAGGCGGAATTTGGTTTAGTAAAGTAGTAGTTTGCTAGTACCTTAAAATTTGGTACTTTTTGTCCAGTTGTCAGCGTGGCCGTGGCGCGTATATACTCTCAGGGCCCTCCGTTCACGCGGAGCTTGTTTGTTGAAAGGTCACAGCCACGTTGCATTCGAGTCATTTTTTATTTGTTAGGGGTACCGGGGGTGGGTTTCGCGGTCGTGACGTTGGGGGTACGCGGTCGTAACGTTGGGGTACGCGGTCGTAACGTTCGCGGTACGCGGTTTAAGGGGTGGATTCAAACCTTCCGTTCACGCGGAGTTTGGTTTAGTAAAGTAGTAGTCTGTAAGTACCTTTAAATTTGGTACCTTTTGCCCAGCAGTCAGCGTGGCCGTGGCGCGTATATACTCTCAGGGCCCTCCGTTCACGCGGAGCTTGTTTGTTGAAAGGTCACAGCCACGTTGCATTCGGGTGCTTTTTTATTTGCTAGCGTATTCCGGGGGTGGGTTTCGCGGTCGTAGGGTTGGGGGTATATGGGGGAGGGGGGTGGGAGCAAACCCTCCGTTTATGCGGAGTTTGGTCCAGTTGTTCAATTCTGTACATTTTGGTACATTCAGTCCGGGGGCCAGTCTGTTTCTAGCGCGTATATACACTCAGGGCCCTCCGTTACCGCGGAGCTTGTTTCGTTGAAAGGTTATAACCAGGCTGGACTCGGACTTTTTTGGTTAGGTTATCGCGCGCGAGGGTTGTGGGAGTGGTGGGTTTAGGGAATTCGGTGAGCAGGCGCGCGTGGGGTTCTGTGGGTGTAGAGTCAAGGGGTATTAGTAGGGCGAAGGTATAGCGATAATCGGTGTAGGAATACGGCACACCAACCAATCGGTGTGGGTTGTAGGTGTAGAACCCGGTGCGTTTTTTGCTAGGGGTGTGGGACGAGGGTGCATCGCGTTTAAGGGGTTTGTGGGTTTAGAGTCGATTGGTGTAGAGGTTAGGATCGCGTTTAAGGGTAAGCGGTTTCGTGGATCAGGGGGTAATAGTATAAGGGTGGGGGCTTTGCGGGTATTCGAGTCTTCGGTGGCGCGAACAACGGGGTGTGGGTTCAAACCCTCCGTTCACCCGGAGTGGGTTCAAACCATCCGTTCACACGGAGTTTGGTTTAGTAGAGTAGTCTTATAGTACTTTATAGTACTTTCCATTAGATAATCGATGTGGCCGTGATGCGACCCCACCGCCGGGGGCCGTCGTGCAGAGGCGTGATCCTTCCAGCATTTCAGGGTCCTCCGTTCACGCGGAGCTTGAGTGCGTTTTAGCGTTATAGCCACGTTGAATTGGGGTGCTTTTTTATTTGCTTTTGTATTTGCTAACGGTTTCCGGGGGTTGGTTAAGGGGCCGTAGGGTGGTGGGGGGGTACGGTAGGGTGGGGGGTGGGCGCAAACCCTCCGTTTATGCGGAGTTTGGTTTAATAGTTCAATTCTGTACATTTTGGTACATTCAGTCCGGGGGCCAGTCTGTTTCTAGCGCGTATATACACTCAGGGCCCTCCGTTACCGCGGAGCTTGTTTCGTTGAAAGGTTATAACCAGGCTGGACTCGGGCTTTTTTGGTTAGGGTAACGGGTGTGGGTCGTGGGAGTGGTGGGTTTAAGAAATTCGGTGAGCGGACGCGCGTGGGGTTTTATGGGTGTAGAGGTGTTAGAATCTCGTTTGAGGGTAAGCGGTTTTGTTCGTGTTGGGTTTCGGGGATCAGGGGTAATATTATAAGGGTGAGAGGTTTTGCGGGTGCGCGTTCCGGGGATCACGGTAATAGTATAAGGGTGAGGGGTTTTTTGGGTATTCGGGTCTTGGGTGCTGGTGTAAAAGTACAGGGGAAGGGGGTGCTGGGTCGGGGGGCAGGGTGGGTGGGTCTCGAAGTGCAGTCACCTCCTCGTGGTGAGACCTGGAAATTGGTGCTGGTTTTCCGTTGAGTAATCAGTGGAATACCATACCAAGCTAAGAACTGCGCAAGGAATTTATGGTTCAATTAATTTTGAATAAAACTTCTAATCTGCAGTTTGTTGGACGTTTAATAATTTTAAAAGAATGATAATGTAAGTATGGCGCGGTTGTACAGTACTATTGTTCAACATATAGAGAACATTAAGTTGTATTATCGTGTTATGCGATAAACTGTTTGATTGAAATATGCACGCTTTTATATGCGTTGCATACCTTTACAGATAATTTTCTAATAACATAATTTTCAAATCGCAAAAAATACATTTCGGGAGTAATTTAGTATCTTAAAAGTTTGCGCCGTGACACTTTGAAACTCGTAGTAATAGTTGCAACTATTGGTTTTCGATTTATAAATTTTATCACACATTTGAATGGTTAATATTGAATATAAAAATAAATATTGTTACAGAACTCGCGTGGACCTGGAAATGAACAACGGGACAACTCCCAGCATCGGAAATCTACAGAAGAAATTACACACATATAACAAAATCAGATTATTTATTGTAAAATTATTTTATACAATGTATTTACAAAAATCATAATAAATTATATTAATTTAACAGTATTACAATGCTTTATCATTTATTCCATCTCCTACCTTGTCTCAGATAATAATAAAGAATATCCTGCAAAAATTAAAAATAAGATTTGAAAAAACTAGTAAGAAACTCGAAAAATAAAGAAAGTAACAAAATCTGTTGAAAAATTTCGCGAAAAATATTCCGTGCTACCTCCTCGGTTGTTATGTTCTCCTGATACAAAATCTCGATTTTCGGGGCAAAGTTCGGTTCCGATTTGAAAGTTCCGCGCTCGGAAAATTCCGAGAAATGACGTCACGTTCCGAGAAATCGCGAAATTCTGAGAAATGACGTCACGTTCCGAGAAATCGAGGAATTCCAAGTAATGACGTCACGTTCCGAGAAAAATATTACGTGCCACCTCCTCAGTCATTATGTTCTCCTGATACAAAATCGAGATTTTCGGAGCAAAATTTGAAATGAATTTGAAATTTCGTATCAGGAGAACATGACATGCAAGGAGGTCGCACAAGTTTCCCGCGCTTTCGATTTCAGATTCGCGCTTCAAATTCAGTTCAAATTTAGCCCCGAAAATCTCGATTTTGTATCAGGAGAACAGAACAACCGAGGAGGTGGCACGGAATATTTTTCTTGGAACGTGACGTCATTTCTCGGAGCCTCCCGATTTCTCGGAACGTGACGTCATTTCTCGGAATTTCGCGATTTCTCGGAACGTGACGTCATTTCTTGGAATTTCACGGCTTCTCGGAACGTGACGTCATTTCTCGGAATTTCGCGATTTCTCGGAACGTGACGTCATTTCTGGGAACCTCCCGATTTCTCGGAACGTGACGTCATTTCTTGGAATTTCTCGAGCGCGGAATTTTTGAATCGCAACCGGACTTTGCTCCGAAAATCGAGATTTTGTATCAGGAGAACATGACATTCAAGGAGGTGGCACGGATTTCCCACGCTTTCGAATTCTCGTAATTTTTCAACAGACTTCGTTACTTTTTTTATTTGTTCGCGTTTCTTACTACTTTTTTCGAACATTATTTTTAATTCTTGCAGGATATTATTTATTATTATGTTAGATAACATAGGAGGAGGAATAAATAATAAAGCATTGTAATACTGTTAAGTTAATCTAATTTATTATGATTTTTGTAAAATACATTGTATAAAATAATTTTGCAATAAATAATCTGATTTTGCAATATGTGTGTAATTTCTTCTGGAGATTTCCAATGCTGGGAGTTGTCCAGTTGTTCATTTCCAGGTCCACACGAGTTCTGTAACAATATTTATTTTTATATTCAATATTAACCATTCAAATGTGTGATAAAATTTATAAATCGAAAACCAATAGTTGCAACTATTATTACGAGTTACAAAATGTCACGGCGCAAACTTTTACGATACTAAATTACTCCCGAAAAGTATTTTTTGCGATTTGAAAATTATATTATTAGAAAATTATCTGTAAGGTATGCAACGCATATAAAAGCGTGCATATTTCAATCAAACAGTTTATCGCATAACACGATAATACAACTTAATGTTCTCTATATGTTGAACAATAGTACTGTACAACCGCGCTATACTTACATTATCATTCTTTTAAAATTATTAAACGTCCAACAAATTGCAGATTAGAAGTTTTATTCAAAATTAATTGAACCATAAATTTCTTGCGCAGTTCTTAGCTTGGTATGGTATTCCACTGATTACTCAACGGAAAACCAGCACCAATTTCCAGGTCTCACCACGAGGAGGTGACTGCACTTCGAGACCCACCCACCCTGCCCCCCAACCCAGCACCCCCTTCCCCTGTACTTTTACCCCAGCACCCAAGACCCGAATACCCAAAAAACTCCTCACCCTTATACTATTATCGTGATCCCCGGAACGCGCACCCGTAAAACCTCTCGCCCTCATAATATTACCCCTGAACCCCGGAACCCAACACGCACAAAACCGCTTACCCTTAAACGTGATTCTAACACCTCTACACCCTTGATTCTACGCCTATAGAACCCCACGCGCGCCTGCTCACCGAATTTCCTAAACCCACCACTCCCACGACCCACACCTGTTGCCCTAACAAAAAAAGCCCGAGTCCAGCCTGGTTATAACCTTTCAACGAAACAAGCTCCGCGTCAACGGAGGGCCCTGAGTGTATATACGCGCTAGAAACAGACTGGCCCCCGGACTGAATGTACCAAAATGTACAGAATTGAACTATTAAACCAAACTCCGCATAAACGGAGGGTTTGCGCCCACCCCCCACCCTACCGTACCCCCCCACCACCCTACGGCCCCTTTACCAACCCCCGGAAACCGTTAGCAAATACAAAAGCAAATAAAAAAGCACCCCAATTCAACGTGGCTATAACGCTAAAACGCACTCAAGCTCCGCGTGAACGGAGGACCCTGAAATGCTGGAAGGATCACGCCTCTGCACGACGGCCCCCGGCGGTGGGGTCGCATCACGGCCACATCGATTATCTAATGGAAAGTACTATAAAGTACTATAAGACTACTCTACTAAACCAAACTCCGTGTGAACGGATGGTTTGAACCCACTCCGGGTGAACGGAGGGTTTGAACCCACACCCCGTTTTCCGCGCCACCGAAGACCCGAATACCCGCAAAACCCCCACCCTTATGCTATTACCCCCTGATACATGGAACCTAACACGCACGAAACCGCTTACCCTTAAACGCGATCCTAACCGCTACCCCTTCGACTCAAAACCCACAAACCCCTTAAACGCGATGCACCCTCGTCCCACACCCCTAGCAAAAAACGCACAGGGTTCTACACCTACAATCCACACCGATTGGTTGGTGTGCCGTATTCCTACACCGATTATCGCTATACCTTCGCCCTACTAATACCCCTTGACTCTACACCCACAGAACCCCACGCGCGCCTGCTCACCGAATTCCCTAAACCCACCACTCCCACAACCCTCGCGCGCGATAACCTAACCAAAAAGGTCCGAGTCCAGCCTGGTTATAACCTTTCAACGAAACAAGCTCCGCGGTAACGGAGGGCCCTGAGTGTATATACGCGCTAGAAACAGACTGGCCCCCGGACTGAATGTACCAAAATGTACAGAATTGAACAACTGGACCAAACTCCGCATAAACGGAGGGTTTGCTCCCACCCCCCTCCCCCATATACCGTATACCCCCAACCCTACGACCGCGAAACCCACCCCCGGAATACGCTAGCAAATAAAAAAGCACCCGAATGCAACGTGGCTGTGACCTTTCAACAAACCAGCTCCGCGTGAACGGAGGGCCCTGAGAGTATATACGCGCCACGGCCACGCTGACTGCTGGGCAAAAGGTACCAAATTTAAAGGTACTTACAGACTACTACTTTACTAAACCAAACTCCGCGTGAACGGAAGGTTTGAATCCATCCCTTAAACCGCGTACCGCGAACGTTACGACCGCGTATCCCAACGTTACGACCGCGTACCCCCAACGTCACGACCGCGAAACCCACCCCCGGTACCCCTAACAAATAAAAAATGACTCGAATGCAACGTGGCTGTGACCTTTCAACAAACAAGCTCCGCGTGAACGGAGGGCCCTGAGAGTATATACGCGCCACGGCCACGCTGACAACTGGACAAAAGGTACCAAATTTTAAGGTACTAGCAAACTACTACTTTACTAAACCAAACTCCGCCTAAACGGAGGGTTTCAATCTAGATACTCCCTACCCTTTAACCCCCTATTCTAAACTCTCTAATTTGTAAACCCCTAAACCCTTCCCTCGTAGATCCTACTTTCCCTAAGTCCTAAATTGGTAGAACCTATTCACTGACTATATTCGAAACTCTCTGAAAAGCGAAAGAAAACCGTGGGCAAAACCTACAAATTATTCTAATTCGCGGTACTAATTTTCGAGTTCTTCTGGCAGGCCTCTTTGAGACTTCTTCATCGAGGGAAACATCTATGGAAAACCCAAACGAATACGAAATAGAAAATGCAATACGTAAAATATATGAAATATTAAAACTAATTAATAGGTTGTAGCATTTAAATATTTTTTACTGTGTTCGGATTCTAGTTTTTTAACATAGTTCGTGGAATTATAAATTTTCCTAAACTACATGTTCACTTAAAAATGTTTGAATATTCCCTACGTTCGTTAAAAAAGAGCTTCCGAAAAACTAAACTCTGAGAAGACTAACAGATCTTGCGAAGTACCCAAAGGAGTACTTATACTAATTAATGAGTTAAAAATTCTTTAAATTAAAACGTTGAAATTAAAAAATTGATTACTACTTATAAATTAAGGATTTTAATGTTGGAATTAAAATTAATGTATTTTGTTCCAATAATATTATAATTCTTTGGATGATAACAGAGATAGCTTAAGTATTTGTCAAAACCATTGCATTTCCAAAATAAAGTGACAATTTTCAAAAAAGAAATTCGGGAACATATCCGAGAGCCTCTAACGATGCAAGACAGTAATTTAATAAGTTTGAAATATTAGATAAAGTAAAATATTCATATCAGAAAATTTGAGAGGCTGTATTAATTTGCAACACCAATTTAATAAGCTTGCAGTTTTAGTTAAAAATTGAATATTCGTAATTATGATTTAAATATTACATGAAACACCTAATGTGTTCTCGAAAGTGAAAGTGAAAACGATAAAAAAAGACTTACCGTTCGTATTAAACAATAAATGACCCAAATGATCAAGAAGTACAAAGTAATATTTTAATTAATTAGAAATTCGAAATTCGAAACTATTTGTGCAAAATAATATTACATTTTATTTGGGAACGACATTTGTGTTAGTACTTCTCGATCTTTGATCATAGTGTACAACAGACAAATAGCGAGCATAGTGATAAAGTAACGTAAAGAATGGTAGTCCATCGTAGAATAGAATGCCTATTCTAATATGGACAACCATTACGTTGCAGCCCTCTTCGTGACAATATGTCGGGCCTCTTCGAAGATACATCTGTAGATTTCCTTCTTCTTCGGCAAGCAGATGAGAATGAATTCGACAAAACATTTGCAGCAACTCGATATTAAACCATAGATGTTTATACAATTAATTTAAATAAATGTAGAAGCACGAAATACACTCAATATGCAAGATATAAATTTTTATTTAAAAAATTCTTCTAATTGTACTAATAAAAATATTAATTTGCATAAACATCCACAATTTCTTTATGAATGTTCGACTATTCCCTACGTGCGTTAAAAAAAAAGCTTCCGGACTAAACAACTTCGAAAGAACAACAGATCGAATAAAGAATCCAAAGAAGCACTAATTAATAAATTTTTAATTTATAGATATTATTACTAAATTCAAGACTATAATATCTGAATGAAAATTTTCGAAGTAAATTAAATCTCCTGAATTGCTTACTTGTAAATTTGTATAAAAAATATGTATTTAAATTGAAGATTCAAACATTTACTTAATTTTGAGCTGACAAAAAACAATATTTTGAATTTAAAGTGGAGTTTGTATCATGAATAATTTGCTAGCCTATTACATGTAGGGGCCGCCGTTCAAGCATTCGAAGTTTGACACCGAGGAATAACGAATATGTACGAAGAAAATATTGCAATTCGACACCGAACGACGAAATTGAAATACCGAGTTTAAAAAATTGATATGTATAAAAATGGATGCTAAAACGGCCAGCACTACACATAATAATTGAACACAAAAATATGACTAACCTTCCGTCTTCATGTGTGCTAAAAATCCCAGCGAAAAATGTAATTAGTAACATAGCTAACGATCTAAGACTTTTTTCAGAGAAGAAGATAATAAAACACAAGGAAGGGTTTTGTTTGTTTTATTCACTTTATTTATTTCACATATTTTATTTATCTTATTACGTTGAAGGAATGGGAAGGGAAAAGGTACGTATTCAGAGCTGGGTAATTTGGAAATTTATTTTAATAAAAAATAAGTAAACTGTTTCCTGTTCACTACATGAAATATATTTCCAAGCTCTGAATGAACATGTTAAAAAAACCCTCGAGTGGTAGGATTATCGAAGCGATGAATCTAAGGATTGAAAACAATGAACAAAAAATGTTCAACTGTTATCGCTTCGATGCCACCTGCCAGCTCGTCGCGAAATGCTTTCTTGTTTACATTACGTAAGCAAGCCCGAACGTCCTTCGAAAGGTTTTGCGTGTAACAGATCGAAGCTTTATTACGAGATAATATGAAATTCTATTGCAAATAATAATACTGAATACAATGAAGTTGTGTAAAATTATTAAATCATATGAAATTGTGTAAAATTATTAAATCATGAAACAGTAATGGATGTAGTAAATTTATGCAAACGCGAGACACAAGAAAGCCCTGACAAATAATATATCAATGTACACGAGTAATAAAATACTCGTGGTCACTATGCTCGCAATAATAAGCAAAAATACAACCAATTCCCGTGTCGTTTCGGACCATTCGTCCTACGACATGATTGGGAACCTGAGGAACAATGAAATATGTGACTCACCGTATGGCGATTAGCATCACGCGTCTTCTATGGTCCCCATAGCCTGCATCGGGTAGATTATCAGTAGCATCAGTAGTATCCAGGATGCAGTCCTATATCCAGGTACCACCACTCGTTAATAAAAAAAAAATGAGATAAAAGTCTAACACTCCCGGTCGCGAAACACTGTAGGCGAATTGAATTTGTATCGAATCGGTGATATAAAAACAAATAAAAATAAAAATCTAACACTCCCGACCGTTAATAGTGATGAATGGGCTAAATTACGCGAAATCACGAAGCTATAACCCGTAAAAACGCGTTTATGGTTGGCGATTATGCGAGACGCGTTTCGTTCGACCTGTCAAACATCCGTACGCGATGGCGTCCCACGCTGGAAAGGGTCACCTCGACCGGTGTCACGGACCAGCAGCCGGCCGCGGTTGCGCAGAACGATTCAGCGCGAATTTGAAATAAGTAAAGTTATGGCATCGTCGCTAATGTAAAATAACGATTAATAAAAATTAATTGAACGATAACGCGTATGGAATATTATATTCATTTCCTATAAATTATCTATATTTTTCCTATCTAGAAGAGTGTGTTCATAAATAATCCTACGAAATTTAGTTTTATAATTCTATTTGCTTTTCACTTCGTAACGAATTTTACAGGTTTAGTAACTTTTTACATTTAAAATAACAAATGAAGGTAATCGTGAATTTCTAATACAGAAGGATTGTGTAGAACCGAAATTGTTCATTACTTTGCGCGGAATTATAAATTATGAATAGAAATGGTAAAAGTTGAGACACATTTTCTTTTACTGATTAGAATTGACAGCTTAGCTTCATTGTAAGCATTAGAATTATTTTATTAATAGAAATGTATTTTTCCAATCTTAAGCTTCTCACGATTTTACTAAAATCATAATCATAATAGAAGCAGAGGTGTATAACGTTTTAGATTAACCAACAAATAACCAACCATCATTATTTAAATATTAAAAGTATATATCCTTTAATCAATCAAATTTTACAGAATATTTTTCTTATTTACTAACGAAATATTAAAGATATTACATGAACTGTAGTATATAGGTTCGATAGTTTAAAAACTATCAAAACTTCAAATAATTTAATTGCAATATATTGAATACAAGGAAATTTAGAAGTGCCTCTGTTTAGTGTTAAAAATCGTTTACATTTACAAAATTAAAAATAATTAAATAATACCGGACAATGGGAACTGCAAAAATTTATTGTACAAACAATTATAAAATTCAGTAAATTATTTGTTTTTAAAGGACATCATCGATTTATCATCCGAAAAATTGATTAATCGTCAAAAGAACACATTTTACGTAATATCATTCAGATTTGTTATAAAAATTTTAATAAAATATTAAACCATCGAAAATATTGCCTAAATGTATAAAATTATTAAAAATTGTACACAATTTAATTGTAATTCATTAAATACCATGAAACTAAAAGTAATTCTATTTTGCGCCAAAACTTGACTGTATTTATTAATTAAAAAATAACTAAACAATGAAGGCTAATTGGTAATGCAATAAATTATTGCATAAAGAATTGAAATTTAAGGAATTGTGATGAACAAAGAGAAATAAGGAAATTATATATATATAAGGAAAGGGCAGCTTTCTGCACTTTTTTTTTCATTGACTCAACCACAGATAATATCGAAAAATCGAAGAGTACAAATAAATGATAAAAGCCATTAATTTAAGGATGCAAGAGTGATGCACGTTTATTCGGTAAAATAATGTACAAATAAATAGGTGTGGGTTTGGTTGAATACAATGCACTTCATCGATCTTACTCATTGTCTCCGCATGAAAACTCATACGTACATATACGTCACTACAGGTAAAATGAGTCCTGGTGAGAATCCAACCACATTGGATTTCAGTGCTTTAAGAGCGAGAGAGAAAGTCTTTCATTTGTTTTCTCTCTCGATTTCCCGAAGTCGTCCGAAACGCTGAGCTCATGTACACGCATCTTCTGCGGTAGTGTGCGTAGTGGTGGGGGGTGTTCTCGAGAACTCCGGTCCCCAATCTGGCATCAGAGCGCATACCATCACAAGGAAAACCCTGATGAGGAAGCAACCAAGGCAGCTGAGCACCTGCAACATATTGCCACTCATCAAGAAACTTAAAGTCCAACTCGCCGGTGGGTTCACTGGGATGACCAATTATCACCAGGATGTAATAACACAACGGACTGACGACCCACTTGAGACGCTCCGAGCAGACCTCAACATTACAGATTCCGAGGATTCAGCGGATGAGAAAATGCTGGTCAGTCCCACCGGCCAAGTTCAGGTAAACCCCAAACTGCCAGCAAAAAATAAAACAAAATACCTCACTAACATCCCCATCATGAAGAAAAATCTAAATCCAACCTCACTAGATAATACGCCCAACATCCCGGTGACCAATAGATACTCTGTCCTCGCTGCCTTCTCCCATGCCCCCGATACCAGCTCCAAACCGTCCACTCCAATCCACCCCCCTCAAAAAAACAAACATTCCCCCGCACCACTCAATATCAATTCCCGCCCCGACCAAAAACCCCCTCCATTATACATCTATAACTTTAACTCCAGTATATCGAAACTTGAAGCCGAGCTGTAGAATTCCTTCGAAAAAACCTACAGCATCAAGTACAATAAAAAAAACGTAAGACTCTAATTCGAAAAATTGGAGGATTACAAGAACTTTCAGGCAGAGCTAAGGAACCATAACCTCCTTTTCTATACCTTCTCCATAAAATCCGAAAGGACAATCCCAATGGTCCTAAAAGGACTACCCAATTGCACAGCGGAAGAGGTTATCGACCGCATTAAACAGCAGGGATTCCAACCCACCGACTGCAATAAAATAAACAACACCAATTCCTTCAAAATTAACTTCCCCCCGGAAACACCAATAGCAGATATTACCAGAATAAAATTTTTATTCAGTGCCAGGGTTTACTGGGAAAAATTCTTATCTAGGAAAATACACACCCAATGCTACCGTTGTCAAGCATTCGGGCATTCATCCACTAATTGCAATCTCCAACCCATCTGCGTGAAATGCGTTGATAAATATCCGATGGCAGAGTGCAAAAAGCCATATGAAGTCCCCCCCCCCCGATGCTAGAACTGTGGCGGACAGCACACTGCGAATTATTCGCAGTGCCCATCCCTCCTCAACTACCTCTCGAAAAGAGAGGCAAATCCCCACACCTTAAGGAAAGCAACTCCACCCCCCAAGACTGACCTCCTCACCTTCCCCACACTCCCAGTAGTCCCAACACCAGCCTGCAGCCTCATGCAGGCTAATCCTGCCACATACGCCCAAATCACAGCATCCCATACATACACTGCACCCTCCCCCCCGCAAATAACTCCCACCCCACTCAAGAACTACCCAACGGACCATTCTGACATCAACGACTTTACGCGCCTAACAACTGCAATTAAAGAACTAAATCAACTTACCGACGTTAAACAAATGATTTTCACAATAGAAAAATTCAACAACAGATTACGTACATGCACGACAAAACTTGAAAAGTTTAATGCCTTCTTATTTATCCTATCAGACTTAGATTAAAAAAAAATGGACGAATTCCCCAAGATCATGTTCTGGAACGCAGGTTCCATACTAAATAAAAGGAACGAGCTATTACTCATCCTCCACTCGCGAGAAATTCATATCCTCCTCGTTGCTGAAACTTGGTTAAAACCCTCACACACCTTCAACATTCCAGGATACACAATTCTTAGAAAAGACCGCGCGACGAAAGGTGGAGGAGTTGCCATCATAATACACCATTCTCTCGCCCATACAGAAATCAATACACATAACTCATTCCAACACGAAGTCCTCCTCATAAAACTCCACCAATCTAAACACATAATCGGCGTATTTTATTGCACGCCAAACATACAGCTTAACCCTAACGATTTAGACACCTGCTTTGGCTCCTCTACATTAATCGGCGGAGACTTTAATGTGAAACACAGCGCCTGGAACAACCCAAGGTCCAATAAATCCGGCGAAATACTCTATAATAACCTCCTCAGTTCTACCTACCGTCTGGTATTCCCCAACGACCTACCTGTCTACAACCGGGATGTCAACCCTGTACAATAGACTTATTTTTAACAAATATTTCAATAGCACTGGATTGCACCGTCACTGACGATTTCTCCTCTATACAGAGACCAATTCTACTTACTCTATCCGATAACAACCTGGCACTTCCCCTCTATTATCAAACAGACTGGGACAATATACCAAACTCAAACACATAAAATCCGTATAATCCACCGCCTTCACACTCCGGCAGATATTGACCTCGCAATAAAAAACACCACCTCCTTTATGCACTCCTCCACCCCAATAATCACAAACAAGAGAAATCCTACCTACTCCACTGATAATCATCTTGTCGCACTCATCCGGCTCAGGAGAAGAACTAGGAAAAAGTGGCAACAATCAGGAAACCACTCCTTATACCTTCAAATAAAAAACCTGTCCTCCAAAATAAACTCCAAAATAGCCCACCTCCGTAACTCCGAATGGGTACAACACCTCACCAAATTCAAAAAACCCGATCCTACCTTCTGGTCCACCTACAAAACCATCACCAACAAAAAACAATCCATCCCACCCCTGAAAATAAACGGGAACATAATTACCAACAACCTCACTAAAGCTAACATCCTAGCCGAATTTTTTTCACAGATGTACATAGCAGCCACCGACGCCTTTTCACCGCTTGAATCAAAAATCAACCTTTTTTACGATAACCTCACTAAAAATACTCCGCTTGAAAATAACAACTTTCCAGTCACACTTATTACACCAAGACTCATAGCCGGCTTCGTCAAAAACCTGAAAATCAAAAAAGCATGTGGACCTGATGGAATTTCAGCCCAGATGCTCCAAAACGCCTCCCCAAAGTTGATCCTCCAGCTGTACCACATCTACCGGTCGTGCATTAAAACATCCTACTTCCCAACCTCATGGAAAATAGCCAAGGTCATCCCCGTGCCAAAACCAGGCAAACAAAAAGACAACCACTGTAACTACAGGCCAATCAGCCTCCTCTCTATTCCAGGTAAGATCCTAGAAAAAACTATCCTCATCATACTTCAAGATCACATAAACAAATACAACATCATGACACCTGAACAATTTGGCTTCAGGCAGAGACACTCCACGGTACATCAAGTCGTTAGAATCACGTAGCAAATCGCACATGAATTAAACGTGAATCGGCATGTTGCCATGATTCTCCTAAACTTGGCAAAAGCGTTCGACCCTGTCTGACACCCAGCACTTCTTTACAAACTACACACTGTTGGTTTAAACCCCCAATTCATAAAAATAATACAGTCCTATCTCACCTCTCGTCAATTCTTCGTGCACGTTAACGGGGCCAAGTCAGACCCACATCTCATTCACGCCGGAGTTCCCCAAGGCTCCATTACATGTACATTAACGACATTCCTAAACACGACGGCTGTGCACTCGCCCTATACGCGGATGACACAGCTCTCTACTCCTCCTCATGGAACCTACATACCCTCCAAACGCGACTACAATCATATCTTGACTCGGTGCTAACTTTTTTCAGTAACTGGAAATTATCAGTCAACCCTACAAAAACTAAAGCCATCCTCTTCTCCCTAAAGAAAAATAACCAATTCAAATTACAAAACCATCTCCATATTGACAACCATCCCTTACCGTGGTCCACAACGGTCAAGTACTTGGAAGTCATCCTACATAATCGCCTCTCCTGGAAACCCACGGTACAGGACAGAACAAACAAAGCCATAAAAATCTCCTCCGCCCTACATGCAGTCATTAATAAAATATCACACATCAGTTTAAAACTACGCCTACTCATATACAAAGCTTGTATCAGGCCAGTCATCACAAACGGCGCTCATGCTTGGTGGTTCCCCACACACAACAAATATTCATTAAACACCCTCCACAAACGAACACAAAATAGAATATTAAAAATCATCACAGGCAAACCGACAAGATACTCCACAGAAGACCTCCTTAACGTAACTAATATCACCCACATGCACGAACATATAACAGGCTTAATAAATAAATACAAAGTCACACATCACCAAAATCCACTAATACAAATAACGGGGACATACGACATTAATCGTATCCCGTATAAAACAAAAATCCCAATACCCCTTTCACACTACAGCACAGCACAGCCAGCCATCGCTTCAAACAAGACTCAATAATCAAATTTATTCCCTACAGATCCAGCAAATACCCATCCAAGTTCGGAGGTTTTTTGAAAATTTTCCTCCCCTCACCTTATGCAATCAAGATCTACTTTATTCATTTCCATAGGTAACGCCACTCACATCTCTTAGCTGATAAGTCTGGACCACAGACAGGAGCGGCACAATAATCAATTCAAACAAAAAAAAAACACAGCATCGCTTCTCGGCCTATGGCTAAGATCAAAGTATAGTAAGCTTAATATCTGGTACTCTCCCCATAGGGGAGTCAGAATATAAGTTTGATTTTTGAGGATCGGCGGACGAAGGAGCTCGCTCCTCCCCCGCCGCGGGTCGAACCTGCTCTGCAGTGCCGCAGGACTCGGCCCTTACCAGTAGTTTCTCACATAATTCTTTTTACATTGTTTTATTTTATATATTCTGACTCCTCTCTTCTTCTTTTAAACTGTGTGCGGTGAAGTGTGTTTTCGCGAGTGAACAGTGGTGCGCGAGTGGTTCCTGCCTGGCTACAAGTGGTGGACGTTTGTTACGAGGTAAGAATTGGTCAATTTGCTGCATGAACTGGTGAAGGGTCAGTTTGCCCTGAGCAAACTCCTGGGAAATTTTTGAATTTTTGGTTGTCGCGGTCATTTCGTGCCCGCGGGACCGCCGGACCGCCGACGGACCTGCGCGGACGGTCCGAACAGCGGCAACAACATCAGCAGCGAGGGTGCCGACGCCGGAGAACCGTCCACCTGCCACGGCGTCGGCAGGCCGACCATCAGCCACCGGGGGGTCTTCGACAGCCTCCACCAGCCGGCACTCGGCGGGCAGACGGACCCCGCCGTCGGGGCAACGCCGGTCCGGGGAGAAGAGGGGGCAAGGGAGCGGGGGCCCCAACACCAGCAACCCCCGCTCCTCCACATCATCTGGAGGGGCCGCTCCAAGGGCCAAGGAAGGAGCGGCCAAACCGCCCCCCCCACCCGGACCCCAGAAGAGGACAACCCCGACGAGGACGGTGACACCCACCACCACCTATGCGGATGTCACCAAGGGGCCGTCACCCGTCCTGGTTGAGGCCGCTGCGGTGTCGCGCGCGGCCCGGGCTCTGCCCATTTTGCCCATGGTCGCGCAACCGACGGGGGATACAAGGACCAAGCTGTCCCCCAGGGGGGTGCCGACCACCTGCACCCCCCCTTCCACAACAACGGGAGCGACGGCGACCACCACCACGCCGTCGTGCAGCGGCCCAACCGGGACAATTACAACGACGACAACGACGACGACAGTCTGCGGCGGGCCGATCCCCACGGCGGCCGTAGTAACTAGTAACATCTACATAGGGGCGGCTATACTAACCGGGAGGTCGCCGGTGGGACTATCCATCTCCCCACCGGCCGCCCCGCCCGTTACCAGGGCGAGGGCGAGGAGGGCGTCTACAGAACCTCCCGAGGCCGCCCCAAAGAAGAGGAGGAGGGGGACCACACCAGGCCCGTCCCCCTCCAAATCACCGGCCGCCGGGGGTGAGGCATCACCACCGGCCGCAGACCGCTCCACCCCAAGGAGGAGGTCTCGGGCAACCTCACTTCCGCCCGAGTCCAGGAGCAGAAGAGAGGGGCTGCGCCCAAGGAACATCGTGGGAGCAGCCGGGGTCCCCGCACTCACCAAAGGGGGCCCCAGGGGTGGAGCCGAAACCCAAAGGTAGGGCGGCCGCGAGGGTCCACAAATCCCCCTCGCTCAGCCCCCTACCAACCATAAGGGAGTCGTCGTCGGAGTCAGACGAGTGCCGAGCGGAAGAGGATTGGAGCACCGTCCGAGCACCTAGAAGGAAGAGCGGCAGGAGGAGGGTTGGGCGGCTGGAGGACACTCCGTCGCCCAGGGTCGTACCGGAGAGGAAGCGGCCGTCGCCTAACCAAGTCGTTAAGGAGTCGAAGAGGAGGACACCGCCGGCGCCAATCCGAGTGGCGCGCCACGGTGGGAGGAGGTGACGGACCTCGGCGGGGGCCCGAAGTAATAGACGATAAAATTATTAATTTTAAAGTTAAGCTAGTGACGGATCGGGCGACAAGCCCGATTAGATTTATGACGCCGAGCGGTACCGGTGAGTGTTTAGCAAGTGCTGTGTCCAGTCTCCCCGGGCTAAACCGGGGTGTGCAAAATTCTAATAAGTGCATCTGTGGAGCGGCGGGAAACAACCCCGCCAGCAATAATAGTAGATACGCGGGAAGGAGCCGAAACCCCACGTCGAGGGTATTCTCCCGCGTCGCGGAGTCAAGGGCCGCGTCGACGTCGCGGAGGGGAGGCAATACTGCCGAACCCGAAGCTGTCGATGTAGACGCCCAGCCCGTCGCCACTCGGAGCCCTTCCCAGGTAGGGACCGGGTCGCGCCGGGGCGGGCTAGCGGGCCCGCGTTACTCCAGACCGCGTCGAGGTGGTCTGCCCACATCGGTACCCCCGCCGCGATCGACTAGCGCCACATGCGTCCCCCGTGAAAGCGATCGTCACGAGGAACTGCCCGGCACTGCCCGGTCTTTTGGGCCCGCTCAGGGGTCCAGGGCCGCCGCAGCTGCCATCAGGGCACAACTCGTGGCGATGGCGGAAGCGGTGGAGACGCCCGAACAACTAGAAGACCTTGCCACTGAGGTGGCAAGGTTCTTCGGTGGCAAGATCGCCGCGGGAGCCGATGAGGCAACATCGACCGCCTCAAACGCGAGACTCGGTCGGCAGAGGGCGACGGCGAGCAGACGGGACCGTCGTCCCGGTATGGGTCTCCAATCGCGAGAGACCGGAGCCCCGGAAAGTGGAACGGGACGGGTGGAGGAGGCAACTCGCCTCCAACGCCTGTTCAGAGCGGACCGAAAGCGCGCAGTCCAGGAGGTGCTTCAGAGCCCTCCTGAGCACTGCCAAGTGCCTATGGATGTGGTCCATAGGCACTTCACTAACATCTACACGCGACGTGTCCCCTCTGGACAGGTGCCTTTGGCTCAGTACGAGGCCCCTATTGAGGGCTCTAATGAGCGCCTGGTGTCCGACCTGACCCAGGTCGAGGTAGCCCGTCGGCTCGGGAGGATGAAAAAGTCCTCTCCGGGTCCAGACGGCCTCACCTATCTCGACTTGCGACGGAAGGACCCAGGTTGCATCCTTTTAACGGCGACCTTCAACGCCTGCCGCCGTACTGAGCACGTCTCGGAAAGCTGGAAGGGGTCATCCACCATTCTTGTATACAAGAAGGGGGACCGGGATGACCTCGCGAATTGGAGGCCCATAGCGTTGGGAGACGTAATCCCAAAACTGTTCGCGGCCGTCCTCGCCGACCGAATCTCGCGTTGGGCCGTTGAAAACCAACGGCTTTCCCAGGCCCAAAAGGGCTTCCTGCCGCACGAGGGGTGCCACGAGCACAACTTCGTGCTGCAGGAAATCCTGGAGGACGCGGAAAGGAGCAAACGCGAAGTGGTAGTGGCGTGGTTGGATCTTTCCAACGCGTTTGGATCGATCCCCCACTCCATTATCACGGACTCGCTGGTCCGCACCGGCGTACCCCGCTCCCTCCTGAACCTCGTCAGCAACCTGTACACAGGTTGTTGGACGAAGGTAAGGACTTCGAGCGGCTACACGGGGCGGATCAGCATGGAATCCGGAGTCAGGCAGGGGTGCCCCCTCTCCCCAATATTGTTCGACCTGGCGATCGAGCCGTTGGTCCACATGGCCAGCGTTTCGGGAGTCGGGTACGACGTATTGGGACAAGAGGTGACAGCCCTGGCCTACGCTGACGACATAGCTGTCGTCACGAGAACTCCGGAGGACATGCAAGGGCTGCTGTGCGCAGCCGAGGAAGTGGCAGCAGCTCTCGGCCTATCCTTCAACCCGAGTAAGTGTGCAACTCTGCACGTTACAAAGGTTGGAGGAGTGGCCGAGACTCAGTTCACCCTCGGAGGAGTACTCGTTCCCCCCTTGAAGCGAGGTGAGTCATATGACCATCTCGGGGTCGCGACGGGAGTTCGCGTCGACCCGACCCCACTTCCAACCATCGAAGGCCTGCTTCGGGATTTGCACAGGCTAGACACCTCTCTGTTGGCTCCATGGCAGAAGGTCGAGACGGTAGCAAGTTTTCTGCTGCCGCGACTCGACTTTTTGCTGCGGGGCGCCAGAGTGAGGAAGGCACCTCTGAAAGAAGCCGACCGTATCCTAAAGCGAACGGTCAAGGCTTGGCTGTGCCTGCCTCAACGTGCCAGTGCGGAAGTAGTCTACATCCCCCCCTCCAAGGGTGGTTGTGGGCTGCTTCCCCTGGCAGATCTCGCCGACGTGATGACGATCGGACACGCATTCAGAATGCTGAATGCGGAGGACGACGTCGTCGCATCAATAGCGAGATCAGCGTTGCTCGTGACCGTTCGCCAGAAGATCGGTCGTGCCCCGGACAACCGGGACCTTGCGGAGTACCTGTCGGGCTCTTTGGCCGGGGACTTCGAAAGGCCTTCCACAGGTCGCACCTCGTTCTGGGCGCAGGTGAGGGCTGCCTGTGCAAGGACCGGAGCGCGCATCGGTGTCAATTGGAGGTGGGATGAGGGTCGGCGCGAGCTCTCTGTCGAGCTACGACCCCCAAACGGACGCTCTGTCCTCGTGCCGCCCGCTGCCAAAGGGCTTATTATTCGCCGGTTGAGGTCCGCAGTGATGGATCACTACCTGGGATCGCTTCTCAAGAAGCGTGACCAAGGGAAGGTGTTCGATGCCACCTCCCGGCATGGAGTGAGTAACCACTTCATGCGTACGGGAGGTTTTATCCGCTTCGCCGACTGGCGGTTCGTCCATCGAGCTCGACTCGACGTGCTCCCCTTAAATGGGGCGCGTCGGTGGGGTGAGATGGATCGCCGCTGTCGGCGTTGTGGATATGAGGCGGAGACCCTTCCTCATGTGCTCCAACACTGCGGACTTCACTCGGCGGCCCGGCAGCTGCGGCACGACAACATCGTCCTTCGGATCGCAAAAGCGATCCGGCTTCCGGGGGAGATCCGGGTGAACAGGCCGGTTCCGGGTGCTGATGACAGCACAGCGGCTCTGCGTCCCGACATTGTCGTGGCGCACGAGTCGTCAAGAACCGGCGTGCTGGTAGACGTAGCCGTGCCGTTCGAGAACACCTTCGGCGCAATCGAGGAAGCGAGGCTGGCCAAGGTACAAAAGTACCAGCCCCTCGCGGACTCGTTGCGTAGGCGCGGCTACAGGGTGCTAGTCGACGCGTTCGTCGTCGGCGCCCTGGGAGCCTGGGACCCGGGGAACGAGTACGTCCTGGACGTGCTGCGCGTCTCATCAGGATATGCGTCCCTGATGAGACGTCTCTTAACATCAGAGACAGTAGCCTGGTCCAGAGACGTCTACGTCGAGCACGTTTCGGGGATAAGGCAGTATTCCCGAACCGATGCGACGACAGACGTGGCCGCTACTGACTCCGCGACTCGGGAGAATCCCATCCGCGAAGAACCCGAAAACGACGTGCGGTAAAATCGAAAATTGAAAATAAAACTAAAATTAAAACTTATGTTACAGATTAAAATTATATGAGGCTCAGAAAAGCTATAACAGGAAAATAAAATTCCCGCCGCCCACCTATAATATTAAGGATCAAATCTCAGACGCGTGCAATATCCAATAATGAAGTATGTACCTATTTATTCTCCATAGCTCACCGGTACCGCTTGTAGGTGACTATTCTTTATTGTATGACTAAGCCCGGCTTGCCGGAAGTGGTAACACGCCCCTACGCTTATATTATATCTATTGACGACCCCGCTCGGACTCTTTACACCCGGGTAGGGGAAATATTTTATACTATAACTACATACCCTAGGGGGGGATTGTCCCCCAGGGTATCGAAATATACTATTAATAAGAACCACGGCGAGCCAACGTCGCATGATAGTTTGTTAAATTCTGTATCCATCCCCGGGGCTTCGGCTCTGGGGAAACATTTATTGATACCAATAAAGATGCTTTATCTGTTCTTATCAGCTTAATATCTGATACACTCTCCATCGGAGAGTCAGAATATTAGTCTGATTTTTGGAGCTCGGCGTTAGACGGGAGCTCGCTCCTCCTCCGCCTTGGGTCGGACCTGTTTTGCAGTTCCGCAGGACTCGGCCCACGTTTGACAGCTCCATATATAGTTTTCTTTTTCTTTCTTTTATTTATTATCTATTTTCTTTTTAAATATTCTGACTCTCTTTCTATCCTAAAGTGCGTGCGGTAAAAGTGTTTTCGCGAGTGAACAGTGGTGCGCGAGTGGTTCCTGCCTGGCTACCTGTGGTGGACTTTTTGAGGTAAGAATTGGTCAATTTGCTGCATGAGCTGGTGAAGGGTCAGATTTGTCTTGAACAAATCTTTGGGAAAATTTTGAATTTTTGATTTTCGCGGTCATTTCGTGCCCGCGGGACCGCCGGACCGCCGACGGACCTGCGCGGACGGTCCGAATTGGACCCCTCCTGCCCGCGCGAATTTTTCGCAACGGCGGGTTGTATTTGAATTCGTGTAGAGTCGAGATTGTTCTAATTTTTAACAGCTATCGGTGACGCTGGCCGTCACCCTTAGCTGGATCCCGTGACCCGGATCCGGTGCGGCCGGTTGGCCGGTTCGCGCCCTTTTGCTGGCCGCGTGCTCCCGGAAAGTCGCCCGCTGCCGCGGGCTCCGGGAAGACTAGGCCAACCCTAATTGGGTAGTAGTTTTATTAGAGTCGAGCTTGTATTTTATTAGTGATCGGGGTACGTTCCCTCTTTACAGGAACGTAACTCGATCCGTTGTCCACCCTCGTACCAGCCCGCCTGGTAGAAAAGTGCTCCTGGATTGATCGGGCGATCCGACGATCCAGGCAGACCGAATTCCGGGAATTTATTCCCGTGTGAATTCTGTGTTTTCTACTCGTTCGTTTGTCTTTTTAAGTGGCGGCTCATCCCTGGCAACGGGGACAGCCGGCACTCGCGAGGCGGGAGAAGCAGCTAGCCCCTCGCGCGCTAGCTGTCACTATTTTCGTGTGTGCGTGTGTGTGTGTGTGTGTGTGCGTCGGTCGGGGCGCAGTAGATAGGTCGGGCTATTTTAAATTTTATCTATCTGACCGTTATATATCTTATTCTATTTATTTATTTATTGTTATACATTTATCTATTTATTTATCCAATTATTTATTTCTGTATCACTCATATTAAATTATATATTTTACCCACCGACCCATTCCGTTACCCTGTATTGAATTAAATTATTTATCGATTTCTTCTGTTTATTTATTTATTCCTTTGTTTTATTTCGCGGCGACCCCGACACTCCTGTGTGTGTTATTTTATATCGTTATTTGTGTAATTACCGCGGGGAGCAAAAAAATAAAGTTTTAGCCTAGGATAAGAGCGGATACCATTTTATTTATTTATTATATATATTTATTTATTTATTTATCGCCTTTTAATTATTGACTATCTGGGTGTATCCCTTTTGATACACCCAGCGCTAGTATTTTAAAATTAATAAAGTAGAAAATAGAACACCGGTTCCGGACTCGCGAGGTTCCACCATGGCGGCTAATACCACCAATGTGGTAGTAATAAAATTTCCGTTCCCGCCACAGTTTGATTGCCCCTACTGTTTCAACAGTAGGGCTGTATTAAAAAAGGGCGTGGGCGTGTACCTGCGGCACGAGGACCTAGGGAAACACCTTAGGCTCCACCACCCTGGCGCAGTACGCCAGTTTGTTTGCGAGGCTTGCGGATTCACCGACGACAGCGCATATGCGCTGAAGAAGGTGAAGAAGCACTTCGCCGACAGTCACGGAGACGTCGGGGTGGCCAGTGTCGCGGTTACCCGCCCGACCCCTCCTGCGGGTGCCGCCCCCGCGAGTTCGGAGCCGGCGGCCGAGACGCGACTCTCCGTCAAGGTCTATACGACCGAGGCGGAGATCCGAGACACGCTCCTGCCGAGCGATCCTCCCCCCCCACCCTCTCGGGTTGGCGCAGTAAAAAAGATCAGCGCTCCAGCGACAGCGGTCGCAACGAAAAGGAAGGCGGCGGTGTCAAAGCCGACGGCCGCCCCTAAGAAGACATCCACCTCCACCACCACCAGGAGCATCGCGACCCTGCTGCGACGGGCGCCGCCCAACCAAGCGGCAACAACATCAGCAGCGAGGGTGCCGACGCCGGAGAACCGTCCACCTGCCACGGCGTCGGCAGGCCGACCATCAGCCACCGGGGGGTCTTCGACAGCCTCCACCAGCCGGCACTCGGCGGGCAGACGGACCCCGCCGTCGGGGCAACGCCGGTCCGGGGAGAAGAGGGGTCAAAGGAGCGGGGGCCCCAACACCAGCAACCCCCGCTCCTCCACATCATCTGGAGGGGCCGCTCCAAGGGCCAAGGAAGGAGCGGCCAAATCGCCCCCCCCACCCGGACCCCAGAAGAGGAGAACCCCGATGAGGACGGTGACACCCACCACCACCTATGCGGATGTCACCAAGGGGCCGTCACCCGTCCTGGTTGAGGCCGCTGCGGTATCGCGCGCGGCCCGGGCTCTGCCCATCTTGCCCGTGGCCGCGCGAGCGACGGGGGATACAAGGACCAAGCTGTCCCCTAGGGGGGTGCCGACCACCTGCACCCCCCCTTCCACAACAACGGGAGCGACGGCGACCACCACCACGCCGTCGTGCAGCGGCCCAACCGGGACAATTACAACGACGACAACGACGACGACAGTCTGCGGCGGGCCGATCCCCACGGCGGCCGTAGTAACTAGTAACATCTATATAGGGGCGGCTATACTAACCGGGAGGTCGCCGGTGGGACTATCCATCTCCCCACCGGCCGCCCCGCCCGTTACCAGGGCGCGGGCGAGGAGGGCGACAACAGAACCTCCCGAGGCCGCCCCAAAGAAGAGGAGGAGGGGGACCACACCAGGCCCGTCCCCCTCCAAATCACCGGCCGCCGGGGGTGAGGCATCACCTCCGGCCGCAGACCGCTCCACCCCAAGGAGGAGGACTCGGGCAACCTCACTTCCGCCCGAGTCCAGGAGCAGAAGAGAGGGGCTGCGCCCAAGGAACATCGTGGGAGCAGCCGGGGTCCCCGCACTCACCAAGGGGGCCCCAGGGGTGGAGCCGAAACCCAAAGGTAGGGCGGCCGCGAGGGTCCACAAATCCCCCTCGCTCAGCCCCCTACCAACCATCAGGGAATCGTCGTCGGAGTCAGACGAGTGCCGAGCTGACGAGGAGTGGATGACCGTCGGTGCAGCCAAAAGGAAGAGCGGCAGGAGGAGGGTTGGGCGGCTGGAGGACACTCCGTCGCCCAGGGTCGTACCGGAGAGGAAGCGGCCGTCGCCAGCACAAGTTGAGGAGGAGAAGAGAGAGACACCGCCGGCGCCAATCCGAGTGGCGCGCCAGGTGGGAGGAGGCGACGGACCTCGGCGGGGGCCCGAAGTAATAGACAATAAAATGGTTAATCTTAAGGTTAGATTAGTGACAGATCGGGCAACGAGCCCGATCCGATTTCTGACGCCGAGCGGTACCGGTGAGTGTTTATCCAGTGAAGTGGCCAGTCGCCCCGGGCCAAACCGGGGCTGGCAGCAAAATAAGTGCACATGTGGAGCGGCGGGGAACAACCCCGCCAGCAATAACAATAGATTCGCGGGAAGGAGCCGGAACCCCACGTCAAGGGTATTCTCCCGCGTCGCGGAGTCAAGGGCCGCGTCGACGTCGCGGAGGGGAGGCAATACTGCCGAACCCGAAGCTGTCGATGTAGACGCCCAGCCCGTCGCCGCTCGGAGCCCTTCCCAGGGAGGGACCGGGTCGCGCCGGGGCGGGCTAGCGGGCCCGCGTTGCTCCAGACCGCGTCGAGGTGGTCTGCCCACATCGGTACCCCCGCCGCGATCGACTAGCGCCACACGCGTCCCCCGTGAAAGCGATCGTCACGAGGAACTGTCCGGCACGGCCCGGTCTTTTGGGCCCGCTCAGGGGTCCAGGGCCGCCGCAGATGCCATCAGGGCACAACTCGTGGCGATGGCGGAATGGATGGTCTACCCTAGTACCAGCCCGCCTGGTAGTGTAGTACTCTTGGATCGCTCGTGTGTTCCGACGGTCCGGTAGATGGAATTCCAGGAATTTTTCTCGTTTGAATTCTGTGAATTTGATCCGTCCGTTTTTCTTTCTTAAACCCTTTCGTTACGAGTGCTGGATATATCCGGCATCCGCGCGACGAGCTGTTGTAACGTAGGTTTATGCGTGGATCCTTGTTTCAAAATTTACCATACCGAATTAAATTACTAAGAATTATAACTTGGTGTTGTAATTACCATAAATTGTATTTTTATTTATAATAATAGCGAAATCTGTAAATATTTAAATAACTGAATATGCTTTAAAATATACTCATTTTCAAGTTTCTCATATAATATGACGAAACAGTTGTTAAGTAGCTCTTAAAAAAGTGTACATATAAGAGAATTTCAAGGTAGTGTTGAACGACGTTTTAGTGTTCACCGAAGACTACCAACGTGCAATGTGTACACTTTCCCGCGCGGCTGCCCGTTCAGTGGGATCACTTCGGCGGAGCGGACTGCCGTAACGAAAGGGTTAAAACACGCATTTCCAAACAAGGAAGTGGAGCCGTTGGAACCTATCGAGTTTGGACGGATGAAGCATCTGATATCGCTGCTGACGATTTTATCAGCTTTGATCTTCGAAACTAAGTAAGTCCCTCCACAAAACACACCTAGCTTTGATTTAAAATTTTTAAATCAACAATAAGCGTTTTAACGCCAGTCATAGCTTGTGTTACGATACTATAGCGGTCAATGTCAGAAACATCGTGGTGTGGAACACCCCTTCCCTGCTGAGTTCAGGAGAGTTCCTCGCGGATGGCTACGACCTCCATCAGCTACCCAACCGTTGCGAGTGATGCCGAACGTGCAACGAAGGAAACTGGCGTAGGACGAGCGACCATCGTTCCTGTCTACATTACAGAGATGGAATAGTTCGGCATATTCCTATCGGACAAACCGCCTTCACCAACCTCCTAGGTTTCAGTTGGCGGAACTAAAGCGAAAGCAATGTCGAAGACGATGGCTGTTAGAAAGAAGACTTCAACAGCCACGAATATCCGGAGTATTGCATTCCTGTTTGGACGTGTGTCCGCACCGTCCAGCCCCGATGCAACAACATCAACGTTAGAGGAGATGCCGGAGTCGACAGACAGATCATCTACCTCAAAAAGACTGCGAATTAAGAATGTCGGTGATAACGAAAATATTTCCAACTGTAGGTCAATCTGTTGGCTCAACGTGATATCAAACTTTTTTGAAGGTATTGTAGTGGATAAAATAACCGCTATCATCTTCATCCTTTGCTGACCACATTCACTACTGTTGCTAACACCGTGCACCGGTAGGCATCGCAAAAAACCGTTGACGAAGACGACCTATGCTCGCCTGTTTTCCAATGTTTGCCACGCGCCGTTACGTGAGTCATGGGAAAACAGAATAGGTGTTGGGCTAGATCGCACGTGCTGCGGCTAGATAAAAAAACAGAGAGGAACAGGAAAGGGAAAGAGAAAAGAATACGAGATTCGTCAGCGCCTCTTATCGGCGCTGAAATTAACGAAAATGCGCGTTCGTCGTGGGAAGCCGACGAACGGCACAGTGCATCACAGGACCTCGAGCGAACGACTTGGGCCTTCCAGGTCGTGCCGCAAAAAGAGAAGCATCCTACAGAAGAGGAGTAAAGCGAGTAACCGGGGTCTCCACATGGCCAACGTGCGTTGGAACGAGGGTACGAAGAAAGTACCACTACTGGAGCGGAACGATCAACTACGAGCACGTCGCAGTCCTGAGAAGCAAGTCGGAACTCTCACCAGCAGGAAGCACAAGGACCATAGCCGGGGCATCGCCATCGCTGGGTCGTTATCGGACAACAGTCAGCAGCATCAACAGCAGCGGTGAGTGTACTGCCAATTCTTGAATCCATTCCTTGTCTTCCGTTGAGAACCGCTACCACCTAGTTAAACATGTCTCAGCAAGCGCTTGCAACAGCAATTAAGAAACGCGGACAGGTTAAGGCACAGAAAACGAGGTTTAAAACGTGCGTTAACAATTTTACTGCTAATGATGAACTTGAAGGTTTGCGAGTTCGAGTAGAAAAAATAGCAGAGCTTTGGGACAAGTTTAACGCGGTGCAAGAGGAGATAGAACTCCTCACGAGTAATGACAGTGAGGATGTGGAGCGAGAATCTTTTGAAGAATTGTACTTCAGCGCGATGGGTCAAGCGAAACGCATTCTCTCAGCGAGAGAGGTAACACCGTGTCGTCGCGAAACTGAAACAGATTCCGGCATCTCCTCAAATCCGTCCATAGCGAATATTCGACTGCCAGAAACCAAATTACCCACATTCAGTGGCGATTATGATGAATGGCTATCGTTTAAAGAAAACTTTGATGCAGTTATTAATAGCAATACAACATTACCCGAGGCTCAAAGATTTCACTATCTAAGAGCTTGCCTTCAGGGAGATGCCGCGAAGATGTTACATTCGTTAGAAGCATCCGCGGGAAATTATAGATTGGCGTGGGAATTGTTAACAGAACGCTATAGTAACGAACGCGTAATTATATCAACGCACGTGCAAAGGTTATGCGATTTGCCATCGGTACATAGGGAAAGCGCGAAGGAACTCAGGGCATTGGTCGACGAGTCGACGAAACATCTGCGAGCGTTAACTGCACTCGGAGTGCCCACCAACTCATGAGACGCGTTGCTATTGCATCTAATCAGCATAAAACTAGACAAGGGTACACGATCTGAATGGGAACGATCCTGCAAGGGAACACGATTACCATGTATGGATTCATTTTGGAAGTTTTTACGCGAGAAATGTGTTACGCTCGAGAGTATGAGTACCGAATTTACGCAATCTCTGCCTCCTAAGAATCGGTTACCAATTCCGGTCATAAACAAACGCGCTCAAGTCCTTGTGGTTGCACCGAACAACCCGAAATGCGTTGCATGTTCCGCGAGTCACCGCGTCTCAGATTGTAAGGTCTATTTAGAGCTACCAGTAGATAGACGGTCGGAGCTGATCTCAAGAGGGAAGTTATGTTATAATTGTCTCCGATCAGGGCATCGGGTAAGAGATTGCAAGGCAAGTAAATACGCGAGGTGCAAAAGAAAGCACCATACAGCCTTGCATTCCGACGCGACGACGGGCCCGGAGTTCCTAGACCGTGAGCAGGTAGAGACCGAACAGACAGTAACAGGCCTTTTCACGAAAGGAGGAACGCAGGTCCTTTTGTCTACGGCAGTCGTATACATTACGGATAAACAGGGTCGCATGCAAAGGGTAGAGCGTTGCTTGATTCGGGATCACAGGCAAATTTTATAACGAAGGCATTTGCAGAACGGTTGGGGTTACCGCAGAAACGTATTCATACACCGGTAGTAGAGATTGCTGGATCTGAAATAAACCTGGATCAACACGTACGTGCAAGAGTAACATCGAGAGATAAACGTTTCACCGCGGAATTAGACTTCGTGATCAGTCCGGTGATTGCAGAATCGATACCGAGTCGTGCAATAAACAGGGCCAACCTGAATATCCCAGCCAATTTGTTTCTCGCAGATCCAGAATATCACGTGTCCAAGGAAATAGATATCCTGTTAGGAGCCGAACTATTCTACTCGCTAATGTGTGTAGGATAGATTAATCTGCATAAGACGGGTACAACATTACAAAAAACGAGGTTAGGATGGGTAATTGCCGGTCGGATATCAGCGAGCGGGTCGCGCAAAATTCAATGCCAGTTAACAATGGAAGATATAGATAGGAGATTTACCTACCCATCGCGTTCGACCTGCGCGACCGTTCCAATTCACAGGGATAGATTATGCTGGACCCTTTCTCATAAAGGAAAAAAGGGAACGAAACAGGAAATTAATCAAAGCATACGCCGTAATATTTATTTGTTTTGTTAGCAAGGCGGTCCATATCGAGTTGGTGGGTGACTTGAGTGCGGTCCCATTTATAGCAGCATTCAAGCGAATGATTGCGCGTAGGGGGAAACCTACGGATATTTATAGTGATAACGGTACAAATTTTGTAGGAGCGAACCGCGAATTGCAAGGCATGTACAAGCTAACTCAATCTGACGAGTATAAGGACAAACTTACTCATCTGTTTAGCGAGTATGGAATACGATGGCATTTTCTTCTGACGCGTACACCGCATTTCGGAGGGATCTGGAAAGCAGCAGTGCGATCCTTTAAATACCACTTTAAGCGTGTATGTGGAAATGACTCGTTAACATACGAGCAGATGAGTACGTTATGCACGGAAATTGAAGCGGTTCTCAATTCACGTTCGTTAGCATCCATTTCCAGTGATCCCAATGACCTGATTCCCCTGAGTCAAATAATTGTATAGGTTTAGTATTAAATAAACTTTGTTGAAATTCAATCAATCTAACCCTTAACAATTTGTTTCATTTTTGTAAAAGAAAATAAGTATCGTGCAACACAATTTAAATATTGGTTATACCGAACAACTACATCCTGCCGCCCCGGCCGTCAGCTATTTCTTGGCAACGCATATTCGCCAATACAATACAATAATAAAGATATATGTACATATAGATGTCCCTAGAATACGCTGTCTCCGATATTAGAAGACGGCTCACCATGCAGGTTTAAAATTTGTTGCCTAGTGCAAGCACAGTCTATCGTTATTTAAATAATCATGCAAATGTGATAAAGGACAATTCCGTTCTCATATTTAATTACTATTGTAAGATTATCACTGTCCATAGTGCGTCGTGCATCAAGCTGTTATGATGAAAATTTGCATCCACTTTCCAGTAGGTCGACTACTTTATCAGTTAATACTTATAAAAATATAAACAAAATAAAACAAATAAATAAATAAATATAACAAGTTAGATGATTAAAATGAAACGAGTATAGAGATACAAACGTGTATAGATAATTGAATAACACGTATAACTGATAAATAAATGAATAAATGTAGGCAATGACTGACTCCTACAGGCGGACACAAAAGTCATTCCTTCATACTCATAACGCCTCAGTCGAGCAGCTGTTGATCAATATACAGCTCTGTACTCTATGCAACGGAGCGCACAAGCTACTGAATTGTTTTCAGTATAAGAAACTTAGTGCGAAAGAGAAGTATTGGGTATTGAGTACAAGCCAATACTGTACGCTTTGTCTCTCACAGGGGCATAGCGTCTCTGATTGCGAGAGTAAAGTGACCTGTGACCAATGTAATAAGCGACATCACAGGACACTACATTTCGGGACCTCTTGCACAAACGACTCCAACGGAGAGCAGGAAGCAAGAAGGATCCCGAGCAAATATCACGGTTAAAACGAGAGTTCCTCTCAACCATCGAAAAATACAGCTGAGCAGCAGACTCCGGGGCCAAGTTCAAAGAAATATGCCTCGAATTGTGCAACGAATGCAGCACCGGAGAAATCTGTATTGCTGGCCACAGCTCTCGTACGAATATACGGGAAAGACGGGACGTCGAGAATCGTGCGTGCTCTCCTAGATCAGGGGTTAGAAGTCTCCTTCATTTCCTCCAACCTAGCGAACGACTTGAGACTTCCGAGGAAGAAATCTCAAGCCATAGTAACTGGCTTGGGGGGCGAAGAAGGACGCACAATTGACCACTGCTGGACGTGGAAATTGGTTCAAGGGACGAGGCCTCGCTGAAGTATTCAGCAAAGGCGTTCGTTATCCCGAACATCACGTCTTACGTACCGCCAGCAATTTGCAGCCTAAAGTACAAGGTGTGCGAAAAATTGAAACTGGCTGATCCAAACCCGAGCTCCGAAGCAAAGATAGAAATTCTGCTCGGGGCCAATCTGTACGGGAGACTCCTCCGAGACGGAATGCGTCGAATAAACGAGGAGGGATTGATAGCGCAGGAAACGGTGCTCGGCTGGATATTGTCCGGTCCAGTTCAAGGAGACTCAAAATCGCAGCATGTACGCTCATTTAATTGCACTTTCCTGGAATCATTGGATAGTGCAATTCGGCGATTTTGGGAGATGGAAAACATTCCACTCCAAAAGATCTGGACACCGGATGAAAAACAGTGCGAAGAATACTTCGCAAAAACTGTTACTCGAGATGAATCGGGTCGATTCATAGTGCGTCTGCCGTTTCGAGTGCCAAGGCCGAAAGAAACGCTAGGAGAATCTCTCCATATAGCGCTTTCCGCTTTAACTAGATTACGGCGAAAATTAGACGCAGACCCGACGCTGTTGCGAGAATACGGCGAATTTTTAACCGAGTATGAATCGCTCGATCACATGACGAGATTATCGTCGATCGAAAAAATGCGATTATACATTCCGCACAGAGCAGTGGTTCGAACCGAGAGTGCGACGACCAAGCTGCGAGTGGTTTTTAACGCAACGAGCGTCACCACAGGCGGTCGCTCGCTAAACGACGTATTGCACGTAGGCCCAAAATTGCAGCAGGATATCACTGCAATTTTAATGAATTGGAGGCTTTATAAATACGTACTGGTAGCTGATATCGAGAAAATGTTTCGACAAATTCTCGTCGCTCCAGAAGATCCTCGTTACCAGTGCATATTGTGGCGGGAGCCCGAAAGCGAGAAATTATCCGCTTTCGAGCTAAACACCGTTACATACGGTACAGATTGTGCACCATACCTCTCGATGAGAACAATTCTCGAGTTGATCAAAAGCGAGGGCAGTGAATTCCCTCTCGCGGTGCCTGTCCTGAAAAAGGACATATACGTCGATGACGTATTTATGGGCGCTCCAAGCAGAAATGCATTAGAGCAAATTCGTATACACGTATGCGAGCTCTTAAAGAAAGGCGGGTTTCTTTTAAGAAAATGGGCAGGTAATTCACCTGACTTGTTAAGAAATATACTGTCGGGCGCTCACTCCCACGCAGTCGACCTCACTTTATTCGATGAGTCCGAATTGAAAGTGTTGGGACTGCGATGGATTCCATCAGGAGATTATTTTTACTTCAACTTGCAGCGATTTCAACCCACGGTTGCTCGCATAACAAAGCATGAGTTATTTTCAGAAATTGCGAAACTGTACGATCCACTTGGTTGGTTGTCACCAGTGGTCGTACGCGCAAAAATTCTCATGCAAGCCCAGTGGTTAGAAAAACTCGACTGGGATGAACAAGTTTCGGCAACCACACACAGAACGTGGAATAGCTTCTGTGAGGACTGGGGCAAGTTAAACAAACTGAAAATCCCTCGATGGATTCAGTATGGAGGAAATACAAATTCTATGGAATTGCATGGATTTTGTGATGCATCAACCGCTGCATATACAGCACCGTTGAAGACACGGACAATACCGACTCTTGAATTATGCGGGGCCGTGCTCCTCGCGGAATTATTAGTTCATATTCAGAGTCACCTGTCAATAAAAATCAAGCGTGTGGTATGCTGGTGTGATAACAAAACAGTCCTCGCTTGGTTAAAGAAACATCCATCTACGTGGAAGCTCGTCGTGGCGAATAGGGTATCCAAAGTGCAGACGGCTCTGCCGCACGCAGAATGGAGATATGTCCCTACGCACGATAATCCCGCAGATCTAAATTCGCGCGGGGTCGATAGTGACGAGCTATTGAACTTCCCGTTATGGATGTCAGGGCCGACTTGGTTGAGTAAGGAGGAAACAGAATGGCCTGCAACTCCAGTTTCCGCCGAAACCGAGGAAGAAAAACGAATCGCCCACGCCCACACGGCGTCCACTCGGAAAGAGTGGACGTTTCTTCTGCGCTTTTCCAAGTGGAGCAGATTATTACGCGTGACAGCGTACTGCGTGCGCTTTTTTAAGGCGTTGAAAGGCGACAAACCGTTGGATTCTTCGATTGGCCTCAATACAATGGAATTGCAAGATGCAACGGAAAGGATAGCTCGGCATCTGCAATATATGCATTTCGAGGAGGAAATTCGATGTTTGAAAACAAATCGAGCAATCCCCTCCAAATCAAAATTGAAAAATCTGAACCCTTTTCTGGATAAGAATGGGGTGCTCAGAGTAGGCGGACGATTGGAAAATTCCGTCCTTGCCTGGGAAACTAAGTTTCCCATGATCCTGCCGAAACATTATGTGGCAACACTCATAATTCGGCAGTGTCACCTAAATACGTTGCATGGAGGCATGCAATTAACGATGCACACCGTCCGACAACGATTTTGGATAATCGGTTGCCGGAATGCAACGCGAACGGTGATTAATCAGTGCATGCGCTGTACTCGCTGGAGAGCGAGTACAATGACGCAAAAAATGCAAAATTTAATCCCCGCGCGTTGTCGACCGTCCCGCGCATTCTTTAATTGCGGAGTCGATTATGCCGGGCCGTTTCAAGTCCGCGATTCGGCAGGACGTGGTAAAACCGCCCATAAGGCATACATAGCGGTGTTCGTCTGCTATGCAACGAGAGCTATCCACCTCGAACTCGTGAGTGACTATTCCACGAGTGCATTCATAGCTGCATTGGAAAGGTTCGTTTCCCGACGTGGAATTCCGAACACTATATACAGTGACAACGGAACGAACTTTGTCGGCGCAGAGCGAGAATTGATGCGAGAATTTAATCGCAGATATTCGTCGCAAGAAATGCGCGATAAATGCAGCGAAATTGGAATAAACTGGAGGTTTAACCCTCCCAGTGCGCCACATTTCGGTGGAATGCAGGAAGCCGGAGTGAAATCGGTTAAACATCACCTAAAACGCATAATCGGAAACTTTACGCCTACGATGGAAGAAATGCAAACATTGCTTTGCAAAATCGAGGCAAGTTTAAATTCGAGACCCATCGCCTCAGTAAGCGATGACCCGAATGATTATGCGGCACTCACACCAGGACACTTTCTGACGGGAGATACGCTTAACGCGCTCCCATGGCCATCAGTGGAAGAGGAGCCCGTAACGCGCCTAAAGCGTTGGAGGGCAATCCAAAAATTTCACGAACAACTCTGGAGACACTGGAAGAGAGTATCTCATACAGCTCCAGAATCGAAATAAGTGGTCATCCACCGAAAAATCGCTGAAAGTAGGCGATGTTGTGTTAATAGAAAACACGCTCCTCCCCCCGAACCAATGGGAAATGGGAAAAATTGAGCAAGTTTTCCCGGACAAAGAAGGAAATGTCCGAGTGGTCAAGGTTCGTACGGCGAAATCAAGCTACACAAGACCGATTACGCGAATGTGTAAGCTACCCGTAGACGACCTTTCATATGAACACAACAAAAACGCTCCATGATTCGATCGCTACATAAAGGTAACGAAAACGACGGTTAATACTTGTTATTAACCAGCCAGAGTGAGTGAGACAAAAGAGGCAATAGCCCTCCTTTGTCCCACTACTAAAGGAACCCTGAAACCTGCGGGAAGCGGGCAGGCTAGGACCTTTAAATACCGTTGCTGAAAGCGCGATCGCCAGTAAAAAAGAAATGGAGCAAATAGTGCTGTCAGCAGAGCTGGAAAAGTGTAAGCTTACACCACCCCCTCAAGTGGAGGTCACTTCAACACGAGAGGACAAATCCACGTCCACTTCTTTGGACCGCAAGGAAAGGACGCCGTCCAAAGAAGGGAACTATACTGTCCAGTATGGACCACCCGAACGGATGGAGGTCTTACGGGTGCCGGACCACATCCCGGCAAAGGTCAGACGTTACCGGTGCCCAACGGCGGAAGGCCGTTACGTAATGAAGTGGAACAAAAACGGGAAATTGGTCAGCCTCGAGTACAAAGATAGAACAACAGGGAACACGGCCGATGACCCGCAGCCCTCCACCTCGGGTGAACGCTACCGAACGAGAAGAACTGCCCCGGTGCAAAGGAAACGACGGGGGGACCGTCGCCCGAAGCCGGAGGGGGGTCTTACCAAACTGGCAGAGGCCCTCCAAGCCCTCTGTCAGAGAAGAGGTGCAGGACCAGCCCCAAAGAGGAGGAGACTGTAAGTCGTCTCTTTTTTCTTTTTATCTTTATCAAACTCACTCCAGTCTGCTCGGTCAAATCTCTCGCTCTCATAACTTTTGCATGGTAAAAACGGTTCGCCAATTTCCATTCCGATTCCCTTTTACGTAAGACCCTTCAAATTTGTTGCGCGGTCGCGCAAGGGGGGCGGTATGTTTAAAAAAGTACATTTCGGAAAGAGGTTCGGGCGATATAACACATAGCGACGCCCCTGGATTCGCGACCTCTAATTCCGTCGTTATTAAAAATAAAAATAATCGGGGAATTAAAAACGGCGGATTTCGGTAAACATCGCCTTGGCCTTGATTGCCAGCGCGAGGGCATCGAACTGCAAGGTCCCATAAAAGCTGTTTGTCGAGGATCTAACGCCGTTGTTCGATTAATTCAAATTGAAAAATAACGAAACGAGAAAGAGCGATTATGCATGAGAGTGAGAGAGAAAGAAACTTCGTCCGTGAGGTATTAAATACCGTGCGCTCACGGACGAAGAGAGATTCCGTTATCAATCTTCGAGTCGTGCATTGCGTGGAGTCGTCGCGAAAAGCCGAATATCGAAATTAAACGGAACGTTCACGGAGTGAAGTTTGTTCGGTCGAAAGGTATGTGTCGTTTACGATTATCGTGATCTCGCGCATCGATCGAAAAAGCGGAAGAATTTATAATTAAACACGGTTGGCGTTTAGTCATGAGATTCGTGCGTTTCGCGTTCCGCAGCTCCGTGACGTCGGTGGACACCCATAAGTTTCTTATGGTCCATTGACACAAGCACCTGAATTCCTCTGGAAAAGAGGAAAGAACAGTCGACGATCTCCGACTTTCGGAGCCGACGTTACTAGGAACTACCTGGTTCAGCCCGGTCTTTTGGGCCCGCTCAGGGGTCCAGAGCCGCCGCAGATGCCATCAGGGCACAACTCGTGACGATGGCGGAATGGATGGTCTACCCCAGTACCAGCCCGCCTGGTAGTGTAGTACTCTCGGATCGCTCGGGTGTTCCGACGGTCCGTGTAGATGGAATTCCAGGAATTTTTCTCGTTTGAATTCTGTGAATTTGATCCGTCTGTTTTTCTTTCTTAACCCTTTCGTTACGAGTGCTGGATATATCCGGCATCCGCGCAACGACCTGTTGTAACGTAGGTTTATGCGTGGATCCTTGTTTCAAAATTTACCATACCGAATTAAATTACTAAGAATTATAACTTGGTATTGTAATTACCATAAACTGAATTTTTTTTTATAATAATAGCGAAATCTGTAAATATTTAAATAACTGAATATGCTTTAAAATATACTCATTTTCAAGTTTCTCATATAATATGACGAAACAGTTGTTAAGTAGCTCTTAGAAAAGTGAACATATAAGAGAATTTCAAGGTAGTGTTGAACGACGTTTTAGCGTTCACCGAAAACTACCAACGTGCAATGTGTACACTTTCCCGCGCGGCTGCCCGTTCAGTGGGATCACTTCGGCGGAGCGGACTGCCGTAACGAAAGGGTTAAAACACGCATTTCCAAACAAGGAAGTGGAGCCGTTGGAACCTATCGAGTTTGGACGGATGAAGCATCTGATATCGCTGCTGATGATTTTATCAGCTTTGATCTTCAAAACTAAGTAAGTCCCTCCACAAAACATACCTAGCTTTGATTTAAAATTTTTAAATCAACAATAAACGTTTTAACGCCAGTCATAGCTTGTGTTACGATACTATAGCGGTCAATGTCAGAAACATCGTGGTGTGGAATACCCCTTTCCTGCTGAGTTCAGGAGAGTTCCTCGCGGATGGCTACGACCTCCATCAGCTACCCAACCGTTGCGAGTGATGCCGAACGTGCAACGAAGGAAACTGGCGTAGGACGAGCGACCATCGTTCCTGTCTAGATTACAGAGATGGAATAGTTCGGCATATTCCTATCGGACAAACCGCCTCCACCAACCTCCTAGGTTTCAGTTGGCGGAACTAAAGCGAAAGCAATGTCGAAGACGATGGCTGTCAGAAAGAAGACTTCAACAGCCACGAATATCCGGAGTATTGCATTCCTGTTAGGACGTGTGTCCGCACCATCCAGCCCCGATGCAACACCACCAACGTTAGAGGAGATGCCGGAGTCGACAGACAGATCATCTATACCTCAAAAAGACTGCGAATTAAGAATGTCGGTGATAACGAAAATATTTCCAACTGTAGGTCAATCTGTTGGCTCAACGTGATATCAAACTTTTTTGAAGGTATTGTAGTGGATAAAATAACCGCTATCGTTAAAAACTGCATTACTGGAGAACTGCATGACTTTATAGCTGTTAAATCTACGATCACGAACCTCTTCTGCTATCATAATTGCTTAACGCGTGTACTAGATTGTGGTTTCCAGGTTGGCACCATGTACACTGATTTTCAATGTTCCTTTGATACAACAAATCATACCTTAACAGGCTTCCTTTAAAGACACTTTACGAATCCAGAACGGCTTGAATCGGGTATATACTTGGAGTGTTGCTAATTTTTATATTTTAATGTCACCAAATGTTATGTTGCTCGATTTACTTGTAACACTAAGATTCTCAATTTTTCCTGTACCATTAATTGCACTGTTTAATCATGTAAGGATTCCATTAGAGATTTAGAAGTAATTTTTTCGACCTCTTCATCCTTTGCTGACCACATTCACTACTGTTGCTAACACCGTGCACCGGTAGGCATCGCAAAAAACCGTTGACGAAGACGACCTATGCTCGCCTGTTTTCCAATGTTTGCCACGCGCCGTTACGTGAGTCATGGGAAAACAGAATAGGTGTTGGGCTAGGTCGCACGTGCCGCGGCTAGATAAAAAAACAGAGAGGAACAGGAAAGGGAAAGAGAAAAGAATACGAGACTCGTCAGCGCCTCTTATCGGCGCTGAAATTAACGAAAATGCGCGTTCGTCGTGGGAAGCCGCCGAACGGCACAGTGCATCACAGGACCTCGAGCGAACGACTTGGGCCTTCCAGGTCGTGCCACATAAAGAGAAGCATCCTACAGAAGAAGAGTAACGCGAGTAACCGGAGTCTCCACGTGGCCAACGTGGGTCGACTCCCTTCGCACTCCACTGTCCTTTGAAGACACATTAGGGTTTCTCAACCTTGCTTCAGCCGAGAAACCAGGCGTTTGCGTCCTGCTTCTCGGTTCGATCGTCGATTACAGGGAAGGGTGCTCTGTGAATCAGGTACAAGACAAGAGAACATAGTTCTTGGCTGCTCACTGATTCACAGCGTCAGTCAGCTACCACTTTCGTCGCCCTCATCTGCAGCTGGACTAGCCGTGCTCTCCCGTGAGACCGTTTCCAAAGACAGGAGAGGATCCAAGCGGACTGCAGGATCCTCTTGGCTGCTCACGCGCTCACGGTGTATTCGCACAAGGCGTCAGCACCCACTGTGGTTGTGTAGGTGAGGGAATCTAAGGCCGAATCGTATGCACCAAGGGAGCAGACTTACAACCTTCATCCTTCTGGGGCCGATTCCAGTGTCATCTAGGACGTAGAGTAGACTCCTTTTTGTTTTGTCGCTCTCGTCTAGAAAATACAGTCCACTTCGTCGCGCTGGCAAAAGGCAATTGTCACTACGAGCCGACGGCAATCGTACGTGACGTAATTCGAACAGCTGATCGTCCACGGAGCCCGTGACGTCAGAACTATAGCGAGCGATTTTTGTTCTAGGACTATCGCGGAGGTTGCCGGGAGAAGGGACGGAGCCGAGCGGCAAGCCACGACTTTCGAGGCGTTTTTGTGTGTCTCTTTCTCTCTCTCTCGCTTTATTTGTAATGTACTAAAATTTAGGCTCTCTGAAATCTCCAGTACTATCGTATCGTCACGCCAAACATCTGAGTCCTCTAATAAATGTTCACTTTTACTATTCGTAACCATAATTCTTTGTCTCTTTCGTACTGTAATTTCATAATCAGGGCTAGAAATATCAACATTATGTTTAGATGTTAAAATATTTAAATTTTCTGTAAATACTTCAAAACCAAATATTTCTTCATTGCGTATACGTCTGACAGCGGTCCACCATCGAAATTCTTTATTTCTTAAAATTCTTTAGAAGTGACTAGATCATCGAATATATTACCACGAGACCATATCATCCAAGACCCAAAAATCAAATCGAAAACTCGCTCAAGGTAATCAAAAACATGCTAATGAAATTCGAATCGAGTAGTGATCCATACATAGCCCTGTACAATACAGAAAAATGATAAACGAAAAATACCCTGCATCTGCTCAACTATACATTCGAGAAGTTTGAAGTTGAATTTGAAGTCAGTAACAGAAGTTAAAAACCAAAGTATAAAGTTACACAATAGGAACTGCGTGAGCATTCTACAGTTCCGACTATGTTTTATACACTCTTTTTAATCCTTTTATTCTTCTTTTCTTTTCTATCTGGCATTTCTCGTTTTTCGCTCATCTGTCTGTTTATGTATTTCGGTTAGACTGTCCCATAGCTATCCAGTCTCTTTGGTCCCGTCGATTAACCAGACAATCCATCTACTCGCTTACTTATTTATGAACATGTTGCCCATTCTCTATTGCGTACCGCTCTAATAACAACTTACATATATACTTACGTTTACTTTTATTAGAAATGATGATATATGATAATCATCACAGATACTTCCTTTTATGTTATTTGCTCTCTGATGTATTAACTAATTACGCTCGGCTTGCCGGAAGATAATAAGAATGTCTACAGTTTCAGGTTTTACTTATTGGTGCTGTATCCAATGCATTTCTGAAACTACGCTGGAGAGATCTTAAGCTGTAACTCAGTATCTCAAACGGGAACGGCCTTTTAAATAAGTTTCAGAACATTTATATTTGAAATATCCTAATCAGAATCATGCTGCATGTTATTTCTTACAATAAAACGTAATAACTTTTCAATTTTGCTTCCCTAGGGCCAAGGACTCGGGAAAACATTAAATAAAGATCTATTTATCTATTAATATCAGTTAAATATCAGATACACTCTCCTTCGAACAATTAGACTGAATCGCTTCCATCGGTACTTTGCTGTGCCCGGAGGGGGTCGACAGCATATACTGCACGCAGGATTTTTAGAAAATCCGAAATATTCACAGAATAGGATTACTTGCTGATCCGCTCCAGTCTGCTGGAAGGAACACCGATTACTCGCCAACTGTGATTAACAGCGAGGAACGGCGTGCCGCTCTTCAATCAAAACCCAGTTCCTTTCCCTCCGTTCTCCACCTCTTGAATCGAACGCTTTTCGAGCAGTTCTTTTCTTCGACCGACGACTCGCCTTACTCCAAGAACGATTCTATTATGACGGGGAGGAAACTTTTCCGAAGCAGATTTCCGGCCCTTCGTCATCACCCTCCCCTTATTTACTATTGGCTCCAACCTGAGGCGGTATTCGTACCCCTTGCTGTACTCATGATGTTCCAGGGATACAGCCCTTCAAGTTTCTTGACGGATTCGAGCGGGTGGGGGCGTCGCTTGAGCTTTCCTCTTCCGTGAAATAAAGCAGTCTGCAACCGGTGGTGACGTCTTACCCTCAGCGACCGAGGCAATGGGGCGGAGGGGCCCTGCTTTCCGCTCCCTGCTGTGTGTCCTCTTCTTACATCAACTTTGCGAGGTTTCGTTAGGCTCTTCTTGCCCTTACTCCCATAACTGTTGTAAAGCAGTGTAAGAATGGCTGCCTCAATATAAATATTAAACATCATAACTATCGCTGTTAGGATTAGTTTGTCGCGGATAGTCGTGGCCAGAGACTTCAGAGACGTCTACTGAACAACGTTGTTATTGCTATCGCAGATGGTGTTGTTTCTCTTGTTTTGGTCGGGAACACAAGAATGTTGATTGCCCTCCCGAATTCGTAATACCTTGATTGCTGACCTCCTTGTTTGTGCAGGAATGGACGGAAGATTATATACTTGCTCTGTACATAACATCCCAGTAACTTCAGCCAGAACAGTTTAGAACCCCCACCTTATTGATCTCCGTGAAGATGGTGGTCGGTGTCACTTACTTGGACTACAGCACTCCGTTTAGCGTGCAATGTAACAGACGCTTAGTAGTTGCGTGCCTAAACGTTGTGGTGTGCTGGTCTGGCCGAATTAGGTCCCTCTCTTCTGCCTTCTCTCTCTCTCTCTCAGATCTGATGACTTCCGCCGTTTGACATCGCTCACCTGCCTGGTGTTGACTGGTTTGGAACGCCCTTTAACTTGTCTGTGAGCTTCTGCCCGCGAACGTTGGGACCGGTGGTGTGTCTCCCGGCGCCGACATGGCTTCCACGGTTAGTGGATAAACACCTCGCAGACAGGATGACGACGACACGGATCATTATTGTCCGGATGGAGGTGAATCTCTTCATAGTGCGGACAGTTCGAACCAAGATTTAAGCCGCCCTCTTCTTCGACACCGCTGTTAATGTTAGCTCACGTCCCTTATTACTGAGTCAGCTAGGGAAATCGGTAGAGAAGCTTGAAAGAGCTGTGTACCTGTCCACTCGGTATAGACCATATACACCCTGGTTCCCAGTCGTACTCTTCAAAGTTGTATGGGTGGTAGCACCCGCGAAGACTAGCCGTGTGTCATAAGATGCCCTGACAGTCCCAACTAATGACGTGATCAATAATTTGAGGTGTTGAAACCTCTGATCTTCAGCCCCGTCTTCGCCCGAACCTTTTTGTACCGGACGGGAGGGCCCGTACGCCCGCCGAATGTCAGCTGGTGAAGGACTCCTTCTCCTTTATGAATACTGGTTGAATGAGCCAACATCGAGATGGATGTTCAGCTCGTCTGACGCAAATGATGCTGCATCGGGGCTGAATTTCGCAGGCGCTTGCCGGAATAGTATCGCGATGCTCTTGGTAGTCGCGAAGGATTTCTTGTTTGAAGCAGTCATCGTCTTCGACAGCGTTTTCAATCTTTTATTCGTGACGGTCGCAAAGGTTTTAATATTGCTGACGCCAACTCGAGAGATTGCTAGAGACAGCATGGCGAGCAAGAGATTGTCAACCCGCTCCGCTTCTGTGGTGTAAACCGGAACGGATGGTCACTTTTCCGGTTTCGATCTGGACGTTGCGGGAGCGGAAACATTCGCAAGGGTTGGATGGCTAAGGCTGCTACCATCCTGCTGACTTTGTGACCGTTTTAAGTGTGTTAACATTTTTGTCCGCGAAGTCGCACTCACGGCAGACACGCTTTCGTACAATATGAGGATGATTAGGTCAGAGTTGTTTCTTCAAGTTCTCGTGTCTCAAATAGACACCCGCGGCCTTTTTCAGCACCGCTCTACTACTGTAGCAGAACGAGCATCAAAATTTAGCGGGGTATGGGTACTTAATTACTATCAATATTTGTTATTTTGACCGACATGGTGTCGCAACGTAAGTTGAGACCGGCGTCAAAGTGCCAGTCAAAAATACTTGAATTAAAATAAAAAAAGACACTAGATATAGCGAAAGAGCTATACAATAATGTAGGAGGTTAAAACTCTCCGCGATAAAATATATATAACAAAACAATACAAACACGAAGGGCCGGCGACGCCGCGCAATAACAATAAAATAATAAAATAAATATACAAAAATAAATAAATAAATACTAAACAAAATAAATAATAAGTATATATAAACAATAACAATAGGTCGTCTAGGATAAAATCGCAATAAATAAATAAATAAACAAAAATAAAACAATAAATAAATTTAACTAGAATTTGGAACGACCTGTAGGCGGCCTGACCTACGCACGAACGCATACTAAAACAGCGTCAGCTAATTGCACAAGCTGTTGCTGTCTTCCCGCCCTGCGCGTGTCGGATGCCGCCGTTGTCGAGGATAAGCCGACACTTAGCGAAAACAATTGAACGGATAAAGTTCAACGAATTCACACGGGAAAAATTCCCGGAATTTCGCTCATTCCAATCGTCGGAAAACTCCAATCGATTAGGGAGCACTGAGCTATCAGGAGGGCTAGTACGAGGGTGGACAACCGATCGAGTTGCGCTTCTGTACATGGGAAGCGCACCCCGATCACTAGATTAAACATTCGTGACTCTAAATATCTACTAACCCAATTAGGGTAGGCCCTAGGTCCTACGGAGCCCGCACAGCGGGTAACTCTCCGGGAGCTCGTGGGCAAAAGAGGTGAGAACCGGTCAACGCGCTGCACCGGATTCGGGTCGCGGGAGGACAGCTAAGGGTGACGGTCTACATCTCCGATAACTGTTTAAAAATCGAACAATCTAGAAGCTACTCGAACAAAGGTACAACCTGCCTTTACGAAATAGTCGCGCGGGCAGGAGGGGTTCAAAACGAACCCGCGGGCACAAATTGACCGCGACAATCACATCAAAAATTAATAAATCCCAAAATTTGCACTAGGGCAAATTTGACCTTTCACCACTATTGCATGCACAGAATTGACCAGTTCTTATCTTGTAAACAAGTCCACCAAGGTAGCCAGACAGGAACACTTCGTGTCAGCGCTAAACACTCGCAAAAATTTTCACTGCGCACCTTTAGGAAGAGAGAGTCAGAATATTTACAAGTAAAACAAAAAGGGAAAGAATACTATAGAGCACCAATGTGTGGGCCGAGTCCTGCGGCACTGCAGTGTAGGTCCGACCCGCGGTGGAGGAGGAGCGGGGTCCCGTTTACCGCCAAGCCTCAAAAAATCAGACTAATATTCTGACTCTCCGATGGGGAGTGTATCAGGTATTAAGTTGACAAGAACAGATTAAGCTAATTTTAATTATCAATAAATGTTTCCCCGGAGCCGAAGCCGCAGGGATGCGAGATACAAGATATCAAGTTCAACTCGTGAGAGAAACGCGACGCGTTTTTGATTTACAAATAACATCATATCTCAGGGGACAATCCCCCTTAGGATACTGAGTTATAGAAATAAAAAATTTTTCCCCTATAAAGACCGGGCGTGTCGTCGATAAATAGAGAATATAAACGTGGAGGCGCTCAATCTCTCCCGACGAACCGGGCTTAATCTTAAATTAAATAAGTAAATAAATGATTTAAAATAATAGGGCACATAGTTAAAATAAATAAATTGTCAATAAATATATATATGCAAGGAATGGTTCCAGTGAGTATCCATGGAAGATATAAAAATAGAATGCCAAAATATATATAGCCAAACAGGAAATGGAAAAGAAAACTGGACATTCCGATGGAGAGTGTATTACATATTAAGTTGATAAGAATAAATTAAGCTATTTATTTGTCAACAAATGTTTCCCTGGTGCCGATGCCTCAGGGATGGAAGTTACATAAGTGTAATAATTTTTGTCAGGTAAACGCTAACCGCATCTTTTTACAAACAGTATATGTATATTTCATGGGACAATCCTCTTTGAGATATTCAATTAATTAACTTAAATTCTTATACTCGGATGTAAAAAGCACCAGACGAGTCGTCAGTTACTACAAATTTGTGCTAATAGAAGCTTGTCCTCTTCCGACGAGCCGAGAGCAACCAAATTATAAATAGTAAGATAAATAAATATAAAACAGTTATTAGTCAAAGTAATAGATAATAATATAAACAAAAATAATTCATGTCAGTGTATAGAACAATCCTATATTATCTATGTTTAACTTTATTATTGTATCTAGGGCTGTACCAGTAAATTAAAATACTGCGACGGTGGTAAATACATGTATAGTAAAATAAATAAACAAGTAAACAAGTTGACAATTATACAAACATCACAAATAAATAAATAAATAAATAGATTAACGACTTGCGATGGAAAGACGTGCATGGGCAAGTGGTCGAGGCTTGGGCGAAAGGCCAACTCTTGAGACCAAGGGAGAGTTATGGTGCGGACGTGTCTCGTAGCGATTTTTAAGATTTCAATAATAATTGACGCACCATAAATCGCCTTTTGCAAGCCAGATGGAAAACTCCAGGTAGCGGGTGAGGACTCGGAGCGAGCGCGCCCCACGGTCCCGACTTTCCCTGAGTCCGCTGACGCCTGAAGGCGGGCAGTTTTTCCAAAATACTCCGCTGATTGGGTACAACGAAAAAACGTTCACTTAGCGGTAGGTATAAGAGCATCAGCGTGTCAGCGAAACAAGAGCTGTCAGAATTATTGTCGAGACCTCGAGTTGCGCGAATAAGCCAGAAATCCGATCGCGACTCTCCTATATTCATATATATATAATAATAACATATTTTATTTAAGTAAATCTGACCTCAGAGTGATTCCAACCCTCTCGACCTTCCTACACAAATAAATAAAATAAAAGAATCATGGTACCTTGTAACATATGGCTGAAAAAATAAACAACAGATAGTTGATTAAAGGCCGAATAGATAAAACAATAATGAGATAAATCGAGCTAAATGTGTGTACGTTACATGTGCACATGATTACAGAGAGCACAAGTAATTCGTTACTAGAAAAGTGAAAGTGAAAGCTTTGTATAAGATTTTCTGTTACCGGAAGACTGTAAAATGCATTTGCAGAGACGGTATCGGTTTCTCCGTTTCTGAATCCTTTCAGAGCGCACAGGGAGCTCGAATGACTTGATCATAGGTTGCCGTTACATTTTTCTTAAGAGGGTGGTTTTCTATTAGTGACTCTAACATAACTGAATCTGTATTCCACACTTAATGTTTTAACGAATGGGCCGTTCCCGGATCGCTGACTCGTCAGTATCCATTCGAAGTGTCGTTTCGGTCGTAGCATATTTTATCATCGAAACATACTCCAGGTACATGTCTCTAGTCCAGGCCAACATCCCTGATACTGTGAGGTGTCTCATTAATGCAGCGTACAGCGATATGACGCGCAGCACATTCAAGACATCCATGTTCAATCTCAAGTACCCAGACCATGTCGACGACAAAAACGTCGACCAAAACACATTTGGCCTTGCCTCCATAATAAACCCGCGAGAGGCTAATAATTTCGTATCTCAACCAACCTTGCCTCCTCAATTTTGCCGAAAGTGTACTTGAACGGTACGAATACGTCCACCATGGCGATGGTTTTTAGCAGCTCATGCTCCACGAGAATTTTGAGAAGCAAAACTGCAAAGCTTTCATCGACATCGGGAACGCGGATGTTCGGAGTAACTATAAATCGGTGACGCAAGTGTCGATAAAGTAAAATGCTAATAATGTAAGTGACATCTAGAATCCTAATTCTGAACCTCAGTGTATGTCTTTGTGTATATAAATATCTCATATCGTAAAGTAAACATTAAAAAATTAAAAACTTAAAAACCATTTCGCTGCATTAATAATTAAAAACCCAAGCTGCAATAATTTTAACAACGGATATTCAAACACCTTCCATCATAATCCTTCTTTGGATTATGGAGTATGGGACACCGTCAACAAACATGTTCGACGTAGACGTCTCTGGACCAGGCTACTGTCTCAGATGTTGTGAAGCGTCTCATCAAAGATGCATACCTTGATGAGACGCGCAGCAGATCCAGGACGTATTCGTTACCCGGACCCAGGCACCCAGGGCACCGACGACGAACGCGTCGAATAAGACCCTGTAGCCGTGCCTACGCAACGAGTCCACGGGGGGCTGGTACTTTTGTACCTTAGCCCACCTCGCTTCCTCGATTGCGCCGGAAGGTGTTTTCAAACGGCACGGCTACGTCAACTAGCACGACGGTTCTTGACGGCTCGTGCGCCACGACAATGTCGGGAAGCAGAGCCGCTGTGCTGTCGTCAGCACCCGGTACTGGTCTGTTCACCCGGATCTCTCCAGGAAGCTGGATTGCTTTCGCGATCCTGCGGAGGGTGTCATCCTGCCGCAGCTGCCGGGCCGCCGAGTGAAGTCTGCAGTGCTGGAGCACATGAGGAAGGGTTTCTGCCTCACATCTGCAGCGCCTGCAGCGGCGATCCATTTCACCCCATCGACGCGCCCCATTTAAGGGGAGCACGTCGAGTCGGGCTCGATGGACAAACCGCTAATCGGCGAAGCGGATAAACCCTCCCGTACGCATGAAGTGATTGCTCACTCCATGCCGGGAGGTGACATCGAACACCTTCCCTTCGTCACGCTTCCTAAGAAGCGATCCCAGGTAGTGATCCATCAATGCGGACCTCAGCCGACGAATGATAAGCCCTTTGGCAGCGGGCGGCACGAGAACAGAGCGTCCGTGCTGGGGTCGTATCTCGACAGAGAGCTAATCGCAATCCCCAGGTGGTCGTAAGACGTACCTTCTTTCGGAAGGGGGCATCCTTCGAAAATAAATTGACTCTTACCCACTCTCCCGTGTTCTGTAAGGTGCAACACTGCATGCTTACGCGGGTTGAAAGATAGGCCGAGGAATTGGACAAGGTCCAAAGCGAGAGGGAGTTTGCAAAAAAAGAAGCCGAAAAAACATGTTCCGTTAATTTCTCACATGCCAACCCCCCTGCGATCGATCTCCCAAGCAATGTTTGCCGAAATTTCAAAGAGATCCGAGAGAATGGTATCATTTTCAGGATCTCTTCACTTCGGCAATCGAAAACAATAAGAGGTTAATAGGCGGTTAATTCCTGCAATAAAAGAGAAAATGAGCTCAGGAGTCACATGACTCAGTTCAAGGTGACAGAAAAGGACAGACTCTACTCCCCAAATCGAGCAATATAACAAAAGGTGCCACAACTAAAGTGTGCGTTGTGTTTATTACTACGTGCGGAAAGACGAGCGGATGCTCGTTGAATGACGGACCTGAAGTTGACGAGGTGATGTCTAAAATCGATAGGGCTGGAGGCAGAGACAGACCAAAAAGGTCTCAACAAAATCTTGCCGTCCCAGAAGACCGCGGTTATCAATACCTTGCGTTTAACAATGATCTTTGAACGTTCACTGACGAGCAGTGCACTCCCGTGAATCAGATAAAGAGAATTGAACTCTTCACTGCTCACTGATTGACGGTGCAAACACACTCGCTAGAAACTCAGAGCAGTGACAATTTTATAGCGTTTTGAAAATTTTCTAGTCATAAACATAAGGAAGAGTAACAATCGAATTAAACAAACTAATTATATTGAACATTTATTGAAAAATTATGACATAGAAAATTCAAAAGAAGTATCAACGCCTATTGTTAACATAGACACAAATATAAACCAGAGAAATGCTTAATCAAAAGGTAACTTTCCATATAGAAAACTGATAGGTAGCTTGCAGTATCTGTCCACTGAAACACGCCCAGACATATCTTTTGCTGTTAATTGTATTTCCTAGTTTCTAGGAAAGTCCTCATATGAAGATGTTACTAACGCAAAAACAATATTAAGATACTTGCAGGGAACCAAGTATTTTAGCGTACAATATTTATAAAAACTTTGTTGCAGACATCGCAACGAGAAAGAGCATTACGAGTTTCGCGATACGGTATCAGCATGATGGCTGCCCTGCACACTGTTCATACGCTGCAACATAATTTTTGAATATTCAATATCCAAACTGTTAGATTGAATGTGACAGATCAATACCATGGTCAGCCCGTTCTCCTAATCTTGCTGCTTGTGGGAAAAACTAAAAACAGACGTCCGCGAAAACCAGGTCCATCGCTACCTTGATGCAATAAGCGTCCGCAAAATCCAGCCCCAAAGTAGAGAACCCGCTGTCGGAGAGTAGAATATTATTCACAAAAGAGAAGGCGCCCTCCAGAAACCAAACCTCAGCGGGCACACATCGTCTGAAATCGGTTTTCAGGAATTTTCAGTTTATCTATATCCTCACAGATATCTTCATGTTTGGAACTGAGGTGTGGGTGTATTAGAATAACGAAAGAAAACAACGAGAACAATAACAATTTATTCAACGAAACAACAAAATATAATGAATAACAATACAAATAACAAATAATGAATAGACCTGATATCGCTATGGGGAAACTGAAGACTTTGTGTGTCGTCTCCGAAAAATAGGTCTTTTTGTACTGTAGCCCCCCGCCAAGGGCTATCTGTATTTTCGGTGGAGGTGATGGCACCTTAGAAATTGTCGAAGGAAACCTGCGACCCGCGCGGACAAAAATGGTCGCCCACTCGGACCCTTGGTGTTCGAGGCCCAGGTAAAACGAAGTAGTAAAAAAGTTTATTGGTCGGCTTTAGGCATTTCCCTACAGCCGTTTTAATTAATATATTTTCTTCGATGCTTTCCAGGGTACCGCCACAGAACTTTCAATATTTTCACAGGACCGCCCAGACACTCTCTTCTCCCTTCCACGTCGGGCTCGAACAGGGCCAGGTGAAAAGCAGGCAAAAAAGTGGGGGTTTTAACAACTCAAAGCCCTAAACCTGATTAAATGGGGTCGCACCCAAAAAGGGTATACCCAATAAAATTTCAGAGCGTGTGACCAATGAGCTTCCACCACACCGACCACCACGAAAGAGGATTCTCCCGACGAGGAAAGTGAACACTACCACAATATAACCGGAAGTCATCAGAGAAATATTACTCATGCTGCCAGAATATCACGTGTAATGCCGGAATATCACGAGTATCTAAGTAACCGCCATGCGTCAGCCGCCGGTAACAAAGAGTGCGTGTGCAATAAATTACGCGGTCGATAAAGTGTTAACACACTGTACGCCGGCCCCGCGAAAACGCGGGATTTGAAGTCTATCGCTTAAGCGCCGGCTCTGCGATAATGCAGCATTCCTTCAACTATCGGGTGATATAAAGAAGCATAACGTTACTCGAATTATTGGATCTGGGAACAAAAACCGATATGTACTGTAGAGGTGCCAAATTTACTATACCGTGAAAGAATGGATAAAAATGAGCGTGAGTGTGTGTGTGGCGTTCGTAACTTATTCGTCGCGAATGTTCGGTCCTAGCATGTAGCGCAGGTCCGTGGAAAGGGCCTTCTCGAATGTTCGATGACGGTTTATCCTAATGTGTAAAAGGGACGCCTTCTCGAATATTCGATGTTGGCAAACCTCCACCACCTGTGCTAATGCATATAAAAGGAGATGCATATCCACCGAGCGACATTCGATGATATCCGATGATGTAAGTATCTGCGATTTAATAATTCGACGATATTTGACGATGTAAGCATGTGCAATTCAAGATTTCGACGATTATAAGTACATTCAAATTATTATAAGCCTGCACCCACCTTTCCTACAGTACGACGTCCATGCAAAGTTTGCTCTGCTAGCAAAAAAAGAAGCGAGAGTAACTTTGTGTATTCTCTATGCCTAGTACCTTTACATCTTGGAAAATGTTTTAAAAAATACCATACATTTCATAAATATTAATATTCTTTTTTCTGTTTATACAGGGTGTTCGGACAGTCCTGGGCTTAAATTGAAAGAGTAACTCCCTGAGACATTCTAAGACGAAAATCAAGAGTAACGATTTTTCGTTTGAGGCTTTGTTTACGAGTTATAACTAGTTAAAGATATCGTTTAATCCGGACCGTTCGACGCTTGAGAGCGGGTAACCGAGGCAACTCGGTCGGTAACGTCGCTGAGTCCACAGTGATGCTGTGAGTCCATTATAAAAAACAATCAAATGGTTGCAACCGCAGAGTGCACAGGGAATGTTTACGAATTGACGACGGGACAGTAGGTCATAATGACCACAGGTAAGCAAAACACTAATTGCTTACACTTTTGGCATGGTAAGCTAGGCCACAGGGATCTGGACGCAATAAAAAGGCTTAAGGGATTATACGCAGTTAGAAATTTCAAAAAATCGATTTTATTTAATTACTGTACATACATTCAAGAATGTACAAAAAAATTCAATTTACGATTCAATTTAAATCGAAAAAAAAATTTTTACTATGTATAAAATGATTCTGAAACTTTGAACGCGTTTATCTCGAAACTATGTTTTTCAAGTCGGTGAGCAAGATTTCTCAAAAACGACTCAACCGATCGGAATCAAGCTTTTACACAAGCTTCATAGATATATTATCTAGTAATTAATCGTAGCTTTTGACTCTACAACAAATATTTTTCATTTTATAAACAATTTACGGGCAAAATTTTCATCAAAAATCGATATTTCTGCTTTGGGATACCACCATTTTGTTAAAAATGAATATTTTGCAAAACCGAACGATCAAACACGAGATAATACATTACATCAAAGAAAGATTATTGGTTCTTTTATTTCACATAACCCAGTCCCGAGATATCCCGGAGATTGGCTGTAGCGGCTATCAGAATTATTATTTTCATACCAAAAAAATTGAGAATGTAGTCAAAGACTACTACAGTATGTGTACAAAGTTTAAAAGTAATACATTAAAATGTCTCTCCATAAAAAATTCTTGAAGAATCGCCTTTTTCCGGCCTTGTAACTGCGTATAACCCCTTAAGGAAGAAAATATGACAAATGGAATACAAATAAAGAAATGTAAAATTAAGGAAAAATGCGAGATATGCATAAGAGGAAAATTAAGTATAAAGCCCTTCTCCAAATCAAGTACAGAGCCAAAGGAAATATTAGAAATAATTCAAACAGACGTATGCGGGCCGATGGAAAACGTAACACCAGGAGGTAAGAGATATGTATTCACAATAATAGACGATTATAGTGGATATACAGAGATATATTTAATGTCGCGCAAGTCCGAGGTACACCAACATATAAAAGCGTACATCGAGATGGTAAGAATAAATTTAATAAAAAACCAAAAACAGTAAGATCGGACTGCGGCAAAGAGTATACTAATCGTGAATTAATTGATTATCTAACCAGTCAGGGAATAAAAAATAAATTTTCGGCCACAAACACACCTCAGCAGAACGGAAAGGCGGAAAGAAAAAATAGATACCTGATCGAAATGGCCAGATGTATGGTAATACAAGCGAAATTCCAAAAAATATTGGGGTGAAGCAATGGTAACAGCCAATTACATTCAAAATAGACTACCATATAAGACAAATAGAGCTTAAGCCATACGAGATATGGAATGAAAAGAAGCCGAATTTAGAGCACATGCATACATTCGGTGAGGAAGCGTATGCCCGGATTCCTGATGAAGAAAGATGAAAATGGGATGAAAAAGTGGTAAAACTTAACTTCATAGGGTACAGTGAATAATGAAAAGCGCCCAGACTGCTAAACCTGCAAACAAATTCGATCACTGTTAGTAGAGACGTAACATTCCTAAGAGAAATGCCGAAACAGGAGGAGGTGATAATGAAAGAAAATACAGAATGAAAAGTACAAGTAGATCTTCAGAAAGCAGAGGATGGAAGATCAAAGGAAAACGAACCGTTAGAAAAAGATGAAAGATATGAAACAAAAGAAAGCGAGCCACAAGAAACAAATATGGAAATGCCAAGAAGATCCAGAAGAACAAATAAAGGCGTACCGCCTGCCAGGTTATTCATTAATGAAGATGCAGGCATAGGAATAACATCGAACAGTAAAGAAGAGCCAAAAACGGCGAAAGAGGCGCCATCCGGGAAAGATAGAGAAAGATGAAGAAAAGGGCTCGACGAAGAATACTCAGCGTTAATTCAGAACGACATATGGGAGTTGGTAGAACCACCGAAAAATCATAAAGCTATCGGGTGTAAATGGGTTCCGAAATTAAAAGCAGACGAAACAGGAAACATAATTCGCCATAAAGCAAGACTTGTCGCGTTAGGCTATAATCAGCGTTATGGCATTGATTGCGACCAAGTTTTCGCACCAGTGGTAAGGCAAGTTACTTTTAGAATAATGTTAACTGTTGCAGGTAGGGACAACCTCCAACTATTCCAATACGATGTTAAAAATGCGTTCCTAAATGGAACCTTAAAAGAAACAATCTATATGCAACAACCAGAGGGCTACGAAATAAAAGGAAAGAAGCATTGGGTATTAAAACTCAAAAAAACTATATACGACGTAAACAGTCTGCACACGTGCGGAATAAATGCACATCAAAGAGGCTGACGGAATTGAAATATGAGGAAAGCAAAACTGATCTATGTTTATACAAAAATTATTACATATAGGTAGTGTGTGCGTGAACGCATCTTCTTTATCAATAAACAGATCGCAGCCACCGACAATTAACTAATATAACTACATATAGCGGGTCAACTTTTAACATAAAAAAAAACAGAAATTTCGAAATTATGTTTTAATTAGATCAACAAGAATAATAAAGTGATTAAACTGCAACCTTTTAATCTTTTTTCTCTTTTGAATTCAATCTTATTGAGAACCAAACTTTGAAAATGGCTCGGACTATCAAGGAGCTTAGCCACCCCTGGTCTATATCCAGATGAGTCGAATACACACATAAGAAAATAGATCCTCGGTATTTACCGAAACGTGGGCTAAACTCACAGACACGTCGGATCTATATATGTCGAAGCATTGCGATGCTCGCACATAATCTCTTAACAGGATTAGTTACCGAGAAGTCGTTGCGATACGGCTTACCACCGTCTAATAAGCCAACGACTCGGACTTTCAAGGAATAAATATGAGTATTAAAATTAGTACAGTTCACAATTGCTCACAGGTGAAGTGACCAAGCCAACCAGCCGGACCTCTGGGCGACCACAAGGCTAGACTCGTCAGACAATAATAATATAATAAACATTGTTTGTTTTCCGTTTTCTCTCCATTGTATTTCAAATAAACGGTGTTCCGGAACCGAACACCAAAAGAAATATAGCTCAGCGTTGACCTTCTCTAAACCCTTTATTGATTCCACTCTCCATCTACAGGTTCCTCGTAGACTGGAAAGTTTAATGTTATAAATTTTCTTAGTCAGATTACGAACAATATTAAAGGGCTATGCCCATCTAGTAAGTAAATAAATAAATAAATAATTTTGAAAACTAGAACTAATTGAGCGACAAGTTTAATCTATTTTATTGAATCAGGCGATATCGGTAAGGAAGTAAATAATATTTCGAGCACAATTGCAGAGTGATCTAATTACAACAGCACCGGATCAAACCGAGGCACTAATTTTAGGTGTAAAAATTACGGAAGAGCGAAACGGACGACAAATAACAACGTTAGTAGAGAAGCGAGCCTGAAACAGGTTGAGGTATCTCGTTTGTAAGGAGTAACTGTAAATTGGTAGCACAAGTGTCGATAAAGTAGAATGTTAATAATTTGAGTGACATCTAGAGTCCTAATTCTAAACCTAAGTGTCTGCCCTTGTATATATATATGTATGTAAGAATGTAGCTGTTCGCTCTATGGCGATGGTTTCTGTTGATAATAAAGAAGACTTGTATACCTTAATGTACTTTATTAACAACACCAAATATATGCTTTTACACACGTGTGCTTTCTCTAAGGATTCGCTACTCTCTACTTTCGGAAAAACCGTTAGGATTCCCCTTTCATTTCCTACGGGATAGTCGGAAACTAATTTCGACCCGCGGCCGGTAAAGTAGAGTAGCGGTGTCGCCACAAGAAATATATCAATGCTGCCATCTGTTAGCAGAGGACACAAGTCATTTACATGTCTCAAACACGAAACACATGCATGCACTCATGCCCATGCCCACACATACGGTACTAATGGATAAACATCGTTCACCCTATACAGGGTACTACTATATTATACACCAGAGCAAACAATAAAAAGCCGAAATCACTAAGTTGTCTAAGTTTATTATACAATTTCCCAATTAATTTAACAATATACACCACGTTGCCCATACGTTTTAGATCAGTGAGAATCCTATAATTGTAACATACACATTGAAAATACTGTATTAAAATTAAAATCCAAGCCTCAATAGTTTTGACACACAAAACAGGGATGTATAGTTTTATTTATTTCTAAATTAGATTTACATTAAATTATTTATTGTTCTTGTTGTATTATTAAAAATATATCACTTATTATTAACTCATTGCGGACGAGTGTCGATATCCGATATCAGAAATACATGTATATCCGCCGAACTCTCGCGCTGCGGCTGGCGTACATCTGTCATCGAAAACGTAATACCTCAAAAAGTATTCGTTCACTGTATTGTAAGGAAATTCATATACTTCTTACAGAGCATGGTGTATCCTGCATGGAGCAATTCTTTTGGCGGCAAAATATCTTTTAAGGAGGCTGGTAACGAATCTCAAAGTTTCACCGATTTTTCACGCCTTGAATACAAGCTTTTCTGTATTCTTTTTTTAATGACAGGGCGATAGAGTATTAAAAATTAAACATTTTCTATTTAAAAGGTTTTGCTTCAGCAAGTACCATTACAAAGTTATCTTTAAAAAATGAGAGAAAACTCAGAAACTTCAACGCTGGTTTGACCCCTTTAAAATGGCATTTAGATGAAAAGGAGAGATTAATTCATACTTATACTATTACGATCTAGATACCCACAAAGTTTTATCAAATACTTCTATCAGACTCAGAATTTCAGGGTTAAACGAATTTATTTGCTACATAGTGTACGAATACTTTTTGGAGCCACTGTAGGTGTTGTTTTGAACTACACCACACAAAGCAAGAACATAAAACGTCTCATATCTAAACACGCATAAATTTGTTTGTTTATGATTTCGTTAGATTGTATGAAAAACTTATTTATATAATCCTTCAGTTTTTATAACGCAAACGTGCGACGTAAATATTTTCTTCACTGCGCGCTCCGGTACCTGTCGTCCACAGGGACGCTCACCCATCTAGCGGCTCCGTCCGCAAAGGATTAAAAGAATTTAGATTTTGAACAACAGTATTATATTTTTACTGGTAATGATATAATTGTTGAAAATCAATAGAAAATTGTATAATTGCGACATCTATGAGTGACATTGTGACTGTCGTTTTCTCTTGTTTCATAGATTGTGTGCGGTGTGTTCATGTTCTCATTTCTTTGTTTTTGTTATCTTTTGTTACCGTTATCTTCACGTATAACGGTTACATCTTATTCGTTCCCAAGTTTATGTATAAAATATAATTTTTGTTTTCGTATTTATTACTGAAGTTTGACACTGGCTTATTTACTTTAATATTCCATCAATAACCAATGCTTTCCTAATACAGCACTACTGTCTTCCGCTAACTTGAAGTCCAGCGGTGAGAAAAATGGAAAGGATACACCTATTGTCATCCACACATTCAATTGTAGTTCGCTATTCGTCGCGGCAGTTACAAACGTATATGGACTGTCTGACAAAGAGGTCAGCGCGATAAAGAGAGATAATGAGAAACACAGAGCCCCATTGGCATTAATGCAACATATTGCAATTATACAATAGTTATATCTAATATATGACAACAATTTTTGCTAGTTTCTTTGCAATATGCTAGGAAAGCATTGGTTATATATATATACAATAGATGTTATACAATCAGAGAATATACGAGAAGACGGATATAGACCAGAGGAAGAAAGGTGCAAGTAAGTGAGACACGGTACACAAAGAAGTTTAAGAAGTTTAAGAAAGATAGGGAAGAATAGGTTTAAATGTCGTTTCTCTATTTATAAGTAAGAAAACTGTAAATAATGTAAAGAAACTTCAACTATTGTTTAATGAATAATATCTCTATTTATAGTGAAACACAGTTCAGTTTATTTACCCAGAAAATTTTATAAAGAACAGACGAACATTATATATAATTACCAGTAAAATTATTATATGCGGTAATAGCAAAGTCAAATTTTAATACCTTTAAAACATTGTTCTCTTGGGAAACATAGCTTAATAGTCTTTCGTACAGAATGACTAGAGTTATGTTGGATTGTATAATACAAACTATTTGATTCTATTAAAGAAAATTAATTATATTTTAAGAGCATCTTTGTTACTTTACCTATAGAAAAATGGTTAATATTAAATAACATTCTTTTTTATGTTAAATAACTCTTATGGGATAAAACAGACATTTTATGCATTAACCCTTTGAGCTCGAAGTTTTTTTTCATTCATATTACCAACAACTCGAGGCAATTTCAGTGGAAAGATCATATTCGCATGTAAGTAAATGATATGCTCGTTAAAAGAAAAGTCATTGTTGTATGTTGTTTTTTTAATTAATTATGAATACAAATGTTATAATATATAAACAAAAAACAAAAAATTATAAAATTATTACATTTTGTAATCCGTGAGCTATGACCATTTTTTCTCACCAGGAGCGGAACATTTTATACATAATAGTTTTTACGATTTGTATTTGTCCTAAGGTTATGATCAGAGAGATATTTGCATTGTCTCCATAGAGGAACCCTCGAGTTTGAAGACAAATTTTAAATGGCTCCGCTCCGGAGCCCTCGAGTGCAAAGGGTTAAATATGAGAATTAACAAAACCTCTGTAGTTAATAGTCTCCAAGTTTTATATTTATATACATATTGAGATAGGAACGCAATTGAAATCTATCTCTACCATGGCAGAATGCGTGGCTAAGGTTCAGAACGTGCGACTCAGGTGGGTATGGGCAGCCCGACCCCTCTTTGCTCCTGTGCCGTCGCGCAGCTTCAAGCGAGCAAAAGACTATACTAGCCTTTGCCAATAATAAACGAGAATGTGGAAACTGGAAGAGATTAGGTGGAGCGGGCCACCGATACCCCTTGCGTCGCATATCTTTTAGCTAGTTGGCACTCGGTCGTCTTTTCGTTTCTCAATAGTACTTCAACAAGCAAATCCATCAAACCATGCCTTCGATGAGTTTCCTTTGTACAATATCATGTTTTCGTTGTAATGGTAATTCAATGCGTCATCATGTGGAATTTCCCTAAATCATCATTGCAGTAAGATCAAGCGTTTCGCAAAAGTTATAATTTATAAAAGCGAAATAAACAGTAAGCAAAACTAATTTATTCCGTTTGTTTTTGTATTATAAGTTGGCAATTTGTAACAGTTCGATTCACTATACAATTTTTTCGGTTAAATATATATTCAGTATTCAAGTTAAATATGCTTCTATATTTTTAATTTCGTTATTTTCCTAAAATTCTAATAATTGATTTACCTTTCGATTAAAATCGATACGACAGCAATTACAATGGCCCATACGGGACTAGTACGTCCGGTACCCACAAATTTATTGGTAAATAGGTAAGATATTCCAATAATTCAATACCTTCCCTGTCATTTACCGAATAATAAAAACTACGTTTGGACACGCCCACAATATCTACTAATATATATAATAATATATAGACAGTCAGCTATACAGTATACAGGTATTCAAAATTTTCAAATTTACTCCTTTAAATAAAAATAGGGATACGTATATGTATACGTATACGTAAAATAGTTCAAGACGTTAATATTTTAGTAGAATCGCAACAATAAAGTCTTGTAATGTTTCATATATAAAGGGTGTCCCAAAATTAACGCAAGTAATTTTAATAGAAAACACAGGTTTATTTACGGAAAATTACGGAAAATTACACGACCAGGAAATGATTGCAACAAAATGGGACGTATGTGCAAGCAAAGCCGTGAAGGATATTTATTTGATATATTATTCCACACATAATCCTATACAGTATTTATGAATCAATAAAAAATATACAATTTTTAATTATAAACCTGTGTTTTTTATTAAAAATTACATCTTACGTGAATTTTGGGACACCCTTTATAAACGGTAATATCCCATTCAGGAATTTTTTTTGAATTCTCTCTCGAATTGCTGAAATTATTCGAAGCTTATGTACTTACATGCGGCTAATGTAGTAGTATAAGTAAAAAGGGAAGTCCTCCGAAACTCCTGTCCCGCAGTCGGCATCACAGTTGATTCAGTCCGATCATATTGTTGACTTGCAGGAACACACCACTGTATTACTCCTGTATAAGTACAGCATTTTCTCGTCAAATATTCTTTTCGTCTTTTATCGATTATCCTCTACTATAATCTGTTGTAAATAAAGATCAAGTAGGACTAAAATATTACATCCTAGTAACTAAATGCTCGTGGCTTAGTAGTTAAATGCAAGCGTTTAATGAGAAAATACTGTAATTACACTGAAGTTGAAACTATCTTCGCTGATAGCATGGTAGTACTTCGATCGACTACAGGCAAAGATGGTTGCACAAAATGGCGGACCGACCACGTGTAAAATTAAAAATTAAAAATTAAAATTTGAAATGTCTCCAATTTTGACTCATGAATCAACTCAATTTTACACTCAAAATGTTCACACCAGTCTCCTCTATTGATCCAAATGAAGGCAACATTGCCACGGACCTTCGCGTGAAAATAATCCGCAATAAAGTCGACGGCGTTCGCGAAACCGGTTACTCGCTAACGTATTATCACTTTTGTTAAATTTTCTAATTATCTTGATACAAGTACAAAACATTTTGGCTAATCATAATTAAACACGAGTTTTATATGAAGCAATACGATTTGACTGGAAATGTTAAGAAAAGAGCACTCTAATTCGTGAAAATTAACAAAGCATTCCGCAAATTCTAAACACGTCTGTACATTTCGAAAACACAACCGATACTGGTGAAGAACTATCGACAAGTGTAATACCACATTTGAGATGGGAGTTCTCCAGAATTACCCCCTCCACTCTTACGTCACACACCGTGTCAGCGTGAGTCGTATTGGACGACTTCGTAAAATCCAAACACAGAGCGAATAACAATCTTTCTTTTTCGCTCTTGAAGTGCTGAAATCCGGCTGTGTAATAAACAAGTTTGTGACACACATGAGATCTTGACTGCGAGGGCATACCTATTTTCATTGTTTGACATACAAGGTGTTCTCATGTAATGAAAAAACGTTTCGAAAAGTTTTTGTCCCATGAACACTATAAACTCGGTTTAACTGTTTAAAAAGATTTCTCTTTGAATCTCATACAATTGTTAACACGACGAATATATTTCGATGAAATTTTATACCTTTATTTTATATTTTCCTTTCAAGATGTGGTTAAACTTTTAGCACAATTAGTTCACAGAAGTTATAGTTATAGTTATAGTTATACTTATAGTTATAGAATTGATATTATTTCCCGAATTTAAAACTATAGTTTATATTTAAACATTTCTGTATTGTTAAACAATACATATTTTCGTAATTATCTGTTAAATGGTCTTCACTTTCGACTGTGATGATTTTCAAATATATTGAGAACGGCCTTATATAGATCATCATTTAAAAAAAATTGCGGTCTAATCTAGTTTCCGATGTATTTACGAAAAATTATTACATATAGGTAGTGTATGCGTGAACGCTTATCCCTTTTTCAATAAACACCTCGCGGCCACTAACAATTAACTAATAAAGTTACATATAATGGGTCAACTTTTAATATAAAAAAAATTGAAATTCCGAAATTATGATTTAATTAGATCAACAAGAATAACAAAGTGATTAAATTGCAACTTTTTAATTCTTTTGCTCTTTTAAATTCAATCTTATTGAGAACTTAATCTAAATCCAAACTTAAAAGTTGGCTCGTTATTGTATGTATCAATTAATTCTATGCCACTGCGTTCGATTTATGGAAAGAAATCACAAGCGTTCACGCACACGCTACCACGGTCGTGCACGTATAGGCAGAATGTAATATATTGTAGCAGCAGTAATATTTTTTCGTAAATATCTTGTAAACTAAACTCGACCGCAAATCTTTTTAAAGGAAAATGTAGATCGGTAATTATTTAGAAAACGGGGGAAGGGGTCTCATCGATATCGATGATTTTCAAATATATTGTAGGAATCAACATTTTGAACAACTTTTTCCTACACATATAACCGCCGCTCTGCCTTAGTTTCCGAGATTTTTCCTCCAAACGATTGTTGCTACTACAATGAATTCTATCTATATGTGTGCGTCTGTGACTCTGTATGCGTCAGCTCACCATCGTCTCTTATCTCTTGTTTCTAATAAATAACGTCATAGCCACCAACGACGAATAATGTATAATGTGTCAAGCTAAATCTAGTTTGGGTTAGGCTCTCTTATTCCGCGGCAGCCGGCGGCCGGCTCGAGGCTTCCACACACACTACCACAGTCACATCGCTTTAGGCAATATTCATCGTAGTAGTAGCAATAGCTTTTTGCAATAATCTCAGAAACTAAAGCCGAGCGGCGGTTATATGTATAGGAAAAAGTTGTTCAAAATATTGATTTCTGCAGCATAATCAAAAACCGTCGAAATCGATGAGACCTTCCCTTTTCTAAATAATTACCAGTTGATCTAATTAAGGCTCTTTATAACATATTTGAAAATCATCAAAATTCGTTCGGAACTAAACGAAGAATTCTTTCTATACAGACGTTATTAATACATCATTCTCGTTGAGCAGTCATCGTTATCAAATGTCACTATAAACTCTCGGAATATTCATTAGAATAATTAATTATTTTTAGTAATTAGATTAGATTCGGGTTATTTTTATTTTTATTTTTAGTAGCAGGTAATTTTGATAGAATCCCTTGATCTAAAACTATGCTATAAGTTAGTGGTAAAAGTTTGACTAATATGGGCTAATGCAATAACTTCTACTCTAAAAGGTAAAACGAATTCGCTAAAATATTGTCTATTTTTAAGCACTTCTAACTCGAAAATGTTATGAATTTTTTGAAATCTTTTTTTACGGAAATACAGTCTGTACTTTTGTATGTACATTATATGTTAACATCATTGTTTTCTACGAACGCGAACATACACTAATAAATAGCATTCTTAGAGACGGTAAGAATCGCCAACTCTGGCACAAATATTATCGGATTCAAACAACATTTATTTACAAATGAAGCTTCAAACAACGATCTACAAGGATTTATGAATCTAATGATACTAAGAATTAAAATATCCGAGTTAGTCAAGATTTTGAATCTTTTCGCGGCCAAATAGTCGTTTTCATCCACTATGCGACGTGTACATGTACAGTATAATTGAACACAGAAGCAATAGTATTCAATTATACTATAATCATTTGACATCAGAAGAAGCGAGCTTCTATGTCTATTAAAGCAAAATTCAGTCATTGTTATAAAAAATTCACCCGCTGTATTGGCAGCAGCCGTTCGCCGTGTTTATAGAATAAATGGCCACAGATGTAAATATACAGCCAGAGGAAGATCTCAAAAAGAAGACATCTAAAATTCTTGACAATATCTCGGAATCTAAGGCTGACCACCTATTATTCAAAAAGAAAAAAGTTGTGTCAATTTTTACAATAAATTCTAAAGTTATTGCAATCAAAATGTAAACCTATTGGTAAAAATTTTCAGATTAAAATGAAACCAAACACGACATAATTTCAATCGTATTTATTTTTCAATAAATGCAATGAGTACAAAACGGCGAGTGGTAAAATAGTTTAGTGTTGATAATTTTGAAATAAATTAGTAATCGAAGGAAGATCGAAGGGATGACTACATAACGTGTAAGGATAATAATTTCCCTATGATTGGTAATAACGTTACGCTGGGATTGTTGACAACTCATTCCGTCGACAGTTTTTGTCGGCACAATCTGACCAACATTGACTTTCTTCATCGATCCAGTCAAATTGTCGACAAATATATTTATCGACGCGTTCGTATTTAGCGCCGAGATTCTTATATCCCGTATATTGAAATACACGAGTATTTCATATATAGATACTTCAGTACGTATATTATTAAGAACATCTATATCCATAAATCATTTTAAGTATGTTTAAGTAGGAATGAATTTAATTATAGGTGGTTTAACGCATTTTTATAATAATTCCTGAAATTATTAGAATATCAGTATTAATTTAGAGATCCAGGCTATGGTTTTTAAAGTATCGAAGTCTAAGTATAAAATTGAATTAAAACTTTAGTTTTATTAAAAAGAATTATCGAACCAATTTTGTATTGTGATTTAAAAAATAAAATGCCGTGTTAATAATTTTCATAACAGTCGAAATCTAACGTAAATGAATGCCAATATTTTAAAAATTACGTGAATTAAGATAAAAATGTATTAATTCACGGATGGACATGTTCTTGACCGTTTGAGTCTCAGGGAGTATTGAAAAAACGCTGTCGAAGAATCCCAAACAGCGCAACCGAGCTTTCTCTAAACGAGTACGAAAATACCAAAGCAGCGCGATAGCTCTTGTTTTGTTTTATGTCGAGAAATACCTAGCGGCGCAATAGCGCTTGTATTTCAATTTTTATTTTGTAATGTATTATAGTATTATTATTGTATTATTCTACCTATTGTAAAATGTACTATTTACAGGAAAAGGAACTGTGTGATGTACTTGCTTCAGTAAATCTGAGAGCACTTCGATCATTGGTAACGCACTGTTAGTTGTCCACAACGTTTGAAATGTGCTGGGTTTTCTCGACATAAAATCTGAACAGCGCAATCGCGCTGCTTGGGGTTCGAACGGTTAATAATGATGTACTGAAGTAATACGCGTATGTGAAATACTTGTGAATACGTATGTGTCCAATACGCATTCAAAACTATCATCCCTAATTTACTAACAACTCTAAATTCATTTCTCTCGACATCAAATTCGTTTAATAAATTAAATTAATATAGATTGATTATTGTAAATTAATCGTTGTCAACATATTTACGCTCTCGACACATTACGAAAAAGGGTATGAATAAAATAAGTATAATAGAAACTGTCGATGAAAACATTTGTCGATGATTTCAAGATAACCCCACCGGCGGTCACCTGTGTAATTATAATAGCTTTACTATAATCACTCTTGGTTTTTAAAATTTTAATTTAATATACTTTTAATTATATGAACTTTGCATTATGAATATTTACAAGAGCTTTCATATGAATGATAAAAACCGGAAATATACTATGCAACTGTTTTTTAATAAATAATTAGGTAAAACTTTGATTAATAAGTAAAATTATATAAAATAATAAATGAGATGAAAAACTAATTTTGTTCACTTTGAATCATTTTGTCCTACTTGTTAACCATAGTCTAGATCACATATTACGCGAAGCAAGAAGTTGAGGCACTGAAAAAGCTTAAATGTTTCCGTATTGGTGAGACAACGCAAACGTGACCAGAAAAACAAACATCCACATAAAATGTTAACCATTATATTTGGTTTCCTTTGAAAGAAAGTTTCACTAACGTATTGGTAACTTTTTTATTAACAAATATGATATAATTTTGATTGTTTGCTAAGTATGAGAAGCGATAATTAACAAAATATTAATATTCATTAAACCAATAAATTTAACCGAAATTATATCATATTTGAACTTATTTTAATCTGAAAAATTTCACAAATATGTTAATGAATGTTTTATTCATAAAAATCTAGTAATAATGTTTAACATTTTTTTTGTACACTTTAAGGTTTGGCTTCTCAGTGACTAACAAATGTTATTTTTAATATCCGTTTAATATCATAATTTTTAACTTGTCATTTTCACTACTTGTACCGTAATTTGTTTATGTTTCTGTTACAAGTGACACTGTCCTCGCTTGATGCTTCAACAGAATAATTTTTAATCAAAACGATAAATGAAGAAATATAAAAGAAGGTCGGTAAAGAGAGATCCACAGAATTGTTGACAAAGATATAACAAAAATTAAACGGAAAATGAAAAATTTCATTGCTTAGTTCTATAGCAAATGGAAAAAAAGAAATTTGCGACAAAGGTTAGAACTAAAACTGAATTTATGTATTTCCAAATAGTTCACGGATAATTACATGCTATTTCTTCGCCATAAGAATAAAGTTCGGAAATGTAGCGTTGGAGGTTTGAAATCCAATGTCGTATATCTGAATCTATGTAGAAATACCCGTCGATGGCAAAACGGTCGTCGCAACGCAATGACAATGCAAAGTAAACTAGATAAGCGGCGAGGAAAGCCCTCGTACACGCTGTGATGAACGTTCACGTATAATCAGAATTCGATGTAGTAGTAGCGAAGCCTTTTGCAAATATTTCGTAAACCAAAGCCCGGTGGCGGTAATATGTATATGGGAAAATTGTTCAGAATGTCGATTTCCATAACATACTTAAAGATTATTAAAATCAATGAGATGTGCCCTTTTCCGCAAATTTACCCATTCTATTATTAACACTTTACTGACCGCTCGTGGACAAACTTATTCCCGACCGACTCACTCACTTTGCAGGTGATGCATCATTAATGAATCGAATACACTGATTTCATCGAGTAATTAATAGTTTAATATCTCTTTACAGTATATAATTACGATTTTGTTGAAAACAATCACCTTTGTGTAAGAGAACATTACAAAACTTACAAACTGGAGCATGTAAAAAGCCGATTAATAGGCTTCCGGTCGGTAAAGTGTTAATGTAGCTCGACCCAACATGCAATTTAATTTTATGTATTCTTTTTTTTGTGAATACAGTCGAATCTGATTAACTCGTACCTCTTTAATTCAAAAACCTTAATAAAATGAAAATTTTCTTCTTTTTGTTCCTGTCAGCTGCGGAACTCTTTATAAACCAAAGTACTAATTACTTTCACTCAAATTACTTTCCACATATTTCGGTATATTGTTTACGTCCGTCACCTGAATTTAGTATAGCCATACTTGTACAAGTCGCGATTTACGTCTTTAAATCAAACTTTTAGAGCTGTTATTTCTATTAATCGTAGTTGTACCCACCTTTTGACTATTTAAAAAAAAGTGCAAATAAAATTATGCATATACGTATGTCTAAAAATAATTCATTTTTGAAAATTGAATTTTTCCTTCTTTAACTCAGTAATGTTCAACCTTCATCCAAGCCTCTGTTGATCGAATTTTTATATTTTAAACCTCTTACTGAAAAACAATCAAGCTGAAACTTCTATAAGCCGAAGTAAGAGTTTTAGTCCATTAATGAAGTCATTAGGTAATCTTTGGGTAATTCCTGCCACGGAAAAGGAAAAGAAGGGAAAATGAAAGAAAAGAAAATCGGGGTTTGAATCTACCATGAAAAACCGTAACATTGTTTCAGCAATCGGACACTTCTTCATAAAGTTACTGACATCATTACCTGTATGTAAACACAAAGAATTGAAGTACTTTAACATGATCTTAATCATTTGCATTAATTGAGTTTCTGTCATTGGTATTTTACTTTGTTACACACAAGATCGCGTAATGTGCTTTAAAAATTTGTAAGAAAAAATTCACATTCAGAAAAGGCTCTTTTTTAAATAGTCAAAACGCAATCAGGGGGTCTTGAAACATGTTATTCTGCGACAACAATTTTATTGAAATTTTTTTTTATTACAAAAGCATCCTTGTATGCCGAAAAATAAGTACATATAATAGCCAGCTAAAATCTAGCGCGGGCCGTGCCGCAAGCTTGTTTTCCACATTAGTTGGATTTTAGCGCTCCAAGAGCAAGAGATACAGACTTTTATGTTTTCTCTCTCGATTTTCCGAAGTCGTCCGAAACGCTGAGCTCACGTATACGCGGCACGTGTAGTAGTATGCGTAGTGGAAGGGGGTATTCTTGAGAATTCCCATCATTCGTTTGGCATCACAGCCGTCAGTTTGACAAGTCTCCCAGTCCAGCCTCGAGAATGTACCATCAAGAGGGAATTTAATAATAAAATAAAATTTATTATTTTTATTAACGGCAAAATTATAACCCCCTGAGTACAAATTCATTTCGCTACCTTCTCTCATTCGGCGATTTCTATTAAAAATTACAAAATTTTTAAACGCTTTAAATATATTGACATACTTTTGTAAGTAAACATTTATATACAAAATTTTATTTATATTTATATGGTATAATTATATTTTTTTAACTTTATTATGTACTTTATTTAACTTTGATTTGTACATAGTTACACTATGTTAAGGTACAGTACATACTAAGAAAAATTACATCCAGTTGTAGTTTTCCTAATAACGCACACCAGTTAGAAAAAGTTTCACTTAATAATAACAATTAACACATAGAATAATAATGAAATTATTAATTTAGTATTTGACATATTACAATTAAATATGTATATAAAATTAAAATTTTATATAGTGTATGTTTCAAATACGGCATGCTCGTTTTGATGTGTTATGATTGAATGAAATAATAAATTTTGTTCACATTTTATTTGCTAATTTATTACAATAAGATTACAGATCAGACGAATGCTATTTGTTACATAAATATATATAACAATAAGTCATAAAATTATAAGTAAGAAATAATAGATTATTCTAGTAAATATTTGTATATAAATGAAAGAAATCTGAAATTATATTAAAAATAGCAACCACTAATCTATGCATTTAAGATTTATAATAACGATTATGAAATAATGGTTGCTTATTTGAACCTATAAGCTGCATGTAAAAGGATGACATCTTTTTACACTGGTGTGTAACACATAACATATGACGTATATAATCCAAAGTAAGATTTAGTATTTTCGATTCTAAATTACTTGCTACTCAATACGATTAATATCAGTATAAATATGTAACATACAAAAGTTGTATGCTGTAATATAAGAAAGCCGAGGAAAAATGATACTTTATATCATAAACACCTGACACTGTATATACTTACTTTAAGTAAATCAAATATTTTAAACGCATACGCGCTTAAATACTAGTTCTCAGCAGTATTAGAAACATATGCAAATGTTTTTTAAAACTGTATTTATCCCAGGAAATATAAAAAACATACATTTTTTCATAACTACGTTGTAGTTCCCCTATATTAACACAAAAAATTCTGCGATGATTTTCAATATTTGTTTTTATTAATTACCTCCATCAAATGGATACCTTTGTATCAGTACAATTCATTTTAACGAGCTATGTTAAAATTATGCACATCTGCAAATCGGTATTAAAATATTACAATTTTACATTTTACAGTATTCCGTTTTCTAGCTCCCTCTAGAACAGATTTTATTTATATAATCATATAATTATCCGTTACATGCTTCTTACACAGTTGACTCTAATTTCAATGATTAAGTTCTGTACATACTAGGATCTAAGAATGTTAATAATACAAGAAACCACAATAATTTATTATAATACAGCCTGTTGTACATCAGATGACTCGAGACAATACAAGACATACCTTATCTTACTTTCTTAAACAATGAACGGAATCACATGATTTTAAAAGGATTTCTTTTTTCTTTTTTTTCCTTTTTTTCCTTTTTTTTTATTAGAAGACGAATACGCAACGAAGGATAATTATGGTAAGGGTAGGAACTATTTCAATTTGCTGAAACTCAAAATACAATTCTATTTTAAGTAGAAAAAAGTTGAGATTATAATTTAAATACTAAGGTAACATAAAGGCAAAATTTTTTATCAATTATATAAAAACAAATCGCTTCACTTAATTTATATTTACTTAATATATTCACTTTCTTATTCGAGGAAAATATTTACCATTTATACGTTTTATGTAGTTCTTTGCAATACCGGTGTTTCATGGCTGGGTTATCGTCTCAATTTTGATTTAGTAAAGTTGAGAAATAAACATTGTATTTCGATTCCAATTACTTATAAGCTATAAAAGGCTCAATCTCGTGGTTTAGAATATATTGTTCGTGGAAATTATCACATGTTGATGTAGATGTAGAGTCGAAGTTGTATTAAAATATATACTTATCCTAATACTTATAACTATACGACACATACTTAAATGAATCACATTCATACAAAGCAGTTCCATGCTCCACCAGCGAAAGATTTGATTTAAAGAAATATTCTGTACAAGGATATACAATAAGTCTTACACTGGCAGCGAATAAACTGAACTGATAAATATCCAACTATTACGAATAATGATGTCGCTTAACCATGAAGTAGCCGTTGTATCGTGTTTTATTTGTATCTACGTTAGTTTTAATATAGTCCGGAGACAATTGTCAACAATGATTGAGTCCCTGCGCCTTTCACATGATATCAAGTGGGCACCATATCTTTTCATTCTGCTATCCTACGCCGTTTTACAGATTACTATTAATATGTTAAAATACAAGTTTCACTCATACGGTTTTCCCTCGCAGCACTCATACATACAATTTTAAAATAATTTTTATAATCGCAATATAAGTATTATTCGCGTGTAAGCATTTTCAATATACTTATGCTATAATTTAAAAACTTCAATGTTAAATGTCTCTAATGTTTAATAATATGATAAAGAAATAGTAATAATCAATAATTTGATTAAATTATACATCTTATGTACTATATCGTTCATATGTACATACTAATTCATATCGGGCTTTATCATCTTCTCCCATAGTCTCATATTTCGATCTGGTTTCAGAATCTACATTTGACCACTTTTTACCAAGTTCCTTCACCACATCACCGACGCCGCACTCATGATTTAGCATTTTCACTTTTACACGTTCATCATTACAGAACCAGAAAAGGGCAAATCTGTAAGACAAAATATAGTAATGCTTAAAAATTATTCTTTATCAATATAAACATAAGTAATGATTTGTATTATCAAATCCACTTACAGCGATCTTTTAGGGGCATCATGATCTTTAATGTGTTTTGCTTTTTTTGCTACTGCCTTTCCTTTTTCCTTTAGATGGTGCATAGTTTTGCATCTCCGCATCTCCGCATTTCGTATCTTTTTTTATCCTTCTCTGCCATTTCATGGTAACGTTTCTTTTCTTTGTCTGACATAATCTAAAAATATAGTATAAATAATATTGCAATTACAAAAAAGACGTATTTTAATAGTAATAATTATTGGTTTTTGATAAAAGTAAAATATAAATAATGTTATGTGTTTATATATATACACCTAAAATAATTATCAATACGATAAATGTATAACATTTGTGCGAAATAATTATTACAATACATTATACTATTCAAATATTTTCAAATAAGACGGGGACAGGTTCTGCTAACTCGCGTACCTTCAGTCAACGATTATCCAGTACCGCTTTGTGGATTTTCTTTACCATTTCTGGAGTCATCACATCATTTGGTCGATCACTGCGATGCTCGTCTTGGCAGCTCGTACAGCTACGTTTAAACTCTGCTACCCAATATCTTTCTCTTATAAACGAAGGAGCAAACTCACCCAGAGTAGAATCCAGTTCAGTTTTTATATCGGTTGGGCTGAGACCTTTCGAATAAAAATATTGTATCACATAACGATGACCAATTTTCTCCATTCTCACAAATTCACTGAAAACGTTCACTATTGCCAAACAAATAGTACGTCTTCAAACCTGAAACGTATACTTTATAGATTGTATACTTTCTAATACAGTGATATTTTTCAAACAACTACCCTCATCTCTAGGTCAGGCCAGGTACTTATGGGGTCACCCATGTAACTCACGTTTTCCCATAGATCGTAATCCGGCTCGAAGGATCAAAAAATATGCGCGATTGCCCGGCTCAAATGTACCGGTAAAGAATGTCGAATTGCGACTTTCGCCCGTTAAATTAATATTGGGTGACTGGTTCAACAGTAGTGAGTTACATGCGTCGTGGCGTATTGGCTCCTACTGGCGGGCCCTTGGACGTGCCAGTGACCTATCGCTGCTGGTTCACCGGAGGCCTATGCCGCGTTACATTCTTCATACCGGAGAGGATTTCCTTCCTCCGGTGCTCCTCTTCCTTCCTCTTCTTCGTATTCTTTTTTCGGGACAGCACTTTCTGCCACCCCTCCCCTTCTCGAACCGCTCCGGCGGCTCCCTTGCGCGGGTGCCGGTCAGTGGCTTGGCGTCCAGCGTAACTCAGTCCGATCTTCACAGTTTGGACATAGTTGGATCATGCTACGCCCGATGACGGCCTCCAGTTTAGCCTCTACGAGGGCGCTAATCCTTTTTAGGAGTCCGTCCCTGACTTTTTGGGTTCCTCGCTCAGAATCAACCCGCTGCAGCCGCGCGGGATTCCCTCGACTTAGTAGCCATGACTTCGCTGGTTGGAGCACGTCTCTTGAGGGAGGCCACTTCCTCCCTCAAGCTGCCGAGCTCACGCCTGAGCTGCTGCAGCTCGGTGCGCTCGAAGATTCTCCCTCTTCAGATGCGCAGCCTCGCTGCTCAACAACGACCACTTAACGAGCTCGGTCTTCGCAACCCTCGCAAGTTGCGAAGTGGCTGTTACGGCAGCCACCGCCGTACAAGCTGCTGTACAAAACTGCCCTGAAGATTCTTTGACCTGCAGGACACGTTTTCGACGGTTCTCATTTGTACCAAAATGAGTCCGCCGATTCCACCAGTGGCCTCACGCTGCATTGACAACGTGAGGGCTTCTTCGCTGGACAGCTCAACCCTCGATGAACGAGGGTTCTGCGCCGCAGCGTTTCCTTCATTGGATTAGGATGAGATCACACTCGCGCTTCTCTTCTTCCCACGGCATCCAGCCGATCGCAACGTGGGGCGCCCGTCCACCGAGGACTCCGATGAAGCTGATCCATCGGTGTCCCCGGCGGCAGCGTGCCGCTTCTCCTGCTCCTTCTGAGCGCTTGCCTGGATCTTAATGTCGCCAGTAGCATCATTAGCCGATGCGGCCTGGTGTTCCACCAGCATCGATTCACGGTACCCGGATAACGGTCCGGGGTGGTCAGTTCTACCACCACACAACGGACCGTTACTGGGGGATCCACCCCCAATATAGACTGGACCCGCCCTTGCATCTATCTGTATCTATAACCTTTGTTTCATTGTTTCATTGTTTTCACTACAATTGCTAAGAAATGCACATATATTTGTCTCATCTAAAGTTATTTGTAATACTATTACATGGGGAAAAAATTGACTAACGCATATAAATGTCCATTGTCCCTGTTAGTAACTTTCACCAAACGCATATATGAGTTCACAGCACCCTGAAGATTAACACATTGAGCGTCGGCTACACATGAGCCATTTAACCCTTTGTGGTCGTCTTCAGTTTATATTTAGATGATTTATATGGTATTGTAGAAACCATATGTACGATCTTTTGTTCTGGCTTTCACGCGTGTACTAAAATTTCACCGTTTCTTTTAAATGCATATTTTGCAATTTTCGATACGAAATGCTTCAAACAGTTGAGAACGCTTCTGTCTGCTCTAATTGTATTGCAAACTCGAGTACCATTTTTTATAAGCAATCCTGCCGTATGAATGCTGTTGTAATAATTGTCCATATATACAGTTACTCGCAAAATTGAGCGTAAACCTAAATTGGTAATAATGATTAGCGGGAAAATAAACAGAAATGGACATTTTCAAAAATAAAAACAGTATACATTTTATGTGGATATTTTAGCAAGTAATCCATTTAAAAAAAAATGAATAAAAACTATTTATCTTTATTTAACACTAAACGTAAAAATACTCTTATTTCGTCGTCACAGAATTGACCGTACACATACATATTAGATTATACAACAATAACTGACGTAATTTTAATATTTAGTTACTTAATCTCGTGCATCAATAACTGCCTTTAACCGTTTGACTGCTAAATGCTTCCGGTCGGAGTGATCTGCATGGACGACGCTCTATTAGTAATTGTATTGCTCTAACAAGGAGAGTGCAAGCCCTTCGGGTCACCGATTTAGTTGAAACCATGTACACTTGTAGATCTAGTCATTCTGTTCACGAAAATATAGCACTATAGGGGTAAAAACTCAATATTTTTCGAGATAATTATGATTA